>CM038677.1:823595914-824195914 GCA_021605205.1 Aegilops longissima
ATCTCTCACCACAAGACCACATCCACATCCTTATTACATCCAATGGTTCAACAACAGCGGTAAGGTTAAGGTAACACGTACTGTTCGTGTGCATTTTAGTATCTCTACATATGTTGATTATGTTGATTGTGATGTGGTACCTATGCAAGCATGTTCCTTATTACTTGGTAGACCATGGCAATTTGATAAAAATTCTGTACATCATGGTAGAAACAGTTAGTATACTCTTGTTCATAAGGATAAACATATTACTTTGCTTCATATGTCTCCTGATTCTATTTTGAAAGATGGTATTAATAGAGCTAATAAAGAAAAACAGGAGAAAAATAAGAGTGAAAATTAGATTGTGGCAAAAGAATTTGAGCAACAAATGAAGCCTAATAAAAAACCGTCTAGTGTTGCTTCTAAAATTAAATTGAAATTGCATGTTTACTTGCCACCAAATCGGGCAAGTTATTGCTATTTGTATGTACAAGACGATACCATATACGCTCCTCTCATCTATTGCTACAAGATGATGTCTTTGATAGGATGAGCTTCTCCCCCTTATTCTGGCATTTCTGCAGTTTAGTCCACAGATATTACCTAACTCCTTTGATACTGATGCATATCTAGTATGCCTCTGATGTAAGACTTGCGAGTACTTTGGATGAGTACTCACCATTGTTTTGCTATTATTTTCATTAGACCTAGTTGCTGCAACAGATGGTAGAAACGTGGATGCAGGTTACCCCGATGGTGCGTACTACATGGAGACAAATGGCTAGGAGTAGTCCTGAGGCCCCACGTAGGATGCCTCGCCTTTCGATCAGGTGTTGTTGTTTTGCTCAGCCTTCTCACGGCAAAACTTGTTTAACTCCATTTGTACCCAGACTTATGTTGTTTGCTGACTGGTGTATTATGGGTCCTCATGACCCAGACTTGTAATATAAAGATTTGTGTTTAATTTGTGTCATGGAGTTGTGTTGTGATATTAACTTGAGTCACCTTTCATGATCATGCATGAGGCGTGTATGATTAGTGCAAGATTATAAATAGGGGTGTCATAAGTTGGTATCAGAGTCAACTGCCTATAGAAACCCCTTCCAATCTCATTGTTCGATGTCGAGTCTAGACTTGAAAAACTATTTTCTAAACTACTAAGTACTAACTGTGATTTTGTGGCTTACGGGCCCACATCACCTATGGATGGGATTATATATTTTGTCCCGCTTCTTTACTCTTGGATTCTAATCTCTCTTCTATTTGGGTCATTTTTTTACTAACTCTAACTCTGGGTTCTCGTAACGATTTCATTCCGGAGATCCCGCTACTTTAAGTTACAACCTTCGTTTCCACAATACCTTTAGTTGCTCTAGGTTCATTCCTTTGGAACCTCTCTCTTTCCAATGATTTCTATGAGACAAATTGTGCGCCAGCTAATGTCTGTTGGAGTATCAAGAACACCTGCCATATGCTAATCGATCTTTTGACCCACTTGGGAATATTGTTGGCACCCTGAGTATACCTTGTATGAGCAGTATGGTGAATTTAACCAGGAGCAGTACTATGCTGATGTCCATATCTTTCTTCTGAGGTGAACTCCACCTCTGTGCTGCACATCGCTTATGGTGTTGTATTGACCGTTGATATGGTAGACCATGATGCTGCTTATGCTTGTCTGACTCGTCTTGGTGGGAGTACCAAGAGTTGGATGATTCCCCTTTCAGAAACATTCTGATGGCTTCGAGTGAGGGTGAGGTTGGATACTACCCTTGTATATACGCCTCTGTCTCGCGCAAACCTTTCTCGGATTTTGGTCCAGCATGCTGATGGTCTCGATCGTCCTACACGAGCTCTTCGCTATGAGTTGTTTTCCACTCGTGTGCGCCCTTACGATGCTCTAACGCACCTGCTTCCTTTTGTCATATCTTGGAAACTTCCACTAATTGTGATCTACCCTGCTAGGACTGTGATGCCCTCTGGTGTTGCTTGGCCTGCAGTTGGAGGTTACGTTCACGTACATGGTCCTCTTATACCACCAGAGCTTAATATTTCACACCTCAGTGTTCATGGGACGCATGATCCTTTTGTGGAGATTTCCCGATGTATCACATGCAATTGTCAATATTTCGTGGATTCCTTTGAGACTGCCATAGCCTTCAAATTTGTGTAGTGTATATATTTGTAGCGTGCCTGCATGCTGCTTGTGATGCCATGAATCCTTGAACTAAACTCCATCTGACCAGGCGGACATCCAATTCCTATATAAGACAAACTTTAGTTAGTCTTTGGTACAAAAAAGAGAGAGAAGGAAATACGAAACCTACAATTGTTGAACCTACCAATCCTTAATCGGTCAAATTCTTGGTTCTTGCAAAAATGGAAGATCACACTCTTCAACTTGATAAGTTAACAAGGAAATGGGTCTGTCAACAAAGAGCCATGGTTGTATTACCAAGCATGTCCCGGTTCCAGAGGACCAGCCCCGGTTCAGGAACCGGAACTAAAGCCAAAAACCTCTAGTCCCGGTTCGCTTACGAACCGGGACAGAAAGGGCTCCACGTGGCCGCTGCGGGGCACCCAGGCAGGAGGATCTTTAGTCCAAGTTGGTAATACCAACCGGGACCAAAAGGCATTCACACGTCAGCATATGGCAGGAGCTGGGGGTTTTTTTGAAAGGGGGAGGGGTTAGGGGGTTTTGGAGGGTTAATTTAGGGGTTTCATATATTGTGTTAGCTAGCTAATAGAGAGAAGTGACCTCTCTTTATCTCTGTGCTTGGTCGACGCTAGCTACTATACATATAGAGAGAACTCGACACGCTAGATAGTAAGCAAATGAAGGAACCATTAAGTACACAAGATCGTCATGAACATATATAGAGAGAAGTGACCTCTCTTTCTCCGAGTGATTGGTCAAACAACAAGTTTTCGTATATCTATCCGATGCTGCTAGCTACATATATACAATATAAGATCTCTTACAAACCCTAACATCTAAGCTCTATTTGAACTTCCACATGGTATTCTCCGACTTTATTTATGACGTGGTCAAGAAATAATCCCGCCAATTCCTCTTGAATAGCTCATATGTGATCATCTCATACGAGTTCATCCCGAATCTGCCACATCTAATTTAAATATGAATGAAACTCAACACAAATGATGGTAATAAAATAAAATTGTGAATTCTTTTGTTTACGTACATTATATTGTTTTCCAGAGTAGCCCAGCTTAGAGGTCGTCGAGTTGTAGATGAACTCGTAAACGTAGTATCCACAAAAATCATTCCCAGCTTCCTGCCACAAGCACTTCACGAGAAATAGAGTTCAATCAAACTGATCATCAAGCATGCTAAATGGTATTGATGAAACTAGCTAGAATCAATGGGAGATGCGCAGAACTACCTAGTAGTACTTATTTTCGAGTGTTTAAATTGCAGCTCCATCGGCAGTCCTGGCGTAATTACGGTGAACTCTTTCCAAACCTTGCCAGACAAAGAGAATAATTAATTGATATCAGGAAATGAACAAAGTTGCCGATATGGTGCGATAATGATCGGTTGAACTTACTTTTGGATCATATCAGTCATGTCCGCATACTCCTGGGGATCTTTTTTTCTCGAGTCTAAGACGGTTACTATTCTAGCTTCAAGCTTGATCTCTAGCAAAATAAAGTGGAATCTGCACACGCATGCATAACTCATCAATTACATTACTATAATTAACCTCAAGTAAGGGAAACCGAATATGCACAAGACAATAACACTCAATTGAAGTTGTAAGGAAAGAGTATTTTATCTTTGTTTTGATTTTTAAGCAACGATTGTAGAAAGTTGTCCTCGGTTTCTGCGACATTGTGTTTGACCATCCATTCATGTATGATATTTGGGTTAATGAACCCAATGCCATAGATATCTACTTTTCTTCATTCGATTATCTTCAGACAGCATAATATAGTGAGGATAATTATATATACATGCAATGAAAGAGCTGATCTATATATAGAGACTTAATTATTACAGAAGTAGTAATACAGATAGTAGCAAGTCACAAGTGTTTTGTCGAGGGTCTTTCGATTGTATAACTGGAATAACTCGTCAAATTCAACATTCAAAATATCCATTCCAAAGAGGTCGTGCTCCTCTTTAATTCTCATCGTCAAAGTATGCTTCCCAGACTTGCGGCATCTTTCCATGTACCATTCATGGAGTCTTTGCATCATCGTTGTGAGAGGAGGATGATCAGGTTTGACGAGAGGCTGCCCGTACTGGACTAAATTCGTCCACCTCCATTATTTCAAAGGCTACATCATCACTCAGGTAATCAGCAGGATTGGTACCAGGCACCATCCCCAGATGATTAGCAACGATATTGCTAGACACCTTGAGCAGGGGGCATGATTGCTTCGCCTGTTTGCCGAGCTGGGGAATTTTTTCCCACTTCTTCGTTCTGCTAACCTTGCATCACTTCAAATACTTCCCAACCGCTCTGCTTCCTTATATGCCTTTTTAATAGTGCGCACATTGTTGGAATCCGGCGGAGGCGGTCGTGGTCACGTAAGGGCATCAATAGTCCACTTCACTTTCACCGAATCTACCATTTCCTTCGGAGGTGGAGGTTTCCGTGCAAAAAAGTCCCTCACTTGGGCACGACTGATGTCCTCGTTTTCCTTGTCGGTCCTCTCATATGCTAACTTCTCTGGAGCCTGAGAGATGGACCGTATTTGAATGGCTTCCCTCCTCTGCTTGTACTGCTAGCCGCCGGATTGGCGGCCTCTCTCTTCCATCGTTGCTAACGCGGCGGAGTCCGCTGACACGGCCGAGGAGGCGGAGTGCTTGATACGTCCATTTTGCATCATGTTTTCCTACTGTTATTTATGTTTTTTATTGTATAATAATGCTCTTTGGAGTAATTCTAATGCCTTTTCTCTCATAATATGCAAGGTATGCACAAAGGGGGAGAATTCTGGCAGCTGGAAATTTGGACCTGAAAAAGCTACGTCAAGCTACCTATTCTACAAAACTCCAAATGATTTGAAACTTCTCGAGGATTTTTTATGGAATATTTAACAATTATTGGAGCCAATAAGTACCAGAGGGGGGCACTAGGTGGGCACAACCCACCTGGGCACGCCAGGAGGCCCAAGCGCGCCCTGGTGGGTATTGCCCTCCTCGGCCCACCTCCGGTGCCCCTCTTATGGTATATAAGTCATTTGGACCTAGAAAAAATGAGGGAAGGACTTTCGGGACAAAGCGCCGCTGCCTCGAGGCAGAACTTGAGCAGGAGCACTTTTGCCCTCCGGCGGAGCGATTCCGCCGGGGAAACTTCCCTCCCGGAGGCGGAAATCATCACCATCATCATCACTAACAACTCTCCCATCTTGGGGAAGGCTATCTTCATCAACATCTTCAACAGCACCAACTCCTCTCAAACCCTAGTTCATCTCTTGTGTTCAATCTTTGTACCGGAACTATAGATTGATGCTTGTGGGTGACTAGTAGTGTTGATTATATCTTGTAGTTCATTACTATATGGTTTATTTGGTGGAAGATTATATGTTCAGATCCATTATGCTATTTAATACCCCTTTGATCTTGAGCAAGATTATCATTTGTGAGTAGTTACTTTTGTTCTTGAGATCACGGGAGAAATCATGTTGCAAGTAATCATGTGAACTTGATATGTGTTCGATATTTTGATGATATGTATGTTGTGATTCTCTTAGTATTGTCATGTGAACGTCGACTACATGACACTTCACAATATTTGGGCCTAAGGGAATGCATTGTGGAGGAGTTATTAGATGGTGGTTTGCGAGAGTGACAGAAGCTTAAACCCCAGTTTATGCACTATTCCGTAAGGGACCGATTGGATCCAAAAGTTTAATGCTATGGTTTGAATTTATTCTTAGTACTTTTCTCATAGTTGCGGATGCTTGCGAGAGGGTTAATCATAAGTAGGAGGTCTGTTCAAGTAAGAACAGCACATAAGCACCGGTCCACCCACATATCAAATCATCAAAGTAGTGAACACAAATTAAGCCAACATGATGAAAGTGACTAGATGAAATTCCCGTGTACCCTCAAGAACACTTTGGTTATCATAAGAGACCGTTTTGGCCTGTCCTTTGCCTCAAAAGGATTGGGCTACCTTGCTGCACTTTTGTTACTACTATCGTTACTTGCTCGTTACAAATTGTTTTACTATCAAACTACTCCGCTACTTACAATTTTAGGACTTGCATACGTTACCTTGCTGAAAACCACTTGTCATTTCCTTCTGCTCCTCATTGGGTTCGACACTCTTACGTATCGAAAAGGCTACAGTTGACCCCATATACTTGTGGGTCATCAAGGCTATTTTATGGCGCGTTGCCGGGGAGTGAAGCGCTCTTGGTAAGTGGAAATTGGTAAGGAAACATTATTACTACGTGTTGAAATGTATTGTCACTTGCTACTATGGAAAACAATCCTTTGAGGGGTTTGTTCGGGGTATCTTCACCTCGACCGGAACTACAATTAGTTGCCCCTAAATCTACTGCACCTACTAAAAATATTGAGTATGAAATTCCTTCAGGTATGTTAGAACAATTGCTAGCTAATCCTTATGGAGGAGATGGAACTGAACATCCTAATATGCATTTGATATATGTGGATTAAACTTGTGGATTGTTTAGGCTTGCAGGTTTGCCCGGAGATGAAGCTAAGAAGAATGTTTTCCCTTTATCTTTCAAGGGAAAAGCATTTACATGGTATAGGCTATGCGATGATATTGAATCTTGGAACTAGAATCGGTTGAAATTGGAATTTCATCAAAAAGAATATCATATGCATCTAGTTCATCGTGATCGGAATTATATATATAATTTTCGGCCTCATGAAGGAGAAAGTATCGCTCTAGCTTGGGGGAGGCTTAAGTCAATGTTATATTCATTCCCCAATCACGAGCTCTCAAGGGA
The DNA here is from genome assembly GCA_021605205.1 of Aegilops longissima. Classification (NCBI taxonomy): domain Eukaryota; kingdom Viridiplantae; phylum Streptophyta; class Magnoliopsida; order Poales; family Poaceae; genus Aegilops; species Aegilops longissima. The sequence goes on from CM038677.1 coordinate 823,602,854, forward strand.
AATTATTATTCAGAATTTTTATGCTCGGCTTTCACGTAATCATCAATCCATGCTCGATACTTCTTGTACTGGTTCTTTTATGAAGAAGACTATTGAATTCCAGTGGGATATTTTAGAAAGAATTAAACGCAACTCTGAAGATTTGGAACTCGACGAAGGTAAAGAGTCAGGTATTGAACCTAAGTTTGATTGTGTTAAAACTTTTATGATATCGATGCTTTTCAAAAGTTTAGCACTAAATATGGACTTGACTCTGAGATAATAGCTTCCTTCTATGAATCTTTTGCTACTCATGTTGATCTCCCTAAGGAGAAGTGGTTTAAATATCACCCACCAATTAAACAAGAAGTTAAAGAACCGGTAAAAGCTAAAGAAGAAACTATCATTTACAGTGTTGATCCAGTTGTTCCGACTGCTTATATTGAAAAACCACCTTTCTCTATCAGGATGAAGGAACATGCTAAAGCTTAAACTGTGGTTAACAGAAGTTATGTTAGAACACCCAAACCATCTGAACAAATCAAAGTTGAACCTAGTGTTGCTATGGTTAAAGATCTCTTAGTCTATAATATTGATGGGCATGTTATTTACTTCTGTGATGAAGCTTCTAGAATTGCCAAACCTGAAGAAAAAGGTAAACATAGACCAGTTGTTGGCATTCCTGTTGTCTAAGTTAAGATAGGAGATCACTGTTATCATGGGTTATGTGACCTAGGTGCTAGTGTGAGTGCTATTCATTTTTCCTTATATAAAAAATTAAGAATGAAATAGCACCTGCTGAAATAGAAGGCATAGATGTCACTATTAAACTTGCTAATAGAGATACTATATCACCAATTGGGATTCTTAAGAGATGTTGAAGTCTTGTGTGGAAAAATAAAATACCCTACTGATTTTCTTGTTCTTAGCTCCACACAAGATGACTTATGTCCCATTATTTTTGGTAGACCTTTCTTGAGCATCGTCAATGCCAAAATAGATTGCAAGAAACAAACTGTCGGTGTTAGCTTTGGTGATGAATCTCATGAATTTAATTTTCCAAGTTTAGTAGACAAGCAAATAATAAAGATTTATCTAGTAAGGATGAAATTATTGGTCTTGCTTCTATTGTTGTACCCCCTACTAATCCTTTGGAACAATATTTTCTAGACCATGAAAATGATTTGCATATGCGTGAAAGAAATGGAATGGATAAAATCTTTTTCGAACAACAACCTCTGCTTAAACACAATTTGCCTATTGAAACTCTAGGAGGTCCTCCTCCACCTAAAGGTCATCCTATGTTTGAATTAAAACAATTGCCAGACACTTTGAAATATGTTTATCTTGATGAGAAAAAGATATATCCTGTTATTATTAGTGCTAACCTTTCAGAACATGAAGAAGAAAGATTATTGAAAGTTCTAAGGAAGCACAGGGCTGCTATTGGATATACTCTTGATGATCTTAAGGGCATTAGTCCCACTCTATGTCAGCACGAGATTAATATGGAACCTGATGCTAAACCCATTGTTGATCACCAATATCGGTTAAATCCTAAAATGAAAGAAGTGGTAAGACCGAAAATATTCAAACTTCTGGAAGCAGGTATAATCTATCCTATAGCTGATAGTAGATGGGTAAGTCATGTTCATTGTGTCCCTAAGAAGGGAGGTATTACTGTTGTTCCTAATGATAAGAATGAGCTCATTCCACAAAGAATTGTCACAGGCTATGGGATGGTAATTGATTACAGAAAATTAAACAAAGCAACTACAAAAGATCATTACCCTCTGCCTTTTATTGATCAAATGTTAGAAAGATTATCTAAGCACACACATTTTTGCTTCCTTGATGGATATTCTGGTTTTTCACAAATACCTGTTTTACAACCTGATCAAGAAAAGACCACTTTTACTTGTCCTTTTGGAACTTTTGCTTATAGACGTATGCCTTTTCGTTTATGTAATGCACCTATTACCTTTCAAAGATGTATGACTACTATATTCTTTGATTTTTGATAAAAGATTGTTGAGGTTTTCATGGATGACTTTTCTGTTTATGGGAAGTCTTTTGATGATTGTTTAAGCAATCTTGATCGAGTTTTGCAGATATGTGAACAAACAAATCTTGTCTTGAATTTGGAGAAGTGTCACTTTATGGTTAACGAAGGAATTGTTTTGGGCCATAAAATTTCTGAAAAAGGCATTGAGGTGGACAAAGCCAAGGTTGATGCAATTGAGAAAATGTCATGTCCTAAATATATCAAAGGTATTCGTAGTTTCCTTGGTCATGCTGGTTTCTATAGGAGGTTTATGAAAGACTTTTATCAAATTTCTAGGCCTTTTAAGAATCTTTTGCAAAAGGATATTCCCTTTGTGTTTGACGATGATTGTTTGGAAGCCTTTGAAACACTAAAGAAAGCATTAATTACTGCACATGTTGTTCAACCACTTGATTGGAACTTGCCTTTTGAGATTATGTGTGATGCTAGTGATTATGCTATTGGTGTTGTTCTTGGACAAAGAGTTGATAAGAAATTGAATGTTATTCATTATACTAGTAAAACTCTAGACAGCTCAACAAAACTATGCTACTACTGAAAAAGAATTCTAAGCAGTGGTGTTTGCTTGCGATAAATTCAGATCTTACTTTGTTAATTCTAAAGTAATTGTTCACACCGATCATGATGATATTGAATATCTTATGGTGAAAAGAAAGATGCTAAACCTAGACTCATTAGATGGGTTCTGTTGCTACAAGAATTTGATTTGCATATCACTGATAGGAAAGGAGCAGAGAACCCCATAGCTGATAACTTGTCTAGGCTTGAAAATATTCTTGATGACCCACAAACTATTAATGATAGCTTTCCTAATGAACAATTAGCTGCAATAAATGTTTCTGATAGTAGACCTTGATATGCTGACTATGCTAGTTATATTGTTGCTAAACACATACCACCTAGCTTCACATGCCAACAAAAGAAAAAAATTCTTATATGATTTAAGACATTACTTTTGGGATGACCCAAATCTTTATAAAGAAGGAGTAGATGGTATTATTAGACATTGTGTACCTGAGCATGAACAGGAACAAATCCTACGGAAATGTCACTCTTGAGCTTATGGAGGGCATCACGCGGGAGATAGAACCGCTCATAAGGTATTGCAATCTGGTTTTTATTGGCCTACTCTCTTCAAAGATGCCCGTAAGTTTGTCTCATCTTGTGATGAATGCCAAAGAATAGGTAATATCGGTAAGCGTCAAGAAATGCCTATGAATTATTGACTTGCTCTTGAACCATTTGATGTTTGGGGATTTGATTTCATGGGACCTTTTCCTTCCTCTAATGGGTATACACATATTTTGGTTGTTGTTGATTATGTTACTAAGTGGGTAGAAGCTATTCCAACCAGTAGTGCTGATGAAAGTGCAACTAATCCCTGGGTGGTTTTGGTAATTCTTAACAACATATAGTTCATTGAACTAATGCTCTTTCAAGATGATCATTTCAGAAAGTTTAATGATTGGCATGGCATGGACTAGAGATGTGGACCCCTCAAAATGCAAAGGACATATATTGGCAACAAGCTCAAGACTCTACATTTTCATTTTAGTGATCCAAGATCACATTGAGTCCATAGGAAAGCCAATACTATTAAAAGGGATGAGGTGTTGCTTAATGGCTTACTTGCTCAAAATGCTTAATGATATGCTCCAAAACCCTCAACCACTTTCTCACATCCACATATGTCCTAAACCTAAAAGTCAAATTAGGCCCCACCGATTTGATCTATCCGGCGCCACTGAGTTCATTTGACATAACCACTGCCACAAACCCTAGTTACTTCGGTCTCACCGATAGGGATCTCGGTCTCACCGAGATGGGATTGCAAACTCCCTATTTCCTTTTTGGCAACATTTCGGTCACACCTAAATGAGCAAATCGGTCCCACCGAGTCTGCATTGCAAACTCCCTATTTAATTTTTGTAAGTGAGCGAATCGGTCCCATCGAGTTTGCCTGACCAACCCTCTATGTGCCTATTTGCTGAAATCGGTCCCGCTGAGTTTATGCGATCGATCACACCGACATTATGTTATGCCCTAACCTTGGCATATCGGTCTCACTAAGATGACTATATCGGTCCCATCAAAAACTCTAACGTTCATATTTTTACCTAGATCGGTCTGACCGAGTTTGCCGATTCGGTCCCACCGAGTTTGGGAATATGTGTGTAAAGGTTAGATTTTGTGTGGAGGCTATATATACCCCTCCACCCATTCTTCATTCATGAGGAGAGCCATCAGAACATACCTACACTTCCACTACTCATTTTCTAAGAGAGAACCACCTAATCATGTGTTGAGACCAATATGTTCCAATCCTACCACAAGAATCTTGATCTCTAGCCTGCCCCAAGTTGCTTTCCACTCAAATCATCTTTCCACCATAGCCAAATTTGTGAAAGAGAGTTGAGTGTTTGGGAGACTATCATTTGAAGCACAAGAGCAAGGAGTTCATCATCTACATACCATCTATTACCTTTTGGAGAGTGGTGTCTCCTAGATTGGTTAGGTGTCACTTGGGAGCCTCCATCAAGATTGTGGAGTTGAACCAAGGAGTTGGTAAGGGAAAGGGGATCGCCTACTTCATGAAGATCTACCCTAGTGAGGCAAGTCCTTCGTGGGCGATGGCCATGGTGGGATAGACAAGGTTGCTTCTTCGTGGGTGGAGCCCTCCGTGGACTCGTGCAACCATTACCCTTCATGGGTTGAAGTCTCCATCAAACGTGGATGTGCGATATCACCACCTATCGGAACCACGCCAAAAATCCCCGTGTCAACATTGCGTTTGCTTCCTCCAAACTCCTCCCATTTACTTTTTTGCAAGTTGCATGCTTTACTTTCCCCTTCCCATATACTCTTTGCATGCTTGCTTGAATTGTATTGAGATTTCTTGACTTGTGCTAAGTTGCTAAAATCTGCCAAGAACTAAAATTGGGAAAAGGTTAAGTTTTTGTTTGGTCAAGTAGTCTAATCACCCCCCTCTAGACATACTTTCGATCCTACAGCTGATCACACCACCTCTATTAAAATTCTTAAGGAAGTTATATTCCCAAGGTTTGGAGTCCCTAGATATTTAACGACTGATGGTGGTTAACACTTTATTCATGGTGCCTTCCATAAAATGCTTGCTAAGTATGATGTTAACCATAGAATTACATCACCTTATAATCCTCAGTATAGTGGTCAAGTTGAACTTAGCAATAGAGAAAGAAAATTAATCTTACAAAAGACTGTCAATAGGTCCCAGAAGAATTGGTCTAGGAAATTAGATGATGCACTTTGGGCTTATAGAACAGCTTATAAAAATCCTATGGGTATGTCTCCATATAAAATGGTTTGTGGAAAAGCTTGTCTTTTTCCTCTTGAGTTAGAATATAAAGCATATTGGCCAATTAAAGAACTCAATTATGATTTCAAACTTGCTGGTGAAAAGAGGCTATTTGATATTTGCTCATTAGATGAATGGAGAACCCAGGCTTATGAAAATGCAAAGTTATTCAAAGAAAAAGTTAAAAGATGGCATGACAAAAGAATCCAAAAGCGTGAGTTCAAAGTTGGAGAATATGTTCTTTTGTACAACTCTCGTTTCAGATTCTTTGCAGGAAAACTCCTCTCCAAATGGGAAGGGCCCTATGTCATCGAGGAGGTCTATCGGTCCGGAGCTATCCAAATAAATAATGTCGAAGGTACAACCCCAAGGTTTTCAATGGGCAACAAATAAAACACTATATCTCAAGTAAGCCCATTAATGTTGAAAGCTATATTATCCAAACTTTTACAAAGGAAGAACACGTAGAGGAAACCTTCCGGAACACGCCAGAATCATGAAAAAGGGGAGGTATGTGATACAGTAAGTAAACGGACTCCGAAAAATCCGCAAAAATATTTTTTGTCAGTTTTGGAATATTTAAAAAATTAGGAAAATAAGAAACTTCCAAGAAAGTGACCCTGGTAGGCACGGTACATCAGGGCGCGCCTGGCATGCCAGGCGCGCCCAGGTGGGTTGTGCCCACCTCGGGTACTTTTCGGACTCTGTTTTTCTTCTGTTCTACTTGTTCCCCAAGATAAAATATCTTTGTATACCTCCCGAACCTGTTGACCTCCGTATCACAGAGAAATCTTCTGTTTTCTTTTCTTGCTGTTTTTTGTCAGATCCAATCCATCATGGCCGCTTCAAGCTCCTCCAAGGACAAGTTCTTCGACAACGTCATCAACCCGTATCTGTGGAGGTGATGCAGCACCCTCAAGCTATCCATATGCGCGATGGGGTGTTGCACATCCGCGATGTGCAAGGACACAAGGGGACTGGATCCATGGAGGCCAGGCTTGAAGCACTAGTAGAAAAACACCTATTAGTCCCGGTTCGTAAGGGCCTTTAGTCCCGGTTCATGAACCGAGACTAATGGGTCGTTACTAATACCTCCCCCCTTTAGTCCCGGTTCTAACACGAACCGGGACAGATGGTCCTCCACGTGGCCGGTGCGCCGAGCCAGAGAGAGGTTTTGGTCCCATTGGTGGCACCAACGGGACCAAAAAGGCATCCACGCGTCGACATTCCGATGGCTGGGGTTTTGTTTTTTTTTTGAAAAGGGGGGCGGGGGGTTGGGGGTTTTGGGGGTTAATTTAGGTGTTTCATATATTGTGTTAGCTAGCTAATTAATAGAGATAAGTGACCTCTCTTATGTCCGTGCTTGGTCGACGCTACGTACTATATACATATAGCCCTCGACACGCTAGCTAGTAAGAAAATGAAGGGAACCATCGAGTACAGAAGTTCGTCATGTATACTGAGAGAAATGATCGATCGACCTCTCCTTCTCCGAGAGATTGGTGAACAACAAGTTTTCAGATCATGTACGTTCGACGCTCTGGCTACATACATGTACAATATATAAGATCTCTCGATTACAGTCCCCTAGCATTTGAAATCAACATCCACATGGTATTCTCCGGCTTTATTGATGACGTGGTCAAGAAAGAATCCCGCCAATTCCTCTTGAATTGCTTTAATGCGATCTGGTTCTAGGAGTTCATTCCGCATCTGCCACGCCTAATTTGAAGAAGGGGTTAATTAATACATATATATGAATGAAACTCAATAGAAATGATGGTGTAATAAAATGAAATTGTGAATATTATTAATTGCTTACGCACTTCATATTGTCTTTGAGAGTAGCCCGCTTATTTTTCAAAGTCGCGTTGTAGATGAACTCGCACACGTAGTATCCACGTAAATCATTCCCTTGTTCCTGCCACAAGCACTTTACGAGAAATAGAGGTCAATCAAACTGATAATGAAGCATTATAAATGGCATTGATGAAAGTATAGCTATAGAATCAACGGAGATGCGCACAACTAGCTAGCCAAGAGTACTTACTTTGGTATGTATATCGCAGCTCCTTCGGCAGTCCGGAGCTTTTGCAGTGAACTGTTTCAAACCCTGCAAGACAAAGAAAATAATTATTATTACTTGAGATATCAGAAATGAACAAAAGTTGCCGCTATGGTGCGATAATGATCGATTAATTGAACTTACTTGTTGAGCATTTCAGTCATGTCCGCATAGGTGCTGGGATCTTTCCGTCTCGAGTCTAAGACGGTTACTAGTCCACGCTCAAGCTTAATCTCCGAAGAATATAGTGGAACCTGCACGCATGCATAACTCATCAATTACATTACTATAACCTCGCTCGAGTAATAAGGGAAACCGAATATGCAAACGATAAGTAACACTCACTTGCCGTTGTAAGGAAAGAGTATGGTATCTTTGTTTTGATTTTTGATCAACGATTGTAGCAAGTTGTCCTCGGCCTCTTTTACGTGCTTTTCAACCAGAAATACATCTATGATATTTGTGTTAATGAACCCAATATCATAGATTTCATTTTTTTGCACTCGACGATCTTCAATCTGCATAATATATTGAGGATAATTAATTATAAATACATGCAATGAAAGAGCCGAGCTATATATAGAGACTTAATGACAGAAATAGTACTTATAGGCAGTAGCAAAAGACCGTTAATTTATCGAGGGCCTTTTGATTGAAGAACCCGAAGAACTCCTCAAATGGAACACACAACAGATGAGTTCCAACGAGGTCTTGCTCCTCTTTAATGTTCAGATACAAACAATTCGCCCCCCCAGACTCTTTGCAGGTTTTCATGTACCAAGTATGGAATCTTCGCATCATCGTTGTTAGAAATTTTTCATCTTTGACGAGAGGCTTCCGTATCAGATCTGTGTTCTTCGACCTTCATGTATTCAGGAAGTGCATCGTCAGGCAGGTAATCTTGTAGATTGCCATAACCGGCCACCATCCCCGGAACATTAGCGACGATGTTGCCGCTAGACACATTGAGCGGGGGCACGATTGGTTTGCTTGTTCGCCAAGCTGGTCAATTTTTTTTGCAGCTGCTCGTTCTTTTGCTCTTTGATGTCTGACAGTACTTCCCGACCGCTCCGCTAGGAGATATGTCTGTTCAGTAATGTGCTCATAGTTGGTTCTCGGCGGAGACTTTGTCGGTTTCCTCAAGACAGCCAGAGTGCACTTCGCTTTCACCGGATCTACTTCTCCTTCGGAGGTGGATGTATCTTTGCTTCCAACCCTGCAAACCAGTCATCCACTTCGGTCTGCGCGATCTTCGCATTTTCCTCCTCGGTCCTCTCGTACGGTAACTTCTCTGGAGTCTTCAAACAAGGACCGAATCTGTATTTCCTCCCGCCTTTGGCTGTACTGCTAGACGCCGGCAGAGCAGACGGAGCGGATGTCTTCTTTGCTTGCTTACGAGGCGGAGGAGAAGGACTACGACGCTGGAGCAGCCGAGCGGGCGGCGGGTCTCTTCCGCCCTTGCCGACGAGGCGGAGAAGGAGGAGGCTGGCTGCTCGGGCGCGCCGGGCGCAGCGGAGAAGGAGGCGGAGTGCCGCCACGCGCCGGAGAAGGAGGCGGAGTGCCGCCACGCGTGCCCTGATCGTCACTCGCCGGAGGAGGAGGCGGTGGAGGAGGCGGAGTGCCCTGACTCGCTGAAGGAAGAGGAGGAGGAGGAGGCGTCCAGTTCGGAAGGTTGATGAGCTCCTTCCGCCATAGGCATGGAGTCTTCAGAGCAGAACCCAGCCTAGTCTCCCCTTCACTGGTAGGGTGGTCAAGCAGGAGGTCCTCAAATCCCTCCGTTATTTCATCCACCATCACCTTAGCATATCCTTCTCGAATCGGCTGGCAGTGATAAGTTGTGCCGGGTCCACTAGGATAAACTTGGCCAACAGCCGCCTTGACCTTCAAATTCATACATCGCACCATAACGTGGCAATTTTGAGACTCCGTGATACCATCCACGGGATAGCTGGCAGGAGCCGTCAAGACATGCTCCGGCTGAAGCAGCTCGGTGGAAGCCACGCTGCTTCTCCACTGAGATGGCGGGGTAGCTTCGGGGGAAGCTTTGGCAGGTTGTTTGCTGTGATCTGCTGCTTCTCGTTCCTCTTCTCGTTCTTCTAGCCCCATTACCCTTTCATGCAGCGCCTGCAGTTGGTCCTGCTCCAGTTTCTTCCTCCTCTCGTGGGTTTTGTAACCCCCTGCGTCCGGAAAACCAACCTTCCACGAAAGGGAGCTGGCGTGCCTCGTGTCCGTCTGTGGTGCTCAGATTCCCAAGGGCCATTGTGAGCTCGTCCTTCTCCCTGTTTGGAAGGAACGCCCTCGCTGCGCTGCATCAATATAGTGTCAAGGTTCTTGACTGGTATTTTCAGTTGCTCGTCCGCCCACCGGCACTTCCTCGTTACAGTTCCAAGGTTCCGCCAGCCACGAAGAACCAAGTCAGCAACGGTCAGCCAAGACATTGTCTCTGGTTCGATCCTTTTTCAAGCAGATCATGCTCAGCCTTGGACCACTTAGGCGGGCTTTGAGGTAGCCACCTGACCCGTGCGATGGTGAAGCTTCTTCTTTGCAGCATTTTGCTTGTTTGTCGCCGACATCTTCTTACTCTTTTCCGATGTCTTGTGGGCCACAAATGCGGGCCAGTGATCTTTGATCTTCTCATATTTGCCGATGAATTCTGGTGTCTTTTCTTTCTCGACAAACTGGTTCAGCTCTTTCCTCCACCTCCTCATTAGGGTTGCCATCTTCTTAAGAGCACAAGACTAGATTAATTGCTCTTTAACTAGCTTCTCCGGATCCTCCTCTGGCGGTAGGGTGAAATTTGCCTTGATTGAGTCCAAAGATCTTCTTTCGCATATCATTGACATAAGACACCTCGTGGTCTTCCTCCTTAGGCTTATACCATTGATGGATGCTGATGGGATCTTGTCCCTAACAAGAACCCCGCATTGAGCAGAAAATGCCTTCCTTGTCCGGATGGGTTCAATCTGTTCGCCGTCGGGCGCGATTTCTATGATCTCAAACTTTTCATGCGAGCTCAACTTTTTCTTCGGGCCTCGTCTCCTTACCGAAGTTGTGCTCGATCCGGAGGGCTAGAAATTATAAGGAAGAAAGACGAGAGTAATTAATATGTGTACATATACCAAAACAATGGATGCATCAATTAACTAGTCAGCACGGGCTTAACTAATATATATATACCTGGCCGGACTCGGTTCGGTCACCGGAGCAGTCAGCACGGTCCCCTTCTTGTACCTCCATTGTGTCACCGGAGCCATCATGAACATAGTCCTCTTCTTGTTGTACCGGCATTAATGAGTCGAAGCCATCATGAACATGGCCCTCTTCTTCACCCAGTCCTTGGGGACCATCGGTGTCGTTGAGAAATAACGCAACTTCATCACTTCCTTGTGCGATTATGTGCCCCAACATCGCTTCTGTTTCTTCGTCTCACTACTAGGAAAAGGCCTACTAATGGCGCACTGGTTTTGCCTACTAACGGCGCATTACCAGTGCGCCATTAGTATCACGCCACTAGAATTTTTTACTAATGGCGCAACACTGGTGCGCCATTAGTATATGATATACTAATGGCGCACTGGCAGGCGCCATTAGTTTTGCCTGAGGCGCCATTAGTGTCTTATATACTAATGGCGCATGACATGGTAGTGCGCCATTAGTAACAATTTTTTTAATTTTTTTCCTTAATCTCAAGTCACAATTTCACCTATGAGATATCCAACACATATATATACAACAAGCATCCATATAACAATCATAGCCAACACACAAGTTCCATCATATATACATACATAGCCAACACACAATTTCCATCATATATACATACATAGCCAACACACAAGTTCAATCATATATACATACATAGCCAACACATAGTTCCATCGTTACATATTACAAAAGTTTCACATTGTTCATCCAACACCGTTATCCATCAAATCACAAAAGTTTCACATTGATACAAAATAAAAACACAAATGGAAAAGAAGCACTCCATCCACGCAAGCTTCCGTCAATTAAATCAAATCTGCAAAATGATAAACAAGAAGTTAGAAGAAGAAAAAGAAGAAGACTAGAAGAATACTAGAAGAAGAACACTAGAAGAAGAATAAGAAGAGTTTTGGAAAAGAAGAAGAATAAGAAGAAGACTATAAGCTTATTATGTAAACTTGATCATTTTTGCTAACATAAGTTATTTTGGAGCTAACCTATAGGAAACTAAGCATATAAGCTCTAAGTTAGTATATTAGAGCCAACTTAGGTAAAATGAAGCTAACCTATGTCATTTTGGAAAAGAAGAAGAATAAGAAAAGACTATAAGCTTATTATGTAAACTTGATCATTTTGTGCTAACATAAGTTATTTTGGAGCTAACCTATAGGAAACTAAGCATATAAGCTCTAAGTTAGTATATTAGAGCCAACTTAGGTAAAAATGAAGCTAACCTATAGGAAACTAAGCATATTAGAGATAACATAGGTAACTAAGTATATATATATATATATATAGATATATCATTTTGGATAACTAACCTATTGGAGATCTGACATACCTGACAAAGTTCAGTTCTCATGCATTGTTCTTCTCCTTCTTCTCCTTCCTCTCCCTGATGCGCCTAGAGCGGCGAGGCGGTGGAGGAAGTGGAGGCAGTGGGGTGTAGTCTTCTACTACAATTGGCGTGGTCATGTCGCCCAGCTGTGGGATCGCCGGCGCCACCACCGGTGAGTGGTCATTGTCAGGCACCACCACCATCACGAGGCCACCTTCAGGCACGACCATCGCTAGGTCATCCTCAGCCACCTCCATCTCTTGCCCATGGTCAGCCACCACCATCTCTTTCCCTTGGTCAGCCACCACCAGCGCTAGGTCATCCTCAGCCTGATGCCCATCGTCATCCTGCAGCTCCTCATCCTCACTCTGCTCCTCTTCTCCCGCACTCCAGTCCGGATCATCCTTCTTGTTGTCTATGCTGCTGCCAGAATCGCTCTTGCTTTCGCTTCTGCCAGAATCGCTGCTACATTCGCTTCTGTACCGTAGTCGCTGCTGCTTTTTGGCTGTAGCTGTCGTCGCTGCTACTCCCATTACCTGTCCAAAATGCAACAATGACCGTTAACAATCGATGTGAGACAAAGCCAAATGTAGAGGAATAAGAAGAGGCAGAATGTACCGGCATCATCATCGGCAGCGTAGCGCATGCGACACATAGTCGTGTTGAACACCTTCACGATGAGCATGTTGGCGTCGTCGTCGTACCTGAAGAGAAGGAAGTACCCTAGCCGCAGGTTGTAGGCACGGTAGAACTTCTCCCACCCACGAGACAAGTACATGTGGCCCTTCTTGATCACCAACTGCACATCCCACTGCCTGCGAAACCCGCTGCCAGCCTGTCGCAGCTTCACATTATTTGGCGGATCTTCACCCATCAGCATGTTCATAAAACTGTCAGGCAGCCTTTGCAGTTTGGGACAATGAGTGATGTAGCAAACAACAGATATCATAATGAGATGGGTGAAGGGGAGATCTCTCGTTTTATATACCTGCGTCATGGATGATACTGAAGCCTCAAGTATGATAGTGAAGAACTCGGAAGCATCCAACTCGTATTGCGGTGTCGCAGATCGGCGGTGGCTGCTTCCCGCCATCTCTGATAAGCAGCAGAAGAGACCAATTAGTACCCTTACAACAGATCATAAAACATGCATGATAACAGGCATTAGTCATAAGTATTTATATGTCCTATTTTTAGCAAAGTAATGCTAAAATTCACGAAAAATTTCAGCATTACCTTTGCTGAAAATAGGACATATGGAGTACCCGAATTTGACGGAACGGAAGTTAATCGACATTCCGGCAAACTCAAGGGCCTCTCGGGGTACCTACAACATCATGACAAGTACAGCAGCAGCAGCAGTGAATACAGGCATAAAAGCAGCAAAACTATATATTTTTATGCAGTAAACAAACGAACACTAAGAGTAGAATGTTCTTGCAACAAACATTATTGTGTGACATCGAAAGGCATCACTCTGCTTAAAGGGAAGGATGACTTAAGTGGCAGATGTATATGATTGCACCACTTGATCTGCACTTCTCTATATTATATGATATACTGAAGAAATTGAGCAAAAAAAGATAAATAGGAACATATTTCTCACCTTGGAGGTGTTGTTGCTGCTGTAACTTTGCTCTGTCTGTAGCAGCTTAATTAAGTTAGCTTGTATTTGGGCTTGCTTTTCCTTCTAAGCTCTCTGCATCTATAACACAGAATAAGAGGGAACTTGACAACTAGTGGAGCATATATTTCAGGATCTTCTAATGGGGGTTGTTTAGTTTCCTAGTTCCATGCTTTTGTTGGACAAGTTAGAAATGAAGGTCCCTAAAATGGTATTTGATTAGTGGGAAAGCCCACAGATTTACAAATCCACTGAAACACTAAGAACATATGGTTCAATAATAAACAATTTTTATTGGTTCACTTTCCTACATCATGCACAACAAGTTGAATTAGCCTAGAAAAATAAACCAAGGCTTTATGCAGACAAACAAGTTGAAATACTTCATGTACATGAAACAAAGAGGATCCGATTACATTCAATTGTTGTGAGCATGGAATCAAATGAAACTCATTACTCTACATGGCATAGTCTATCATGTACATGAAAGAATGATGATCCAATTGCAGTTTATATTTGTAATTGACTAAAATAAGTACTGTAGGAGTATCTTTTTTATACCTGTTGTAGGAGTATCTATATATACAAAAGTTAATCATTATGCTTGCGAGATCGAGTAACCAAATTTATTCAGCTGACCTCTCTACAAATTCATGGCGGTGGACACAAAAGCCCACTTCTAAAGAACTATAATGATCTATTTGAATTACTAATTAATAATATAAACTGGAACAGGAGCTCAAGTTTCTTGGACACAAGTTGACCATGCAGCAACTACATGAGCAAAGCATTACTATCGTGACAAAACCTAGAAGCTTGATACAAAACGTTTTGAACTGCAGAGACAACAGAATCAACTTTGAATATTTTCTAAGTACAAACCAGCAATATCTAGGAACTAACAAAATTGTAACATCAAAACAAGAAATCATAAAAACAATAAATACAGGCCAAAGCAAATGATATGGCAGCTGACATGTACGTTCACTAGAAATATAAGACATTTCCTACTATAGTAATACAATAAAACCACATATTCGCAACATAAAACCATCAGATTCGCAACATAAAAACTACAACAACACAAAACTACTGTATCTACAATAGTAGCAAGATTAATCTGATAATACACAAGAGATTAGTCAGTTTTACTGGCTGTTCTTTGCTGCTGCCGCGCTGTAGGGCGGAGGAAGGCGCCGCCGGTGGAGAGGGCGAGGCCGAGGACGGCGTGGGGCTTGAGGGCCTGCGGCCTGGTGAGGCCGACGAGGTTATCGTCCCCGACGCCGGCGGAGCTAGGGTTCGGGGAGACGGCGGGCGGCGCTGAGGGGATGGGGCAGTGGAGAGGGGGTAGGGGGGAAGTCGCGGCAGAAGAGAGGAGGAGGCGGGCGGGGGCGCAGCTTCGGGGCTGGAGGGGCCTGTACCGAAGGTGGGGCAGCGGAGGGTTAGGCCTGCTGGGCGCGCCATGGCGGGCGGGCAGCAGTGGTGTGGCGGCTAGGAACCCTAGTTGTCGCTTCGGGAGGGAGGGGGACGCAGGCGGGGCCGCGGGTGGAGGGGGACGGCGAGGGCGCGGGCGCGGGCGGAGGGGGGACGGTGAGGGAGGTGGTCGGCGGCGGAGGGTGGTCGGGTGCACGGCCGGGGACGGCGGGTGAGATGAGGCGGGGAGGGATTAGAGTGTGGATTGGGGATTGGGATTTTCTTGTGGGGAGGCTTAGCAATGGCGCACCACCCGGGGGTGCGCCATAAGTACATCCATATCAATGGCGCACCACAGAAGGGTGCGCCATAAGTAATTTAATCTAGCCCGACTTGTCTTATATACCACCTAACCCTATCTACAACAGAACCCGCCCACTAGCCCGACTGGTCAGTACGCAGCACACACATCAGGGGGTCCTGGGTTCGATTCCCAGGCTCCCCAATATTTTTTTATGCATTTTAAATCCTGTTTGATATTTATTTGTGTTTAAATATGTTCAAACTTGTTTAAATCATAACAGTAATATTTTTTTATAAAAACAGTAATAATTTTTTAGAAAATATGTTCAAATTTGTTACTTGAAAATATCATCGGCGGCGGCGGTGGAGCGGTGGGAAGGTGCGGGGGATGCCCGTTGGCGGCGGTGGAGCGGGGGAGGGTGCGGGGGCCGGGTGCTCGTCGGCGGCGGTGGAGCGTGGGAGGGTTGCGGTGGGTCGTCGGCGGCGGTGGAGCTAGCGGGGGAAGGTGCGGGTGGCATCGAGATCGAGATCAAAAAGAACCCGCCCACTAGCCCGACTGGTCAAGACTGCAAGCACACACACCAGAGGTCTGGGTTCGATTCTGTGCTCCCAATATTCTTTTATGCATTTTAAATCCTGTTTGATATTTATTTGTGTTTAAATATGTTCAAACTTGTTTAAATCATAACAGTAATATTTTTTATAAAAACAGTAATATTTTTAAAAAATATGTTCAAATTTGTTACTTGAAAATATCATCGGGCGGCGGTGGAGCGGGGAGGGTGCGGGGTGCCTGTTGGCGGTGGAGCGGGAGGTGCGGGGACTGGGTGCTCGTCGGCGGCGGTGGAGCGGGAGGTGCGGGGACCGGGTGCTCGTCAGCGGCGGTGGAGTGGGGAGGTTGCGGTGGGTCGTCGGCGGTGGAGCTAGCGGGAGGTGCGGGGTGCCTGCTGGCGGCGGTGGAGCGGGGGGGTGCGGGGGGGCCGGGTGCTCGTCGGTGGCGGTGGAGCGGGGGAGAGTTGCGGTGGGTCGTCGGCGGCGGTGGAGCTAGCGGGGGAGGGTGCGGGTGGGATCGAGATCGAGATCAAAAAGTGTCCATGAAAATATACACGGTGCGCCATTAGCAGTTTTGCAAAAAAGTAAAAAAAATTATATACTAATGGCGCACTGTTTACAAGGTGCGCCATTACTTGTTAGAACTAGTAATGGCGCACTTTGGCGTCATGCGCCATTAGAATGTATGGAAAATGAAAAAAAATCAATACTAGTGGCGCACGTGTGCACAGTGCGCCATTAGTGTCTTCCTTACTAATGGCGCACCTCCAACCGTGCGCCATTAGTATATAATCTTGGCGCACTGCTTACTGGTGCGCCATTAGTATCAATCCTATCTATAGCCCTTTTCCTAGTAGTGTCGGGAGTGCTCCATAGTTTCTGCAAATATTTACAGCATGTCAATTATTATTCAAACATGGTACAGATATATATATATATATATATATATATATATATATATATATATATATATATATATATATATATATATATATATATATATTAGTGGCAAACGTAGAACTAGCTAGCTAATCACAATAAGGAATCATGTTAGTGGCCTCGACGCTGCTTCTCTAGGGTTTGGTGTCGCCTCGACACAACGCTTCAAGGGTTAATTTGGGTGGCCTCGAGAGAGTTAATTTGTCGGGTAGGGGCGCGGCGGGAGGGGGTAGGAGACCAACATCATTTTCTCTCTAGGGTTTGGGTGTCCTCGAGAGTTTTGGTCGAGCGAGAGGGCCGAGGGGGGTGCTGCCGTTGTATAAGTTATCACGGTCGAGAGGGGGTATATATATCGACCGCCCCTCATGTCGAAGTTATCTCGAGGGGGTTATATCGACAACGACGCGACATACATATACATGGGAAAATAATGTTATCGGGGAGGGGGGTACCCCCCCCTCGTGTTGAAGTTTCTTCTTTCTCCTCTATTCCTTTCTTCTTCTTCTTCTACTCTTCTTTTTCTTCTTCTCCCTCGAGAAAGGAAAATAAGGAAAAGGAAGAAAAGAGGAAGAAGGAAGAAGAAAAAAAAAGAAGAAAAAAATAGAGGAGAAGAAGAAAGGAATAGAGGAGAAGAAGAAAAATAGAAATTTTCTTCTTCTCCTCTTCTTTTTCTTCTTATTTCCTCTTCTTATTTATTTCTCATCTTCTTCCTCTCCTCTTCTTCTCCTTTCTTCCTCTTCTTATTTTCCTTTTTCCTCTCATTCTTTTAGTATTGCTTGTTTTAAAAAAAAAGGTTCAAATAGAAAATTTGAAAAAAACAAAGTTTTTGCCTAATGCATTGTTCATATGAATATACAAACATTTGCATATTCTACAATAATTAATATCACCAAAAAATCTATGAACAGAAAAAAAAACCTAAGTTTTCAAAAAATCTATCTTTTGCATCTATGAAAACATTAATACACATATGAACAAAAAATACATATATGAAGAAAAACATGCTCTGAACAATTTTTTATACATTTTGAACATCTACATACACATAGCCACATACATACACATATACATTATATATATATACACACACACATATATATATATATATATATATATATATATATATATATATATATATATATATATATATATATATATATGAAGAAAAAATAAACTAATAAAATGAAAAAAACAGAGCGGTGCAGTGCGGCGGCTCACAGCGGGGCGGCTAGGCGACGATGGCAACGGTGGGGCGGCGAGGAGGGGCGGGGGGGCGGACGACGGGCAGGGCTCGGGGGCGGGCTGGGCAGGACGGGCGCTGGGCTCGGGAGGCGGGCGACAAGGACAGCCTTGGCTCGGGAGGCCGGGCGACAAGGACGGCGCTGGCTCGGGAGGCCAGCGACGAGGACGGCGCTGGGTTGGGGCGACTGCCTTGGCGGCGGCGGCGGCGGCAGCGAGGTGGAGCAGCCTGGCGGCGTCGAGGAGGGTCGGCGTCGTCGGGGGCAACTGGCGATGAGATTCTGAATTTTTGCAAAGTGTTTGCTTGCTTATATAGCAAAGCCATTGGTCCCGGTTCGTGAAACCAACCGGGACTAATGCACCCTTTAGTCCCGATTGGTGCCACCAACCGGGACCAAAGGCCTCTTTTTCGGCAGCCTAAAGGGCGGGAAGCGGCGGCCTTTGGTACCGGTTGGTGCCACGAACCGGTACCAATGCCCCCCCCTTTAGTCCCGGTTGGTGCCACCAACCGGGACCAAAGGCCCCTGTGTTGCACGCGTCGGGGCCAAAGTTTAGTCCCACCTCGCTAGTTGAGAGGGGCGCGCAGTGGTTTATAAGCCCCACTGCCGCACCCTCTCGAGCTCCTCTCCACCGCAGCTTCGGGCCTACTTGCTATTGCTTTGCACGATGGGCCTTCTGGTTTATCTGGGCCTGAATCCTGGCCCATAGTAGGGTTTCATGTCGTATTCAGGCCGTGGGGGCCCAGTAGGAGGCATTTTTTTGTTTTTTTGTTTTCTTTACTTTTTGCTTTTAGTTTTAGGAAAATTATAAACTTTCTGTTAGTGCCATTACTTTTCAAATTTGAAAACACTTTTTTTGTTTTTTTGTTTTCTATCTTGCTTTACTTATTTTATTTTGTTTCTACTTACAACAAAATACTTATTGTTGTTTTTTGTTTTGATTTCTGCATTATTTATTTTCTTTTGTTTTTTGCTTTATTTTTAATTCTTTTTTCTTTTAGTTTCAGGAAAATTATAAACTTTCTGTTAGTGCCATTAGTTTTCAAATTTGAAAACACTTTTTTTTTTTTTTGTTTTCTTTCTTGCTTTATTTATTTTATGTTGTTTCTACTTACAACAAAAACTTATTGTTGCTATTTTTAATTATTACGAGGGCGAACCATAAGACATTAAAGAATTTCAAATGAACTCTGAAAAAGTTGAAAGTTGGCATGGTATCATACTAAATCGATTACAAAGTTGGCATGGTATCATCATAATAGTTATGGAGAAAGTCTTCACTTTTTCTTCGCTTGTGTCATTTGCTTATTGCGCCGTAACCATGGATAATCTTCATCGTTTATCGGGATGCTGGGGTCAGCCTTGACTTTGAAGGAGCAATTTCATGAAACTTTTCATAATCTTGAGACATGTCATCTTGTCCTCCACTCCCACGATGTCCCTTTTCCCGAAAGAACTATGTGGCGCTTTGGCTCATCGTATGATGTATTCGCTTCCTTATCTTTTCTCTTTCTCGGTCTGGTAGACATGTCCTTCACATAGATAACCTGTGCCACATCATTGGCTAGGACGAACGGTTCGTCGGTGTACCCAAGATTTTTCAGATCCTTTGTTGTCATTCCGCATTGTGGGTCTACCTGCACCCGCCTCTGACGAGATTGACCCATTTGCACTTAAACAAAGGGACCTTAAAATCATGTCCGTAGTCAAGTTCCCATATGTCCACTATGTAACCATAATATGTGTCCTTTCCCTCTCGGTTGTTGCATCAAAGCGGACACCGCTATTTTGGTTGGTGCTCTTTTGATCTTGGTCAATCGTGTAAAATGTATTCCCATTTATCTCGTATCCTTTCCAAATCAATACAGTCAAGGATGGTCCCCGGACAACAAGTACAGCTCATCACAAACAGTGTTGTCACCTCGTCGTGCTTCCAACCAACTGCTGAAAGTCCTGATGTTTTCACATGTAATCCAATCGTCGACCGCTCCGGGTGTTTGGGCGCAGATCGTTCTTGTGTTCATCGACATACGGGTCACCAAGGTAGAGTTATGTAGAACTGTGTAGTGTGCTTGAGACCAAGAATATCCGCCCCTGCATATTATTGAGTCCTTCCAAGCGTGCCTTTTCGGTCAGTCTCCCCTCATACCGCGATTTAGGGAGACCTATCTTCTTAAGGCCAGGAATGAATTCAACACAAAACCCGATGACATCCTCTGTTTGATGGCCCATGGAGATGCTTCCTTCTGGCCTAGCGATTCTGGACATATTTCTTTAGGACTCCCATGAACCTCTCAAAGGGTACATATTGTGTAGAAATACGGGCCCAGAATGACAATCTCGTCAACTAGATGAACTAGGGCGTGCGTCATGATATTGAAGAAGGATGGTGGGAACACCAGCTCGAAACTGACAAGACATTGCACCACATCACTCCTTAGCCTTGGTATGATTTCTGGATCGATCACCTTCTGAGAGATTGCATTGAGGAATGCACATAGCTTCACAATGGCTAATCGGACGTTTTTCGGTAGAAGCCCGCTCAATGCAACCGGAAGTAGTTGCATCATAATCACGTGGCAGTCATGAGACTTTATGTTCTGGAACTTTTTCTCTGGCATATTTATTATTCCCTTTATATTCGACGAGAAGCCAGTCGGGACCTTCATACTGAGCAGGCATTCAAAGAAGATTTCTTTCTCTTCTTTCGTAAGAGCGTAGCTGGCAGGACCTTCATACTGCTTCGGAGGCACGCCTTCTTTTTCGTGCAAGCGTTGCAGGTCCTCCCGTGCCTCAGGTGTATCTTTTGTCTTCCCATACACGCCCAAGAAGCCTAGCAGGTTCATGCAAAGGCTCTTCGTCACGTGCATCACGTCGATCGAAGAGCGGACCTCTAGGTCTTTCTAGTAGGGTAGGTCCCAAAATATAGATTTCTTCTTCCACATGGGTGCGTGATTCTCAGCGTCATTCGGAACAGCTAGTCCACCGGGACCCTTTCCAAAGATTACGTGTAAATCACTGACCATAGCAAGTACGTGAGCACCGGTACGCATGGCGGGCTTCTTCCGGTGATCTGCCTCGCCTTTGAAATGCTTGCCTTTCTTTCGACAGTGATGGTTGGTCGGAAGAAATCGACGATGGCCCAGGTACACATTCTTCCTACAGCTTGCCAGGTATATACTATCGGTGTCAAGTAAACAGTGCGTGCATGTGTGGTATCCCTTGCTTGTCTGTCCTGAAGGTTACTGAGAGCGGGCCAATCGTTGATGGTCACGAACAGCAACGCCTTTAGGTTAAATTCCTCATGTTTGTGCTCATCCCACGTACGTACACCGTTTCCATTCCACAGCTATAAAAGTTCTTCAACTAATGGCCTGAAGGAAATATGCCCTAGAGGCAATAATAAAAGTTATTATTTATTTCCTTATATCATGATAAATGTTTATTATTCATGCTAGAATTGTATTAACCGGAAACATAATACATGTGTGAATACATAAACCTACAGAGTGTCACTAGTATGCCTCTACTTGACTAGCTCGTTAATCAAAGATGGTTATGTTTCCTAACCATGAACAAGGAGTTGTTATTTGATTAACGGGATCACATCATTGGTTGAATGATCTGATTGACATGACCCATTCCATTAGCATAGCACCTGATCGTATAGTTTGTTGCTAGTGCTTTTCTTCATGACTTATACATGTTCCTATGACTATGAGATTATGCAACTCCCGCTTGCCCGAGGAACACTTTGGTGCTACCAAACGTCACAACGAATCGGGTGATTATAAAGGTACATTACAGGTGTCTCCGAAGGTACATGTTGGGTTGGCATATTTCGAGATTAGGATTTGTCACTCCGATTGTCGGAGAGGTATCTCTGGGCCCTCTCGGTAATGCACATCACATAAGCCTTGCAAGCATTGCAACTAAATGTGTTAGTTGTGAGATGATGTATTACGGAACGAGAAAAGAGACTTGTCAGTAACGAGATTGAACTAGGTATTGGATACCGACGATCGAATCTCGGGCAAGTAACATACCGATGACAAAGGAACAACGATGTTGTTATGCGGTCTCGACCGATAAAGATCTTCGAGAATATGTAGGAACCAATATGGGCATCCAGGTCCGCTATTGGTTATTGACCAGAGAGGTGTCTCGGTCATGTCTACATAGTTCTCGAACCCGTAGGGTCCGCACGCTTAACGCTTCGATGATGTTATTATGAGTTTATATGATAATGATGTACCAAGGTTGTTCGAGTCCCGGATGAGATCACGGACATGACGAGGAGTCTCGAAATGGTCGAGACATAAAGATTGATATATTGGAAGCCTATGTTTGGACTCGGAATCACTCCGGGTGAAATTGGGAATTTTACCGGAGTACCGGGGGGTTACCGGAACCTCCCGGGGGGTCAATGGGCCTTGATGGGCCTTAGTGGAAAGGAGGAAAGGGGCCCAAGTGCTGGCCGCACCTTCCCCCCTTCCCTAGTCCTATTAGGATTAGGAGAAGGGGGAGGCGCCTCTCTCCCTTCCCACTTGGCCAATCCTAGTTGGACTAGGATTGGGGGGGAGGAATCCTACTCCCGGTGGGAGTAGGACTCCCAGGCGCAGCCCTTGGTGGCCGGCCAGCCCCTCCCCTTCCCTCCTTTATATACAGGGGCAGAGGGCACCCCATGACACACAAGTTGATCATTGAGATCGTTCCTTAGCCGTGTGCGGTGCCCCCTTCCACCAAACTACACCTCGAATATACCGTTGCGGAGCTTAGGCGAAGCCCTGCGCCGGTGGAACATCATCATCGTCCACCCGTCGTCAGGTCGAAACTCTCCTCAACACTCGGCTGGATCGGAGTTCGAGGGACGCCATCGAGCTGAACGTGTGCAGAACTCGGAGGTGCCGACGCTCGGTACTTGGATCGGTTGGATCGGGAAGAAGTACGACTACTTCCTCTACGCTGCGTCAACGCTTCCGCTGCTGGTCTCACGAGGGTATGTAGACAACACTCTCATCTCGTTGCTATGCATCACCATGGTCTTGCGTGTTCGTAGGAAATTTTTGAAATTACTACGTTCCCCAACAGTGGCATCCGAGCCTGGTTTTATGCGTTGATGTCATGAGCACGAGTAGAACACAAGTGAGTTGTGGACGATACAAGTCATACTGCCTACCAGCATGTCATACTTTGGTTCAGCGGTATTGTGAGATGAAGCGGCCCGGACCGACATTACGCCAGACGCTTACGCGAGACTGGTTTCACCGCCCGAGCACTCGTTGCTTAAAGGTGACCGGCGGTGTCTGCTCTCTCACTTTAGTTGAATCGAGTGTGGCTACGCCCGGTCCTTGAGAAGGTTAAACGGAGTCTATTTGACGAAGTATCGTTGTGGTTTTGATGCGAGGTAAGAACGGTTCTTGCTCAGCCCGTAGCAGCCACGTAAAATTTGCAACAACAAAGTAGAGGACGCCTAACTTGTTTTTGCAGGGCATGTTGTGATGTGATATGGTCAAGACATGATGCTGAATTTTATTGTATGAGATGATCATGTTTTGTAACCGGTTATCGGCAATGGCAGGAGCCATATGGTTGTCGCTTATTGTATGCAATGCAACGCCTGTAATGCTTTACTTTATCACTAAGCGGTAGCGATAGTCGTAGAAGCATAAGATTGGCGAGACGACAACGATGCTACGATGGAGATCAAGGTGTCGCGCCGGTGACGATGGTGATCATGACGGTGCTTCGGAGATGGAGATCACAAGCACAAGATGATGATGGCCATATCATATCACTTATATTGATTGCATGTGATGTTAATCCTTTATGCATCTTATTTTGCTTTGATTGACGGTAGCATTATAAGATGATCCCTTACTAAATTATCAAGAAGTGTTCTCCCTGAGTATGCACCGTTGCGAAAGTTCTTCGTCTTTGAGACACCACGTGATGATCGGGTGTGATAGGCTCTACGCTCAAATACAACGGTGCAAAACAGTTGCACACGCAGAATACTCAGGTTATACTTGACGAGCTATGCATATAAGATATGACCTCGGAACACGGAGACCGAAGGTCGGCGTGAATCATATAGTAGATATGATCAACATATTGATGTTCACCATTGAAACTACTCCATCACACGTGATGATCGGTCATGGTGTAGTTGATATGGATCACGCAATCACTTAGAGAATTGGAGGGATATTTTCTAAGTGGGAGTTCTTAAGTAATATGATTAATTGAACTTTAATTTATCATGAACTTAGTCCTGGTAGTATTTTGCAAATTATGTTGTAGATCAATAGCTCGCGTTGTTGCTTCCCTGTGTTTTCATATGTGTTCCTAGAGAAAATTGTATTGAAAGATGTTAGTAGCAATGATGCGGATTGGATCCGTGATCTGAGGTTTATCCTCATTGCTGCGCAGAAGAATTATGTCCTTAATGCACCGCTAGGTGACAGACCTATTGCAGGAGCAGATGCAGACGTTATGAACGTTTGGCTAGCTCAATATGAGCGATCTGACGTTATGAACGCTTGGCCAGCTCAATATGATGACTACTTGATAGTTTAGTGCACCATGCTTAACGGCTTAGAATCGGGACTTCAAAGACGTTTTGAACGTCATGGACCATATGAGATGTTCCAGGAATTGAAGTTAATATTTCAAGCAAATACCGAGTTGAGAGATATGAAGTCTCCAACAAGTTCTATAGCTAAAAGATGGAGGAGAATCGCTCAACTAGTGAGCATGTGCTCAGATTGTCTGAGTACTTCAAATCGCTTGAATCAAGTGGGAGTTAATCTTCCAGATAAGATAGTGATTGACAGAATTCTCTAGTCACCATCACTAAGTTAGTAGAACTTCGTGATGAACTATAGTATGCAAGGGATGACGAAAAAGATTCTCGAGCTCTTCGAGATGCTAAAATCGGCGAAGGTAGAAATCAAGAAAAACATCAAGTGTTGATGGTTGACAAGACCACTAGTCTCAAGGAAAATGGCAAAGGGAAGAAGGGGAACTTCAAAAGGAACGGCAAGCAAGTTGCTGCTCGAGTGAAGAAGCCCAAGTCTAGACCTAAGCACGAGACTCGAGTACTTTTGCTGCAATGGAACTGGTCCTCGGAAGCGAACTACCCCTGAATATTTGGTGGATAAGAAGGATGGCAAAGTGAACAAGGTTATATTTGATATACAGGTTATTGATGTGTGCCTTACTAGTGTTTATAGTGGCCCCTGAGTATTTGATACTGTTCGGTTGCTAAGATTAGTAACTCAAACAGGAGTTCAGAATAAACAGAGACTAGTTGAAGGGAAGTGACGATGAGTGTTGGAAGTAGTTCCAAGATTGATATGATCATCATCGCACACTCCCTATACTTTCGGGATTAGTGTGGAACCTAAATAAGTGTTATTTGGTGTTGAGCATAAATATGATTTGATCATGTTTATTGCAATACGGTTATTCATTTAAGTAAGAGAATAAATTGTTGTTCTGTTTACATGAATAAAACCTTATATGGTTACACACCCAATGAAAAAGGTTCATTGGATCTCGATCATAGTGACACACATATTCATAATATTGAAACCAAAAGATGCAAAGTTAATAATGATAGTGCAACTTATTTGTGGCACTGCCGTTTAGGTCATATTGGTGTAAAGCGCATGAAGAAAACTCCATGCTGATGGACTTTTGGAATCACTTGATTATGAATCATTTGATGCTTGCGAACCGTGCCTTTTTGGCAAGATGACCAAAAACTCCGTTCTCCGGAACAATGGAACAAGCTACTGACTTATTGGGAATAATACATACCGATGTATGCGATCCAATGAGTGTTGATGCTCGTGGCAAGTATCATTATTTTCTGACCTTCACAAGATGATTTGAGCAGATATGGGTATATCTACTTGATGAAACATAAGTCTGAAATAGTTGAAAGGTTCAAAGAATTTCAGAGTGAAGTGGAAAATCATCGTAACAAGAAAATAAAGTTTCTGCGATCTGATCGTGGAGATGAATATTTGAGTTACGAGTTTGGTCTTCAATTAAAACAATGTGGAATAGTTTCACAGCTCACGCCACCTGGAACACCACAACGTTATGGTGTGTCCGAACGTCAGAATCGTACCTTATTATGATATGGTGCGATCTATGATGTATCTTACCGATTTACCACTATCGCTTTGGGGTTATGCATTAGAGACAGCCGCATTCACGCTTAATAGGGCAACCATCTAAACCGCTGAGATGACACCGTATGAACTATGGTTTAGCAATAAACCTAAGCTGTCGTTTCTTAAAGTTTGAGTTGTGATGCTTATGTGAAAAGGTTTTCACCGATAAGATCGAACCCAAATCGGAAAAGTGCGTCTTCATAGAATACCCAAAAGAAAATGTTGGGTACACCTTCTATCACAGATCCGAAGGCAAGTTTTTGCTAAGATGGATCCTTTCTAGAGAAGAAGTTTCTCTCGAAAGAAGTGAGTGGGAGGAAAGTAGAACTTGATGAGGTAATTGTACCTTCTCCTTATTGGAAAGTAGTTCATCACAGGAATCAGTTCCATGATTCCTACACCAATTAGTGAGGAAGTTAATGATGATGATCATGAAACTTCAGATCAAGTTGCTACCAAACCTCGTAGGTCTTCCGAGTAAGATCCGCACTGAGTGGTGCGGTAATCATGTTCTGGAAGTCATGTTACTAGAACATGATGAAACCTACGAACTATGAGGAAGCGATGATGAGCCCAGATTCCGCGAAATGGCTTGAGACCATGAAATCTGAGATAGGATCCATGTATGAGAACAAAGTATGGACTTTGGTTGACTTGCCCGATGATCGGCAAGCCATTGAGAATAAATGGATCTTCAAAGAGGAAGACGGACACTGATAGTAGTGTTACTATCTACAAAGCTCGACTTGTCGCAAAAGGTTTTTGACAAGTTCAAGGTGTTGACTACAATGAGATTTTCTCAATTGTAGCGATGCTTAAGTCTGTCTGAATCATGTTAGCAATTGCCACATTTTATGAAATCTGGCAAATGGATGTCAAAACTACATTCTTTAATGGATTTATTAAAGAAGAGTTGTATATGATGCAACCAGAAGGTTTTGTCAATCCTAAAGGAGCTAACAAAATGTGCAAGCTCCAATGATCCATCTATGGACTGGTGCAAGCATCTCGAGTTGAATAAACGCTTTGATAGTGTGATCAAAGATATGGTTTTATACAGACTTTTGGAGAAGCCTGTATTTACAAGAAAGTGAGTGGGAGCACTACAGCATTTCGATAAGTATATGTGAATGACATATTGTTGATCGAAATAATGTAGAATTATTCGCAAAGCATAAAGGAGTATTTGAAAGGAGTTTTTCAAAGAAGGACTTCGTGAAGCTGCTTACATATTGAGCATCAAGATCTATAGAGATAGATCAAGACGCTTGATAAGTTTTTCAATGAATACATACCTTGACAAGATTTTGAAGTAGTTCAAAATGGAACAGTCAAAGAAAGAGTTCTTGCCTGTGTTACAAGGTGTGAGATTGAGTAAGACTCAAAACCCGACCACGGCAGAAGATAGAAAGAGAATGAAAGTCATTCCCTATGCATCAGCCATAGGTTCTATAAAGTATGTCATGTGTGTACAGATCTATTGCATACCCTACCACTAAACTTGGCAAGGAGTGCAATAGTGATCTAGGAGTAGATCAATGGACAGCGGTCAAAATTATCCTTAGTAGAATAAGGATATGTTTCTCGATTATGGACGTGACAAAAAGTTAAATCGTAAAGGGTTACGTCGATACAAGTTTTGGCACTGATCTAGATAACTCTAAGTCTCAATCTAGATACATATTGAAAGTGGGAGCAATTAGCTATAGTAGCTCCGTGCAGAGCATTGTTAACATAGAAATTTGCAAAATACATACGGATCTGGATGTGGCAGACCCGTTGACTAAGCTTCTCTCACGAGCAAAACATGATCATACCTTAGTACTCTTTGGGTGTTAATCACATAGCGATGTGAACTAGATTATTGACTCTAGTAAACCCTTTGGGTGTTGGTCACATGACGATGTGAACTATGGGTATTAATCACATACAGATGTGAATATTGGTGTTGAATCACATGATGATGTGAACTAGATTATTGACTCTAGTGCAAGTGGGAGACTGAAGGAAATATGCCCTAGAGGCAATAATAAAGTTATTATTTATTTCCTTATATCATGATAAATGTTTATTATTCATGCTAGAATTGTATTAACCGGAAACATAATACATGTGTGAATACATAAACCTACAGAGTGTCACTAGTATGCCTCTACTTGACTAGCTCGTTAATCAAAGATGGTTATGTTTCCTAACCATGAACAAGGAGTTGTTATTTGATTAACGGGATCACATCATTGGTTGAATGATCTGATTGACATGACCCATTCCATTAGCATAGCACCTGATCGTATAGTTTGTTGCTAGTGCTTTTCTTCATGACTTATACATGTTCCTATGACTATGAGATTATGCAACTCCTGCTTGCCCGAGGAACACTTTTGGTGCTACCAAACGTCACAACGAATCGGGTGATTATAAAGGTACATTACAGTGTCTCCGAAGGTACATGTTGGGTTGGCATATTTCGAGATTAGGATTTGTCATCCGATTGTCGGAGAGGTATCTCTGGCCCTCTCGGTAATGCACATCACATAAGCCTTGCAAGCATTGCAACTAAATGTGTTAGTTGTGAGATGATGTATTACGGAACGAGAAAAGAGACTTGTCGAGAATGAGATTGAACTAGGTATTGGATACCGACGATCGAATCTCGGGCAAGTAACATACCGATGACAAAGGAACAACGATGTTGTTATGCGGTCTGACCGATAAAGATCTTCGAGAATATGTAGGAACCAATATGGGCATCCAGGTCCCGCTATTGGTTATTGACCGAGAGGTGTCTCGGTCATGTCTACATAGTTCTCGAACCCGTAGGGTCCGCACGCTTAACGCTTCGATGATGCTTATTATGAGTTTATATGATAATGATGTACCGAAGGTTGTTCGAGTCCCGGATGAGATCACGGACATGACGAGGAGTCTCAAATGGTCGAGACATAAAGATTGATATATTGGAAGCCTATGTTTGACTCGGAATCACTCCGGGTGAAATTGGGAATTTTATCGAGTACCGGGGTTACGGAACCTCCCGGGGTCAATGGGCCTTGATGGGCCTTAGTGGAAAGGAGGAAAGAGGGCCCAAGTGCTGGCCGACCTTCCCCTTCCCTAGTCCTATTAGGATTAGGAGAAGGGGAGGCGCCTCTCCTTCCCACTTGGCCAATCCTAGTTGGACTAGGATTGGGGAGGAATCCTACTCCCGGTGGGAGTAGGACTCCCTGTGCGCAGCCCTTGGTGGCCGCCAGCCCCTCCCTTCCCTCCTTTATATACAGGGCAGAGGGCACCCCATGACACACAAGTTGATCATTGAGATCGTTCCTTAGCCGTGTGCGGTGCCCCTTCCACCAAACTACACCTCGAATATACCGCTTGCGGAGCTTAGGCGAAGCCCCGCGCCGGTGGAACATCATCATCGCCACCACGCCGTCAGGTTGATTGAAACTCTCCTCAACACTCGGCTGGATCGGAGTTCGAGGGACGCCATCGAGCTGAACGTGTGCAGAACTCGGAGGTGCCGTGACGCTCGGTACTTGGATCGGTTGGATCGGGAAGAAGTACGACTACTTCCTCTACGCTGCGCCAACGCCCGCTCTTGGTCTACGAGGGTATGTAGACAACACTCTCATCTCGTTGCTATGCATCACCATGGTCTTGCGTGTTCGTAGGAAATTTTTGAAATTACTACGTTCCCCAACATGGCCTTAGCTACACATCAATGTCATTGCCGGGTTGCTTAGGGCCTTGGATGAGAACTGGCATCATAATGAACTTCCGCTTCATGCACATCCAAGGAGGAAGGTTATACATACATAGAGTCACGGGCCAGGTGCTGTGATTGCTGCTCTGCTCCCGAAAGGATTAATGCCATCCGCTTAAAGAAAACCATACGTTCCTTGGCTCACTTGCAAACTCATCCCAGTACTTTCTCTCGATTTTTCCCTGCGACCCGTCGCCGGTGCTCTCAACTTCCGCCTTTCTTACGGTCCTCACTGTGCCATCGCATCAACTTGGCATGCTCTCCGTTTCTGAACAGACGTTTCAACCGTGGTATTATAGGAGCATACCACATCACCTTCGCAGGAACCCTCTTCCTGGGGGGCTCGCCGTCAACATCACCAGGGTCATCTCGTCTGATCTTATATCGTAATGCACCGCATACCGGGCATGCGTTCAGATCCTTGTATGCACCACGGTAGAGGATGCAGTCATTAGGGCATGCATGTATCTTCTGCACCTCCAATCCTAGAGGGCATACGACCTTCTTTGTTGCGTATGTACTGTCGGGCAATTTGTTATCCTTTGGAGGCTTCTTCTTCAATATTTTCAGCAGCTTCTCAAATCCTTTGTTAGGCACAGCATTCTCTGCCTTCCACTGCAGCAATTCAAGTACGGTACCGAGCTTTGTGTTGCCATCTTCGCAATTGGGGTACAACCCTTTTTTGTGGTCCGCTAACATGCGATCGAACTTCAGCTTCTCCTTTTGACTTTCGATTGCGCCCTTGCATCGACAATGACCGGCGGAGATCATCATCATCGGGCACATCGTCTGGTTCCTCTTGATCTTCAGCAGCTTCGCCGTTGCAGCATCATCGCACATCGTCGGTTCCTCTTGATGTTCAAGAGCATCACCGTATTCAGGGGGCACATAGTTGTCATCGCATTCTTCTTCTTCGCCGCCTTCCATCATAACCCCTATTTCTCCATGCCTCGTCCAAACATTATAGTGGCATGAAACCCTTGTAAAGCAGGTGGGTGTGGAGGATTTTCCGGTTAGAGTAAGACTTCGTATTCCCACATATAGGGCATGGACAACACATAAAACCATTCTGCTTGTCTGCCTCAGCCACTTCGAGAAAATCATGCACGCCCTTAATGTACTCGGAGGTGTGTCTTGAACCGTACATCCATTGCCGGTTCATCTGCGTGCATTATATATAATTAAGTGTGTCAAAAATCATTACATAACATCGTGAATAGATAATTAAGTGACCAAATTAATAGAAGTTCATCATCACATTAAAACCAAAGTACATACATAGTTCTCATCTAACAACATAAAGCTCTGCAGAGCATCTAAATTAATTAAACCATGCACTGAAACTATGTAAAACATTTCAATGCGAAAACAAATGCGATCATAATCGCAACCAATGTAACAACTGATTCAACGGCATAATGATACCAAGCCTCGGTATGAATGGCATATTTTCTAATCTTTCTAATCTTCAAGCGCATTGCATCCATCTTGATATTGTGATCATCGATTTACATCCGCAACATGCAACTCCAATATCATCTTCTCCTCC
Organism: Aegilops longissima; assembly: GCA_021605205.1. NCBI lineage: Eukaryota > Viridiplantae > Streptophyta > Magnoliopsida > Poales > Poaceae > Aegilops > Aegilops longissima. The sequence goes on from CM038677.1 coordinate 823,634,404, forward strand.
TCAATTTTTCTAATTTTTTCCTTCAACAAATTGTTTTCTTCTTCAACTAAATTTAACCTCTCGACAATAGGGTCGGTTGGAATTTCCGGTTCAACAACCTCCTAGATAAATAAAATCTATGTCACGTTGGTCGGCATAATTGTCATAAATAATAAATGAACCAATAGTTATGAAAAGATAATATATACCACATCCGAATCATAAACAGGACGAGGGCCGACGGGGGCGGATACCAAAACCATCGCACTATATAAGATGCAATAATAAAAGTAAGAAAATTATACAAGTATCTATATAAGAATACAAGTAAGAATTTTTTTTCCTTTCAGAAAGAAGATAAGAACAAGAGGCTCACCACGGTGGTGCCGGCGACGAGATCGGCGCGGGCGATCGACGGCGGTGAAGACGGGGACGGGACGTGACGGACCGCTAAACCTAGACAAATATTAAGGAAAATGGAGCTTGGAGGTCGATCTTGGAGAGGAGAAAGCTTAAGTAGTGTGGCTCGGGCATTCCATCGAACACCTCGTGTGCATAGGAGGTGAGCTAGAGCACCACAAAGCTCTCCCCTCTTGGCCACGAAAAAAACAGAGCACTGGAGTGCTCGTCATGGGCGAGGGGTATATATAGGCAACTAATTGGTCCTGGTTGGTGACTTGAACCGGGACTAAAGGGCAGCCTTTGGTCCCGGTTCGTCCCACCAACCGGGACCAATGGTGGTGGGCCAGGAGCGAGGCCCATTGGTCCCGGTTCGTCCCACCAACCGGGACCAAAAGGTCCAGACGAACCGGGACCAATGGCCCACGTGGCCCGGCCGGCGCCCGGGGCTCACGAACTGGGTCCAATGCCCCCATTGGTCCTGGTTCTGGATTGAACCGGGACTAATGGGCTGGTCGGGCCTGGACCATTGCCCCCTTTTCTACTAGTGAAGCTATGGAGCAGGACATCTTCAAGTGCAAGGGGATGGTGGAACGTGGACTCAATGCCAATCACCTCATGATCGCGGACTATGATCACAAGGTGGATGGCAAGTCCATAAAGGACATCGTCTTCTCCCTCAACGAGAAAATCAACTTCCTCCATAGCTAGATCCACGACCTTCCAAGCCAAGTCTTTGAATATGAGGGAAGGTTTAAAGGTATGAGTTTGGCTACCAGTGCAGGATCCGAGAGACTCACTCCTCCTCTTATGATCGTGAGCCTCTGTCGTGGAAACCCGAGGACAAGAAACCTTCTACTTCATCACCACCACCTCCTCTTCACCACCAAAATAAAACTGAGTATCGGGTACGGGCACTCCCCTTGGCTTTCGCCAAGCCTGGGGGAGGTGCCCCGGTATCGTATCATCTCCACTATCTTTTGCCTTTACTTTCTTAGTTAGATCCATGGTTATCTTTTGCTATTACATGAATAAAAGTTTAGTTTGATCCTTTCTTTTTGTGAGTTTGCTTAGTGATCAATCTTTGTAATCATGTGCGGGATATATAATAAAGTTTAGAGTTTTGCCTTCTTTACTCTCTTGTTTCGATAAAAAGAAAGGAAATAAAAGAAAAAGATCATATGCTAATCTTATGGTACGTGATAGCATTACACAAGGAAAAGTATAAGTAGAAAATTTTATTGTAGATTGAGAAACATAGCATTGGTCAATGATGCAACTCATAAAAGAATTAATAAGGGAAGAGAAGATTCACATATAAATATACTATCCTGGAAATCTTTTATGATTGTGACCACCCATCAAAATATTATATGCCAAAATTGTTGACGTTGGACAAGGAAGTCAACTTAATGATTTATGTTTGTTCGTATTCACTTAGAAGTTATATTGTAATAGATCCTTCAACATGTGGTGCTTGCCCCTATCTTTGCTAGCCAAAAACACCGCACTAAGTAGAGATACTACTTGTGCATCCAAAACCCTTAAACCCAAATCTTGTTAGAGAGTCCACCATACCTACCTATGGATTGAGTAAGATCCTTCAAGTAAGTTGTCATCAATGCAAAAAGGGCAATAAAAATTTCTTATAAAAGTGTGAGATCATCTAGTGTCAGGGAAAATTGAGCGTTGTACGAACTTGTGATGGTGAAGAATAAAAGCGACAGAATGCATAATAAAGGTTACCATCACAAGGGGAAATATAACATGACGTTCTCTTGCACTAAGGCGTTGAGCATACAAACAAAAAGTGCATGGCAACCTCTGCTTCCCTCTGTGAAGGGCCTATCTTTTACTTTCATGTATTTACTTTCATGCAAGAGTTAAAATTTTCCTCTCTTTTCCTTTTATTTTTCTCCTTTGGCAAGCATCATGTGGTGAGGAAAGAAGTAGGCACATATATCCAGTTGAATATGGGTAGCATGAGTTATTATTGTTGACATCACCCTCGAGGTCAGTGCGTTGGGAGGCAAAACTATAAGCCCCTATCTTTCTATGTGTCCGGTTGAAACATTTTGCTCATGTGTACATGGTGAGTGTTAGCAATCATAGAAGACTAAATGATGGTTGAGTATGTGGACTTTCCTAAAGGCTCCGATACATGACCCTTCCTGAAAATATGATGAATTGTAGTTGCAAAGTTGACTGAGAACATAGTTTGTTGGTTTCCAATAAAGTTTATGCTTTATACTTCGATGATGTGATGAATTGTCACTTGTTCATGACAAGTCTATGATAAAAGTTTAATTTTAAACTTTGTTGTTGTTATAATAAGTCACATGATGCTGCTATGTCCATATTTTTGTTTTTATCGACACCTCTCTCTCTCTAAGCATGTCGACATGTTTTTCGATTTCGGTTTTCGCTTGAGGACAAGCGAGGTCTAAGCTTGGAGGAGTTGATACGTCCATTCTGGATCATGTTTTCCTACTGTTATTTATGTTGTTTTATTGTATAATAATGCTTTTTTGGAGTAATTCTAATGCCTTTTCTATCATAATATGGAAGGTGTGCACAAAGAGGGAGAATTCTGGCAGGTGGAAATCTGGACCTGAAAAAGCTATGTCAAGCTACCTATTCTGCACAACTCCAAATGAGCTGAAACTTCCCAAGGATTTTTGATGGAATATTTAAGAATTATTGGATCAAATAAGTACCGAGGGGGGCCACCAGGTGGGCACAACCCACCAGGGTGCGCCAGGAGGCCCAAGCGAGCCCTGGTGGGTGCTGCCCTCCTCGGCCCACCTCTGGTGCCCCTATTCTGGTATATAAGTCATTTTTGACCTAGAAAAAATGAGGGGACGACTTTCGGGACGAAGCGCCGCCGCCTCGAGGCAAAACTTGGGCAGGAGCACTTTTTCCCTCTGGCGTAGCGATTCCGCCGGGGGAACTTCCCTCCCGAGGGGGGGAATCATGGCCATCATCATCACCAACAACTCTCCCATCTTGGGGAGGGCTATCTTCACCAAAATCTTCAATAGCACCAACTCCTCTCAAACCCTAGTTCATCTCTTGTGTTCAATCTTTGTACCGGAACTATAGATTAATGCTTGTGGGTGACTAGTAGTGTTGATTACATCTTGTAGTTGATTACTATATGGTTTATTTGGTGGAAGATTATATGTTCAGATCTATTATGCTATTTAATATCCCTGTAATCTTGAGCATGATTATCATTTTTTTTAGTTAATTTCGTTCTTGAGGTCACGGGAGAAATCATGTTGCAAGTAATCATGTGAACTTGATATGTGTTCGATATTTTGATGATTTGTATGTTGTCATTCTCTTAGTGGTGTCATGTGAACGTCGACTACATAACACTTCACCATATTTGGGCCTAGGGATTTTTGTTTCTGTGCCCCTGGATCCTTAGCTCTACTCATTCATCCCCACTCTGTTAACTTTTGCTCACTTTTCCCCACTCCCTTGCCCGAAACTCTTAGAATAGGTTATAACGGACGTTGCTGTCGGGTCAATGCCTTTGACCGTTAGCTGACAAGTGGGGCCGCGTATACGTGGGCGCATGCGAGACCGCGGTCATGGGGTAGCATGTGTTCATGGACATGCCCGAAACATCCCATCATATAAAGAGGGCAACCACCTCCATCGCCCCTACCATTTTCCCCCAAATCCCCTCCCTGCTGCATTGTCTTCCTCTCCCCCATCGTCGTCTTCTCGCTCTCCTCCACTACCTCCACCGCACCGTCTCGCTCTCCCTCACCGCATCATCTTCCTCACCTTCATCGCCTCCATCTGTAAGATGGCGGACGCTCGTGGCGATGCTGGCACAGCGGCCGGAGATGTGGTGAACCTGCAGGGTCCAGGCGCGGTGACCGCAGATGTCGGCGGTGTCCACAGTGGTGTGGGGAAACTCACAACCGCAACAGATGTGGCGGGCTCCGCCTCATCGCTGTTGAAGGTGAAGGCGTCGAGCGGCGCAGTTAAACCAGATGCCCCCGTTGCGCCGCCTGCCGTGGAGGAGCAGGTATTTGCACTTTCTTAGCTTGTAGAGTTAATTGCTCCCTAGTTGCATTAGTTAGATTGTGATTCATACGGTAGTTCAGATGGTTAGAGTAGTTGGTTTGACGGATGGGCCGGGGTTTTCTGTAGGGTATGGGTTGGGGGCGGGGGGTTTTGGACTAGGGCTTGTTGGATAAATTCTGTAACATCCCAAATTTTCAATTTGGAATGTTATACATTAGGTCATCATGCATATCATATTTTCTCGCATTTTTCCGATCCTAGAAATTTCACGCAACTCAAGGACCCTCGGAGAGAGTTGGAAGTTTCATTATTTTCATATTTGGGATTTTCCAAATTTTGAAAATGGGATCATTGGATCTATTTAAATTATCTTCATAAAGTTTTTCCTACAAAAATATTTTGAGAGGGAATAATATGACTTTCCCAAGCAATTAGGAAAAATGAAGGTACTATAAATAAACCAAATTTGGTTTTGGAAGATTTATTTTGCTTAGGCAAAAATGAGCATTTTAAAAAAAAATTATGCATGTATATTGTTTTTAAAGTTCATTTTGTTCGACTCATTTTAGGAGTCGGGAAAATTTGTTTTATTTAAATCCGAGATCGTTTGGTATTTTTTTATTTGTTTTGGTTTAATTTCTATTTAAAAAAACAGCGCCCCCTCGACGAGGCCCAGCCTGCCAAGCCAGCCAGGCCCAGCCAGCGCCTGCCCACCCGCCTCCTCCTCTCGCATGTCCGCCCGAAGCGGAGAGCCCGCACAAGACGCCATCGCCGCCACCCGAGTCCCACGGACCCGGCGCCCTTGCCCCCTCCCAAGCCACCGCCCCCCCTTTATAACCCCCCGACCCTCTCTCTCCCTCAACCCAACCCGGGCTGAGCGATCACGCCGCGCGCTCGACGACGACGCCGCCAAGATGGGCGTCGCCGACGACGCCGCCGTGGACCCCCACCCTCGACGCTGAACCCCGCCGAGCCCGCCGGACTTCGCCTGACTCGCCGGGCGATCGCGGAGGTAGCCACGCCGCCGCGCCGATTCGGTTTTTTCCCGTGAACCGTCCGGTTTTTTTAAAAAATATATGTTCGGTTTTTTTAAAAAACCTAGATTGGTTTTATTTTTTCTGTTTTCTTATTTAACGAACATTCACCGAACTGCTCGCTTCAATGAACGCGTTCGTTAGATTCGATTCTGTTAACTAACGCTCGCTATTTAACTCGTTCGTCGCTTTTTCTTTTAATCGGATTTAATCCGTTATTTTCTCGATTTGATTTCAGATCTGATTTTCAAAACTGTTTTGTTTCTCGCCGCTTATCGGAATCAGTGATTCAAGCGCTGGAGTTTCAGAACGAAACCGCCGTTCGATTACCCTACTTTCACAGAGTTTTGCTACTGTGAAATTTTGACCTAATTTCAGTTCGCTAAACCGAGACGTTCTCTCTCGAGTTTCGACTTTCGAGTTTGTTTTGATTCGATTCTTTTGCAACCAGGGTTCTTAAGTTGAACTTTCTGGTTAGATCTTTTATTCGAGATTTCCTGTGCATTAGATGAGTACTTATTGTATGCTTGTTGTTTGTCTGCGTTAGATCACCCGAGTGCGCCGCTTGTTATTTCAATATCTAGGACTCATGGATCATCAGCAAGGCAAGTAACACTTTGATCATACCCTTCTCATACCCAGTTTTTGTGCATTAGATCTATTTCCTCAAACACTTGCATGATTAGGATCTAATTAAATTGTGGGTATTGGGAAGTAGATTGAGGTAGTACCTATTACCTGTTTTACTTATGAAACCTTGGGAGTTACTTCTACGTTTGCTTGTTCATGCCATGCTATGCTAGTAGACGTGGATTGGGTGAGTGAATATCCATGACAGATGTGAGATTGTTAATTAATGGTTTATCTAAGGTGGCAACCTAAACATACATCTGGGTGGATTGAGGCACCTGGTTTCTATCAGACTTGCTCAGATTTCTTCGGACCGCCACCTGTGCTCTAAGGGATCATAAGATTATTCAAACTGAAACTTCCGTGTGCAGCCACAAGCCAATTATGGGCTCTGGCGAGTTGACTAAGTCGCATGAACTCTTACGGGTAGGCTAGCTGATGTAGGGGATGTAGGTTGGTACGGTCTACCCACATGTAAGGTGCTAGCGCTTCGAAAGACTATGTCTCGGTCATCCGCTTCTCAAACACCATGTAGTCACGAGAATCAAGCGGAGGCGATCGAGTCTTGTGGGGAAAAGTGCATAAACCTCCGCAGAGTGTATAAACTAATCATGATTAGCCCTGTCCCGGTTATGGACAATTTGAGTATTCCGTACTTGATTATCATGTGAATCTCAACATGTTACTTCTAAATAAAAGTTATTGGGTTTTGATGAGTACTTTTAATTGGGATTGAGGATGCTGTCAACCATTCTCAATGTTTAACAACCACCATGATAGTTAAATAAAATTATTCCTTTGATGTAGGGAAAATCAGCTTTATGCAATGTAATCAGAGAGCCTTACCACCAGCCAAATATGCATGTAGTATAGGCTTATTCTTTCATTGCTCTTTATGTGTTACATTGCCAGATATTCCATGTGTGACAATTGCTGGCTGCAACTTTTCACGCTATGCACTTTTCGCATTTACGAGTAAGGTGTTAGGTCGTGGTTCTATACTCGGTGATGCCGTTGGAGTTGATGGACTCGCTTATCTTCCAAGCCTTCGCTGTTATTATTAGATGGCCTTAAGCCATATTATTGTATTCAGTTCCTTGTGGACAACGATGTAATAAGTGTGTGATTGCTACTCGCTATAAATCCTTCAAGTCTTGTGTGGTGTCAAGATTATCGATCCAGGATGACACCGAGCACAGAGACTTGATCCATTTGGGTCTGGTCGCTCACAGAGAATGGTATCGAGCACACGCCGATCGTAGGACACCACCACTAAATTAAAGCCATAGATCACTCTCTTCCCATTTTCTAACTCCTCATCTTTTCCACTCTCTTTAGGATGATTTGACGCGAAGATCAAGTACACCCAACCGGATGAAGGCACACCTTTTGATTTCACTTGAAGGAAGTTACTAAGTACCGAACATTGGATTACCAAGCCTCACGGGACATTCAACGCCACTCTGCTCAAGAGGAGCGCTGGAAGATTCATGCTCACGCTCCAGAAGGACATTCGCCCCAATCACCAAGCCAATAGATAGTGTTTTCATTGCACCCACTTGAGTCAGGAAAGAGCATGGCAGCTCACATCACTATGGGACGATTGGAGAAGTTTATCAAGAAGATCTCAAGGACACCATCTACCAGATTTATGGACGCCGAGACGACAACCGGGACGTCGTCAACACCAAGAAGGATAGGTCCATTGCAGCTTTCATCCAGAGTTAAATCAGCACATTCGACGCCAGAGAATCAAATGTGCAATGACATGTTGGAGTTGCGTAAGACGAAGGAAAGGATCATCGAATCGAAGAAGAACTAAAGACTACACGCAAAGACTACATGGACGAGATCGTAGCTCGCAAGACACAATAACGATCTTAAGTACGAGATCAAAGAACTCAAGAAGAAGTTGGCGCCAGAATGAAGACCAGATGTCGAACACCCAATCGACTACATCAACATCGACGACACAGATTCGGATCCAAGTGAACCCGATTTTGAAACGACGGTGGAGCAGACATCATGGAGTCTTCCACCGTTCAAATTAGTAGAAGTCCCCACATATTAGTAGTATTCCTCCATGTAAACATTATAGTACACGCACTTTTGCGATAGTTAGATCGTTGTAACCCTTGTTTGATTGAATGAAGTGATTTTGTGTGCATTTGCTCATGTGCATTTGGGTAGTGACTCCCCTTAGACCTCATTCTATTCTACATTCCTCTTCTTTTCTAAACCCATCGATGCCTCCGAGACGCGACCCGGATTCGTTTTTCCGCCAGAGATCACCCAATTGATCCAGCAGCAGAATACCCTGATTCAAACATTGGTGCAGAACAACAACAACAACAACAACAACCCACCACCACCACCACCACCTGCGGATCATCTGACTCGTTTCCTTAGACTGAACCCGCCGGTGTATTCTAGTAGCACCGAGCCAATTGTAGCAGATGACCTGGCTCCGCAAGATAGGAAGGAGCTGACCACCGCAGGATGCATGATGGAGAAAAGTGAAGTTTGCAGACATCAGCTTGAAGGACCCGCAGCAGATGGTGGGAGAATTTCACAGCCACTTATCCGTGAGACACCGCCACATGGGACCAGTTTCAGCAAGCTTTTCAGACAGCCCATGTTTCAGCAGGAGCCATGGCTATGAAGAAGCGTGAGTTTCGCAACTTACGCCAAGGAGGAAGGACTCACACAAGACGTGGATGACTTTAGCAAATTAGCACGTTATGCCCTGATGACGCTACATGATGCAGCCAAACAGAGAAGTTTCTAGAAGGACTAAATGATGAGTTCAAGATGCCGTTGATGGTAGCAAGTTTCAACAACTACCAGGAGTTAGTAGACCGAGCTCTCATGATTGAAGGAAAGCAGCGAAAGAATTGAGAACTGCAAGGAAGTATGGACAAGGGAAGTATAACTCGATCCCAGCAGAAGCCTCGTTATACCCCTAAATCAGGAATTCAGTTTCAGCATACCCATGGAGGAGGTAATTCGACAACCATAATGGCACCAAGAATGGGAACGGAATGGAGGAAGCAACGGACAGAACCGCACCAACCCGCTCTACACCATCCAAGGTAGACCTGAGTCACATTACTTGCTTTAAGTGCCGCAAGACTGGGCATTATGCAAATGATTGTCCGTAGGCCGAATGGAAATGGCAATGGAAGCTCTGGAAAGAAGCCCAACCCTTTCAACAGGGGACAGGTGAACCACTTTGATGTGGAGGAGGTTGAAGATCAGCCCGATGCAGTAATCGGTAAGTTTTTGGTTAAGTCTTTTACTGCAGTTGTTCTTTTTGATACTGGTGCATCGCATTCATACATATCAAGGGATTTGTGGATAAGTACAAGTTACCAACCCAAGCCCTTAGGTCACCCATGCTAGTAACCTCACCCGAGCAAGAGTACATGGCTAGTAAATGGTGTGATCGACCGCCACTAAGGATTGGACACTATGTTTTCCCTCGCACTCTAATAGTTCTGGAATCCCAAGGATTGATGTGATATTAGGAATGGATTGGTTATCAAAGTATGGAGGAAACATAGATTGTACCACAAGATCAATTTTTCTCACCACACCAGAAGGAAGAAGGATTAAGTATGTATCACGGCACGAGCCGAGGAGAGCACAAGTTAATTGTTTATCAGGAGTGGTACAGGAAGAAGTACCAGTGGTGAAAGATTATCCTGATGTATTTCCGGAAGAGTTACCAGGAATGCCACCGGATAGAGACATTGAGTTTTTGATCGAGCTGTTGCCAGGAACAGGCCCGATATCGGGCGACTGCATGTGATGCCCGCAAAGGATTTGGCAGAAATTAAGAAGCAGATTAAGGAACTATTGGATAAAGGTTTTATTCGCCCAAGTTCTTCACCTTGGGGATCACCCGTTTTGTTGGTGGAAAAGAAGGATGGGAGGAATACCCAGTGAGTTAGCCGAGGACCTTCGAGAGCTATGTTTGGAAATAGTTCCGAGAGGCTATGTAGCAGCATTGGAGATTCAGTCGACATTGATGGACAAAATCAGAGAAGCCCAAAAGGCAGATAAGGAAGTTGCCGCTATAAAGGAGAAAATGAGCAAAAGAAAGGCTAAAGGATTTCGAGAAGATGAACACGATACCCTATGGTTTGAAGACCGTGTTTATGTGCCCAATGACCCAGAGATCAGGAAGTTGATTCTACAAGAAGCCCATGATTCACCTTATTCGATTCACCCAGGAAATACCAAGATGTATTTGGATTTGAAGAATATTTTCTGGTGGACCGGAATGAAGAAGGATATTGCGGAGTATGTAGCAGTTTGCGACGTATGTCAGAAAGTAAAGGCAGAGCATCAGAAGCCAGCAGGATTGTTACAACCATTGTCGATACCCGAATGGAAGTGGGATAAACTAGGCATGGATTTCATCACAGGTTTGCCAAAGACCCGCTCAGATATGACTCGATTTGGGTCATAGTCGATCGTTTGACCAAGGTAGCTCATTTCATTCCAAATAAGACTACCTATAGCAGTGCTAAGTTGGCAAAGATATACATGACCAGAATTGTGTGCTTACACGGAGTTCCGAGGAGCATTGTATCGCATGAGGAACCCAGTTTACTTCAAATTTTGGAACCAGTTATACGAAACATTGGGAACCCGATTGAATTCAGCACAGCTTTCCACCCACGTAGACCGATGGACAGACCGAGAGAGTCAATCAGATTTTGGAAGACATCTTTGAGAGCTTGTGCACTAGATTACGGATCTAGTTGGGATGATAATTTGCCGTGTGCAGAATTTTCCTACAATAACAGTTACCAAACCAGCTTGAAGATGGCACCTTTCGAGGCCTTGTATGGAAGAAGGTGTAGGACACCATTGTCATGGGACGAAACTGGAGATCATCAGTTATTTGGACCAGATTTGATTAAGGAGTCTGAACAAAAGGTTAAGTTGATTCGAGACAGGCTCAAGGTAGCCCAGTCCTGCATGTAAGAGCTTCGCCGATTCAAAGCGCAGCGATTGAGTATGAAGTTGGAGACAGAGTATATCTCGAGTATCCCCGCTTCGAGGAGTTAAGCGTTTTGGAGTTAAAGGAAATTAGCACCTGCTTCGTTGGACCAGTATAAGATTTTGCAACGCATGGGAGAAGTTATGATAAGTTGGAATTGCGGAAGGACTGTCAGAGTTCATGATGTATTCCATGTTTCTCGATTGAAGAAATGTCACCCGAGATAGCAGAGGTACCGTTAAGAGACACAAGTGCCACCGGAGGCAATTCAGTTGAAGGATGGCTTGACATATGAGGAAAAGCCGTTAAGATTCTCGATTATGCCAGCAGAGTTACCCGCAGCAAGGTTATCAAGTTTTGCAAAGTTCAAGTGGAGCCACCACACCGAGGATGAAGCCACCGGGAAAGAGAGGAAGTTTTGCTTAAGGACCACCTCACCTATTTTCTAGTTAACCCAATCTCGAGGGCTAGATTCATCTTAGGTAGGTTTGTAACATCCCAAATTTTCAATTTGGAATGTTATACATTAGGTCATCATGCATATCATATTTTCTCGCATTTTTCCGATCCTAGAAATTTCACGCAACTCAAGGACCCTCGGAGAGAGTTGGAAGTTTCATTATTTTCATATTTGGGATTTTCCAAATTTTGAAAATGGGATCATTGGATCTATTTAAATTATCTTCATAAAGTTTTACCTACAAAAATATTTTGAGAGGGAATAATATGACTTTCCCAAGCAATTAGGAAAACTGAAGGTATTATAAATAAACCAAATTTGGTTTTGGAAGATTTATTTTGCTTAGGCAAAAATGAGCATTTTAAAAAAAAATTATGCATGTATATTGTTTTTAAAGTTCATTTTGTTCGACTCATTTTTAGGAGTCGGGGAAAATTTGTTTTATTTAAATCCGAGATCGTTTGGTATTTTTTTATTTGTTTTGGTTTAATTTCTATTTAAAAAAAACAGCGCCTGGACCGAGGCCCACCTGCCTGCCCCAGCCAGCCAGCCTGGCCAGCGCCTGCCCACCCCCGCCTCCTCCTCACAAGGCTGCCGCCTCGAGCGGAGAGCCCCGCACAAGACGCCATCGCCGCCACCCGAGTCCAGCCTGACCCGGCGCCTTGCCCCCCCAAGCCACCGCCGCCCCGCTTTTATAACCCCCCGACCCCTCTCTCTCCCAACCCAACCCGCGGAGCCGATCACGCCCAGCGCCGACGCCGACCTCCGCCAAGATGGACGCCGCCGACGCCGCCGCCGTGGACCCCACCCTTGACGCTGAACCCCGCTGAGCCTCGCCGACCTCGCTGACCTCGCCGGGCGATCGCTGGAGGTAGCCACCGCCGCCGCGCCGATTCGTTTTTTCCCGTGAACTGTCCGGTTTTTAAAAAAAATATATGTTCGTTTTTTTTAAAAAACCTAGATTGGTTTTATTTTTTCGGTTTTCTTATTTAACGAACATTCACCGAACTGCTCGCTTCAATGAACGCGTTCGTTAGATTCGTTTCATTAACTAACGCTCGCTATATAACTCGCTCGTCGTTTTTCTTTTTAATCGGATTTAATCCGTTATTTTCGATTTGATTTCAGATCTGATTTTCAAAACTGTTTTGTTTCTCGCTCGTTTATCGGAATCAGGTGATTCAAGCGCCTGGAGTTTCGTAACGAAACCGCCGTTCCGATTACCCTACTTTCACAGAGTTTTGCTACTGTGAAATTTTGACCTAATTTCAGTTCGCTAAACCGAGACGTTCTCTCTCGAGTTTCGACTTTCGGAGTTTGTTTTGATTCGATTCTTTTGCAACCAGGGTTCTTAAGTTGAACTTTCTGGTTAGATCTTTTATTCGAGATTTCCCTGTGCATTAGATGAGTACTTATTGTATGCTTGTTGTTTGTCTGCGTTAGATCACCCGGAGTGCGCCGCTTGTTATTTCGAATCTCTAGGACTCGCGGATCATCAGCAAGGCAAGTAACACTTTGATCATACCCTTCTCATACCCAGTTTTTGTGCATTAGATCTATTTCCTCAAACACTTGCATGATTAGGATCTAATTAAATTGTGGGTATTGGGAAGTAGATTGAGGTAGTACCTATTACCTGTTTTACTTATGAAACCTTGGGAGTTACTTCTACGTTTGCTTGTTCATGCCATGCTATGCTAGTAGACGTGGATTGGGTGAGTGAATATCCATGACAGATGTGAGATTGTTAATTAATGGTTTATCTAAGGTGGCAACCTAAACACACATCCTGGGTGGATTGAGGCACTGGTTTCTATCAGACTTGCTCAGATTTCTTCGGACCGCCACCTGTGCTCTAAGGGATCATAAGATTATTCAAACCGAAACTTTCGTGTGCAGCCACAAGCCAATTATGGGCTCTGGCGTAGTTGACTAAGTCGTCATGAACTCTTACGGGTAGGCTAGCTGATGTAGGGGATGTAGGTTGGTACGGTCTACCCACATGTAAGGTGCTAGCGCTTCGAAAGACTATGTCTCGGCCATCCGCTTCTCAAACACCATGTAGTGCGAGAATCAAGCGGAGGCGATCGAGTCTTGTGGGGAAAAGCGCAAACCTCTGCAGAGTGTATAAACTAATCATGATTAGCCCTGTCCCGGTTATGGACAATTTGAGTATTCCGTACTTGATTATCATGTGAATCTCAACATGTTACTTCTAAATAAAAGTTATTGGGTTTTGATGAGTACTTTTAATTGGGATTGAGGATGCTGTCAACCATTCTCAATGTTTAACAACCACCATGATAGTTAAATAAAATTATTCCTTTGATGTAGGGAAAATCAGCTTTATGCAATGTAACAGAGAGCCTTACCACTAGCCAAATATGCATGTAGTATAGGCTTATTCTTTCATTGCTCTTTATGTGTTACATTGCCAAGATATTCCATGTGTCTGAATTTTTGGCTGCAACTTTTCACGCTATGCACTTTTCGATTTATTTAGTAAGGTGTTAGGTCGTGGTTCTATACTCGATGATGCCGTTGGAGTTGATGGACTCGCTTATCTTCCAAGCCTTCCATTGTTATTATTAGATGGCCTTAAGCCATATTATTGTATTCAGTTCCCTTGTGGACAACGATGTAATAAGTGTGTGATTGCTACTCGCTATAAATCCTTCAAGTACTGTGGTGTCAAGATTATCGATCCAGGATGACATCGAGCACGAGACTTGATCCATTTGGGTCTGGTCGCTCTGAGAGAATGGTATCGAGCACACACGATCGAGGACACGCACCACTAAATTAAAGCCATAGATCACTCTCTCTTCCCATTTTCTAACTCCTCATCTTTTCCACTCTCTTTAGGATGACGGACGCGAAGATCAAGTACACCCAACCGGATGAAGGCACACCTTTGGATTTCACTTGAAGGAAGTTACTAAGTACCGAACATTGGATTACCAAGCCTCACGGGACATTCAACGCCACTCTGCTCAAGAGGAGCGCTGGAAGATTCATGCTCACGCTCCAGAAGGACATTCGCCCCAATCACCAAGCCAATAGATAGTGTTTTCAGTGCACCCACTTGAGTCCAGGAAAGAGCATGGCAGCTCACATCACTATGGGACGATTGGAGAAGTTTATCAAGAAGATCTCAAGGACACCATCTACCAGATTTGCGGACGCCGAGACGACAACCGGGACGTCGTCAACACCAAGAAGGATAGGTCCATTGCAGCTTTCATCCAGAGTTAAATCAGCACATTCGACGCCAGAGAATCAAATGTGCAATGACATGTTGGAGTTGCGTAAGACGAAGGAAAGGATCATCGAATGGAAGAAGAACTAAAGACTACACGCAAAGACTACATGGACGAGATCGTAGCTCGGCAAGACACAATAACGATCTTAAGTACGAGATCAAGAACTCAAGAAGAAGTTGGCGCCAGAATGAAGACCAGTATGTCGAACACCCAATCGACTACATCAACATCGACGACACATATTCGGATCCAAGTGAACCCGATTTTGAAGACGGTTGGAGCAGACATCATGGATTCTTCCACCGTTCAAATTAGTAGAAGTCCCCACATATTAGTAGTATTCCTCCATGTAAACATTATAGTACACGCACTTTTGCGATAGTTAGATCGTTGTAACCCTTGTTTGATTGAATGAAGTGATTTTGTGTGCATTTGCTCATGTGCATTTGGGTAGTGACTCCCCTTAGACCTCATTCTATTCTACATTCCTCTTCTTTTCTAAACCCATCGATGCCTCCGAGACGCGACCCGGATTCGCTTTTTCCGCCAGAGATCACCCAATTGATCCAGCAGCGTATACCCCGATTCAAACATTGGTGCGTAACAACAACAACAACAACAACAACCCACCACCACCACCACCACCTGCGGATCATCGACTCGCTTCTTAGACTGAACCCGCCGTGTATTCCAAGAGCACCGAGCCAATTGTAGCAGATGGTGGCTCCGCAAGATAGGAAGGAGCTGACCACCGCAGGATGCATGATGGAGAAAAGTGAAGTTTGCAGCACATCAGCTTGAAGGACCCGCAGCAGATGGTGGGAGAATTTCACAGCCACTTATCCCAGACACCGCCACATGGGACCAGTTTCAGCAAGCTTTTCAGACAGCCCATGTTTCAGCAGGAGCCATGGCTATGAAGAAGCGTGAGTTTCGCAACTTACGCCAAGGAGGAAGGACTGTTGGCAAGACGTGGATGACTTTAGCAAATTAGCACGTTATGCCCCGGATGACGCTAACATGATGCAGCCAAACAGAGAAGTTTCTAGAAGGACTAAATGATGAGTTCAAGATGCCGTTGATGGTAGCAAGTTTCAACAACTACCAGGAGTTAGTAGACCGAGCTCTCATGATTGAAGGAAAGCGAAGCAAATTGAGAACTGCAAGCGGAAGTATGGACAAGGGAAGTATAACTCTGGATCCCAGCAGAAGCCTCGTTATACCCCTAAATCAGGAATTCAGTTTCAGCATACCCATGGAGGAGGTAATTCGCACAACCATAATGGCACCAAGAATGGGAACGGGAATGGAGGAAGCAACGGACAGAACCGCACCAAACCGTCTACACCATCCAAGGTAGACCTGAGTCACATTACTTGCTTTAAGTGCCGCAAGACTGGGCATTATGCAAATGATTGTCCAGAAGGCCAGAATGGAAATGGCAATGGAAGCTCTGGAAAGAAGCCCAACCCTTTCAACAGGGGATGTGAACCACATTGATGTGGAGGAGGTTGAAGATCAGCCCGATGCAGTAATCGGTAAGTTTTTGGTTAAGTCATTTACTGCAATTGTTCTTTTTGATACTGGTGCATCGCATTCATACATATCAAGGGGATTTGTGGATAAGTACAAGTTACCAACCCAAGCCCTTAGGTCACCCATGCTAGTAACCTCACCCGGAGCAGAGTACATGGCTAGTAAATGGTGTGATCGACTGCCACTAAGGATTGGACACTATGTTTTCCCCTCAGACCTAATAGTTCTGGAATCCCAAGGATTGGATGTGATATTAGGAATGGATTGGTTATCAAAGTATGGAGGAAACATAGATTGTACCACAAGATCAATTTTGCTCACCACACCAGAAGGAAGAAGGATTAAGTATGTATCACGGCACGAGCCGAGGAGAGCACAAGTTAATTGTTTATCAGGAGTGGTACAGGAAGAAGTACCAAGGTGAAAGATTATCTGATGTATTTCCTAAGAGTTACCGGAATGCCACCGGATAGAGACATTGAGTTTTGATCGAGCTGTTGCCGTGAACAGGCCCGATATCGAAGCGACCTGCATGTGATGCCCGCAAAGGATTTGGCGAAATTAAGAAGCAGATTAAGGAACTATTGGATAAAGGTTTTATTCGCCCAAGTTCTTCACCTTGGGGATCACCCGCTTTGTTGGTGGAAAAGAAGGATGGAGGAATACCCAGTGAGTTAGCCGAGGACCTTCGAGAGCTATGTTTGGAAATAGTTCCGAGAGGCTATGTAGCAGCATTGGAGATTCAGTCGACATTGATGGACAAAATCAGAGAAGCCCAAAAGGCAGATAAGGAAGTTGCCGCTATAAAGGAGAAAATGAGCAAAGGAAAGGCTAAAGGATTTCGAGAAGATGAACACGATACCCTATGGTTTGAAGACCGTGTTTATGTGCCCAATGACCCAGAGATCAGGAAGTTGATTCTACAAGAAGCCCATGATTCACCTTATTCGATTCACCCAGGAAATACCAAGATGTATTTGGATTTGAAGAATATTTTCTGGTGGACCGGAATGAAGAAGGATATTGCGGAGTATGTAGCAGTTTGCGACGTATGTCAGAAAGTAAAGGCAGAGCATCAGAAGCCAGCAGGATTGTTACAACCATTGCCGATACCCGAATGGAAGTGGGATAAACTAGGCATGGATTTCATCACAGGTTTGCCAAAGACCCGCTCAGGATATGACTCGATTTGGGTCATAGTCGACCGTTTGACCAAGGTAGCTCATTTCATTCCAGTCAAGACTACCTATAGCAGTGCTAAGTTGGCAAAGATATACATGACCAGAATTGTGTGCTTACACGGAGTTCCGAGGAGCATTGTATCAGACAGAGGAACCCAGTTTACTTCGAAATTTTGGAACCAGTTACACGAAACATTGGGAACCCGATTGGAATTCAGCACAGCTTTCCACCCACAGACCGATGGACAGACCGAGAGAGTCAATCAGATTTTGGAAGACATGCTGAGAGCTTGTGCACTAGATTACGGATCTAGTTGGGATGATAATTTGCCGTGTGCAGAATTTTCCTACAATAACAGTTACCAAACCAGCTTGAAGATGGCACCTTTCGAGGCCTTGTATGGAAGAAGGTGTAGGACACCATTGTCATGGGACTAAACCGAGATCGCGATTATTTGGACCAGATTTGATTAAGGAGTCTGAACAAAAGGTTGTTGATTCGAGACAGGCTCAAGGTAGCCCACCTGCATGTAAGAGTCACGATTCAAAGCGCAGCGATTGAGTATGAAGTTGGAGACAGAGTATATCTCGAGTATCCCCGCCGAGGAGTTAAGCGTTTTGGAGTTAAAGGAAATTAGCACCCGCTTCGTTGGACCAGATAAGATTTTGCAACGCATGGGAGAAGTTGCGATAAGTTGGAATTGCGGAAGGACTGTCGGGAGTTCATGATGTATTCCATGTTTCTCGATTGAAGAAATGTCACCCGAGATAGCAGAGGTACCGTTAAGAGACACAAGTGCCACTGGAGGCAATTCAGTTGAAGGATGGCTTGACATATGAGGAAAAGCCGCTTAAGATTCTCGATTATGCCAGCAGAGTTACCCGCAGCAAGGTTATCAAGTTTTGCAAAGTTCGGTGGAGCCACCACACCGAGGATGAAGCCACCGGGAAAGAGAGGAAGTTTTGCTTAAGGACCACCTCACCTATTTTCTAGTTAACCCGAATCTCGAGGGCTAGATTCATCTTATAGTAGGTTTGTAACATCCCAAATTTTCAATTTGGAATGTTATACATTAGGTCATCATGCATATCATATTTTCTCGCATTTTTCCGATCCTAGAAATTTCACGCAACTCAAGGACCCTCGGAGAGAGTTGGAAGTTTCATTATTTTCATATTTGGGATTTTCCAAATTTTGAAAATGGGATCATTGGATCTATTTAAATTATCTTCATAAAGTTTTTCCTACAAAAATATTTTGAGAGGGAATAATATGACTTTCCCAAGCAATTAGGAAAAATGAAGGTATTATAAATAAACCAAATTTGGTTTTGGAAGATTTATTTTGCTTAGGCAAAAATGAGCATTTTAAAAAAAAATTATGCATGTATATTGTTTTTAAAGTTCATTTTGTTCGACTCATTTTTAGGAGTCGGGGAAAATTTGTTTTATTTAAATCCGAGATCGTTTGGTATTTTTTTTATTTGTTTTGGTTTAATTTCTATTTTAAAAAACAGCGCCCACTGGACCGAGGCCCACTGCCCAAGCCAGCCAGCCAGGCCAGCCGCCTGCCCACCCCGCCTCCTCCTCCTCATGGCCGCCGCCCGAGCGGAGAGCCCCGCCGCACAAGACGCCATCGCCGCCACCCCGAGTCCCACTGACCCGGCGCCTTGCCCCCTCCCAAGCCACCCCCCCGCCTTTATAACCCCCCTCCCCGACCCCTCTCTCTCTCCCCAACCCAACCCGCTGAGCCGACCGCCGCCCAGCCGCCGACGCCGACTTTTGTGATGGGCCGCCGCCGACGCCGCCGCCGCCGTGGACCCCCACCCCCTCGACGCTGAACCCCGCCGAGCCCCGCCGGACCCCGCCGGACCTCGCCGGCGATCGCCGGAGGTAGCCACCGCCGCCCGCGCCGATTCGGTTTTTTCCCCGTGAACCGTCCGGTTTTTTTTAAAAAATATATGTTCGGTTTTTTTTAAAAAAAATACCTAGATTGGTTTTATTTTTTTTCGGTTTTCTTATTTAACGAACATTCACCGAACCGTTTGTTTCAATGAACGCGTTCGTTAGATTCGTTCTGTTAACGAACGTTCGCTATTTAACTCGTTCGTCGTTTTTCTTTTTAATCGGATTTAATCCGTTATTTTCTGATTTGATTTCAGATCTGATTTTCAAAACTGTTTTGTTTCTCGCTCGTTTATCGGAATCAGGTGATTCAAGCGCCTGGAGTTTCGTAATGAAACCGCCGTTCCGATTACCCTACTTTCACAGAGTTTTGCTACTGTGAAATTTTGACCTAATTTCAGTTCACTAAACCGAGACGTTCTCTCTCGAGTTTCGACTTTCGGAGTTTGTTTTGATTCGATTCTTTTGCAACCAGGGTTCTTAAGTTGAACTTTCTGGTTAGATCTTTTATTCGAGATTTCCCTGTGCATTAGATGAGTACTTATTGTATGCTTGTTGTTTGTCTGCGTTAGATCACCCGGAGTGCGCCGCTTGTTATTTCGAATCTCTAGGACTCGCGGATCATCAGCAAGGCAAGTAACACTTTGATCATACCCTTCTCATACCCAGTTTTGTGCATTAGATCTATTTCCTCAAACACTTGCATGATTAGGATCTAATTAAATTGTGGGTATTGGGAAGTAGATTGAGGTAGTACCTATTACCTGTTTTACTTATGAAACCTTGGGAGTTACTTCTACGTTTGCTTGTTCATGCCATGCTATGCTAGTAGACATGGATTGGGTGAGTGAATATCCATGACAGATGTGAGATTGTTAATTAATGGTTTATCTAAGGTGGCAACCTAAACACACATCTGGGTGGATTGAGGCACCTGGTTTCTATCAGACTTGCCTCAGATTTCTTCGGACCGCCACCTGTGCTCTAAGGGATCATAAGATTATTCAAACTGAAACTTCCGTGCAGCCACAAGCCAATTATGGGCTCTGGCGAGTTGACTAAGTCGCATGAACTCTTACGGGTAGGCTAGCTGATGTAGGGGATGTAGGTTGGTACGGTCTACCCACATGTAAGGTGCTAGCGCTTCGAAAGACTATGTCTCGGCCATCCGCTTCTCAAACACCATGTAGTCACGAGAATCAAGCGGAGGCGATCGAGTCTTGTGGGGAAAAGTGCGCAAACCTCTGCAGAGTGTATAAACTAATCATGATTAGCCGTGTCCCCGGTTATGGACAATTTGAGTATTCCGTACTTGATTATCATGTGAATCTCAACATGTTACTTCTAAATAAAAGTTATTGGGTTTTGATGAGTACTTTTAATTGGGATTGAGGATGCTGTCAACCATTCTCAATGTTTAACAACCACCATGATAGTTAAATAAAATTATTCCTTTGATGTAGGGAAAATCAGCTTTATGCAATGTAATCAGAGAGCCTTACCACCAGCCAAATATGCATGTAGTATAGGCTTATTCTTTCATTGCTCTTTATGTGTTACATTGCCAAGATATTCCATGTGCTGACCCGTTTGGCTGCAACTTTTCACGCTTGCAGACTTTTCGCATTTACGAGTAAGGTGTTAGGTCGTGGTTCTATACTCGATGATGCCGTTGGAGTTGATGGACTCGCTTATCTTCCAAGCCTTCGCTGTTATTATTAGATGGCCTTAAGCCATATTATTGTATTCAGTTCCTTGTGGACAACGATGTAATAAGTGTGTGATTGCTACTCGCTATAAATCCTTCAAATCTTGTGTGGTGTCGGCATCGATCCAGGATGACATCGAGCACGAGACTTGATCCATTTGGGTCTGGTCGCTACAAATTCATTGCAAAAATGCTATGTTGTGAACTATGATTTTAGGTGCTGCAATGATTGGGGTTTTTAGATTTGGATAAATCCATTGCAAAAATGCTAGACGTTGTGAACAGATTGGGGGTTTTAGTGCTACTATGCTTATTAGATTTGTTTTTAGTGCTCACAGATTGGGGGTTTTAATGCTACTCAGATCCATTGATCAAGAAGTTATAAATTTGATTCAGTGTGTGTAAATTTGTCATATTGGGGTTTTTGATTCATTAATATATAAATTTGATTCATTAGTATATAAATTTGTCCACGATATGTAGTTATATTTGCTCTGTTCTTCAATGTGTGTGCATGACGAATGATCAATGTGTTATTTGAATGTCATATTGGGGTTTTTGATCAATGTGCGTACAAATCTAATACATTGATATACTAGTGATGGATGTGGTTTTTGAATGCATAGAGCTAAGGGGCACAAAAATTAAAAAAACACTTCTAAAACATTTCTGATATTGGGAGTATATTAGCCCTATGATCGATGTGTCATGTGTGCATATCTAAATTTTCAATTGGCTACTAGTGATGGATGTAATTGTATATTCAGGAGGATGATGGTTGGGGGGAGAAAGAGGAAGCTGTCCGAATACAGCCCGTACGAGGGGGCGTTTAGTGACGATTCTGAATATGAGGTAAGCCTATCCCTTGTTCATTTAGTTCCTTTGACATGGTGTATATGAATCTATAATGTATTAATGCAATTCATTCATCTACATGCAAGATGATTTCGAGATGATGTGTACAAGGGAAACGTCGCGTCCTTCACAGCCAAGGAGGTGCAGAAGATCAAGGCCAAGGGAGTTGCTTCCTTCTGCAATCGCAAGTTCAAGAAGTGGCACTGCCCCTACTTCACCACCAAGCCAAAGCCCAAGGATGGCCGCTTCGATCACCTTCTGTCTTGTTGGGGATATAACAATTTGTGTAAGCCGCCCAGGAGGGGCCGGGTTACGTAAAGAGGTTACCAAACAGAAGCCCAAGTCCAAGCATGAAGATGGCGTCTCAACAAGGGGCCTAAGGCCCACAGGCGACTTAAGGCCTGTTGTAGTAACCTGCCATAATGGCATGACTTGTATCATAAGGTAGAATTAACTAGTCACCGAGCCGGACACTGTTTATGAGCCGGCCGGGACTCTGTAAGCCACAGGGCGCCAACCCGTGTATATAAGGGGACGACCTTTTGGCGGCTTAGGGCAAGAAACAACCAATCGAGAACCGGGCATAGCATATCTCGCTCCCTGGTCATCGAAACGTCAAGCAATACCAACCCAACTAGACGTAGGCTTACCTTCACCGTAAGGAGCCGAACTAGTATAAACCCTCTCATGTCCTTTGTCCCGATTAACCCCTTTAAGCTTCCTAGTTGCGATGGCTCCACGATTAAGTCCTTGCAAGAGGACATCTGCCGTGACAATTCCACGACTGTTGGTGCCCACCGTGGGGCCAGCGCACGGTGGATTTGAGTTCTTGAAGGGCAGCTTCGAAGGGCTCAAGGGATACGCAGTGGGCCGGATGACCAAGAGTCGTCGCGGCAAGATCTACATCGACAACGAAGGCTGGGGCCCCAACGCCGACTCAATTGAGTATGGGTACCGGGTCCCCTTTGGCGGAATCCATGTCTTCATCGGCCGGATTGGTGAGCCGGGCCCAGAACCGGACAGCTGCACCGACCTCATTGAGATGGCTCAGCGTGCGAGACCCGGCCAGATTCAACCTACCATGAAGCGTGCCTTTGTGGGCTGTGTTCATGGAGAGGCGCTTTCTGAAGGATCTAAAGATGGCGAATAGACGGCCGTCCCATCAGATGATGATTCGTCCTCCGGTTCAACAGATTCTCTGTATCAGGTCCAAGAAGGCATGCTAGGGGCTGTTCTGACGACTCTAGCGTTCCCGATTGCTATGAGCCGCCAAGCTGGGCAGGAATCTTTATGGCCGGCACCCAACCCGGCCAAAACACGACGGCTACAACAGCAATAATGTCCGGGTCAGGAGCGGCCGGGGCAGGAGGCCCAGCAGCCGCCGCTCAAAGCTAATAGATCTTATGGACAAGTTGACGGCCCTGTTAACCACCACGGTTATTCCTGCAAATCCAGATGAACATAACACGGAGGTGGCAAAAGTGCGTGAGGAGATAGCCTTGGCCAAGGAGGCCTTGGTGGCTGAGGACACCAGGCTAGCTGCGGAGCGGGCGGCTTTGGATGCACGGGCGCAGCGACTCCAGTCAGAGGCTTTCCAGCTTAACATGAGTGTGAATGCATCCAATGAGGTGATGAGAAGGAGACATCAGAAGACCCAGTCCCGTCTGCCTCGGTTTACGATCCTCGGAATCTTTTCACGACACCCGGAGCTGGTCCTAGCAATCCGCCCAAAGCCAATCAATTTATGACACCCGGAGTAGGAGGACCGGTTCAGCCTCGAGAGACGGCACCACTTCACGGGAGCATGGCCCCGCCCCACTACATACCGACACCTCCGGGCCACTTTTCCAACCCCGTGGAGAACTTGATAGCAGCATCGGCGCGACTGGCGGCTCTTCCAGTAGATGGTGATGACCCGATGGCGGTGGAAACCCGGAGGGTTAGGGATCTTCTTCAGACGGCCTTGGCACAGCAAGAGACCTATTCTTACAGCAGGGACATGATTCATTCCACTCCTCAACCTTGGATAGCACCTCGTCCAAACCGAAGTCCGAGTTACAGCAGGCACATGGAGTCCGAAGCTTTGTCAAGCAATGCCTAGCGTCGCAACCAACCCGGCGGCTATAACCCGGTACAGGATCGATTGCGTCAGGAGGATGAACGGGCGGCTCAATTAGCGGCTCAGCAGATGGCATATGATGGTTTCCCAGAGTATCCAATGACTTCTGTGGGAGCAGGGGTGGCCACTAGAACCGGTGGTGTCCCTTGTCTGGTGCCGGCTCTGCGGGATGTGCGTCTGCCCAAGGATTTCAAGGGTCCTCGAAAGGTGCCAAATTACACGGTCGACTTACAGCCGGGGGCATGGATTGAAAGTTACGAGATGGCCATGGAATTTTTGGAAGTCAGCGACGCGGCAATGGCTAAGTATTTCACCATGATGTTAGATGGAACGGCCCGATCTTGGTTGAAAAGTTTGGCTCCCAATTCCATCAGTTCATGGGCCGAGTTAAAGGCCCGGTTTATCCAGAACTTTAATGATACTTGCAAGCAATCTATGTCCGTTGTGGACTTGACCAATTGCAAGCAGGAGGAGGGTGAGTCCACAACTCATTGGGTGCGCCGGGTCAAGGAAATAATACACTCATCTGATAAGATGGATGCCGGCTCTGCGGTACTTATGCTCCATCAGAATTGTCGTTTTGTGCCGCTGAAGCAGAAGCTGGGGCGCCTTAAGCGTGACTGCAATGACATGGGTACACTGATGGCGGCTTTGGTTAAGTATGCCGATTCTGATACTACCGATGATCCCGCGTCTGAGGAGGAAAGGACAGGGAAGGGAAAGAAGAACGGCAACGGAAAGGGTCAGCAGCAACAACCGGTAAGTCAAGGGGGCAACAAGCGTAAGCCGGACGGTAACCCGGCGTTTGTGGCCAATGCTAATGCCCAGGGTAATAACAAGAAGCGTAAGGGGAGAGGGCCTCCTCGATCTGGTGGCTCAGGTCCATCTCTTGAGCAGCCTCTGAATGAGCCTTGTCCAAGACACGGTACTCGAGAAAATCCTGCCACCCACTTATGGAAGGACTGCGCGATCATGAAGGCTTTCAAGAATTCAAACATGTTTGATGGCAATCACGGATCAGGCGGCGGTTCAGGAGTAGGTGGTTTCCATGGCCCGGGTGGCGGCTCAAGTTCCGGTTTTCAAGGTGGTCAAGGTGGCTATAATCAGCAGCAGTCTGGTCAAGGAGGAAAGCAGCAGCAGCAGTCAGGTTATCAGAGCCATCCAAAACTGTTAAACGGTGGGCAATACCATGTGTTTACCACTAACTTGTGTAAACGTGACCAGAAGGTTCATAAAAGGGCGGTAAATTCAGTTGAACCGGCGGTTCCCCGTTATCTGAGGTGGTCAGAGCAGCCTATCATTTGGAGTAGGGAAGATCACCCTCTCCGGGTTGATAACCCGGGTCAGTTGGCCTTGGTGGTGGCCCCTCAGGTTGCTGGATATAAATTCACTAAGGTGCTCATGGACGGCGGAAGCAGCATCAATATTCTCTATTATGAGACCTTTCGCCGTATGGAGCTGACTGATAAAGACTTGAGGACGTCTAACACTGTTTTTCATGGGGTGGTACCTGGTAAGTCGGCATATCCCATTGGAAAGATCGAGCTGGAAGTGGCTTTTGGAGATGAATATGATTCCAGGGCTGAGAAGCTGACCTTTGAGGTATTCAAGATCAGGAGCCCATATCACACTCTGTTTGGACGGCCGGCTTATGCCAAGTTTATGGCACGGTCGTGTTATGTTTATCTACAGCTCAAGATGCCGGGTTACAAGGGAACCATCACTGTGCATGGGAGTCGAAAGGTGGCCTTGGAGTGCGAAGAAGGCGATGCGGCTTATGCCGAATCCATTTGTGCTGAAGAGGAGCTGAAGTTTTATCAAACTAATGTTGACCCGACAGATATGACCTCTTTGAATAAGCCGACCACAAAGCAAGACTCGGCGTTGAAATTTAAGTCGGCCGCCGAGACAAAATTGGTTGACTTCACTCCAGGTGACTCTTCAAAGCAGTTCAAAGATCGCACCAATTTGATCCCAAATAGGAAAGCGCGCTCATCGAGTTCATCCGTGAGAATCGGGACATCTTTGCATGGAAACCTTCTGACATGCCGGGTGTCCCGAGAGAACTCGCTGAGCACACTCTTAATATTGATCCAAAGTATAAGCCGGTCAGACAGTTTCTCCGGTGATTCAATGAGGAAAGGTGAAAGGCTATAGGGCAGGAGGTCGCTCGGCTCTTAGCGGCCGGGTTCATCGTGGAAGTTTTTCACCCGGAGTGGTTGGCTAACCCGGTGCTTGTGCTCAAGAAGAACGGCACCTGGCGGATGTGTGTGGACTACACGGACTTAAATAAGGCTTGTCCGGCTGATCCCTTTGCTCTACCCCACATTGATCAAATCATCGATGCCACAGCGGGCTGCGAACAGTTGAGTTTTTTGGATGCTTACTCTGGTTATCATCAGATCAAGATGGCAGTTAAGGACCAGGAGAAGACGGCTTTCATTACTCCATTTGGAGCCTTCTTCTATGTGTCTATGCCGTTTGGGCTCAAGAGTGCCCAGGCGACTTATCAGCGGTGTGTGCAGAATTTTCTCCACAACCAGATTGGGCGCAATGTTCATGCTTATGTGGACGACATCGTGGTGAAGTCCAGAGAGAAGGAGACCTTGATCTCCGACTTAAAGGAAACCTTTGACAATCTCCGGGTCTACAAGATGATGCTTAACCCGGACAAGTGTGTATTTGGTGTACCTGCAGGCAAACTTTTGGGACTCCTAGTCTCAAACAGGCACCTTGGCTAACCCGAGAAGATCAAGGCGATTACCTCTCTGGCTAAACTGGCGTCGCCAATGATGTTCAGCTGGTGGCGGTCGCGTTGCTTTTAAGCCGATTCATAAGCGGCTAGGGAGAAGGCTCTACAGCTGTATCAGATGATGAAGAAAAGCAGACACCTTTATGCAGAGGAGGCTCTTGATGCTGCCTTTGAAGATTTAAAGAGATTGGCTGAGCCGCCGGTTCTCGCAGCTCCGATTGATAAAGATCCATTGCTATTGTATGTTGCGGCTAACTCACGTGATGTTAGTGTGGCCATTGTGGTGGAGCGTAAGGAGACTGGCAAGGAGCATCCGGTTCAGCGGCCGGTTTATTACATCAATGAGGTGCTCATATAATCCAAGCAAAGGTATCTGCATTGGCAGAAACT
This sequence comes from Aegilops longissima, assembly GCA_021605205.1. NCBI lineage: Eukaryota > Viridiplantae > Streptophyta > Magnoliopsida > Poales > Poaceae > Aegilops > Aegilops longissima. Next base: position 823,661,670 of record CM038677.1, read on the forward strand.
GGTTTATGGGGTGTTCATGGCGAGCCGGAAGCTAAAGCAGTACTTCCTGGGTCATCCTATAACTGTAGTAAGTTCAGCCCCCTTGGGAGACATCATCCAGAACAGGGAATGAAGGAAATATGCCCTAGAGGCAATAATAAAGTTATTATTTATTTCCTTATACCATGATAAATGTTTATTATTCATGCTAGATTTGTATTAACCGGAAACATAATACATGTGTGAATACATAGACAAACAGATAGTCACTAGTATGCCTCTACTAGACTAGCTCATTAATCAAAGATGGTTGTGTTTCCTAACCATAGACATGTGTTGTCATTTGATTAATGGGATCACCTCATTAGGAGAATGATGTGATTGACATGACCCATTCCGTTAGCTTAGCACTTGATCGCTTAGTATATTGCTAATGCTTTCTTCATGACCTATACATGTTCCTCGTAACTATGAGATTATGCAACTCCGTTTACGGAGGAACACTTTGGGTACTACCAAACGTCACAACGTAACTGGGTGATTATAAAGGAGTACTACAGGTGTCTCCAAAGGTACTTGTTGGGTTGGCGTATTTCGAGATTAGGTTTTGTCACTCCGATTGTCGGAGAGGTATCTCTAGGCCTTCTCGGTAATACACATCACTTAAGCCTTGCAAGCATTACAACTAATGAGTTAGTTGTGATATGATGTATTACGGAACGAGTAAAGAGACTTACGTAACGAGATTGAACTAGGTATTGGATACCGACGATCGAATCTCGGGTAAGTAACATACCGAGGACAAAGGAACAACGATGTCGTTATGCGGTTTGACCGATAAAGATCTTCGAGAATATGTAGGAACCAATATGGGCATCCAGGTTCCGCTATTGGTTATTGACCGAGAATGGTTCTAGGTCATGTCTACATAGTTCTCGAACCCGTAGGGTCCGCACGCTTAACGCTTCGATGACAGTTCATAATGAGTTTATAAGTCTTGATGCACCAAGGTTGTTCGAGTCCCGGATGTGATCACGGACATGACGAGGAGTCTCAAATGGTCGAGACATAAAGATTGATATATTGAAGCCTATGTTTGACTTGGAAGGGTTCGAATGAAAACTGGAAGTTATCTGAACACCGGGGTTACGAAACCCCGGGAGGTATATGGGCCTTAATGGGCCACAAGGGAGAAGAGGAAGGGCCGGCCAGGGCAGGCCGCGCGCCCCCCCCCTCTAGTCCGAATAGGACAAGGAGAGGGGGCGCCTCTCCCTCTTCCCCTCCCCAATCCTACTCCAACTAGAGAGGGGAGTCCTACTCCCGGTGGGAGTAGGACTCCTCCAGGCGCGCCTCCCTAGGGCCGGCCGCACCCCCCCTTTGCTCCTTTATATACGGGGGCAGGGGGGCACCCCATGGCATACAAGTTGATCTACGGATCGTTCCTTAGCCGTGTGCGGTGCCCCCTCCACCATATTCCACTTCGGTCATATCGTCAGAGAGCTTAGGCGAAGCCCGCGCGGAGAAGTCATATCGTCATGAGCTTAGGCGAAGCCCCGCGCCGGTGGAGCATCAACATCGCCACCACGCCCGTCGGTCGACGGAACTCATCCCGACACTTTGCTGGATCGAGTCCGGGATCGCCATCGAGCTGAACGTGTGCGTAACTCGGAGGTGCCGTACGTTCGGTGCTTGGATCGGTCGGATCGTGAAGACGTACGACTGCATCAACCGCGTTGTTATAACGCTTCCGCTTTCGGTCTACGAGGGTACGTGGACGGACACTCTTCCCTCTCGTTGCTATGCCATCACCATGGTCTTGCGTGTTCGTAGGAAAATTTTTGAAATTACTACGTTCCCCAACAGTGGTATCAGAGCCTGGTTTTATGCGTTGATGTCATATGCACGAGTAGAACACAAGTGAGTTGTGGGCGATATAAGTCATACTGCTTACCAGCATGTCATACTTTGGTTCGGCGGTATTGTGAGATGAAGCGGCCCGGACCGACATTACGCGTACGCTTACGCGAGACTGGTTTCACCGCTGCGAGCACTAGTTGCTTAAAGGTGACCGGCGGGTGTCTGTCTCTCTCACTTTAGTTGAACCGAGTGTGGCTACGCCCGGTCCTTGCGAAGGTTAAAACAGCACCAACTTGACAAACTATCGTTGTGGTTTTGATGCGTAGGTAAGAACGGTTCTTGCTCAGCCCGTAGCAGCCACGTAAAACTTGCAACAACAAAGTAGAGGACGCCTAACTTGTTTTTGCAGGGCATGTTGTGATGTGATGTGGTCAAGACATGATGCTATATTTTATTGTATGAGATGATCATGTTTTGTAACCGAGTTATCGACAATGGCAGGAGCCATATGGTTGTCGCTTTATTGTATGAAATGCAAGCGCCATGTAATTGCTTTACTTTATCACTAAGCAGTAGCGATAGTCGAGAAGCAATAGTTGGCTAAACGACAACGATGCTACGATGGAGATCAAGGTGTCGCGCCGGTGGCGATGGTGATCATGACGGTGCTTGGCGATGGAGATCACAAGCACAAGATGATGATGACCATATCATATCACTTATATTGATTGCATGTGATGTTTATCCTTTATGCATCTTATCTTGCTTTGATTGACGGTAGCATTATAAGATGATCTCTCACTAAAATTATCAAGAAGTGTTCTCCCCGAGTATGCACCGTTGCCAAAGTTAAGTAGTACCCGGACACCACACGATGATCGGGTGTGATAAGTTCTCGTCCATCTACAACGGTGCAAAACAGTTGCACGCTGAATACTCAGGTTAAACTTGACGAGCCTAGCATATAACAGATATGGCCTCGAACACGGAGACCGAAGGTCGAACGTGAATCATATAGTAGATATGATCAACATAGTGATGTTCACCATTGAAACTACTCCATCTCACGTGATGATCGGACATGGTTTAGTTGATTTGGATCACGTGATCACTTAGATGACTAGAGAGATGTCTGTCTAAGTGGGAGTTTTTAATATGATTAATTGAACTTAAATTTATCATGAACTTAGTACCGATAGTATTTTGCTTGTCTATGTTTCTTGTAGATAGATGGCTCGTGCTGTTGTTCCGTTGAATTTTAATGCGTTCCTTGAGAAAGCAAAGTTGAAAGATGATGGTAGCAATTACACGGACTGGGTCCGAATTTGAGGATTATCCTCATTGTTGCACGTAAGAATTACGCCTGGAAGCACCGCTGGGTGCCAGTGCCTGCTGCAGAGCTGCACCGAAGTTGTGAGCGTCTGGCAAAGCAAAGCTGATGACTACTCTATAGTTCAGTGTGCCATGCTTTACGGCTTAGAACCGGGTCTTCAACGACGTTTTGAGCGTCATGGAGCATATGAGATGTTCCAGAGTTGAAGTTAATATTTCAAGCAAATGCCCGGATTGAGAGATATGAAGTCTCCAATAAGTTCTATAGCTGCAAGATGGAGGAGAATAGTTACGTCGGTGAGCACATACTCAAAATGTGCGGGTATAACAATCACTTAATTCAGCTGGGAGTTAATCTTCCGGATGATAGTGTCATTGATGTAATTCTCCAATCACTCGCCACCAAGCTACAAGAGCTTCGTGATGAACTATAATATGCAAGGGATGACTAAGACAATTCTCGAGCTCTTCGCGATGCTAAAAGCATGGAGGTAGAAATCAAGAAAGAGCATCAAGTGTTGATGGTCAACAAGACCACTAGTTTCAAGAAAAGGGCAAAGGGAAGAAGAAGGAAACTTCAAAAGAACAGCAAGAAAGTTGCTGATCAAGAGAAGAAACCCAAGTCTGGACCTAAGCCTGAAATCGAGTGTTTTACCGCAAGCGGATGGACTTTGAAGCGGAACTGCCCCAAGTATTTGGCGGATAAGAAGGATGGCAAGGTGAACAAAGGTATATGTGATATACATGTTATTGATGTGTACCTTACTAGAGCTCGTAGTAGCACTGGTATTTGATCTGGTTCATTGCTAATATTTGCAACTCAAAGCAGGACTACGGAATAGACGAAAACGGCAAAGGATGAGGTGACGATGGCGTGGGAAATGGTTCCAAAGTCAATGTGATCGCGATCGGCACGCTACCTCTACATCTACCTTGGGATTAGTTTTAGACCTAAATAATTGTTATTTGGTGCCAGCGTTGAGCATGAACATTATATCTGGATCTTGTTTGACGCGAGACGGTTATTCATTTAAATTAGAGAATAATGGTTGTTCTATTTATATGAGTAATATCTTTTATGGTCATGCACCCTTGAAGAATGGTCTATTCTTGTTGAATCTCGACAGTAATGATACACATATTCATAATGTTGAAACCAAAAGATGCAGAGTTGATAATGATAGTGCAACTTATTTGTGGCACTGCCGTTTAGGTCATATCGGTGTAAAACGCATGAAGAAACTCCATCTTGATGGGCTTCGGAATCACTTGATTATGAATCACTTGGTACTTGCGAACCGTGCCTCATGGGCAAGATGACCAAAACGCCGTTCTCGGAACTATGGAGCGAGCAACTGATTTGTTGGAAATCATACATACCGATGTTTGTGGTCCAATGAATGTTGAGGCGTGTATGGTATCGTTATTTTCTCACCTTCACAGATGATTTGAGCAGATATGGGTATATCTACTTAATGAAACACAAATCTGAAACATTTGAAAAGTTCAAAGAATTTCAGAGTGAAGTGGAAAATCATCATAACAAGAAAATAAAGTTTCTACCATCTGATCGTGGAGGAGAATATTTGAGTTCTGAGTTTGGTTTACATTTGAAACAATGTGGAATAGTTTAGCAACTCACGCCACCCGAACACCACAAAGAAATGGTGTGTCCGAACGTCGAATCGTACTTTACTTGATATGGTGCGATCTATGATGTCTCTTACTGATTTACCGCTATCGTTTTGGGGATATGCTTTAGAGGCGGCCGCATTCACGTTAAATAGGGCACCATCTAAATCCGTTGAGGCGACACCGTATGAACTGTGGTTTGGCAAGAAACCAAAGTTGTCGTTTCTTAAAGTTTGGGGCTGCGATGCTTATGTGAAGAAACTTCAACCAGATAAGCTCGAACCCAAATCGGAAAATGTGTCTTCATAGGATACCCAAAAGAGACTGTTGGGTACACCTTCTATCACAGATCTGAAGGCAAGATTTTCGTTGCTAAATTCGGATCCTTTCTAGAGAAGGAGTTTCTCTCGAAAGAAGTGAGTGGGAGGAAAGTAGAACTTGATGAGATGATCATATCTGCTCCCTTATTGGAAAGTAGTTCATCACAAGAAATGGTTCTGTGACAACTACACCAATTAGTGAGGAAACTAATGATGATGATCATGAAGCTTCAGATCAAGTTACTACTGAACCTCAGAGGTCAACCAGAGTAAAATCGCACTGAGTGGTACGGTAATCCTATTTCGAAGTCATGTTACTTGACCATGGCGAACCTACGAACTATGAAGAAGCAATGGTGAGCCCAGATTCATAAAATGGCTGGAAGCCATGAAATCTGAGATGGGATCCATGTATGAGAACAAAGTATGGACTTTGGTTGACTTGCCCGATGATCGGCAAGCCATTGAGAATAAATGGATCTTTAAGAAGAAGACCGACGCCGATGGTAATATAACTGTCTACAAAGCTCGACTTGTTGCGAAAGGTTTTCGACAAGTTCAAGGGTTGACTACGATGAGACTTTCTCACCCGAAGCGATGCTTAAGTCTGTCCGAATCATGTTAGCAATTGCGCATTTTATGATTATGAAATTTGGCAAATGGATGTAAAACTGCATTCTTGAATGGATTTCTAGAAGAAGAGTTGTATATGATGCAACCAGAAGGTTTTGTCGATCCAAAGGGTACTAACAAAGTGTGCAAGCTCCAACGATCAATTTATGGTCGGTGCAAGCCTCTCGGAGTTGGAATAAACGTTTTGATAGTGTGATCAAAGCATATGGGTTTATACAGACTTTTGGAGAAGCCTGTATTTACAATAAAGTGAGTGGGAGCTCAGTAGCATTTTCGATATTATATGTGGACGACATATTATTGATTGGAAATGATATAGAATTTCTGGATAGCATAAAAGGATACTTGAATAAATGTTTTTCAATGAAAGACCTCGGTGAAGCTGCTTACATATTGGGCATCAAGATCTATAGAGATAGATCAAGACGCTTAATTGGACTTTCACAAAGCACATACCTTGATAAAGTTTTGAAAAGGTTCAAAATGGATCAGGCAAAGAAAGGTTTTTACCTGTGTTGCAAGGTGTAAGATTGAGTCGGACTCAATGCCCGACCACAGCAGAAGATAGAGAGAAAATGAAAGATGTTCCTATGCTTCAGCCATAGGCTCTATCATGTATGCAATGCTGTGTACCGGACTGACGTATGCTTAGCTGTAAGCTTGGCAGGAAGGTACCAAAGTAATCCAGAGTGGATCATGGACAGCGGTCAAGAACATCCTGAAATACCCGAAAAGGACTAAGGATATGTTTCTCGATATGGAGGTGACAAAGAGCTAGTCGTAAATGGTTACGTCGATGCAAGCTTTGACACGATCGAGACGATTCTAAATCGCAAACCGGATCGTGTTTTTATTAAGCGGTGGAGCTGTCGGTTGGTGCAGTTCTAAACAAAGCGTCGTGGCGGGATCTACATGTGAAGCGGAGTACATAGCTGCTTCGAAGCAGCAAATGAAGGAGTCGGATGAAAGAGTTCATTTCCGATCTAGGTGTCATACCTAGTGCATCGGGACCGATGAAGATCTTCGTGACAATATGGTGCAATTGCCTTGGCAAAGGAATCCAGATTTCACAAGAGGACCAAGCATATCAAGAGACGCTTCAATTCCATTCGGGACCAAGTCCAAGTGGGAGACATAGAGATTTGCAAAATACATAGGGATCTGAATGTTGCAGACCCATTGACTAAGCCTCTTCCACGAGCAAAACATGATCAGCACCAAGACTCCATGGGTGTTAGAATCATTACTATGTAATCTAGATTATTAACTCTAGTGCAAGTGGGAGACTGAAGGAAATATGCCCTAGAGGCAATAATAAAGTTATTATTTATTTCCTTATACCATGATAAATGTTTATTATTCATGCTAGATTTGTATTAAGGAAACATAATACATGTGTGAATACATAGACAAGCAGATAGTCACTAGTATGCCTCTACTAGACTAGCTCATTAATCAAAGATGGTTGTGTTTCCTAACCATAGACATGTGTTGTCATTTGATTAATGGGATCACCTCATTAGGAGAATGATGTGATTGACATGACCCATTCCGTTAGCTTAGCACTTGATCGTTTAGTATATTGCTAATGCTTTCTTCATGACCTATACATGTTCCCGTAACTATGAGATTATGCAACTCCGTTTACGGAGGAACACTTTGGTACTACCAAACGTCACAACGAATCGGGTGATTATAAAGGAGTACTACAGGTGTCTCCAAAGGTACTTGTTGGGTTGGCGTATTTGAGATTAGGTTTTGTCACTCCGATTGTCGGAGAGGTATCTGGGCCTTCTCGGTAATACACATCACTTAAGCCTTGCAAGCATTACAACTAATGAGTTAGTTGTGATATGATGTATTACGGAACGAGTAAAGAGACTTACCGGTAACGAGATTGAACTAGGTATTGGATACCGACGATCGAATCTCGGGTAAGTAACATACCGAGGACAAAGGGAACAACGTATGTCGTTATGCGGTTTGACCGATAAAGATCTTCGTAGAATATGTAGGAACCAATATGGGCATCCAGGTTCCGCTATTGGTTATTGACCGAGAATGGTTCTAGGTCATGTCTACATAGTTCTCGAACCCGTAGGGTCCGCACGCTTAACGTTTCGATGACAGTTCATAATGAGTTTATAAGTTTTGATGCACCGAAGGTTGTTCGGAGTCCCGGATGTGATCACGGACATGACGAGGAGTCTCGAAATGGTCGAGACATAAAGATTGATATATTGGAAGCCTATGTTTGGACTTCGGAAGGGTTCCGAATGAAAGCGGAAGTTACGGAACACGGGGTTACGAAACCCCGGGAGGTATATGGGCCTTAATGGGCCACAAGGGAGAAGAGGAAGGGCGGCCAGGGCAGGCGCGCCCCTCCCCTCTAGTCCGAATAGGACAAGGAGAGGGGCGGCGCCTTCCCTCTTCCCCCTCCCCAATCCTACTCCAACTAGGAGAGGGGAGTCCTACTCCCGGTGGGAGTAGGACTCCTCCAGGCGCGCCTCCCTAGGGCCGGCCGCACCCCCCCTTTGCTCCTTTATATACGGGGGCAGGGGGGCACCCCATGGCATACAAGTTGATCTCGGATCATTCCTTAGCCGTGTCGGTGCCCCTCCACCATATTCCACTTCGGTCATATCGTCGTAGAGCTTAGGCGAAACCTGCGCCGGAGAAGTCATATCGTCGCGGAGCTTAGGCGAAGCCCTGCGTCGGTGGAGCATCAACATCGCCACCACGCCGTCAGGTTGACGGAACTCATCCCGACACTTTGCTGGATCGAGTCCGGGATCGTCATCGAGCTGAGCGTGTGCGTAACTTCGGAGGTGCCGACGTTCGGTGCTTGGATCGGTCGGATCATGAAGGCGACGACTACATCAACAGCGTTGTTATAACGCTTCGCTTTCGGTCTCACAGGGTGCGTGGGCGGACACTCTTCCTCTCGTTGCTATGCCATCACCATGGTCTTGCGTGTTCGTAGGAAATTTTTTGAAATTACTACGTTCCCCAACAGGGAAGCCACAGGACGAGTTGCCAAGTGGGCCATCGAGCTTGGGCCTCACGGTTTGAAGTATATGCCGCGCACAGCCATCAAGTCTCAAGCCCTAGTGGACTTTATTAATGATTGGACGAAGTTGCAGGCACCAGAGGAGAAACCGGATAACACGTATTGGACTATTCACTTCGATGGGGCCAGACAGTTGGAAGGCTCGGGGCCTGGAGTTGTTTTAACTTCCCCTCGAGGTGAAAAATTTTGTTATGTGCTCCGGCTAATGTTTCCCTGTACTAACAATGCAGCTGAATATGAGGCCTTACTCCATGGCCTCCGGATGGCCAAGGAGATGAATTTAAGCCGGGTAAGATGCTTGGGCGATTCAGACCTCGTTGCTTAACAGGTGTCAGGCATGTGGGATTCTAAGGATCCCCTTATGGCGGCTTATCGTCATGAAGTTGATGCGGTGGCTGGGCACTTCAAGGGTTATCAAGTAGAGCACGTTGATCGAAGGAAGAATGAGGCGGCTGATGCTTTAAGCCTGCTGGGGTCTCAGCGTAAGCCGGTGCCGCCTAATACTTTCCTTGACGTTTTGCATAACCCTTCTGTCAGAGTGCCTACGGAGGAAGAGCTTGCAGTGCCAGACCCGGAGGTGCAGCTGGTGGCGGCTCTCCATGCCATCCCGGACTTGACGGTTCCATACTTAGCCTATATGACCCGGGGAGAGTTGCCTGAGGACAAGACCTTGGCAAGACAAATCATCAGGCGGTCCAAATCCATGACGATTGTTCACGGCGAGTTGCATCACCGCAACGTCACTAGGGCGTTTCAGCATTGTGTATCACCTAAGGAGGGTCAGGAGATACTTCGTGAGATTCATGAAGGTGATTGCGGTCATCATGCCGGTTCAAAGTCTCTGGTAGCCAAGGCTTTTCGTCATGGTTTTATTGGTGACAGCTCATCGCGATGCGGAGGATCTGGTCGACAAATGTGACGGATGTCAAAAATTCTCACGACGAGCTCATGTGCGGTGAAGAATTGAGGATGATTCAATTACTTGGCCGTTTGCGATCAGGGGCTTGATATGGTAGGACCTTTCAAAAGGTCTAAAGATAAGAAGACACACCTGTTAGTGGCAGTGGATAAATTCACCAAGTGGGTTGAAGCAGAGCCGGTCATTAAGTGTGATGCAGCCAAGGCGGTTCAGTTCATCAAAAAGGTGATCTTTCGTTTTGGTTTTCCGCACAGTATTATAATTGATAATGGCACTAATCTCTCCAAGGGTGCCATGGAAGAGTTTTGTCAACAAGAGCACATCTGGCTTGATGTTTCGGCTGTTGCTCACCCCCAGTCTAATGGTCAGGCAGAAAGAGTTAATCAAGAGATCTTGAAAGGTATCAAACCCTGGCTTTTAGTTCCCTTACAGCGAACTCCGGGTTGTTGGGTGGAGGAGTTACCCTCTGTGCTATGGAGCATTAACACAACGCCTAACAGGTCTACTGGTTATACACCTTTCTTCATGGTGTACGGAGCAGAGGCGGTTCCGCCAAGTGACATCCGGCATGACTCACCACGGGTGGCGGCTTACGTTGAGGCTGATAATGAAAAAGCTCATCAGGATGCACTTGACTTGTTGGATGAAGAGCGAGACTTGGCAATAGCCCGCTCGGCAATTTACCAGCAAGACCTACGCCGTTATCACAGCCGCCGGGTTAGAAGCAGAACTTTCCAGGAAGGCGATTTAGTTCTCCGGCTCATCCAGGATCAATCTGATATGCACAAGCTGTCCCCTCCTTGGGAAGGACCTTTCGTGGTCAGCAAGAATCTCAACAACGGGTCATATTACCTCATCGATGTTTGAGAGCACAAAGACTCACGTAAGTCAGAGGAGGAGACCTGCCGGCCGTGGAACATAGCGCATCTCCGGCCCTACTATACTTAAGCCACCGGCTTTCAGAGTACATTTATTTTTCTTTTTTAGCAATGTATATATTGTATAAAGCAATAAAGCAGGATCTCTTTCCTTTCCATCCTACAAGGTTTATGTGTCTTCTTTACCAGGTGATGGAAACGACTAACAGGGAGCGGATCATATCTGAATCTGGTTTTCCCTTTGGTCCGGCTTATGATCATATCTGAATCAAGCCATGGTCACTTGGGGGCTTCCTGTTCAAACATAGGTCGTATTCGAACCAAAGAGAACATAGCTGTCGATACCCACTTGATCGGCATACTGCCAAACTCACTTGGGGGCTTCTTGATCATATTTGAATCATAGCTTAACCCCTTTGGGTCTGACATGGATCGTATTCGAATCAGCGTCATTAAACAACTCTCATGGTCACTTGGGGGCTTCCTGTTCAAACATAGGTCGTATTCGAACCAAAGAGAACATAGCTGGCGATACCCACTTGATCGGCATCACCAAAGCCATTGGGGGCTATATGATCGTATCCGAATCTTAGCTTAACCCCTCTGGAACGGTTCTACTGATCGTATTCGAATCAGAGGCCTTTGAAAATCAGGTTTACTTTATTCTATAAGAGTAAATAACATTAAGGGCCAAGTAAACATTATATGTGCCAATTTTCAGAAGTTAAGTATAACTGTCTGCTTTTTTGGGATCAAGTAAGCCGGCAAGGTACGCCTTAAACCGGCTGATACTTATGATGTTTTGGTTCCTACTCCGGATTAACGTTATCTTACATGACCCCGGATGTGGTGAGATGCCAAAGCAAGTTTTTTGTTTTATACACAGGGTAAAGCAAAAAGCTTTTGGATGATTCAAGCAAGCCAGCAGTACACACTGATAGTGGCTTGAGACATTGTTAAGCACCGCAAAACATGCACGAAGGCATGACAGAGTTAAGAAGTTTTTCTACCCTATTACAAGACTCCTCGAGTCTGAATAATGAAGTATTGTTTTTTCAAAAGATTTAAGTGCCAGGCGGATTACTCCTTTGGTGGACTTGACGACTCCGGGTTATCCTTCTCCGCCTCTTCGTCTGCTGCTTTGTCCTAGAAGGTTGACGAGGTCTAGTCAATGCCGCTTAAGGCTTCAAATTCAGCTTCATCATCTATTAAACTGGCCAGGTCAACTTCAGGAGCAAAGGTATGCTTACGAGTTGGAGGGATCAGGCTGACATCATCATAATGAGGAGTTGGAATCCTCCGGTTGTCATGGTCGTAACCCGGCTGGTACTTTGTAAGATCAATATCGTTGCCGATGATGGTGGCCACAGGACGTACGACTCTCACACAGGTGGTGAAGTCTGATTGACTGAATGCAGAGCCGTCCTCCTTTAAGCTGGGGTATCCAAGAGCAACATCGCTTAAGTCTAGCTCTGGAGCCAATGCTTTGGCCCGGCTTAAGGCGGCTATGGCCCTGCTCTACGGATGCTCGCCTTAACTCCTGAATCCGTTGAGGTAACATGGCAAGCCGCTTGAGTACATCCTGCAGGAGATAAGGAGTATCATTTGATAAAGCCACAACGGCCAAAGCACGTTGTGACCCGGTGTACAGCTGTTCCACTAGACTGTACACCGCCTTAAGCAATCAGCATGTTACGCTTGATTGGTACTCCTGGGACCTGCGTTTATGTATATAAGATTAAGCCGGAGATCATATCTGAAATAGTTATCAAATGAATCATGGTGATGTTCAAAAGCTACACATAGTCACTTACCAAAAATTGCTGAGACCATTTGGGATATCTGGTTTTTTAAGCCGGACAATTCGGCAGTTGCTTCAGCAAGAGCTGCTTCTGCTGTCTCGGCCTGGATCACAAGTGAAGATTTTTCATCCGCCCAGACCTGCTTCTCCGCGTCAAAATCCTTCTTCAACTTTTCTTGCTCGAGAGATCTTTGGCGAATTTGGAGTCGGCTTTTTGAATCTCAAGCTCTTGGGCCGCCAGCCGGGTCTTCAGATCAGCAATCTGCAATTTGAATTGACTGGTGGAGACCTGCAACACGCCGGGTTATGGTAAGGTATTATTAAAGTCTCAAGCACTTTACAAGTAAAGACCCTTGACACTTGGGGGCTAATGTATGCTGAAGAAAATTTTACTTCATAATGTCACATTATGCATATTAAAGTCTCAAGTACTTTACAAGTAAAAATACTTGACACTTGGGGGCTAATGTGTATCGCTTCTTTAAAAAGTTGCTATATTACAGCCGGGTTCCATATGCATTCTTGTAAACCGGGTGAGCTAACTGTAACGCCCGGATGGTTATGCTACAGTAATCCCCGGTTTCTTAATTAACTTCTCGCTGATTCGGAACCGTTCGAAAACAAAATTAAAATAAAGTAAACGATAAAAAGGGTATCGAAATCTAACTCTAAAATGTTCCGGGGTTTTCTAAAATACCTAACCTAATATTGGTGGGGTGCACTAGTATTTACTAAATGCCAAGCATTTAAAATAAACCAAAACAGGAAACAAAAGGAAAGAAAAAAAAAATAAATAAATCTGGGTGGGGGATAAACCCCCACCGGCCCAGCCAATGGCCCCTCCCCTCCCCTTGGCCCATCTCCTCTCCCCCACAGGGCCCACAGGCCCAGCCGCCCCGCTAGAACCCCGTCGGTGGCTAACCCTAGCCACCGCCCCCACTCTCCCCCTCGCCTCGCCTCCCCTCGTCCCGACCGATCTAGATCGGGGCAGGCGCCACCTCCGCCTCCCGTGGCGATTCCCCCGCCGCCGTTCCCCCGCCGCCCCGCCACCACGGTCCTCCCTCCTCCTCCACGCCTGGGACTCCCTCCCTCCCCCCATGCGCCCCGAGCCAGCGACGCGACCCATGATCCGGCTCGGCCTCAGCCTCCAGCGCCTGGACCTCGCGGACTCCTCCCTCCCGGCTGCTCCCGTCGCCCGCTCGTCCCAGCGCCCACCTCGACCTACACCACGACTTGCCCGAGACCCCGAACCCGGTGAGGCCACGAGCCTCCTCCCTCTCCCTCGTCGGCGTCCGGCTCCGGCCGTGCCGCCTGTGGCGTTCCCCCCTCCGGTCCCCTCCGGCTCCCGGCTCGGCCGCCCAGCGCCAAGCGCCCCTCCCGACCCCCTTCCTCCTTCTCCCTGCGGTTCGGCCCAGTAGCCTCGGCCCGGCTCGCCCGGCCACCGTCGCCCCGACTCCCCTTCCTCTCCCCTCGTCGGCGGCCGCTGGCGCCCGCCCAGCCCCGAGCCCCCCCTCCCTCCCCGTTCGGGCCCTCCTCGCCGACTGACCGAACCCCGATCCACGCCGCCCGAGCCCCAGAACCGGCCTCCCGTCGCCCCCCCCTCACGGCGTCGCTGGCCGCCGGCGTGTGTGTAACCTGCCACTTGCCAGCCGCGCCAGTCCGCCCGCCTCAGGTGGCCCCGCCCGCCCGGTCAGGTCGTGACCGAATCGAGGCGACACCAAGACTTCACCCAGGCGCCCGCGCCCGTTTGCGCCGATGCCAGCGATGGGGCCCCACCCCCAAAAGCGAAAAAAGGATGTTTTATTAAAACAGAGCGAAAATGAATTAAAAGCAATTAAAATGAATTAAACTAATTAACTAAATAACTAATTAATTAATTAATTGAATAATTAATTAATCTAATTAATTCTGGATTACTTATACCTAATCATTAGCTAATTAATTGGGTAATTAATTGAACTAATTAATCTGGATTAATTAACCTAATCATTAATTAATTAATTGGGTAATTAATTAAGCTAATTAATTCTAAATTAATTAGCACTAATCATTAGTTAACAATTAACTAAGATTAATTAACCACGATTAGGTTAATTAGGCAGTGAATGACATGTGGGACCCACTGGCGGGGTTGACTTAGTCAACCTGGCTGGTGATGACGTCGACATGACATCATCTTGATGTCATAAATGTAATTTCGAAATTAATTAAATAATTAATAAAAATTCCAGAAATTAATAAAACCTTTTATAATTCATAACTTTTAATCCGTAATCCGGATTAAAATAATTTCAACATGAAAGTTGCTCAGAACGACGAGGCGGTTTCGGATACGCGGTCCGTTAAGTCCACCACACGTCTCTAACCTATCAAACCTGCAAACTTTCTCCTCCGGTTCATCATCGGCAGGCGTCCGGAGGCGGATAACTTCCGGATGCTTTCCCCTAAACCGGTACCCCTCTTACCACGTTAGGGCACGCCTAGCATCGCTTCTTGGCATGTCATGCATCGTTATGCATCATTACCGTGTATTCATTGTTTCTTCCCCTCTTCTCTTGGTGAGACTACTGAGACCGGCCAGCTGCGGTGGCAGTTCGACTACAGGTCTTGTGACCCCTCTCTCTTGCCGAGCAACCAGGCAAGCCCCCTTGATCACGGATATCGCCTACTCTTATCTACTCGCTTGCATTAGAGTAGCATAGCATATTCTTGTTTTGGATAATCCTATCCGCTGCATAGCTTTGTCCTTGTAACCATTGTTACCTTACGCAATCCTATATGCTTAGTATAGGATGCTAGTTCTTTCATCTGTGGCCCTACTTTCTTGTCATGCGCCATGCTATACTATCGGGCCGTGATCACTCGGGAGTTGATCACGGGTATATACTATATACTTTATACATGATACATGTGAGACTAAAGTCGGGTGGTGATGGAGCACCCATGAGTGGATCATTGTGGCGGAGCGGCGGCAGGTTGAGACCGCCTAGGAGAGAGGTGGGCCTGGCCTGTTCGGCGTTCGCGGTTACTTAACACGCTTAACGAGGTCTTGGTATTTGATCTGGGTTGGCTCTGAGCTTATCGCACTAACCATCTCGCGGGAGTAGTTATGGGTATCCGGCGTCGTGGTATCGCCGGCACTTGAGACGTCGGCTGACGGGCGGCGCGCCGGATTGGGCTGAACGCTGTTAGGCTAGAGTGCGCTTCGGCCGCCCTCGCAACATCTTGGTGTGCTCGTATGGCGATGGGCCCAGACCCTGCGCGCTTAGGTTTAGACCGGCGTGTTGGCCTCTCTGTTGTGCCTAGGTGGGGCTGCGGCGTGTTGATCTTCTACGGCGGGCATGACCCGGAAAGTGTGTCCGGCCAAATGGGATCAAGCGTGTTGGGTAAGTTGGTGCACCCTGCAGGAAGTTAATCTATTCGGATAGCCGTGATCTTGATAACAGGGCGACTTGGAGTTGTACCTTGAGCTTATGACAACTAGAACCGGATACTTGATAAAACACACCCTTCCAAGTGCGGATACAACCGGTGGTCGCTCTCGCTCGGGGTTATGAGCGGGATTGCGGGTAGGATTATTACTATATGTTGTTACTTGGAGGACTTCGTTGTCCTCTCATCATTGCGGACCGGTGTCGAAGCGTAGTCTTCGTTAAGACTAGCTATCCCCTCTTATTACGGCATTCTGCAGTTCAGTCCATCGATATGGCCTTTACACATATATCCATGCATATGTAGTGTAGCTCCTTGCTTGCAGTACTTTGGATGAGTACTCACGGTTGCCTTGTTCCCCTTTTCCCCCTATCTCTACTCGATTGCTGCTATCGACGATGGAGCCAGGAGTCGACGCCACCGCCTCGGCGACTACTACTGCAGGCGCCTACTACTACGTGCAGCCAGCGGCGACGACCGGGAGTGACCTAGGAGGATCCAGGCGGGAGGCCTGTCCTCTTCGATCTGTATCCCAATTTGTGCTAGCCATCTTATGGCACCTTGTTTAACTTATGCATTCTCGGATATTGTTGCTTCGTGACTCCTCTATGATCGAGCACTTGTATTCGAGCCCTCGAGGCCCCTGGCTTGTATTATGATGCTTGTATGACTTATTTTATTTGTAGAGTTGTGTTGTGATATCTTCCCGTGAGTCCTTGATCTTGATCGTACACATTTGCGTGCATGATTAGTGTATGATTGAATCGAGGGCGTCACACTAACGGTAAGCCGGTATCTATGTCTACGGCCTATTTACATATAGGCAGTAGACTTGGGGGCTGGTATAGTAAGTAAGATTCAGGAGAAATGATATAAGTTATACCTCAGATTTATGTTGTATTTGTTTCACCATGTCAATTTCCAGGTCACGGCTGTTATGCACTTGATTCAGATAGCCTGAGACTATATCACCAATGCTTAAGTGGGCATAATCAGCGATGTCCTGTTTGGTCTTCCGGCTTTTGACAAGTTCTTCCTTAGCGGTGCACCTGGCAAGAACAGTAGGCCGCCCCGGCTCAACATACTGGCTTTTCAAGTATTCAACTTCTGGTTCAGCCGTCCGGACCGGGCTAGGAATTTCTGGTTTATCGGAGGTATCAACAGTGTGTTCTTGAGGCGGGTCGGAAGATGGTGTCGGAATTTCATGGGCCGGCTCAGGAGGAGGCTGATGAGTACAAGCATGTGGTTCCGGGTTCCGGCTCCGTTGTTGCCGGGTCTTCAATCGGCTTATTCTTCTTGGCTCTCTTACTGGGCTTCGCCTGCACACTGTGAATAAAACAAAGGGATGAGTATAAAATATGAGTAAGGCAAAGCATGAGGATAATAAAGGTATGTTACCCAGGGGCGGTCTTGAAAGCCGGCATGTTGGATTGCATAGACTCGCCAGAAGAAGGAGAGGTATCTTGATAATTGGAGTCAGATGAATTGAGAGGCTGACGAATTAAACCCGCCAAAGGATAAGCAGAGCATAAGCGGAGATGACCTCGATTCGGCGCTTCACGCTACGTCGAGTAAGCGAAGAACTCTACATCCTTGCTTGTCGGGTTTGCCTCCGGTTCTCAAGCTGTTGTTGCTTCAAAAGAAATTGAGGATCTTGATAAGCTAAGGGATGTGAAAATCTTACTTTCCGGGTCACCCGCCGGGTTTTGTGCTTTGGCAAAGGCTCTGAGTCGGAGGAAATTATAGTTACCTCTTCGCCATGAGCTTGGCTGTTTCCAGTGTCTTCCTGAAAGGCGGAAATATCAATAAAATAGTAACAAAGGAGTTAAAGAGAATAAGAGATTACCTCTTCCTCATCTGAAGAAGAGTCATCCAATTTGAGTAATTCAGAGGCGCTGGGTTTCTTATTCTTTGAAGTCCCTGTCTTGGCGCTTTTCCTTTCATTTTTCTTGGCTGCTCTGGCTTGTTGGGCGGCCTCGTGGTCATATTTGACTTTCCAGAAATCATCGCTGGCATGTGAGAAAGATAAGGAATTATAAGTATAAGGATGTAAACATATTAAGAGTATTTATTAAAGATTGGTAACTTACTGCAGGGGTCGGGTTCTTTTTGCAGAAGGGAAGTAACCCGAAGGTATTATTGATAACAGTACCCTCCTTCAGCAATGACTGGGTTGTAGCATCTGCTATGTCATCTGGTAAGTCATCAGAACTGTGGCGCATTGGGTCGTTCTGTTCGCCTGTATAAGTGCACATTAAGCCGGAGCGGCGGCTTAATGGGAGTATACGCCAAGTAACCCAGACCCGGACCAAGTCGATGCCGTTTAAGCCATTTCCTAGAAGGGCTTTAATCTTCTTGATGGTGGGGTTGAGCGGCAGACGTTCAACAGCGATAAGTTTATGCGCCAGCGGGTGATTAGACTCGAGTCGCAGAGCGCGAAAGCCGGGCAGAGGCGGCTCATCAGCTGGGGAAGTATCCTGACAATAGAACCATGACCGGTTCCAATATTTGGGGTGACTCGGCAGCTCAGCATAAGGAAACAGACAGTCTCTCCGTCGCTGGATCGAGATACCGCCAAGTTCAAGACTCGGCCCGTTGGCGCGCTCATTCTGCCGGTTCAAGTAAAACAGTTCTCTGAATAAGAGCAGGCTTGGTTCCTCTCCCAGGTACACCTCACAGAAAACTTGGAAATTGCAAAGATTGGACACGGAATTGGGCCCAATGTCTTGAGGCCTAAGGTCAAAGAAATTTAAAACTTCTCTGAAGAACTTTGAGCCGGGAGGGGCAAATCCCCGGCTCATGTGATCAGTGAAAACTATTACTTCCCCTTCTTTGGGTTGAGGCTTCTCTTCAGATGGGTTAGGGACACGATAAGACATAACTTCCTTCTTTGGCAAATAACCAGACTTCACAAATTCAGCCAGTTTGCTTTTGGTGACAGTTGATGGGACCCAGTTGCAGGTTACAGGAGCTTTGGTCGACTTAGGCGCCATGACAACAGATTGGCCTATTTCAAAATAAGAAGTTCCGGTTTAAATTTTAAACCCGGAGGAAAACATTCAAATTGCTGAAGGTAGCGGCTTAAAGGGGCCTAATGACATAAGGATAGTTGGGCAATATTATTTAAGACGCCACCAGTGTTAGCAACAGTTCAAAAGTTTTACAGACCTAAGAAGGCGCCAAGGTTCATAGATCAAGTGGGATGCGTTTAAACCGGATATTTGGACAGTTATGTTAAAGGCATTCAACATAAGAAGTGCTCCGGGTGATAAAAACAGGTTTCATAAGTTACAACTATTATGTTGGATCAAATGGTCGTCCTGAAAAAAAAATTTCTAGACCTAAAACAAAGTGCAGAGAAGTTCATACACTCGAAAGAAGCTTCTGAACAAAGGAAAAGGGATCTGTTTGCATATAAAATGGGGGTGAAGCAGTTACCGTAGCAGTTCTATGCCATCTAACGATCAGAAAAGGGCGTTGGAGGTGAGATCTATCAAGGGTTAAATGGCGGCGGCGATGAACACCGGCGAACTCGGCGAAAGCTATGATACAGATCTAAGACAGGAAAGGAAAGGACTTACAGGTCTAGAGAGGAGCTGTGGAGGTTCGCCGGCGTGTTTGGACCGATTCCGGTTGATCTGGCGGCCTGGGTGGAGAAGGCGAGAAGCTTGACGGCGGCGGCGGAGCTCGAGAGGAGGCAAGAGGAAGGAGGCGGCGGAAGGGGAAAAATGAAACCCTGGTCGTGCCTATTTATAAAGAGAGCATAACTGAGACGGCGCGGGAAACGAGGAGATAAGAATTACTATCCAGCGGCCCCAACGCCTCGATTCTCGGAACAGGCAATAAGGACAGAGATCCGTTGGGCCGATTCGGCGGGATAAAAGGAAAGATGACGTCATGACGGGTTAACCCGGATCCAAAGAATGACATCACGGCGGATTAAAGAAAGTCTTTTTTGCGCAGTCAAGAGACTGAAGATTTCTGTTTTAAATTATTTTAAGATTGACATGAACAGGTTCAAATCAATCTGGGGCCTAATGTTGGGGATATAACAATTTGTGTAAGCCGCCCAGGAGGGGCCGGGTTACGTAAAGAGGTTACCAAACAGAAGCCCAAGTCCAAGCATGAAGATGGCGTCTCAACAAAGGGCCTAAGGCCCACGGGCGTTTAAGGCCCGTTGTAGTAAACCGCCATAATGGCATGACTTGTATCATAAGGTAGAATTAACTAGTCACCGAGCCGGACAATGTTTATGAGCCGGCCGGGACTCTGTAAGCCGCAGGGCGTCAACCCGTGTATATAAGGGGACGACCTGTTGGCGGCTTAGGGCAAGAAACAACCAATCGAGAACCGGGCATAGCGTATCTCGCTCCACGGTCATCGAAACCTCAAGCAATACCAACCCAACTAGACGTAGGCTTACCTTCACCGTAAGGAGCCGAACTAGTATAAACCCTCTCGTGTCCTTTGTCCCGATTAACCCCTTTAAGCTTCCTAGTTGCGATGGCTCCACGATTAAGTCCTTGCAAGAGGACATCTGTCGCGACAATTTCACAACATGTCTCATGCAGAGGATGTAGCAATCCGCGGGGAGGACTACATGATCAGGGGGCAGCATGCTGCACCCGCGAAGGCCCTGACTCCGGCATGAAGTGATGTGATGATGTTGTGATGGTGTGATGATGTGAACTGAATCTTAATCTTTTGGGTACTTAGGGTCCGGTTACTTATGGTAAACTTAATGTGGCAGTTTATGGTGTGAACTTAATCTATGGTGATGCTAGTAACGTATTATTTTATCTATATTTGTTTGTTCTTATATTTGCCTGTGGTGTATGGTTAGTTCTGTTTAGATGTTGTGAACTAGAGTTTAGGTGCTGCAATGATCAAACATGTTTTTTCAGTGTTGGTTCACTGATCAGACATGTTGTTTTAGTGTTGCTTCACTAATCACTTCAGTGTTGCTTCACTGATCACACATGTTGTTTCAGTGTTGCTTCACTGATCACACATGTTATTGGTCTCATGTTTATTAATCAAATCAAATGCATGCTTTTTCCCACCAGCAAATTATGTATGTATGTTTGTATAAATTCAAGAAAATGCAAAAAAAACCTTGGCAAACTATCTATGTTTGTGTAGGAGATCATGTGTGCAAAATTTGAGGTGATTTAGAGGAAGTCATAAAAATTTGAATTTGAGAAATATGCTCCAAATGACCTCACAGGCTAGGGTAAACAGCCCATTTGGAATCAAGTTTTTTTGGACCTACTGTAAATGAGCCAAATGTTTTGTATTAACACCTATTCAATCTATATAGTGTAGATTCGGAGTCTCACTATTTTTTGAATTAATCTTCATATTTTTACATTTTCTTTTGAAAAATATGCTTTAATATAAAAACTATTAAAAACACGTTTAAAATATGAAAATGTAAAAATAAGTTCAGATCCTTCTTATTCACTTTGAAATAAAGCTTTGGTGATTTTTTTGATTTTTTTTAAATTTTCAAAAACATAAGGTAACCCTTCCTCATCTCCTTGAACTCCATGAAATCTTGTAGGTGATAGCTCATATGTGTGAAGGTTTTCTCATGAAAATGATCATAGACCAAGTTTATGATTTTTGGTTGGTAACATGTCACGTCAGACAACATTGTGCGCAGGTTTCATATTTTTTTTATTTTCTTAAAATTAATGGTGCTCATTTGACCTCGATCGTGCCAGCTAGGGTTTTTTCATGAAAATGACCATAGACCAAGTTTAGTATTTTTCCTCGTTCGTGTGTCTTATAAAACAACGAACGGCGAAGGTTTCATATTTTTTCTATTTTTTTAAAATTAGTTATGCTCAGTCAAAGCTTTCGTAACCCTGTTGACCAGCTCAAAACCCCTCTAAACCCCGCGGGATTTCGCCTAACCCTAGCTCCCAACGTCAGCGGCCCGATCATACCCTGGCGCCAAGCGACAGCCCTCGGATGTGGTCTTCTAGAAGGAATTCGGTGGGTAGAATGCATGCAGGCTCCGGGTCGTTGGATCACAAGGACGGCTTCGCATCGTTGGATCGTGGGCCGATCCGCGAGAGGCGATCTTTTTGGTTGTGCTCGGCTGCTCGCACCACTGACTCCGCGAAAAAAATGGTGGTGTTTGGCCCAAAAGGAAACCAAGCTCTAGTTGGGCCGTCGAATCGCGTCATTTTTTTGTGAAGGTGTTGGCTCTGTTTTTTTTTTTTTTTGCATCATTTGAAATTACACAACAATTGACATTGCGTAGAAAATTTAGTTCTTTTTGTTCTATACAAATGTAAAATGACCAAATTTATAAGGGCTAAATTTATTTTTATCATGCAAAATGGCCACAAACTATTAAAAAATCGGTCATTTTGCATTTGTATAATGGCCACAAGCCCTCTATCTCTTTTTATCATGCAAAATGACAAAAATTTTATGGGCCTAATTTATTTTTATCATGCAAAACTGCCACAAGCTCATCAAAAATTGTCTCTTTTCTCATATAATATAGGGTTTGACCACGGATTCCCATGCGTGCAATTAGCTTCTTTTTCTTCTTCTTTTCAAACCACCGTTTCCCACGCGTGTACACTCCCGATGTTGCGGTGGGTCTGAAAACGGGCTACTAACTTCACATTTGACCCTGTTATTGCCATGGCCAAATAACACGTAGCACTACGGCTATTTAAGCCACCCTCTGCCTCTGCCATCCCTCATCCATCTGCCCTTCTTGCTCTTCGACCCCTTCTCCGTCTTTTGCACATCCCTCAGCCATGCAGTACACTGGACCAACCTACCGCTTCCCACCCACCGTGCCGGAGAGGGTCTACCCTACCGGCGTGTACGTTGATCGCACACTACGTGTGTGGCAATATCAAGGCTGAGGACCGCAAGGAACTTCACCGAGTTCTTCCTCGCGTCCAGCTACCACCACCTCCCGAGGGGATCCCCAACGATGTTCCACGTCGAGGAGGTCATCCAAAACCGGGTGGTGGTTGCTCTCCTTTCCCACTTCACCAACACATTCGACGACTTCTACCTCCTTGGTCGGGTGTTTTGGTTTGGCTCCGTGTTCATCTCTTTCACCACCCACAACAGGTTCACGGAGTACAACAACATCTTCCCCACCGCGACGCGCATGCACGCTCTTCCATACCCCATTGACAACGCCCCGGAGGAGCAGTGAAAAGGGCGCCCGGAGGAGGAGTGAGGTGGATAAGGCTGCGGCTAGGGTTCTAAACCCTCTATCTTTTTTTAGTCTATATTATGTTAAGTTGTAACTGAACTATGTTGGAGTTGCTATGGGCTTGTTGGCCCTTTTCTTAAATTCTATTATTAAGTTTTCTGTCTATTCTATTATTAACTTCTTCCTAGTTTGAGCTATATGATCGTGCTATGGGCTTGTTGGTCCTATCTACATATTGAGACTACATATTTGTTGATTATTTTCTTAGAGAGCTCGGCTTGTTAGTAGGGTTCCCTTGTTAGTAACCACCTAGTGCATGCAAGCAAGCTTTGATAGTAGGGATGAACGAGTACAACTAAGCAAGGGAGTGGCTCTTTTTTTACACAAGCCACAAATATGTAGCCACCTAGCTAGAAGAGAGGAACCAGCGGTAGTGACCGTCGCTGCATCTGTGGCGGCTGGCGTGCAAGAAAGTTGCTCGGTCAGTGCATTGTGGCGGACGCATCGGCGCATGCAGGCTCGATCGGCGCATTGTGGGATCATGGCATCGGCACATGCAGGCTCGATCGACGCATGCAGGCAGGGTTTGCTGGGTGCATGCATAGCAGGCTTCTGTCCTAGCGGCGCGCGCAGACGTTTAATGCAAGGGACGACCCAACGGTCGAACACCAACACCACCCAACATGGCCCCACTTGTTAGGTCGAACGGACGACACAGTCCAGCGTGGCCCCACTAGTCAGCATTAACAGTCAAGCCTTTGACCCGACGGCAACGTCTGTTGTGCCCAGTTATGAGGGTTTCTTGCAAGGGAGTGGGGAAAATTGAGCAAAAGTTAAGACCGTTGGGATGAATGAGTAGAGCTAAGGAACCAGGGGCACATATGTAAAAATCCCTTGGGCCTAAGGGAATGGATTGTGGAGTAGTTATTAGATGGTGGGTTGCAAGAGTGACAGAAGCTTAAACCCCGGTTTATGCGCTATTCCATAAGGGACCGATTGGATCCAAAAGTTTAATGCTATGGTTAAAATTATTCTTAATACGTTTCTCGTAGTTTTGGATGCTTGCGAGACGGTTAATCATAAGTAGGAGGTTTGTTCAAGTAAGAACAACACCTAAGCACCAGTCCACCCACATATCAATTCATCAAAGTAATGAACACGAATTAAGCCAACATGATGAAAGTGACTAGATGAAATTCCTGTGTACCCTCAAGAACACTTTGCTTATCATAAGAGACCGTTTTGGCCTGTCCTTTGCCTCAAAAGGATTGGGCTACCTTGCTGCACTTTTTTTACTACTATCGTTACTTGCTCGTTACAAATTATCTTGCTATCAAACTACTCCGCTACTTACAATTTTAGCACTTGCACACATCACCTTGCTGAAAACCATTTGTCATTTCCTTCTGCTTCTCGTTGGGTTCGACACTCTTACTTATCGAAAAGGCTACAATTGACCCCGTATACTTGTGGGTCATCAGTGCTCCGACGCGCCGGAGGAGGCGGAATGCTCCGACGCGACGGAGGAGGCGGAGGAGGAGCCGTAGTGCCCTCACGCACCGGAGGAGGCAGAGTGCTCGCCGGAGGAGGCGAAGGAGCCGGAGTGCCATCACGCACCGGAGGAAGCGGATGAGGAGGCGGAGTGCCCTGATCACTCGCCAGAGGAGGAGGCAGAGTGCCCTGACTCGCCGGAGGAGGAGGAGGAGGAGGAGGCGGAGACGTCCAGTTTGGAAGCTTGATGTACTCCTTTCGCGATAGACATGGAGTCACCCAATTGAACTCCCCTTCACCTGTAGGGTGGTCAAGCTCGATCTCTTCAAGTCCCTCCATTACTTCATCCACCATCACAACAGCATAGCCATGTGGAATCGGACGGCAGTGAAAAGTTCCTTCGGGTTGAGGAGGTGCAACAGAGTCGACAGCCGCCTTCAAGGTGAGGTTTTGGCATTTCATCATAAGCTGGCAATGTTGAGCCTCTGTGATAGCATCCACGGGGTATCTAGGAGCCGTCAAGTCAGGCTGCTGAACAAGCTCCGTGGAAGCCACGCTGCTTCTACGATGAGATGGCAGGGTAGCTTCTAGGATAGTTTCGTGCCGCTGAGATGGTTGGTGGGCAGCTCGCTGGCTCTCAACTTGTTACTCTAGCTTTAATACTCTTGCATTGAGCTTCTGCATATCGCTCAGCTCCTGTTTACTCTTCATCTCCCGAGTTTTTTGACCGCCTGCGCCGGGAAACCCAACCTTCCACGCAACGGAGCCTGGCATGCCTCGTGTTCGTCGAGGGTGCTCAGGATTCCCAAGGGCCTTAGTCAGCTCGTCATTCTCTCTGTCGGGAATGAATGTCCCGTCCTGCGCTGCAGCGATATACTTCTGAAGCTTCTTGACAGGTATTGCATGTTGCTCGTCCGTCCAACGGCACTTCCCTGTTTCAGGGTCCAAAGTTCCCCCAACCACGAAGAACCAAGTCCTTGAACGGTCTGGCCAGTTCAATGTCTCTGGTTCGACACCTTTAGCAATCAGGTCATTCTCAGCTTTGTCCCACAACGGCCGGGCTTTGAGGTAGCCGCCTGGCCCCATGCGATGGTGAAACAGCTTCTTTGCAGCATTTATCTTGTTTATCTATGATATTTTCTTACTCTTGTCCGATGTCTTGTAGGCCACAAATGCAGGTCAGTGATCTCTTATCTTCTTAAATCGGCCGGTGAATTCTGGAGTCTTCCCTTTGTCGACAAACGTTGATTTCAACCTGTTTTCCACCTCCTGAATAGATCTGTCATCTTCTTAAGAGCACACGCCTTGACCAGTGGCTCTATAACTGACTTATTCGGATCCTCCTCTGGCGGTAGGGTGAAATTTGCCTTCAGCGAGGTCCAAAGATCAGCTTTCTGTCTATCTGTGACATAAAAACTTGAGGGTCTTTGTTCTTAGGCTTATTCCATAGCTGGATGCTGATCGGGGTGTTGTCCATAACAATAGCTCCGCACTGAGCAGAAAATGCTTCCTTGGTCCGCCTGGGTTCAATCAGTTGGCCATCGCCCGTGATTGCTGTGATCGTGAACCTTTCATCCTGGCGCAACCTTTTCTTTGGGCCTTGTCTCGTTGCCAAAGTTTGGCTCGATATGGAGGGCTCTAAAAGAAGAAAGAAGAGTTAATATATGTACATACCAAAACAATTAACGCATCAATTAGCTAGTCAGCACAAGCTTAATTAATATATATACCTCACCAGACTTTGCAACAGCTGATCCCGACTCTGTTCGGTCACCGGAGCAGTCATCACGATCTCCTTCTTCCACTGGCATTCGGTCGCCGGAGCCATCATGATCATGACTTTCCACCTCCATTGTTCGATCACCGGAGCCTGCTTCATCCTCTCCTTCCAGACCATCGGTGTCGTTGAGAAACGACAAGACATCACCTCCGCTGAAGATTATATCCCCCAACAACTGTTCTTTTTCCAAGTCTCTTTGTTGATCCATAGTTTCTGCAAATATTACAACATGGCAATTAATATACAAACATGAGAGATGGATATATTAGTGGTAAACATAGACCTAGCGATGGGGGCATTCTTGATAAATCTCGACCCTCGACCCTCGACCCCTCCGTGATCCTCGAACCTCGACCCTCGACTCCACAACGATCCTCGATCCTCGACCCTCGACCCCTCGGCGATCCTCAAACCTCGACCCCTCGGCGACCCTCGACCCTCTACCCTAGTTCCCGACCCTCGACCGCTCGGCGATCCTCGACACCCTCGTTCCCGATAAAAATAAGAAGAGGAAGAAGAAGAAAAAAAGAAGAGAAGAAGAAGGAATATAGGAGAAGAAGAAAAAAACAGAAGAAATAAAAGAGGAGAAGAAGAAGGAATAGAGGAGAAGAAGAAAAAATAGAAAAATATTATTCTATTTTTATCTTCTTCTCCTCTATTCCTTCTTATTCTCCTCTATTATATTCTCTTCTTCTTCTCCTAATCACACTCTGGCTGGTTGGGTTTATAGTCGTATTCAGGTCGTGGTGGCCCAGTAGGCGGCATTTTTCTTTTTTTTCCTATTTTTTTGTTTATTTTGCATTATTTATTTTCTTTCGTTTTTTGCTTTATTTTTTAATTCTTTTTGCTGTTAGGTCACAAAAATTATAAACTTTCTATTAGTGCAATTAGTTTTCAAATTTGAATAGTTTAAATTTGAATTCTTTGACATTTTGTGAATCACTAGTTTGTGAATAACGTTATTATTAAAATAGATTTTGAGTGATTCTTTTTCCTGCTATTTAATATTACTGTCTTTTATCATTATATTCAAAAACAGATTTTTTTATTCTAGTTTCTAACAAAAATTATTTATGACAATTCTTTTTGCTATTAAAGTTTCAAACAAAAAATTATTTATGATAATTCTTTTTGCTATTAATGTTTTGAACAAAAGCGTGCTTTGATAATAGTATTGCATAAATTTTTTATAATTTTAGTTTCAAAAATACTACAAGTTTATAAAATGTTTTTAGTTGATTCCTTTTGCTATTAGTTCATTCTTTGAGCTAAATGACCCTGAAATTGAAAAGCACTTCAAATGAACTGTGAAATGGTTGACAGTTGGCATATTATCATCATTTCACCCACATAGCATGTGCTAAAAAGTTGAGAGGGTTATGGCAAAAATTGGATGCACTTCGTACAAAATTGACAATCTCTTTCAAAGTATCACGGTTTCGGACGAAAACGCATCTTTTATAAAGGAATTTCATTCTTTTTGAATTTATTTGAACTCCAGACTTTTTGTGTGTTCAAAATGCACCATTCGAAGCCACATCATCAATTTTCAACTCCTTCTGACTTCATTTGGTATTTTTCATGCATTTGCTGATTTTTTTAGCTAAACGACCCTGAGATTGAAAAGCACTTCAAATGAACTGTGAAAAGGTTGAAAGTTGGCATGGTATCATCATTTCATCCACATAGCATGCGCTAAAGAGTTGAGAGGGTTACGGCAAAAACTGGATGCACTTCGTGTACAAAACGGACAATCTCATTCGAAGTATCAGGGTTTCGGATAGAAACTCATCTGTTACAAAAGGCATTTCATTTCTTCACATGTAACTGCAGTGATATTCTAGATCAAAGGCATCATCATAATAGTTGTGGAGAGAAAGTCTTCACTTTTTCTTCGCTTGTGTCATTTGCTTATTGCGTCGTAACCATGGATAATCTTCATCGTTTAACAGGGTGCTTGGGTCAGCCTTGACTTTGAAGGGAGGAATTTCATGAAAATTTTCATAATCTTCAGACATGTTTGTCTTGCCCTCCAATCCCACGATGTCTCTTTTTCCTGAAAGAACTATGTGGCGCTTTGGCTCATCGTATGATGTATTCGCTTTCTTATCTTTTCTTTTTCTCGGTTTGGTAGACATGTCTTTCACATAAAAAACCTGTGCAACATCATTGGCTAGGAAAAATGGTTCATCTATGTACCCAAGATTGTTTAGATCCACTGTTTTCATTCCGTACTATGGATCTACATGTACCCTGCCTCCTGACAGATTGACCCATTTACACTGAAACAAATGGACCTTAAAATCATGTCCATAGTCAAGTTCCCATATGTCCATAAAATAGGGCATGGACAACACATAAAACCATTCTGCTTGTTTGCCTCAACCACTGCGAGAAAATTATGCACGCCCTTAATGTACTCGAAGGTGCGTCTGTTACCGTACATCCATTATCAGTTCATCTGTGTGCATTACATATAATTAAGTGTGTCGAAAACCTTTACAGAACATCATAAATAGATAAGTGACCAAATTAATAGAAGTTCATCATCACATTAAAACCAAAGTACATACATAGTTCTCTTTGAACAACATATAGCTCTCCAAAGCATCTAATTAAACCATACATTGAAACTATGTAAAACATTTCGATGCAACAACAAATGCGATCATAATCACAACTAAGGTAACAATTGATCCAACGGCATAATGATACCAAGCCTCATTATAAATGGCATATTTTCTAATTTTTCTAATCTTCAAGCGCATTGCATCCATCTTGATCTTGTGATCATCGATGACATCCGCAACATGCAACTCCAATATCATCTTCTCCTCCTCAATTTTTTTCAATTTTTCCTTCAAGTAATTGTTTTCTTCTTCAACTAAATTTAACCTCTCGACAATAGGGTCGGTTGGAATTTCCGGTTCACATACCTCCTAGATAAAAAAATCTTTGTCACGTTGATCGACATAATTGTCATAAACACTAAATGAACCAAATAGTTATAAAATATAATATATACCACATCCTAATCATAGATAGGACGAGGGCCGACGGAGGCGGATACCAAAACCATCGCACCATATAATAACAAACAAATAATAAAAGTAAAAAAATTACACAAGCATCTACCTAAATCATACAAGTAAGAACTTTTTTCTTTTAGAAAGAAGATAAGATCAAGAGGCTCACCATGGTGGTGCCGGTGACGAGATCAACGCGGGCGATCGACGGCAGTGAGGACGGAGACGGGACAGGACGGACCGTCAAACCTAAACAAATCTTGAGGAAAATGGACCTTGGACAAGGAGCTTCGAGAGGAGAGCCTTGAT
This sequence comes from Aegilops longissima, assembly GCA_021605205.1. Classification (NCBI taxonomy): domain Eukaryota; kingdom Viridiplantae; phylum Streptophyta; class Magnoliopsida; order Poales; family Poaceae; genus Aegilops; species Aegilops longissima. The sequence goes on from CM038677.1 coordinate 823,691,324, forward strand.
GTAAAAGCATATGGAAATGAGCAGTTGATGGAGTCTGAATACACTATCTTATAGGTAATGATAGAGGCCAAAACAAATCTTGATGTAAAAGCATATGCAGTTGATGGAGTCTGAATATGGTGCATGCTCTATCACTGAAGTGACACACACTGGGTACAGTAGAACCTTGTTATCTCACCAAGCGAGTAAATGCAAGTATCCACTGCAGTAAGCACGTCTACTATCATCGCATCTAGCTTAAGCATTTCATCAAACAGCTCTAAGTCACGTGACTGCAACACCCACATGCACCGGGCTCTATCGTGAACTCTAGATCATCGATTCGATCAGACAATCGGCTCTGATTAATCCTTCCTTGCTAAAAATGCTAGTCACTGATACCAACTTGTCACGCCCAATATGCGACCCTATCCAAAAGGAACTCGAAGGTCCCACCAAGGATAGACCCGCATATTGAAACGCTTTTGCAAGGTGGATATCATTACATCAACATTACATAATACATAGGGATACAACCAAGACATACAATGTCACATGAATACAACAATACAACATACAAGATCAACATCCGACTACGGATGAATCATAAACAGAAACTCAAACAATATCCACCCTGCTAGCCCAGGCTGCCGACCTGGAACCTATCCCCTGATCGAAGAAGAAGCAGAAGAAGAACTCCAATACAAGCAAACATCGCTCTCACGTCATGATCATCGCAAACCTGTACCTGCAACTATTGTTGTAGTAATCTGTGAGCCACGAGGACTCAGCAATCCCATTACCATGGGTATCAAGACTAGCAAAGCTTAAAGGGAAAGGAAGGGGTAAAGTGGTGAGGTTGCAGCAGCGGCTAAGCATATATGGTGGCTAACATACGCAAATGAGAGCGAGAAGAGAAACAAAGGAACGGTCGTCAACTAGTAATGATCAAGAAGTGATCCTGAACTCCTGCTTACGTCAGACATAACCCAGAAACCGTGTTCTCCTCTCGATCAACCCCGAAAAGAGACACTCACGGTTATGCACACGGTTGGTGTATTTTAGAAGAGTTTACTTCAAGTTTACTACAACCGGACATTAACAAATTCCCATCTGCCACATAACCGCGGGCACGGCTTTCGAAAGTTCAAACCCTGCAGGGGTGTCCTAACTTAGCCCATGATAAGCTCTCGCGATCAACGAAGGATATTCCTTCTCCCCGGGAAGACCCGATCAGTCTCGGAATCCCGGCTACAAGACATTTTGACAGCAATAAAACAAGACCAGCAAGACCTCCCGCGTGCCGACATCCCGATAGTAGCGCGCGTATCTCGTCTCGAGCCACGACCGGATGAGCGATGCGTACAACTAGAACCAGCCCTCAAGTTTCCCGAGGTGGCGCTGCAAGTGGCTCTAGTTTGGACCAACACTTAGACAAGCATTGGCCGGGGGCTAAAATGAAGATGACCCTTGAGCGCGACTCCCAAGGGAAAAAGGGTAGGTGAGGCAAATGGTAAAACCAATGTTGGGCCTTCTTTGGAAGAGTTTTATTCAAAGCGAACTGTCAAGGGGGTCCCATAAATCACCCAACCGCGTTAGGGACGCAAAATCCGGGAACATAATACCGATATGACGGAAACTAGGGCGGCAAGAGTGGAACAAAACACCAGGCATAAGGCCGAGCCTTCCACCCTTTACCAAGTGTATAGATGCATTAATCATATAAGAGATATTGTGATATCCCAACATAAACATAATCCAACATGGAGCAATCTTCATCTTCACCTGCAACTAGCAACGCTATAAGAGGGGTTGAGCAAAGCGGTAACATAGCCAAACAACGGTTTGCTAGGAAGGGTAACAAAGGTCAGAGTTTCATGGCAATTGGGAGGCTTGAAGAGCAAATGCTAGGTAGCGCAGCAAAGCGATAGAACGAAGCAACTAGCATAGCAATGATAGTAGTGAGATCCAGGGTAGCGGTCATCTTGCCTGAAGTCCCGCAAGGAAGAAGAACGAGTCCATGAAGAAGATGAAGCCACGAAGACGAACCAAGCGTAGACAAGCGAATCCTCGCGATCGCAACGAAACGGGGACTATCGAGAAGAAGCACACAACATGGTAAACACACCACACATAAACAAGACATGATGCTCAACCAAGTATGATGCATGACAAAGCTACATGAAGCTACTCATGGCAAGAGATGATGCAAACAAGAGCAACACATCAAGGCAAGTTTAAATGAGGCCGGGAACAACATATAACAATTCCGGTAAGTCCTCATATGCAAATTTCGAAATTGGTCCAGATCTGAATAAACCTTATGTTCAAGTTGTTAAACAGCAAGTTAAGATGCACCAAGATGATCTACACGAAATTCTAGTCAAGTTACATATAAAGTTCATTTAAATCGGAGCTACGGCCTAGAAGATATGAGCAAAACAAGATAAGCATGGCATTGATGCAAAATGCATACAAACATAAAGAAAACACATCAAAACAAGGAGGCAACATGATAATATGAAACTTCATGCAATTCTAAGCAAGTTTCATATAGAGCACACTCAAAACGGAGCAACGGTTCAACACACACTATACAAGACATAACAACAATCTGTCCAAAACAGCAACTAGGCATATTGCAAGCATCAAAACAACATGCTACAGCACCCCAACATGAGAACAAAAGGCATGGACATGATGTAAAGGTAAAACATGACAAAACATGAGCAGTGAGCTATCTCCAGAAATCACTAGAACATGCTCAAAATGACATGGCAAGATTGCAAATAATAACAGTTTCAGACTTTAGCAGAAATAACATCAGGTTGCAAAGTTTAGAGCTATCAAACAACATGTAACAGGAACTTATCATTGCAAACAAAGGCATGGAATGAATCTACTAATTGCATAGAACAAATGTCCCTTACTGACCATGAGCCAAAAGGGCATAGAAAATATGATGGCACCCATGTAAACATGGCAAGTTATATGACAGATTCATACATGGCAGGAACAACAATAAGTAGGCATGTTGGTGAGCTTGAATCACTCACCACAGAGCAATACATAGCATGACAAGGCAACCAACAGCAAGAAGACATGTTTATGAAGCTAAGAATGGTAAGAGCAAGTTCATAGGGTGCATGGATCACTAGCAAAGCACATGGCAAAACTGAACTTAATGTTGACAGGCTGACAGCAACATTATTTAGCAATCTTGAGGGCAAGATAACAACAAGTTGCAGCAGACTATAATTGCAACAAAGGGCATGGATGGATAGAGCATGACATGTAGAACAAAACACCCTTAGTGAACATCTCCAGATTATGCACAGAATGACTTGTAGAAACAGGTTAACATAGCATCATGATATAGCAGATTCAGACATGCAAAACAGCAACAGCAAGTACCCTACTTAACAAGCTCGATGCACTCACTACACAACTCACAAAAATATATGGATGGCACCACTGTGAAGATGGCATGACATAGTACAAAACACATGTGGACATCAACCTCATAGGATGCACACATCAAATGCAACAAAAATGACAAACCATCAAGTTATAACAGTTTCAGCAGGTTAACATCATATAGCACTCTTGCAACGATAATTCAGGCATAAAGATGAACTCAAATGAACATCATGCAATGGAATGAAATGAAGTACTCGTTGAGACGAACAATTTGATATGCTACACACCCAAAACGGAGCCACGGATGCAGAGATACAATGCGATGAACATGGCATGATGATGACAAAATATCTCGGGAATTAGTCAATTTCAGGAAAAAAAAACAGGGTGAGCGCTAGATACTAAAATGTGGCCGAGGCGGGGGATAGGGCTGGCGGGGCGCTCACCTAGTGGGCTGCAGGCCCAGGTCGGTGGAGGTGAGGCAGGCGGCGCTGGCTTGGGCGGGAGATGGGCCAGTGGGGGGCGTGGGGTCTCCTCCTCCCGATCCCTCTGGATCGGGAAGAGGCGAGGCGAGGCGGCGACCATGGCCAGCGCCCGCGAACGGAGGACGGGGACGAGGAGGGACGGATCCGGCCCGAGGGCGCCGGATCTGGAGACGGCGAGGGCGGAGGGGCCCGGGAGGCGCCCGGCGAGGCGCGGCCGGGCTTGATGTAAAAGCATATGCAGTTGATGGAGTCTGAATATGGTGCATGCTCTATCACTGAATTGACACACACTGGGTACGGTAGAACCTTGTTATCTCACCAAGCGAGTAAATGCAAGTATCCACTGCAGTAAGCACGTCTACTATCATCGCATCTAGCTTAAGCATTTCATCAAACAGCTCTAAGTCACGTGACTGCAACACCCACATATTCCTTGCTAAAAATGCTAGTCAAAAATGCGCTAGAAGGAGGGCTTGAACCTCCGACCTTGTGGTTAACAGCCACACGCTCTAGCCAACTGAGCTATTCCAGCTGATTGGTTGCAAAAAGTCGCGCAGTCTATAAAAGTAGAAGGTTATCTTGTTGCTTGCACCTTCACATGAACCCACGTGACGGTTGGTAAGTTTAGCTTTGTAATCATGGGAAGTTTATAGTCACATCGAGGCGCATGTGCAGTGCACGCATGCACGCAAGAGCTGAGACGATCGAGAAGCGCCATCACAGCGAACCAACGGTGGTGTCCGGGTGATCTATTCATTTGCCCCTTTGCGAGTCCTCGGCGGATCATAGTGGTTTGTAACTGGAGATGCATGAGATGAGAGGTGACAGCCAAGGTGCAACCGAAAAACCGATCAATCCTTCGTTGAGTGAGGTTTTTCTTGTTTTTCAAGTAGGATTTTAGTTCTAATCCATCCAATGGTCAGCACATTTTGACCGGGCCGAAATAGACCGCTCTTTCCTTCATGTAGCACAGTAAATAATTTTTGCCTAAATTAACCCTTTACAGTTCAGGCCATAGACCTTACTAGCACAAATCCCCGTGCGTTGCAACGGGAAACTCACGCACAGACCTAACGAGTCATCTTCGTTGCGATTTCTCCCATGGCATCATGATGGTGGTAACTTGCCCACCTATTACAACAAACGTCATCAATCCCAAGGCAGCGAGCTTGGTCATCACACTCTACTATGCCGATTTCACAAACCTCCCTACACCAGCTTGTAGTTCCTTGCGCGTCACATACATCTTCATGTGCTTCAACACAAATGTCTTAACAAATCAGCCGATGCATTTTCTTCTCAGCGCACACATAATAAATATTGATGCAAATTAAGTTAACTCAGGAGGACATCAATTACTTGAGTCAACACAAACTACATACACTTCACTGTCGACACCGTCCTCCTTCTTCATCTCTAGCATGAACTTGGGTATGTTTCCGGCAGCGAACTATGGCGTGCTCTCCCGCCATGGCCATCTAATCATAGTTTTAAAAACGAACGAGCGACTCACCGGTTGTACCGCCGTCTCATCGGTTCATTCGTGACAAAAAAAAGAATATTTAAGTTATTCAAAATTAACCTTAGATCAAATGAGTACACATAATATTGGATGTAATCCATTAAAAATCACAAAATGTTTATGGCCTAGTTGGTTATTGGTCCTTTAGAGTCCATGGGCTCAAGGACAACGGTTTGATCACAATTTGACGAACCAATTTACAAATATTTTCTTGAATTTTTATGAAGTCTTAAAAAACATGCAAAACGTTGCACTACCGGAATCAGCCCCCTATGCCGAAATAAAGCAAAACCAAACCAAGAATACCTACTCCCTTTAATAGTAGGTAGTATAGGTATAGATATAGATATAGATATAGATATGATAGTAGAGAATATCCAACTAATATTTGTCAATTTCTAATAAGTGGTGTTTAGTTAGGTTATGCAAATAAAAAAATCACAATGTAACCGTTGGACAAAGTCTTTGGAAAACACATAATTGTTTTCTCATTTTTATAGCATTTAGTACAATTAACATTAATTAAAAATAAAAGATATGTTGTATTGTGATGTAACCATCAAATGAGATTAATGTAGAATAACCTACTTGATTTTGCAATATAATTCCACTAATGAGTAAACAATTGATATTAACCCAAAACTACATCTGTATGATTGAATAAACAAATGTAAAAACTTAATGGACTAAATTTTCAGTCTATAACAGTATACATTTAAAATTATAATTATATAGAAGAATAATATACTTTCGCTGTTTCAAAATAATTGTCGTTCTAGCTTTGTGTTAAGTCAATATTCTCTAAGGAACCAAGTTTTATAAAAAAGTATAATATCTAAGAGATTAGATAAATACGTTGTGAAGATATGTATTATGATGGAGAGGGTCAGTATCTTGGTTTTGCAGATGTTGGTAATAAAAAAAATGACTTGGACCAGGTTTAACATAGTACAATTAGAATGACAACGAATTGAAAAACAGAGGGAGTGCGTTCAAATTGCAATTCAAAATTATTTGCATTTTTTTAAAGAGCCCTTCCTCTTCTTTTTTGACAAACATGGTGCATATGTAGACGCCCATAATATGCACACACAGTCATCCCTACACACACACACACACACACACACACAAACACCATCTGTGAGAGAATGGGCCAGTAAGTCCTGAGATTGACGAAGTCACCACATGCACCTTGTAATCGATGGACGCATCATACAACTGAAGAAAGATGCCCTGCTCTTGGATTTCTATCAATAGAAACCATTATGTTACAAACACTAACTAAAAGTAAAGATAAGCAAAGGAAAACATCGATCCATCAGATTCACAGATTCAAAGAGATCACGGAAATGAACGTAGCTAAAGTATCACACAGAAGATCAACAAAACAACCAATGCAATAGACATAGCAATATTTGCTCACATTAATTATTTCTCCTTCTTGCTCATTTTTTAATTGTGTTCCTTCTTTACATTGTTCTTTAATATGTCAGCATTAATTTACTTCCTCATGTGGATGAAGCGATAAGTCCTAACTTTGAAGCACTACCTTTTATAGTATTACCTAACCACACGTAATCCTAGGCACGTATTAGAAATATACTCCCTCCATTCCTAAATATAAGTCTTTTTAGAGATTCTACTATGGACTACATACGGATGTATATAGACATATTTTAAAGTGTAGATTCACTCATTTTGCTCCGTATGTAATCTCTTATTGAAATCTCTAAAAAGACTTACATTTAGGAACAGACAGAGTATTAAAAACTTCCCATGCATTAACGATCGTTACTAGTCTATATAAGGCCGAGCATCCAACAGATAATGACACTCACCTCTATAGCGCATCATCGCATCGTTTGATGGCGATTGTCTCGCCATCTACTGATCTTCTAGCACTCCTCACCTTTCTCATCTGCCTCCTCCGTTGTTGCGACGCGGGATATGATGTCGGGGTCTACAACCCAATAATCTTGATCCCAGGTATCAGTTGCTCCAACCTGGAGGCGCGGCTGACCGATGCCTACGTGCCGTCACTACCTCGCTGTAGTGCGCTCAAGGGGAAGGGGTGGTTCTCGTTGTGGAACAACACATCTGACGTGGTCCGCCACAACTACGTGTCATGCTTCGAGGAGCAGATGCGCCTCGTCTATGACTCCGCCCTCAAAGACTACCGGGACCTACCCGGTGTCGAGACGCATGTGCCACCACCCATGGATTCACCTCAAAGAACCTCGATTCGTAAGTACACACTATGTAACAAGTAATCCATCTGTTGGCTTCCTACTACCTGCGTGTCTACTGATCTACATTGCAAATTTGCACGCGGTGTATACATTATGACCTTTTGGAAAAATCTCTAGTACGTCGAATGCTTTTGTCCCCAACGTATGGAGTTGTTGATTTGGGAACGGAAAAAGTCCATTTTAAACCCTGAATTTGTAGAGGTTCGGCGAAATGAACCCCCAAATCGAAATCCCGGTCGATTGCACCCTGAACTATGCAATCCCGGTCTAAATCGAACCTTCGGGTCGTTTGGATGGCCGGGATTCGGATGTTTCGCAAAGGGCGCACACCAGCTCCTGCTGGGCCAGCCCGCTTTAGTTTTTTCAATTCAAAAAAAATCTCAAAGGACGGTACTCCTGCTGGGCCGCCCGCATAATTTTTTCGTTAAAAGCAAAAAAAACTCTGCTCGAACACGAGACCCCATGCTGGTGCTGTTTCATCGAAAAAAGAAACTTGTGAACTAGAATTTCAAAAATAAAATAGTTTACAAATTTTGAAAAAAATCACGGATTTAGAAAAAGTTCAACAATTTTGAAAGAAGTTCACGGGTTTTCAAAAGAAAAGCCCACGGATTTGGGAAAAAATCCATAGATATTAAAAAAACTGTAAAATTGAAAAAGTGTCCGTGCATATTTTTCTTTAATATTTCTTTGTTATCTTTTATATTATTTTCATGTATATATACAAAGTTCATTATGATATTAAGGAAATCTTCACAGTAATTTCCAAAAATTCACTCATTGAAAAAATGTTCCTCTTGTATTAGAAATTTGTTCAGTGTATATCGCACAATTGTTGAATATTTATTCCGAATTTGTTCAACATATATTACAAAATGTTCATTTATTAATATTTTTCAAAAATGCTATCATATATTTTCCATGGGTTTGAATTATGTTCCACCACCTTTTCATTTTGTTCACGTTCCAAAATGCGTACAATACAAATATTCTCGTTATAGATTTTCTAAAAATACTAAAACTGTTCACAATCTCAAAAAGTGTTCGTGTTTTTCGTAATTTGTTTGTTTTTCAGAATTTTGTTTTTGAAAATTGTTCGCGTTTTGGAATCTGTTTGGGGTTTGCAAATTTTGTTCGTGTTTCATTTTGAAATCAGAATTACAAAACACCTTCACTTTTCCAAAAATATGGAATACAAAAAGTGCGGCATCTTAAAACTGCTCGCAATTTTCAAGAAATGTTTCAATCTCAACGCTGCTCTCTATTCTTATATATTTCTGCACCGTGATGTTTAGGTTGTTGTTCCTGACTTCGTGTTGTAGTGGCTAATGGCTCTTTTTTTGGTTGGTCTCCGTGGTCGTGGGATCAAGTCCTGGTACACTCGCTGTAGAATTTTAACATTTTTTGTCGCGAAAAGGAAAAGGAAACAACGGTCGGGTTGGTGGGCCGGCCCAGTCATGCATCAAGCCTGTGCGTTGAGTTGCTGACATGCCGCTCCTTGGCCCATCAGCTAGACAAATCCCGGTTAACTGTAGTCAGGGTTTAACTTAGACCGGGATTGCATAGTTCAGGGTGCAATCGACCGGGATTTTGACTTGAAGGTTCATTTCGCCGAACACCTACAAATTTAGGGTTTAAAATGGACTTTTTCCTTTGGGAACTGATGTTTACATTGCATTTATGGTGTTCAGGAGCCGTAAGGGATTTTGCATGACAAGGGTCCTCGAAGAGCTTGAGTTGCTTGGGTATCGTGATGGAGATACCCTTTTCGGAGCTCCCTATGACCCACGGCATGCTCCGCCACTGCCAGGCCAGCCATCTCAAGTGTTTTCGGACTACTTTGCCCGTTTCAAGGTTTTGGTGGAGCACGCAAGCGAGAAGAACCAGGACAAACCGGTCATCCTCGTCGCACACAGCTTTGGTGCCATGGCCACCCTCAAGTTCATTAACTGGACTCCCATAACATGGAGGAAGAAATTCATCAAGCACCTGGTCCTGATATCGCCTGCACTTCCGGGAGGCTTTATGGAGGCGCTCACGAACCTCGCCTCGGGACCGAAACCCCTTGTTGTCCCGACAATTCCGCGCTTGGGTTTGCGGCCGATGTGGAGAACCTTCGCGAGTGCCCTTTTATTCCTCCCATCTTCCCCGGTTTTTGGTCACATGCCGCTCGTGATCACCAAAAACAAGAACTACTCGGCATATGACTACAAGGACTTGCTTGCGGCAATCGGTTTGAACACCGAGGTCGTGGAACGAGTGCTTTCGACGCAGCTGAGAGTTGATGCACCGATGGTGCCAACAACATACCTCAACGGCGTCGGTGTGCAAACGCCAGAGCAGGCAATATACTGGGATGGTAACTTCGATGTGGCTCCCAAGAATGTATATGGCGATGGAGACGGGGTTATGAATTTGGTTAGCGTTCTTGCTCTGGTGAATGATTTGCGTAGACAACAACAGGCTAACATACCCTTTAAGTTCGTCAAGATTGTTAATGCTACACACTCTGACATTGTTGTTCAGGAGCATTCGCTCAAGAAGATCATGTATGAAATTCTAGAAGCAAATCATTGAGGAGTCATCATATGTTATTTCTGTTTCTCTTCATATTAAAGACTTCCAACATCACTACGTAATTGTGAATTATTTTTTGATTCAAAATGTGGACCATACCTGCACCAATTGATGCAATTTCATACTATTGTAGAATATTATTCTTTGGGAAAGATGTCAATGTGGAATATTGTCAACATATTGTAAAGATTTCCTAAAGGTAAGTGAAATTGGGCACAGCTGCCCGTTGTAAATTGCATACTGAGCGGAAACAATATCTGGAGTTAAGGTGATTATATTATTCAGCAATCTTAGCTGGACTCGCGTCGTTGTATCAATGGATTGAAGTAGCTGTTCACAGCCGTGCACATGCACGCCGGCTACATGCCTTCTTTTTTCCGGTAATATTCAGCGAAAGTTCTCTGGGTGCAACAAATGTTTATGACGGCAATTTATGCGCTGGGAGAATGGCAATTCTTTCATGCGAACACGGCAAATTTCTCGGAAAAATCCTCTGGTCAGAAGTTTCCATGTGTATGTGAAGAATTTGTCATAGAAAACGTTCGCAATTGTCATGCTCCACCGCGAACGTTTGGCGGTTATTGACATCCTTTTTGTTGGCAGAAACCCAGCCTGAATCAGTGTCACCAAGCGTCTGCTGTTCCGTGGCAAATTTCTTCGTCAGAAAATAACAATCACACGCTCCTCAACGTACCCATGCATGCTACTTGCAGTTAGCGTGGTATTTAAAAATATGTCAAATATATACGCATGTACGCTTACCTCATATAAACATATGATCCTATAAGCACCACTCCTGCGTGTATTTTGTGTATCGTTGAATGAATAATCAGGCATGGAGCAGGAGATCATAACCCACTTCAAGGGAGTCCATATTCCCAAGGGATTAAATTGTCTCTCCAAATGTTAATCGTCGTCCACATAACTTTTCTTTTTTGCAGGAAGACTTCCTGACTGTTATCGACAAGGTCAGGCCGGCTTCGGTATGGGAGCGATGACAGTGATGCATCAGCTGCTTGTTTTGGCAGCGGCAGTGGTCGTTCGGTGGTCTATAGATCTCAATGTAATTTTTATGATGATTGAGGTGCTTTGTATTTTCTCTGAATCTTTATAATAGATACCCTCTTTTCGTAAAAAAATAGATTTTGTGCAATTACAATAATTAGTAAACAATTGATATTAATTGAAATAAAAAGGCACATTGTATGGTCAAACTCACAAAGGTAAGATCTTAATTGATTAATTTTTTCAAATGATAAGTGACACACGCGTGGCATGAAGCAATCTGGACCTGATGTTTTTTACAACTAAAATTGCCATCTAAAAGAGAAAAAACAACAACAACAACAACAAAAAACTTGCTTCCAAACAGAAAGTTGACATGCTTGACAACTAAAGTTGCCATCCTCGCATCACCAAAACTTGCCATGAAAAACTTTCGGAGTTGCCATGTATTTGTGCCACACGTGTAACACTTATCTGGTGCGCCAACGTTCCAACGCTCGTTTTCCGATAGGCTTCAATTTGGAAAGTGGCTTAACTACGTAGATTAATTAGGGGTGATTAATTAGAGGCGGCTCCCTGAAAATCAGGGGGCAGTGATTAGTGTTGATTTGGGTGGGGCCACCTCCCTCTTGCCTTCCCTAGCCTTTGCATAGTTGCCTTGGATTAGATCGCTCGCTGCAGCGGCCGATTGCTAGGAAGTTGTTTCACCTTAATTTTTCATCTATAATACTCCCTCCGTCTTAAAATAAGTGTCTTAACTTTGTACTAGCTCTAGTACAAATTTATACTAAGCTTAAGACAGTTATTTTGGGACGGAGGGAGTATTATACAACTAACATAAAATGGAAATATATCATACTTATGGGAATCAATATCTACAAGACTAGATAAATACAATGTCAACATATATTTCATGATGGATCTTATGTGAGTAATTCGGTTTCATAGACGTTGGTGTATATTATTTTAATAAACTTGGACAAACTTATACAAAATTGACTTGGAACAAGTTTTACTTAGTACGTAAAAGATTGAAATAACAATTAATTCGAAATAGAGGGAGTGTGTTGTAACTGCAATTTGCATTTGTTGGCATTAATTATTTTCCTTCTTTGTTGTTATCCATTAATAGTACTCCTTAATTTACTTCCTCATTTGGATTAGGAGGCAAGTCTTAACTTTGAAGTACTGCCTTCTATAGTCTTACCTGCCCAGAGATTATTTTAGGCACGTATTAAAAACTTTCCAAACATGAAAGATGATTAGTTACTACTCACTCCGTTTCTAATCTAAATATAAGCCATTTTAGATATTTCAATACGGACTACATACGGATGTATATAGACATATTTTAGAGTGAAGGTTCACTCATTTTTCTTCAATAGTTTATATTAAAATCTCGACAAGGTCTTATATTTAGAAACGGAGGGTAGTCTATATAAAGCCGAGCGTCCAATAGATGCTGGCACTCACTTGTGTAACGCACCACCGTATAGTCTGATGGCGATTGTCTCGCCGTCTGCTGATCTTGTAGCGCTACTCACCTTCCTCATCTGCCTCATCCATCGTTGCGGCGCAGGAGGCTATGACGCCGAGCTCTACCACCCGGTAATCTTGGTCCCTGGTTTCACTTGCCCCAACCTGGAGGCGCGGCTGACCGACGGCTACACGCCGTCGGTGCCCCGCTGCGGCGAGCTCAAGGGGGAGGGGTGGTTCCCGCTGTGGAAAAACACGTCGGACCTGGTCCGGCAGGACTACGTGCCATGCTTCGAGGAGCAGATGCGCCTCGTCTATGATCCCGTCCTCAACGACTACGGGAACTTGCCCGGCGTCGAGACGCGCGTGCCAGACTTCGGCTCCGCCCACGGGTTCACCTCCAAGAACGATTCGTAAGTACACACTATGTCCAAGCACTCCGTCCATTGGATTTGTTACAGGTAGTGCATACATATGCACGGCTGAAAACTCTGTAGTGCATACATATGCACGGATGACGTTTTCTTCCTCCACTGTTAGAGGTCTGGATCTGGAAACTGATGATCTTTGCGTTGCATTCGTGGTAATCAGGAGCCGTATCCCAACTTGTCTGGCAAGGGTCCGCGAAGAGCTTGAGTTGCTTGGGTATCGTGATGGTGATACCCTTTTCGGAGCTCCCTACGACCCACGGCACGCTCTGCCGCTGCCGGGGCAACCATCTCAGGTGTACTCCAACTATTTTGCTCGTGTCAAGGACCTGGTGGAGCGCGCGAGCGAGAAGAATCAAAACAAGCCGGTCATCCTCGTTGCGCACAGCTTTGGTGGCAAGGTCATCCTCGGGTTCATCAACTCGACTCCCATGCCATGGAGGAAGAAATTCATCAAGCACCTGGTCCTCGTATCGCCCACACCTCCGGAAGGTTTCCTGGGGGTGCTGACGAACCTCGCCTCAGGACCGTCCTTCCTCGTCCCATCGGTTCCACCGCTGCTTCTGCGGCAAATGTGGAGAACCTTTGCGAGCACCCTTTTATCCCTCCCATCTCCCATGGCATTTGGTCACAGGCCAATTGTGATCACCAACCACAAGAACTACTCGGCATATGACTACAAGGACCTCCTCCCGGCACTTGGTTTGAACACCGAGATCGTGAAACGAGTGCTTTCGATGAAGCTGAGAATTGACCCACCGATGGTGCCGACTACATACCTCAACGGCGTCGGCGTCAAAACGCCGGAGCAGGTAGTATACCAGGATGGTAACTTTGATGTGGCTCCTGAGAAGGTATACGGCGATGGAGACGGGACCATGAATTTGTTTAGCGTGCTTGCGTTTGTGAAGGAGCTGAGTAGGCAACAACAAGCTAACATACCCTTCAAGTTCGTGGCGATTGCTAATGCTACACACTCCGATATTGTTGTTCAGGAGCATTCGCTCAAGAAGGTCATGGATGTAATTCTAGAAGCAAATCGCTGTGGAATATGATTTTCTTTTTGGGAAGATACTGATGTGGAAAATTAATACTCCTGAAGTTGCTGTTCACAGCGGTGCCATACACATCAGGTCAATTCCGCATTCAGTCTAGATAATACTGGAAGAGCACATTATGCATGACCATTTCTCTAGAGAAGCGGTTCGTAGTCACCTTTACAACAGCTGCTGGTCATGTGATACCAGATGCTTGTACTTCTGATCCACGTTCGCCACTCTAGCCGCCTCTGTCAAACCCTTGGTGACCACCATCTTCAGGATGTCAGCACCCTCTTTTATGGCTGAATCAATCTAGGTTCAGAGCAAAAGATGCACACACACAAAAATAAACATAAGTGCCCGGTTGTCGTCCGCAATTTAAAGCATATTTTTGTTTATTATCTTTCTACTATGTGGAAGGAACACTTGAGTGGTCCTTCGGATATCTTCAGGTTGTGGAATACACCTCAGTCTGTAAGATTGTTTTCAGTTTGACACACCATATCTCGATGCATATCTAGTTTATCCATAACAAAATCATATAATGAAGTTGTTTTGTCGCAGAAAATACTCCCTCGTCATACTATCTAATGGAGCCTAGATTATTTTTGGTTTGCAGGGAGCATGCAGAAATATGCTAAAAAGTAACTGAAATAGATTAAAGTCATTAGAACACAGAGCTTGCTTATATAGCCAAGGGTGTTGGACTCCTTAATGTTTGGTCACACTTATCCTAGTGAATGAACACAATCATCCAACAATAGAACAAAAGAAGGTGTTTCTAAATTAATTCATTAAGAACTACACCAGAATTAAAATTGGGTAATAAGAATAAGCATAACATTAAACTAGAACGCAAAGGGTAATAGCAATGGAGATTTTATACCCGTTCACGACCAGTCTTGTTGAACTTCTGAAGCACAAAAGCTTTGGGATCCATCTGACCAGGCGGACGTCCAATCCCTACATAAGACAAACTTTAAATTTTGGTACAGAAAAGGAAAAGGAAATCTGAATCCTGCAGTTGTCAAACCTACCAATCCTTAATCGGCCAAATTCTCGGTTCTTGCGAAAATGGTATATCACACTCTTCAACCTGATAAACTAACAAGGTAATTGTTTCCTGTCAAGATCAAATGAACACCTTGTCTACAGAAATCAGATAGATTTGAGAGACTGATGGTCTGCTCACACACATAAAATAATTTAAAGATAAAACATTCTATTCTATCATACTGATTAAAGAGTGTGCTGATGTTCAGAAGATTTTGTTTTTCAGTAACTGACTAGACATCACAGGCTATGTGAAATGGCAAGTAAAACAAGGATCATGTTGAGATGTGAAAAACATAGGTGCATGCAGGGTATACAACAACAAACAAGAAATGCAGTTGCTGGAGTAATGAGCTACAGAACGGAAGAAAAGCTGCCATATGCTTTATCGAAGGTAAGCATCATATTGTTTACCAGCTCAACGATACAGGTACCCCCTAAGGGCACACAGGCAGGATAGGTTCAAGTACGAATATCACAATCTTGAAAACATAACCTGATAAATTCCAGAGCTACTGCTTTTCTATTTATGTATTTAAAGTTTTAAACACAACACAGAAATACAAGGTTTTCCCTTTGTAAACTTTTGACACACAAATAAAACTCTTTCACAAAGCACATAAATGTAAGTTTTACTGACCCATTGTGACGTCCATATCCTCCTTTAGGTTGTAAACGAAGAACTCCACATGGTAGGTCTGTGTCATCATATGCCTGAAACTCATACAGCAAAGAACTAAGTTAGCCAATCTAAGGTGTCACCAAGGAAGATTGGATCATAAACACGTACCACTACGACACGGTGGAGTGGAAGCTTATAATAGGCAGCAAGTGCACCAGCCTGTAATAAGAAAGAAAGGTAGGGGTGTCAGGATCACAAGCATTGAACAAGTCATCACAGTTCACTGTCAGGCCAGTTACAATGAATTGCGTGCATGGGAAGGAAAATGTATAGCAAGGTAGAAATCATAAAGAAAAATCTTTCAAAAGTGTTCCTTACGGATTCACCGCTGAGATTTATATATGTTTGAGGTTTGGCAAGCAAAACAGGGATGCCATCAACCATCCCTGCATCAATAGAAATGAAAGCACCTTCAGTTCAATTCAACCCTTTGTACTTGAAAACAGAGCATCAATTACCCTGAAAGTAAAGAGGAACGTTATTCCTGGGAGCATACGGATGGAGTGAAACCTTCACCAAATAGTGCTTTGAAGTGATTTTTGGTCAGAGATATGTTCTGAGACTCTGCAAATGCATCTATCATATCAAACCCAACCTGCAAGGTGGAACAACACAAAAGAATTATGAGAACAAAGCTGAGCCACCTGAATTTCAAACAGAAGATGAGAAGCAGAACTTACGTTGTGTCTGGTGGATTGGTACTTCTCACCAGGGTTACCTAGGCCAATAAAGAGCCATGGTTGGATTGCCGAGCATGATGGTGATGATGAGGAAGACACATAACGCTTAGAAAGGAAGGGAGCAAGTCTGACCCAAAGCTTTCCCCGCGTCATTTACAGGATCATAAGAATGTAAACAGCCACAAGTGCAAAGCCTGATGGCAAAATCTGCAAAGCAAAGGAAACCAATTTGTTCTTTGAGTGCTCACTGGACATGCTGCAACAAACAAGAGGCCGAAACATACGTATATACGACACAAGCCCTGCACATCACATACTATATTATTATACATCACTAAATGACTTTCACTATTGATGTAACAGCATGTGGAAATAAGCAGCTAATAGAAACTGAATATGGCGCATACTTTGGGCTCAAGTGATGCACACTGGCGACAGTAGAACCGAGGCACTGAAGTGTTTCACTAAGCGAGTAAATGCAAGTATCTGATGCAGAAACAGCTCGAACATTCATCGAAGAAAGCACATTTGTATTTTGTAACCATCGCGTCTAGCTTAAGCATTTCATCAAACAGCTGTAGGTCACATGACTGCAACACTAACACGCACTGGCCTCATCCTAATGCCTGCGTTGCAAAACTATCCTGAAATCTAGATCATGGATTTGATCGGACCATCGGCCTTGATTAGCCACCACGAAATGCTAATCCCCTCCCCAAATGCAAGCCGCCGTTACATTCCACGATTCAAGTGCAAGCGGGGGAGGAGGAGAACAGAGAACGCTTACAAGTCGGCTGCAGAGGGCGCGATCCCGAAGTCCCGCAGGCGGCGACGGCACGGCCAAGAAGCGAACTTCTCTCCCACCGCGCAGCAAGGCCCAGCGGCGGCGGACGCGGGGTCCGGAACCGGAGCTGCTTGGCGAGGACGGCAACGGCGCCGAAAATAGGGAGCTCCACTGATGCACCTAGTCCTGGGCGTCTCGGTCCCCTCGGCACGCTGTGGGTTGGGAGCGGCCGCCGTCTCCAGCGCCGCCGCGTCGCCTTTCTTCTCCGAAGAAGGTTTGCCGTCGCTAGACAGTGTGAGAGCAACTCATGGGCTAATGGCCCATTCTGTGTGGGCTTTTGGTTCACGATTCACCCGTTTGCTTCAAAAGAATGAAGCAAAATAGAAGTGGAAAAATAACTTTGAACTCACTTTCAAAGGGAAAACACAGGATTTTGACATTCCACTTGAACCTCTTTTCAGATTTCCTACGCACAAACTATCTAATTATACCGCTTCATGTGGTTGGGATTCAACTTACACTGTGTGGTAAAAAAACCCATCAGTTTCAAAAATTGATGCATTTTTATACCCTCTATTTTTCACCTACATGCCTATCATATTCCCGCATTTTTCCTGCTCTAGGGTGTCAAAATGCTGCGAACCAAATAGACCCTAGCACTCAGTAGATGTCACTCGCTATTTGAACTATATATTTATTTTACATAAAAAGTCGTGACTGCTATTAAAAATGTTTGCTAAAAAAAGGTATATACCTTTTTTCGGACATATATACACTAAGGAAATATATATTGCATTTGTAGAGTCAATTATTGTAAGGTTCAAGAAATTAGGGTATGCATCCTCTTTATTCAAGTTGTTCAACACCAAGACAGATATATCAGGATAATGTGAAAAATATACCCCATTTGGAATGTGAAAACTCAAAAAGGTGCAAAAATCAAAGCAACAGCAATTGAATTTCATGTATCTTAAAAATCAACCAATATCTTAATGAAGAAAAACCATATGAACCTTCGAAAATGGTGTTTGGATGTCACATAGGAAAGATAAACAAAATTGTATACACATATATTAGAGAATTTAATTTCCTCCATCCGTATGAAATTCACTGGATTCTAGGATAGCTATTCCTTTTTGGTAATCAGCACAAGAAAGCATTTTTATTGGAAATCCTATCCTTCAAAGATAATCATTTGTTACAAAATGGGGTCCTGAAATAGTACATGCAACCCAATCAATATTCATCCGTGCGAAGATGTCTGTGTGTTTTGATGAAAACCGATGAATAAAATATATAGTATGTGTCGTGTGGTTCTTGAAAACTAACGAATAAAAATAGATATACATTAAAAATAAAATCAGAAAGTCAAGAAAAAGAATACAAAAATAAAGTGACAAATATATCAGGATAATGTGACAAGTAGACCCCAATTGGAATGTGAAAACTCAAAAGAGTGCAAACAGAAAAAGAAAGACAACTGAATTTCACGTATCTTAAAAATCAATCAATATCTTTAGGAAGAAAAACCATATGGAACCTTTTCTTTGTTCAAAAAATGTGTTTGGGTTGTCACATAGGGAAAATACACGAAACTGTACACACACATATGAAGGAATTTAATTTCCTCCATCGATATGAAATTTAGTGGATTCTAGGATAGCCTTTTATTTTTGCTATCAGCACAAGAAAGCAATATTATTGGAAATCCTATCCTTAAAAGTTCAAAGCTAATGATTTATACCAAAATGGGGTCCTAAAATAGTACATGAAACCCAATCAAATATTCATCCGTTCGAAGATGTCTTGTGGTTTGATGAAAAGCGATGAATAAAATAAATAGTGTATGTCGTGTGGTTGTTGAAAACTAACGAATAAAATTAAAAATAAAATCAGAAAGTCAAGAAAAAGAATACAAAAATAAGGTGACATATATATCAGGATAATGTGACAAGTAGACCCCAATTGGAATGTGAAAACTCAAAAGAGTGCAAATAGAAAAAGAAAGACAACTGAATTTCACGTATCTTAAAAATCAATCAATATCTTTAGGAAGAAAAACCATATGAAACCTTTTCCTTCTTCAAAAAATGTGTTTGAGGTGTCACATAGGGAAAATACACGAAACTGTACACACATATATGAGGGAATTTAATTTCCTCCATCCATATGAAATTTAGTGGATTCTAGGATAGCTATTTCTTTTTGCTATCAGCACAAGAAAGCAATATTATTGGAAATCCTATCCTTCGAAGTTCAAAGCTAATGATTTATACCGAAATTGTAACATCCCAAAATTTCAATTTGGAATGTTATACATTAGATCATCATTGCATATCATATTTTATTGCTTTTGGCCTGATCCAGAAATTCTAAGCAACTCAAGGACCCACGGAGAGAGTTGGGATTTTCGTTATTTTCATATTTGAGTTTTCTCAAATTTTGAAAATAGGATCATTTGATTTTATTTATTTTATCTTCAATTATTTCTATTATAAAAATATGAGAGCGGTAATAAAATGACTTTTCCAAAAATAAAGAAATACTGAGGATTTGATTAAAAAAATCAAATAAGATTTTTATTACGGAGTTTTTGGCTTTTTATTTGAATTTAGGAAAATTGCACGTTTTTCAAAACTGCATTTTAGGGCCAAGAAAATGTTCATCTTGTTCTAAATATTTTATTTAGACAGAAAATTTATTTTGGCATTTTTAGAATTTTATTTTATTTTCTAGAATTTTTCTTAATTTCAGCGGAATTGTTTTAAAAAAAATCACTGGCCTGGTGGGCCAAGGCCCAGCCGAGCTGCCCACTCCCGCCCGCGCTGGCACGACTCGGACGGAGTCCGAGCCGGATTCCGCCTCCCGCCGCCTTGCCCCTCCTCCAAGCCGCCCTCCTCCTTAAATACCCCACCTCGCCACCACCCCGTCGCCGCCGCCAAGCCGCCCGCCCAAGCCGCCGCCAGCCAGAGCCGCCGAGTTGCTGCCGCCCCACGCCGCCCATGCCGCCCGCGGATTCCGACGAGGTAGCCGCCGTTCGCGCCGTCGATTTTTTTTAGAAAACCGATTTAGTTTTTTTGAAACCCTAGTTCATTTTTCTAGATCGGTTCACCGGTTTTCTCAGTTTATCTATTTAACGGACATTCATCCGTACGTTCGTTTTAACGAACGGTTTTCGCCGTTTAGCCGCAGACAACGAACATTCGTTCGTTAGCCTGTTCGTCAGTTTTTATTTTTCTCGGATTTTCCGCGATTATTTCTGATCGCGATTTCTGATCCGATTTTCGTTCAAGTATAACTTTTCGCTCGTTTATCGGAATCAGGCGATTCAAGCCCCTAGAGTTTCGTCTCGATACCCTCTTTCCGTTTAACCAACTCAAACAAGTTTTTGCTTCTGTAAAATTTGACTTAGGTCCAGATTAGTAAACGAAGCTTGTTTCTTTTGCCGTTTGACTTTCGTTGCTTCGTTTGATTTGTTTCTTTTTGCAAACCGGAGTTCTTAAGTTGAACTTTCTAGTTAGAATTTTTATTTGAGTTTTACCTGTGCATTAGATGAGTACTTATTGTATGCTTGTTTGTTTGCGATAGAGTGCCCGGAGTGCGCCGCTTGCTACTTCGAATCGCTAGGTTTCATGGATCATCAGCTGAATTTCACGTATCTTAAAAATCAGAAAGTGAAGAAAAAGAATACAAAAATAAGGTGACAGATATATCAGGATAATGTGACTAGTAGACCCCAATTGGAATGTGAAAACTCAAAAGAGTGCAAATAGAAAAACAAAGACAACTGTATTTCACGTATCTTAAAAATCAATCAATATCTTTAGGAAGAAAAACCATATGAAACATTTTCTTTCTTCAAAAATGTGTTTGGGGGTGTCACATAGGGAAAATACACGAAACTGTACACACATATATGAGGGAATTCAATTTCCTCCATCCATATGAAATTTAGTGGATTCTAGGATAGCTATTTCTTTTTGCTATCAGCACAAGAAAGCAATATTATTGGAAAGCCTATCCTTCGAAGTTCAAAGCTAATGATTTATACCAAAATGGGGTCCTAAAATAGTACATGAAACCCAATCAAGTATTCATCCGTTCGAAGATGTCTTGTGGTTTGAACGAAATAGATAGCGTATGTCATGTGTTTGTTGACAACTGATGAATAAAAAAGATATACATTAAAAATAAAAGCAGAAAATCGAGGAAAAAATATAGAAATCACTAGAAGGAGGGCTTGATCCTCCAACTTGTGGTTAAGGGCCACACAGTTTGGCCAACTAAGTTATTCCAGTTCTTTTGCCTAGAATGTTTTCAAATCATTATGATATGTTCAAGATCAAATGTCATTTTTATGAGAAAAATTAACATGTACAAGTAACGTGACTGCAAAGACTACCAAGGTTGAGGGCTTCTTTTTTCAAGGATTTTAGTACTAATCCACCAAAATGGTAAACTGGTATGTTCTAGGGTAGATGAGATGGGGTATAAAAGGACCAGGGATTGCAATCATACATAAGCAGTTCTAGGGTTGGTGTCACTTGCATTTGTATTGTTCTTAAAAAAAAGGAAACTTGCATCTACGTATGATACAGTACACCCCAATACAGAAATAAGACTGCCACTTTGTAAGAGGCTTCAGCGCTTCATGATATATATATGATACTTCCCATGTCATAAACTCATAAAGTCATAAATACACGATGCACATTTTAAAGGAACAATTGAAAGACTAAACAAACCTCTTCTCAGAGCTTTTCTCTTTTGCCGAAGGATAAGATCTATTATAAAAATTCATCGAAAGTGCAAAGCATCTCAAATATACTAAAAAAATACATCGAGCTTTCGAGACCATCGAACAACCACTACTACCACCAAAACGAGCCATCGACACGCCACTCTCACCGCTCCCCTACCGGAGCCGGCTTGACCTTGTCGATGATAGCCGTGAAGTCTTCTTGCACGTGTCCCACTGCCCTAGAGCTGCAATCATCACCGTTGAACTCTTGCACGTATCTGAAGCATCTGACACCAAATCTCACCACCTGATGAGAAACCCTAACCTCACCAAGGAGATGATAGGAATCTACGCCGCAGCTCCGTCAACTGTGTCCAAATGGACGAGCTCGAGGAGGATCGAAGCCTGGAAGACAAACTCGAAGAAGAAATGCCGCCATCCACCCAAACGCCGCACCTGCGAGGACTTAAAAAACGTAACATAAAATACTAACCAGAGGGGAAGCACATGGATACTCCTACCCACCACCAGTCGTGAGTGGCAGGAACAGGGGAGGCGAATCCACGTGCTTGCCGGTAAAGTCTGGAGGGAAAAGTTTACCTAAGCATCTAGGGTTGGTGGAGATCACCTTTCTTTATTTGTGGGGAAGAAAGAAAATGGCTCTCTTCTCAGATATCCACACGATTCATTCACAATAAAAAAGAGGGATTTAGAGGTGGAATGTCTATGAAAGTGTCCATGTACCCACTCATACAGACCAATGTCGTATTCACGAGTCTCGACAAGGGAATACCAACCAACTGTAATCTTCACCTCAGAGCCACCAACGTGGGATGCCTGTTGGCTTGTATTGCACATTCGGTGTGTGATGAAGATGTTGCATTGTGCGGTGATGCAACCTATTGGTGCGTAAGCTTGCACTAGGACTCCTAGCTAGTTTTCCTTCAGTTCCACAGACATGACTTGCCTTGATAGATTGAGGTGACCGCATTTACCCTTGGGCATTTTTCCATACTTTGAATCAAACAACACTGCCTGCCTAGCTTCAGCCTCAACAACATATTCGATACAGCCAAGAGGTTGCGAAAAGCAGAAAATCTTAGTCCATGTTCGAATGGCAAGGAATCTGCAAGATGGATACCAAAGATGGTGCCCTAAACTGGTTGCTCATGTTGCTGATGTGATAGCTCTATCTTGTAGAGGTGATTCTTAACTAGACTGAACGCAGATTATGTCCATACTCACAATCAAGGGAGAAAAACTAACTGATCAATGACATGTTATAATCAAGCTTCTTTCCACGCTTTACTCGTAGTTGGATCTCAACCTTAATGGGTTCCTCACACAAAATTGCACATGGTCCGGTCAAGTGCAAAAAAGGATCTTGCAATTGTCATCATTATATTTTCCACTAACAAATCGACAATGTTGTCATTGAAGCAATTTTTTCGTAAAGGACCACTCGCGCCAATGAGTTGGCAGAAAGGGCCACCTTGAAAATCATTGGAAAAACTACTACTCAGGTGGCACCTGCGCTATGTGACACATGGCACTTGCCACCATAGGAGATGGTGACAAGTATTGTCATGCACTGTTTATCCATGCGACGATTTTCACGAGCTGAAACGAAAATGGGGATGGTGAACAATACAGGCCGCTACCCCTACGGCGGCATGCAATGTTCATGTGGTTGAATAGTAATTAAAACAAACTAGTAGAAAAATTCAGAAAAAACAAATGTTTTGGCAGCAAAGATGATCGAGGGTTATAAGTGTGTGTCCAACCGGGACATGCACTTTCAATGGCGGCGGCTCCATGTGATGACCTCGCAGATCTCTTCCATGACAAACTCCATCTCAAGTGATTGCAAATTGACGCCGTGCAGGTATCGATTTTGTAAACTTTGATGTCCGCCCACGAGATTGGAGATGTGGTAGAAAACGAAAGCTTTCTCCATCCCCACCCTATGCTTCGCCCATGCATACAACCGAACCATTTATTATCAAGTTTATACAAACCAAGAGACACAGTGATACCAGAAAAGTGTGACGGGCCGCACCAAAAATACTAAGAACTAAAGAAGTCTAGCAGTAGCACGCAATCCAATATGGAACGTCAATTCACTGGTAAGCCACTCTTGGAGCCAAAGCTCAATCTGATAATTTTTGTCTATGAACGTGAGACATGAATTAACCTAAACTCAAACAGACTTGACGTAACTACAGAAAATACTTAGTAGTTTTGCGTGGACTGGTTGGGATAGAGAAGGGTACTTGCATTTAGGTCTGGAAGAGTGGTTGGCCTCCTGAAGAGAAACATGCTCTGTTGTTGCAAGGGTCTTGTGTAAAAAATACAAATGTAGTTACCTCAGGTTGAAAGGAAATATCTTTTAAACCCTAACCTTGCCAAGAGGTCGTTTCTGTAAACATACATGATACTGAAATGGTTTTTTTGTGTGTGGCAAAGTTTGATACATATATGATGTTGGTCACCAAGAGCTAAAAAGAAACAAAAAACAGTATAGATTATTGTTTTTCTTTTTTGGGGCAAAATTTGATGCATATATGATGTTGGTCACCAGAAATTTTAAATAAAAATGAAAAATCGCCAAGAGTTCATTTCTATAAACATACCTGATACTGCAATGATTTTTTTGGGGGGGGCAAAATTTGATGCATATATGATGTTGGTCACCAAGAGCTAAGAAGAAACAAAAAAGATATAGATTATTGTTTTTCTTTTTTTGGGGCAAAATTTGATGCATATATGATGTTGGTCACCAGAAATTTTAAATAAAAATGAAAAATCGCCAAGAGTTCATTTCTATAAACATACGTAATACTGCAATGATTTTTTTCGGGGGGGGGGGGGGTGCAAAATTTGATGCATATATGATGTTGGTCACCAAGAGCTAAGAAGAAACAAAAAAGATATAGATTATTGTTTTTGGCAAAATTTGATGCATATATGATGTTGGTTGCCAGAAATTTAAAATAAAAATAAAAAATCGCTAGAAGGAGGGCTCGAACCTCCGACCTTGTGGTTAACAGCCACACGCTCTAACCAGCTGAGCTACTCCAGCTGTTTTGGTTTCAAAATTATTTAAATCTATATAAACTAGGGTAAGGTGTAACGGGACAACACGTTGTTTGTTACTGGTTGCAGGTTCACACGTGACATCTGGTAAGTTAAGCTTTGTTGGGGCAAGTTTATTCCCGGACCAGCGCGTACGTGCATCCGGTGCACGCATGTACCGGACCGTCACTCTTAAAGTCTGAGCCAACAACCACGTCGTGTATATATGAGGGCGGCCTCCTCAGTTTCAGTTCGTAGAGCTGCATTCATTCGGTGATGTAGTTTTTTCAGTTCATCTTTACTTTTCGGCTTAAAGGGACAGGGGCTTCTAAAATGATGCAACGCTAATCCTATTCTAGGTGATGTGCCATGCCATTATGCTGAACCGCCTGCAAATGATGCTTGCAGATTATGGTCACACAACTAGAGCATGAAGATAACATGTTAGGAAGAAATATCCATATTTTATTTTCTTTATGCGGGGAAAGAAACATCCATATTACTTGCGCCAGCCTCGTCCAGTTATGTTTTTCTTTTTTCTTTTTAAAAAGAGGTTGAAACCTTGGAATGCATCAAAAGATGCACTCACTCATCTTTATTAAATTATTATTCAGCAAAGGTCTGCTAAAAACATACATTAAACATCTCGAAGCCACCACTTCACACTTACAAACTCGACAATGGGGATGTCGTCACAACACCCCATCATCTAGAACCGTGGTCATCACCGAGCCACCCGCATGGCGAGCACACTTCTGTTCCAGTAGACTATAAGCGCGGACAACAACACACACTTCAGAAGCCACCACCACCATTGAACAATCGACTCATCTTCAAGGTAGAGATTCACATTATCCTTGCCAAGCCAGCCATCGACGCCACTATGGCGCCGAATGACGCCTCCACCTTGTGCTCATACATCAAGATGCATTAGTTGGCGAGACTCCGCTGTGCCAAGTCACCGAGACCCATCGTTGAAGCGGTATATATGACACCGCTCTGCTTCCTGACCCCTCCAGCGGCTACTCCAAAACGATGCTCCCAGGAGGGAAAACGACGCTAAGCGTCGCCGCCGTTCGATCCTAGAGACCCGGGTCTAGGGTTTCCTCCGGAGTAGCCCGAGCGAGGAGACGAAACTTGCAATGATGATATCTTCATCAGGGTAATGGCATGTAGACGCCGCCATCGCCCTCCATGACCGAAGTCGGCTCAGTTTTGATCGGCAGTTAGGCCTCCCCTTCCTTGTCACCGGTAGTAGACGACGTGCAATTTCTCCCCCCTAACTGGCTACTGGTCATCGTGCTACCACGCAGCAGCAACCACATGTAGACACTACACATCATCTCCTAGCCTCAAGCCATAGCAGATCCCACTCAGTCGGCCTGTCGACCCGAAGAACGAGGGCACCGACGCACCGCGACCATAACACATCGCCGGGTCATCGCCGACTACTCTCACAGCCACCGATAGTCCGCCCACCACCGCTTCGAGACCGTTGCCCTGGGATCAAGCTCCGCCTCATGCACGGCCAACGTCCAGGGCCGCAACCGTGCTCCAGGCCGGAGATTTCCCATGAGGATGAGGAGACGAGGGCCAAGCGATCGCCATCTGCCGGGAAGGGCTTTTGCCTGCCAGCCTCCTCCGACGGTGACAGGTGATTGAAGGGAAGGATGAGTGGGGGTAGCAGTGGCGGCTAGGGTTTGCCCGAGCCGCCCCATTGGGAGTGGTGCAGATGCAGTACCCCTGTGAGGTGGACGTGGTGTGATGCCCCCCATTCAATCATATACTAATCATACACGCAAATGTGTATGATCAAGATCAGGGACTCACGGGAAGATATCACAACACAACTCTAGATACAAATTAAAATAATACAAACTTTATATTACAAGCCAGGGCCTCGAGGGCTCGAATACATAAGTTCGAATACAAACGAGTCAGCAGAAGCAACAATATCTGAGTACAGACATAAAGTTAAACAAGACTGCCTTAAGAAGGCAAGCACAAACATGATACATATCGAAAAGGCGTAGGCCTCCTACCCGGGATCTCCTAGCTATTCCTGGTCGTCGGCAGTATCCATTTAGTAGTATTTAATACGTCTCCAACGTATCTATAATTTTGATTGTTCCATGCTATTATATTATCTATTTTGGATGTTTTATATGCATTAATATGCTATTTTATATTATTTTTGGGACTAACCTATTAACCTAGAGCCCAGTGCCAGTTCCTGTTTTTTCCTTGTTTTTGAGATTCGCAGAAAAGGAACACCGAATGGAGTCCAAATGGAATGAAACCTTCGCGATGATTTTTCTTGGACCAGAAGACAACCAGGACACTTGGAGATGAATTCGGAGGAGCCACGAGGCGGCCACAAGGATGAAGGGTGCGCCCAGGAGGTAGGCATGCCCCCACCCTTGTGGGCCACTCGTGCACATCCTTAACTAATTCTTTCGCCTATATATTCCCATACATCCCCAAACCAACAGGGGCATCCACGACAACATTTTTCCACCGCCGCAACCTTCTATACCCGTGAGATCCCATCTAGGGGCCTTTTCCGGCGTCCTGCTGGAGGGGGATTCCATCACGGAGGGCTTCTAAATCAACTATATTGCCCTTCCGATGAAGCGTGAGTAGTTTACCACAGACCTATGGGTCCATCGCTAGTAGCTAGATGGCTTCTTCTCTCTCTTTGATTCTCAATACCATGTTCTCCTCGATGTTCTTGGAGATTTATTCGATGTAATACTTTTTTTTGCGGTGTGTTTGCCGAGATCCGACGAATTGTGGATTTATGATCAGCTTATGTATGAATATTATTTGAATCTTCTCTGAACTCTTATATGCATGATTTGATATCTTTGTAATTCTCTATGAACTATCAGTTTGGTTTGGCCAACTAGATTGATTTTCTTGCTATGCGAGAAGTGCTTAGCTTTGGGTTCAATCTTGCGGTGTCCTTTCCCAATGACAGCAGGGGCAGCAAAGCACGTATTGTATTGTTGCCATCGAGGATAAAAAGATGGGGTTTTCATCATATTGCTTGAGTTAATTCCTCTACATCATGTCATCTTGCTTAATGCGTTACTCCGTTCTTTATGAACTTAATACTCTAGATGCATGCTGGATAGCGGTCGATGTGTGGAGTAATAATAGTAGATGCAGGCAGGAGTCGGTCTACTTGACACGGACATGATGCCTATATTCATGATCATTGCCTTAGATATCATCATAACTTTGCGCTTTTCTATCAATTGCTCGGCAGTAATTTGTTCACCGCCATATTATTTTCTATCTTGAGAGAAGCCTCTCGTGAAACCTATGGCCCCCGGGTCTATTTTCCATCATACAACTTTCCGATCTACAATCTTAGTTTCCGATCTACTATTCTTGCAATCTTTTACTTTCCGATCTATAAACCAAAAATACCAAATATATTTACTTTATCGTTTATCTATCTCTATCAGATCTCAGTTTTGCAAGTAACCGTGAAGGGATTGACAACCCCTTTATCGCGTTGGGTGCAAGTTTGTTTGATCATTTGTGTAGGTATTCGGTGATTTGTGTGTTGTCTCCTACTGGATTGATACCTTAGTTTTCAAACTAAGGGAAATACTTATCTCTACTTTACTGCATCACCCTTTCCTCTTCAAGGGAAAAACCAACGCAAGCTCAAGAAGTAGCAGGAAGAATTTCTGGCGCTGTTGTCGGGCAGATCTATGCCAAATCAAGACATACCAAGTACCCATCATAAACTCTCATCTCTTGCATTACATTATTCACCATTCGCCTCTCGTTTTCCTCTCTCCCACTTCTAAAACGATTTTCGAAAAGATTTGCCTTTTTATTCGCCCTTCTTTCGTTCGTATTTTTCATTTGCCCTTATGCCTTACTTTGGATTGTTTGCTCGTTTGCTTGGTATAGTTGTGTGTTTATTGAAAATCAGAAACAAAGTTTATGGATCCACTTAAAGTTTTCTACTTGGATCATCTTTGATCCATATGTGCTTGTGCTGAAACCCCAACTAGTTTGGTTGAGGGAAAATCTTTAGATGAGCATGCTCATTTTGCGCGTCACCATTTGTATGAAAAAGGGAGACTCTTATGGAATCAAATAAATTCTTTGCTTTGTTATGCTTGGAATCTGTGTGATTTTACTTATTGCTCTCAGAACCCTAAAAAACACCTTCTCTACCTATGTGAGTTTAATGATAATGAAATCTTATCTTCTTATGAAAAGGGTGTTTATGGTTACTATGATATCGAACAAATTGAAGAATGTGTTGCTTTTAAGGGTGCTTATGAAGTTGCTTCTTTGATCGAAAAGTATGATATTACTCTCTACAGATCTGAAAATTTTGGCATACTTAAATATTGCTATTAGAACTATGCTCATAATGTCTATGTCAAAGAATTTATTGAGAGAATGACCGTTGCTTTGGAAGAAAATAATGATATGCATGATTCTATAGATAATTATGATTCCGATGATTTGATTGAAATATCCCTTGATGAACATGATGCTTGCTATTCTTATGGCCATGATGCCAATATTTACGGAGATGAATTTGCTATAGTTCCTTATGTTAAACATGAGATTATTGCTATTGCACCCATACTTGATAGTTCCTTGAATCAAAAGCATGATTGCAATGATGTTATTATAAATTCTATTAATGTCAATTGTGTTAATGATATGCAAAACCCTAAGCTCGGGGATGCTAGTTTTGCTATGTCTACTATTTTTTTTGCAATTATCATGATTGGGGTGATTCTTCTTATGATCTTGAAAATTTATTTAAGCCTTATGATGAATATGAGATTGATAATAGTGTTTGCAATAATATTGAAAGTGGGTTTGGAAGATTGTCAACTTTAGATCCCACATATTTGGAGAATGTTCAATCTTATGAAACTTTTGATAAAATTGGGTTTGGAGAGGTCATGACTTTAGTTAATGTTGATCCCACTATTTTGGAAGAGTGTCAACTTCGCATGCATGTGGATCGTGTTGAGAATATGTTATGTGATAGCTATTTTGTTGATTTGATTATGATCCTACATGTAATTATTATGAGAGAGGAAAATATGGTTGTAGAAATTTTCATGTTAATAAATTACCTCTCTTCATGTTGAGATTGCATAGGATGTTTGTTAGGCTTAGATGTGTTTGTCATGTGTTTTATGATTCTCTCTTTATGCTTCAATTCTTTTCTTTCATGTGACCATCATTGAAATCTCAATGCCTAGCTAAGGGCTTTAAACAATAGCGCTTGTTGGGAGGCAACCCAATTTTATTTTTGTTCTTTGCTTTTTGTTCCTGTTTTGCTTTGAATAATTCATCTAGCCTCTGGCTAGATGTGGTTTTGTGTTTTAATTAGTGTTTGTGTGAAGTAAGACCTTTGGGATAGCTTACGATGACAGTTGTTTTGATCTTGCTGAGAAACAGAAACTTTTGCGCCCAGGAAAATAATTTTCATAATTCACAGAAGCGTGCTTTTGATATGATTCGTTTTGCTATGGATTGGTGCCCAAATTTCCCAGGTTTTCCGAATTTTTCAGAATTTTTGGAGTTACTTGACTATTCGAGAGTTACAAATTGCTACAGACAGTTCTGCTTTTGGTAGATTCTATTTTCTTTGTGTTGTTTGCTTATTTTGGTGAATCTATGGGTAGTATCGGGGGGTATGAACCATGAAAAAGTTAGAATACAGTAGATATTACACCAATATAAATAAAGAATGAGTTCACAACAGTACCATATGAAGGAAATATGCCCTAGAGGCAATAATAAAGTTATTATTTATTTCCTTATTTCATGATAAATGTTTATAATTCGTGCTAGAATTGTATTAACCGGAAACATAATACATGTGTGAATACATAGACAAACACAGTGTCACTAGTATGCCTCTACTTGACTAGATCATTAATCAAAGATGGTTAAGTTTCCTAACCATAGACATGAGTTGTCATTTGATTAACGGGATCACATCATTAGGAGAATGAGATGTGATTGACTTGACCCATTCTGTTAGCTTAGCACTTGATCGTTTAGTATGTTGCTATTGCTTTCTTCATGTCTTATACATGTTCCTATGACTATGAGATTATGCAACTCCCATTTACCGGAGGAACACTTTGTGTGCTACCAAACGTCACAACATAACTGGGTGATTATAAAGGTGCTCTACAGGTGTCTCCGAAGGTACTTGTTGGGTTGGCGTATTTCGAGATTAGGATTTGTCACTCCGATTGTCGGAGAGGTATCTCTGTGCCCACTTGGTAATGCACATCACTTAAGCCTTGCAAGCATTGCAACTAATGAGTTAGTTGCGGTATGATGCATTACGTAACGAGTAAAGAGACTTTCGGGTAACGAGATTGAACTAGGTATTGAGATACCAACGATCGAATCTCAGGCAAGTAACATACCGATGACAAAGGGAACAACGTATGTTGTTATGCGGTTTGACTGATAAAGATCTTCGTAGAATATGTAGGAGCCAATATGAGCATCCGGGTTCCGCTATTGGTTATTGACCGGAGACGTGTCTCGGTCATGTCTACATAGTTCTCGAACCCGTAGGGTCCGCACGCTTAAAGTTAGATGACGGTTATATTATAAGTTTATGTGTTTTGATGTACCGAAGGTTGTTCGGAGTCCCGGATGTGATCACGGACATGACGAGGAGTCTCGAAATGGTCGAGACATAGAGATCGAAATATTGGACGACTATATTTGGACACCGAAATGGTTCCGTGTGAGATTGGGACAATACCGGAGCTCCGGGAGGTTATCGGAACCCCCCGGGAGGTATATGGGCCTTAATGTGCTTTAGTGGAAAGGAGGGGAAAGGAGAAAGGGAGGGGGCGCCCCCCCCAAGCCCAATCTGAATTGGGAGGGGGGCCGGCCCCCCTTTCCTTCCTCCCTCCTTCCTCTTCCTTCGCTCTCCCTCTCCAAATAGGAAAAGGAGGAGTCCTACTCCCGGTGGGAGTAGGACTCCCCCCTTGGGCGCGCCTCCTCCCCTTGGCCGGCCCCCTCCTCCACTCCTTTATATACGGGGGAGGGGGGCACCACATAGAAACAACAATTGATCATTGATCTCTTAGCCGTGTGCGGTGTCCCCCTCCACCATAGTCCTCCTCGATAATATCATAAAGGTGCTTAGGCGAAGCCCTGTGTCGGTAGAATATCATCATCGTCACCACGCCGTCGTGCTGACGGAACTCTCCCTCGAAGCTTGGCTGGATCGGAGCTCGAGGGACGTCATCGAGCTGAGCTTGTGCAAGAACTCGGAGCTGCCGTGCTTTCGGTGCTTGATCGATCGGACCGTGAAGACGTACGACTACATCAACCGCATTGTGCTAACGCTTCCGCTTTCGGTCTACGAGGGTACGTGGACAAACTCTCCCCTCTAGTTGCTATGCATCACCATGATCTTGCGTGTGCGTAGGATTTTTTTTGAAATTACTACGTTCCCCAAGAGTGGCCTCCGAGCCTGGTTTTATGCATAGATGTTATATGCACGAGTAGAACACAAGTGAGTTGTGGGCGACACAAGTCATACTGCTTACCAGCATGTCATACTTTGGTTCAACGGTATTGTTGGATGAAGCGGCCCGGACCGACATTACGCGTACGCTTACGCGAGACTAGTTCTACCGACGTGCTTTGCACACAGGTGGCTGGCGGGTGTCAGTTTCTCCAACTTTAGTTGAACCGAGTGTGGCTACGCCCGGTCCTTGAGAAGGTTAAAACAGCACTAACTTGACGAACTATCATTGTGGTTTTGATGCGTAGGTAAGAACGGTTCTTGCTAAGACCATAGCAGCCACGTAAAACTTGCAACAACAAAGTAGAGGACGTCTAACTTGTTTTTGCAGGGCCTGTTGTGATGTAACATGGTCAAGACGTGATGCTATATTTAATTGTATGAGATGATCATGTTTTGTAACCGAGTTATCGGCAACTGGCAGGAGCCATATGGTTGTCGCTTTATTGTATGCAATGCAATCGCCCTGTAATTGCTTTACTTTATCACTAAGCGGTAGAGGTAGTCTTAGAAGCAATAGTTGGCAAGACGACAACGATGCTACGATGGAGATCAAGGTGTCGCGCCGGTGACGATGGTGATTGATACGTCTCCAACGTATCTATAATTTATGAAGCATTCATGCTATTTTATTATCTGTTTTGAATGATTACGGGCTTTATTATACACTTTCATATTACTTTTGGGACTGACCTATTAACCGGAGGCCCAGCCCATATTGTTGTTTTATTGCCTGTTTCAGTATTTCGAGGAAAAGGAATATCAAACGGAGTCCAAACGGAATGAAACCTTCGGCATCGTGATTTTTTGGAAGAATATGATCCTGGAGACTTGGAGTTCACGTCAGAAGATCCTCGAGGAGGCCAGGAGATAGGGGGCGCGCCCCTACTAGGCGCCCCTGTCTCATGGGCCCTCGAGCACCCCCGACCGACTTCTTTCGCCTATATAGTCCCACGCACCTAAAACATCCATGGAGAAGATAGATCGGGAGTTCCGCCGCAAGCCTCAGAGCCACCAAAACCTCTCGGGAGCCTGTTACGGCACCTGCTGGGAGGAACCCATCACCGGTGGCCATCTTCATCATCCCGGTGCTATCCATGATGAGGAGGGAGTAATTCACCCTCGGGGCTGAGGGTATGTACCAGTAGCTATGTGTTTGATCTCTCTCTCTCTCTCTCTCTCTCTCTCTCTCTCTCTCTCGTGTTCTCTCTCTATGGCACGATCTTGATGTATTGCGAGCTTTGCTATTATAGTTGGATCTTTTGATGTTTCTCCCGCTCTACTCTCTTGTAATGGATTGAGTTTTCCCTTTGAAGTTATCTTATCGGATTGAGTCTTTAAGGATTTGAGAACACTTGATGTATGTCTTGCCGTGTTTATCTGTGGTGACAATGGGATATCACGTGCCACTTGATGTATGTTTTGGTGACCAACTAGCGGGTTCCGCCCATGAACCTATGCATAGGGGTTGGCACACGTTTTCTTGACTCTCCGGTAGAAACTTTGGGGCACTCTTTGAAGTACTTTGTGTTGGTTGGATGAATCTGAGATTGTGTGATGCATATCGTATAATCATGCCCACGGATACTTGAGGTGACAATGGAGTATCTAGGTGACTTTAGGGTTTTGGTTGATTTGTATCTTAAGGTGTTATTCTAGTACGAACTCTTGAATAGATTGATCCGAAAGAATAACTTTGAGGTGGTTTTGTACCCTACCATAATCTCTTCGTTTGTTCTCCGCTATTAGTGTCTTTGGAGTGACTCTTTGTTGCATGTTGAGGGATTGTTATATGATTTATCTATGTTATTATTGTTGAGAGAACTTGCACTAGTGAAAGTATGAACCCTATGCCTTGTTTCCTATCATTGCAATACCATTTACGCTCACTTTTATCATTAGTTACCTTGCTGTTTTTATATTTTCAGATTACAAAAACCTTTATCTACTATCCATATTGCACTTGTATCACCCTCTCTTCGCCGAACTAGTGCACCTATACAATTTACCATTATATTGGGTGTGTTGGGGACACAAGAGACTCTTTGTTATTTGGTTGCATGGTTGCTTGAGAGAGACCATCTTCATCCTACGCCTCCTACGGATTGATAAACCTTAGGTCATCCACATGAGGAAATTTGCTACTGTCCTACAAACCTGTGCACTTGCAGGCCCAAGAACGTCTACAAGAAGAAGGTTGTGTAGTAGACATCAGTGATCATGACAGTGCTTCGGAGATGGAGATCACAAGCAAAAGATGATGATGGCCATATCATATCACTTATATTGATTGCATGTGATGTTTATCTTTTATGCATCTTATCTTGCTTTGATTGACGGTAGCATTATAAGATGATCTCTCACTAAATTTCAAGATAAAAGTGTTCTCCCTGAGTATGCACCGTTGCCAAAGTTCGTCGTGCACAGACACCACGTAATGATCGGGTGTGATAAGCTCTACGTCCATCTACAACGGGTGCAAGCCAGTTTTGCACACGCAGAATACTCAGGTTAAACTTGACGAGCCTAGCATATGCAGATATGGCCTCGGAACACTGAGACCGAAAGGTCGAGCGTGAATCATATAGTAGATATGATCAACATAGTGGTGTTCACCATTGAAAACTACTCCATTTCACGTGATGATCGGTTATGGTTTAGTTGATTTGGATCACGGGATCACTTAGATGATTAGAGGGATGTCTATCTAAGTGGGAGTTCTTAAGTAATATGATTAACTGAACTTTAATTTATCATGAACTTAGTCCTGATAGTATTTTGCAAATTATGTTGTAGATCAATAGCTCGCGTTGTTGCTTCCCTATGTTTATTTTGATATATTCCTAGAGAAAAACTATGTTGAAAGATGTTAGTAGCAATTATGCGGATTGGATCCGTGATATGAGGATTATCCTCATTGATGCACAGAAGAATTATGTCCTTGATGCACCGCTAGGTGACGGACCTATTGCAGGAGCAGATGTAGATGTTATGAACATTTGGCTGGCTCAATATGATGACTACTTGATAGTTTAGTGCACCATGCTTAACGGCTTAGAATCGGGACTTCAAAGATGTTTTGAACGCCATGGACCATATGAGATGTTCCAGGAGTTGAAGTGAATATTTCAAGCAAATACCTGAGTTGAGAGATATGAAGTCTCCAACAAGTTCTATAGCTAAAAGATGGAGGAGAATTTCTCAACTAGTGAGCATGTGCTCAGATTGTCTGGGTACTACAGTCGCTTGAATCAAGTGGGAGTTAATCTTCCAGATAAGATAGTGATTGATAGAGTTCTCTAGTCACCATCACCAAGTTAGTAGAACTTCGTGATGAACTATAGTATGCAAAGGATGACGAAAACGATTCCCGAGCTCTTCGCGATGTTGAAATCGACGAAGGTAGAAATCAAGAAAAGAGCATTAAGTGTTGATGATTGACAAGACCACTAGTTTCAAGGAAAATGGCATAGGGAAAGAAAGGGATCTTAAAGTAGAATGACAAGCAAGTTGTCACTCCCGCTAGAAAGCCCAAAGCTGGACCAAATCCTGAAACTGAGTGCTTCTACTGCAAAGGAAATGGTCACTTGAAGCGGTAATACCCTGAATATTTGGTGGATAAGAAGGATGGCAAAGTGAACAAGGGTATATTTGATATACTTGTTATTGATGTGTACCTTACTAGTGTTTATAGTAGCCCCTGGGTATTTGATACTTGTTCGGTTGCTAAGATTAGTAACTCGAAACGGGAGTTGCAGAATGAACATAGACTAGTTAAGGGTGAAGTGACGATGTGTGTTGGAAGTGGTTCCAAGATTGATATGATCTCGCACACTCCCTATACTTTCGGGATTAGTATTGAACCTAAATAAGTGTTATTTGGTGTTTGCGTCGAGCATGAATATGATTTGATCATGTTTATTGCAATACGGTTATTCATTTAAGTTAGAGAATAATTGTTGTTCTGTTTACATGAATAAAACCTTCTATGGTCATACACCCAATGAGAATGGTTTGTTGGATCTCGATCGTAGTGATACACATATTCATAATATTGAAGTCAAAAGATGCAAAGTTAATAATGATAGTGCAACTTATTTATGGCACTGCCATTTAGGTCATATTGGTGTAAAGCGCATGAAGAAACTCCATGCTGATGGAATTTTGGAATCACTTGATTATGAATCACTTGATGCTTGCGAACCATGCCTTATGGGCAAGATGACTAAGACTCCGTTCTCCGGAACAATGGAGCGAGCAACTGACTTATTGGAAATAATACATACTGATGTATGTGATCCGATGAATGTTGAGGCTCGCGTTGGGTATCGTTATTTTCTGACCTTCACGGATGATTTGAGCAGATATGGGTATATCAACATGATGAAACATAAGTCTTAAACATTTGAGAATTTCAAAGGATTTCAAAGTCAAGTGGAAAATCATCATAACAAGAAAATAAAGTTTTCTGCGATTTGATCGCGGAGACGAATATTTGAGTTACGAGTTTGGTCTTCAATTGAAACAATGTGGAATAATTGCACAAACTCATGCCACCTGGAACACCACAGCTTAGTGGTGTGTCCAAACGTCATAATTGTACTTTATTGGATATAGTACAATCTATGATGTCTCTTACTGAATTACCACTATCATTTTGGGTTATGCATTAGAGACATCTGCATTCACTTTAAATAGGGCACCATCAAAATCCATTGAGACGACGCCTTATGAACTGTGGTTTGGCAAGAAACCAAAGTTGTCATTTTTCAAAGTTTGGGGCTGCGATGCTTATGTGAAAAAGTTTCAACCTGATAAGCTCGAACCTAAATCGGAGAAGTGCGTCCTCATAGAATACTCAAAGGAAACTGTTGGGTACACCTTCTATCACAGATCCGATGGATCCTTTCTAGAGAAGGAGTTTCTCTCGAAAGAAGTGAGTGGGAGGAAAGTAGAGCTTGATAAGGTAATTGTACCTTCTCCCGAATTGGAAAGTAGTTCATCACGGAAATTAGTTCCAGTGATTCCTACACCAATTAGTGAGGAAGCTAATGATGATGATCATGAAACTTCAGATCAAGTTACTATAGAACCTCGTAGGTCTTCCAGAGTACGGTCCGCACCAGAGTAGTACGGTAATCCTGTTCTGGAAGTCATGTTACTAGACCATGATAAAGCTACGAACTATGAGGAAGTGATGATGAGCCCAGATTCTGTGAAATGGCTGGAGGCCATGAAATCTGAGATATGATCCATGTATGAGAACAAAGTGTGGACTTTGGTGGACTTGCCCGATGATCGGCAAGCCATAGAAAATAAATGGATCTTCAAGAGGAAGACAGACGTTGATCCCTTGGGCGCGCCTCCTCTGTTGGGGAACGTTGCAGAAAATTAAAATTTTTCCTACGGTTTCACCAAGATCCAACTATGAGTTCATCTAAGCAACGAGTCATGGGAGAGAGATTGCATCTACATACCACTTGTAGATCGCGTGCGGAAGCGTTCAAGGGAACGGTGATGATGGAGTCGTACTCGCCGTGATTCAGATCACCGATGACCAAGTGCGAGCGGACAGCACCTCGCGTTCAACACACGTCTGGACGGACGACGTCTCCTCCTTCTTGATCCAGCAAGGGGAAGGAGAGGTTGAGGAAGAAGGCTCCAGCAGCAACACGACGGCGTCTTGATGGTGGAGAGGCGATACTCGGCTGTGGCTTCGCCAAGCACTCAGCGGAGGAGGAGAGGTGTTGGGGAGGGAGGGCTGTGCCTTGGAAGTGTGTTGCAGCCCTCCCTCGCCCTCTATTTATAGGGGAAGGGGCAGGGGCCGACCCTCTAGATGAGATCTAGAGGGGGCGGGAGGAGGAGGGGCTTGCCCCCAAGCAAAGGGGGCGCCCCACTAGGGTTCCCCCCAACCCTAGGCGCATGGGCCCAAGGGGGGGGGGCGCCCAGCCCTCCAGGGGCTGGTTCCCTGCCCCTTGTGGCCCATGAGGCCCTCCGAGAGGGGTGGCCCCTCCCGGTGGACCCGGTACAATACCGATATGACCCCGAAACTTTCCGGTGTCCGTTTGACAACTTCCCATATATATATCTTTACCTCCGGACCATTCCGGAACTCCTCGTGACGTCCGGGATCTCATCCGGGACTCCGAACAACATTCGGTAATCACATACAAGTCTTCCTAATAACCCTAGCGTCACCGAACCTTAAGTGTGTAGACCCTACGGGTTCGGGAGACATGCAGACATGACCGAGACGACTCTCCGGTCAATAACCAACATCGGGATCTGGATACCCATGTTGGCTCCCACATGGTCCTGGATGATGTCATCGGATGAACCACGATGTCGAGGATTCAATCAATCCCGTATACTATTCCCTTTGTCAAACGGTATGTTACTTGCCCGAGATTCGATCGTCGGTATCCCAATACCTCGTTCAATCTCGTTATCGCAAGTCACTTTACTCGCATCAGTAATGCATGATCCGTGACCAAACACTTGGTCACTTTGAGCTCAATATGATGATGCACTACCGAGTGGGCCCAGTGATACCTCTCCGTAATGTCGGAGTGACAAATCCGATCTCGATCCGTGTCAACCCAGCAGACACTTTCGAGATACCTGTAGTGTACCTTTATAGTCACCCAGTTACGTTGTGACGTTTGGTACACCCAAAGCACTCCTACGGTATCCGGGAGTTACACGATCTCATGGTCTAAGGAAAAGATACTTGACATTGGAAAAGCTCTAGCAAAACGAACTACACGATCTTGTGCTATGCTTAGGATTGGGTCTTGTCCATCACATCATTCTCCTAATGATGTGATCCCGTTGTCAACGACATCTAATGTCCATAGTCAGGAAACCATGACTATCTGTTGACCAACGAGCTAGTCAACTAGAGGCTTACTAGGGACATATTGTGTTCTATGTATTCACACGTGTATTACGATTTCCGG
Organism: Aegilops longissima; assembly: GCA_021605205.1. Taxonomy (NCBI): domain Eukaryota; kingdom Viridiplantae; phylum Streptophyta; class Magnoliopsida; order Poales; family Poaceae; genus Aegilops; species Aegilops longissima. The sequence goes on from CM038677.1 coordinate 823,731,040, forward strand.
ATAATACAATTATAGCATGAATAAAAGACAATTATCATGAACAAGGAAATATAATAATAATCCTTTTATTATTGCCTCTAGGGCATATTTCCAGCAGTCTCCCACTTGCACTAGAGTCAATAATCTAGTTACATTGTGATGAATCGAACACCCATAGAGTTCGGTGTTGATCATGTTTTGCCCATGGAAGAGGTTTAGTCAGCGGATCTGCGACATTCAGATCCGTATGCACTTTGCAAATTTCTATGTCTCCATCTTGAACATTTTCACGGATGGAGTTGAAGCGACACTTGATGTGCCTGGTCTTCTTGTGAAACCTGGGCTCCTTGGCAAGGGCAATAGCTCCGATCTTGTCACGAAGAGTTTGATCGGCCCGACGCATTGGGTATGACTCCTAGGTCGGTGATGAACTCCTTCACCCAAATTGCTTCATGCGCTGCCTCCGAGGCTGCCATGTACTCCGCTTCACATGTAGATCCCGCCACGGCGCTCGCTTGCAGTTGCACCAGCTATCGCCCCACCATTCAACTTATACACGATCTGGTTTGTGACTTAGAGTCATCCAGATCTGTGTCGAAGCTAGCGTCGGCGTAACCCTTCTGACGAGCTCTTCGTCACCTCCATAAACGAGAAACATGTCCTTTGTCCTTTTCAGGTACTTCAAGATATTCTTGACCGCTGTCTAGTGTTCCTTGCCGGGATTACTTTGGTACCTTCCTACCAAACTTACGGCAAGGTTTACATCAGGTCTGGTACACAGCATGGCATACATAATAGAACCTATGGCTGATGCATAGGGGATGAAACTCATCTCTTCTTTATCTTTTCCCGTGGTCGGGCATTGAGCCGAGCTCAATCTCACACCTTGCAGTACAGGCAAGAACCCTTTCTTGGACTGATCCATTTTGAACTTCTTCAAAATCTTATCAAGGTATGTGCTTTGTGAAAGACCTATGAGGCGCCTCGATCTATCCTATAGATCTTGATGCCTAATATATAAGCAGCTTCTCCAAGGTCCTTCATTGAAAACTTTTATTCAAGTAGGCCTTAATGCTGCCCAAGAGTTCTATATCATTTCCCATCAAAAGTATGTCATCTTCATATAATATGAGAAATGTTACAGAGCTCCCACTCACTTTCTTGTAAACGCAAGCTTCTCCATAAGTCTGCATAAACCCAAACGCTTTGATCATCTCATCAAAGCGAATGTTCCAACTCCGAGATGCTTGCACCAGCCCATAAATGGATCGCTGGAGCTTGCATACTTTGTTAGCATTCTTAGGACCGACAAAACCTTTCGGCTGCATCATATACAGCTCTTCCTTAAGATAACCGTTAAGGATGCTGTTTTGACGTCCATCTGCCATATCTCATAATCATAGTATGCGGCAATTGCTAACATGATTCGGACGGACTTAAGCTTCGCTACGGGAGAGAAAGTCTCATCGTAGTCAATCCCTTGAACTTGCCGATAACCCTTAGCGACAAGTCGAGCTTTATAGATGGTGACATTACCATCCGCGTCCGTCTTCTTCTTAAAGATCCATTTGTTTTCTATCGCTCGCCGATCATCGGGCAAGTCTGTCAAAGTCCATACTTTGTTTTCATACATGGATCCTATCTCGGATTGCATGGCTTCAAGCCATTTGTTGGAATCTGGTCCCGCCATTGCTTCTTCATAGTTCGAAGGTTCACCGTTGTCTAACAACATGATTTCCAGGACAGCGTTGCCATACCACTCTGGTGTGGAGCGTGTCCTTGTGGACCTCTGAAGTTCAAGTAGCAACTTGATCCAAGTACCTTGATCATCATCATTAATTTCCTCTCCAAGAGGTGTAGGCACCACAGGAACATTTTCCTGAGCTGCACTACTTTTCGATTCAAGAGGTAGTACTTCATCGAGTTCTACTTTCCTCCCACTTACTCCTTTCGAGAGAAACTCTTTTCCGAAAGGATCCGTTCTTGGCAACAAAGATCTTGCCTTCGGATCTAAGGTAGAAGGTATACCCAATGGTTTCCTTAGGGTATCCTATGAAGACGCATTTTCCGACTTGGGTTCGAGCTTTTCAGGTTGAAGTTTCTTGACATAAGCATCGCATCCCCAAACTTTTAGAAACGACAGCTTAGGTTTCTTCCCAAACCATAATTCATACGGTGTCGTCTCAACAGATTTAGACGGTGCCCTATTTAAAGTGAATGTAGCTGTCTCTAGAGCGTATCCCCAAAATGATAGCGGTAAATCGGTAAGAGACATCATAGATCGCACCATATACAATGGAGTGCGATTACGACGTTCGGACACACCGTTACGCTGAGGTGTTCCAGGCGGCGTGAGTTGTGAAACGATTTCACACTTCCTTAAGTGTGTACCAAATTCGTGACTTAAATATTCTCCTCCACGATCTGATCGTAAGAACTTTATTTTTCGGTCACGTTGATTCTCTACCCCATTCTGAAATTCCTTGAACTTTTCAAAGGTCTCAGACTTGTGTTTCATCAAGTAGACATACCTATATCTACTTAAGTCGTCTGTGAGTGTGAGAACATAACGATATCCTCCGCGATCCTCAACGCTCATTGGACCGCACACATCGGTATGTATGATTTCCAACAAGTTGGTTGCTCGCTCCATTGTTCCGGAGAACGGAGTCTTGGTCATTTTGCCCATGAGGCATGGTTCGCATGTGTCAAATGATTCATAATCGAGAGACTCTAAAAATCCATCAGAATGGAGCTTCTTCATGCGCTTGACACCAATGTGACCAAGGCGGCAGTGCCACAAGTATGTGGGACTATCGTTATCGACTTTACATCTTTTGGTATTCACACTATGAATATGTGTAACATTACGCTCTAGATTCATTAAGAATAAACCATTGACCATCGGAGCATGACCATAAAACATATCTCTCATATAAATAGAACAACCATTATTCTCGGATTTAAATGAGTAGCCATCTCGAATTAAACGAGATCCTGATACAATGCTCATGCTCAAACTTGGCACTAAATAACAATTTTTGAGGTTTAAAAACTAATCCCGTAGGTAAATGTAGAGGTAGCGTGCCGACGGCGATCACATCGACCTTGGAACCATTCCCGACACGCATCGTCACCTCGTCCTTCGCCAGTCTCCGTTTATTCCGCAGCTCCTGCTGTGAGTTACAAATATGAGCAACGGCACGGTATCAAATACCGGGAGTTACTACGAGTCTGGTAAGGTACACATCAATTACATGTATATCAAATATACCTTTAGTGTTGCGGCCTTCTTGTCCGCTAAGTATTTGGGGCAGTTCCGCTCAAAGTGGCCCTTCCTTTGCAATAAAAGCACTCTGTCTCGGGCTTGGGTCCATTCTTTGACTTCTTCCGGCAACTTGCTTACGGGGGCGGCAACATCTTTGCCGTCCTTCTTGAAGTTCTGCTTACCCTTGCCCTTTTTGAACTTAGTGGTTTTATTGACCATCAACACTTGATGTTCTTTCTTGATTTCAACCTCTGCTGACTTCAGCATTGAGAATACTTCAGAATGGTCTTCACCATCCCCTGCATATTGTAGTTCATCACAAAGCTCTTGTAGCTTGGTGGGAGCGATCAAGGATTCTGTCAATGACCGCCTCGTCCGGAGGTTGATCTCCACCTGGGACGGCGGTTGTGCAACCTGACATTTTGAGTATGTGCTCACCGATGTAACTGTTTTCCTCCATCTTACAACTATAGAACTTGTCGGAGACTTCATATCTCTCGACCGAGCATGAGCTTGGAAAACCATTTTCAGCTCCTCAAAATCTCATATGCTCCGTGTTGCTCAAAACGCTTTTGGAGCCCCGTTCTAAGCTGTAAAGCATGCCGCCTTTGAACGAGGGAGTAATCATCAAGACGAGACTGCCAAGCATTCATAATGTCTTGGTTCTCTGTGATGGGTGCTTCACCTAGCGGTGCTTCTAGGACATATTGTTTCTTGGCTGCTATGAGGATGATCCTCAGGTTCCGGACCCAGTCCGAATAGTTGCTACCATCATCTTTCAGCTTGGTTTTCTCTAGGAACGCGTTGAAGTTCATGTTGACATGAGCGTTGGCCATTTGATCTACAAGACATATTTTGCAAAGACTTTAGACTAAGTTCATGATAATTAAGTTTATCTAATCAAATTATTTAATGAACTCCCACTCAGATTTGACATCCCTGTAGTGTTCTAAGTGTTACATGATCCGAGTCGACTAGGCCGTGTCCGATCATCACGTGAGACGGACTAGTCATCGTCGGTGAACATCTCCATGTTGATCGTATCTTCCATACGACTCATGTTCGACCTTTCGGTCTCTTGTGTTCCGAGGCCATGTCTGTACATGCTAGGCTCGTCAAGTTAACCCTAAGTGTTTATGCATGTGTAAAACTGTCTTACACCCGTTGTATGTGAACGTAAGGATCTATCACACCCGATCATCACGTGGTGCTTCGAAACGACGAACTTTAGCAACGGTGCACAGTTAGGGGGAACACTTTCTTGAAATTATTCTAAGGGATCATCTTATTTACTACCGTCATTCTAAGTAAACAAGATGCAAAAACCATAATAAACATCACATGCAATTATATAAAGTAGTGACATGATATGGCCAATATCATATAGCTACTTTGATCTTCATCTTCGGGGCTCCATGATCATCTTGTCACCGGCATGACACCATGATCTCCATCATCGTGTCTCCATGAAGTTGCTCGCCAACTATTACTTCTACTACTATGGCTAACATGTTTAGCGATAAAGTAAAGTAATTTACATGGCGTTGAATCAATGACACGCAGGTCATACAATAATTAAGACAACTCCTATGGCTCCTGCCGGTTGTCATACTCATCGACATGCAAGTCGTGATTCCTATTACAAGAACATGATCTCATACATCACAATATATCATTCATCATTCATCACAACTTCTGGCCGTATCACATCACATGACAATTGCTGCAAAAACAAGTTAGACGTCCTCTAATTGTTGTTGCATCTTTTACGTGGCTGCAATTGGGTTCTAGCAAGAACGTTTTCTTACCTACGAATAACCACAACGTGATTTTGTCAACTTATATTTACCCTTCATAAGGACCCTTTTCATCTAATCTGCTCCAACTAAAGTAGGAGAGACAGACACCCGCTAACCACCTTATGCAACTAGTGCATGTCAGTCGGTGGAACCTGTCTCACGTAAGCATACGTGTAAGGTCGGTCCGGGCCGCTTCATCCCACAATACCGCTGAAGCAAGAAAAGACTAGTAGCGGCAAGCAAGTTGACAAGATCTACGCCCACAACAAAATTGTGTTCTACTCGTGCAATAGAGAACTACGCATAGACCTAGCTCATGATGCCACTGTTGGGAACGTTGCAGAAAATTAAATTTTTTCCTACGGTTTCACCAAGATCCATCTATGAGTTCATCTAAGCAATGAGTCATGGGAGAGAGATTGCATCTACATACCACTTGTAGATCGCGTGCGGAAGCGTTCAAGGAGCGGTGATGACGGAGTCGTATCGCCGTGATTCAGATCACCGATGACCAAGTGCGAGCGGACAGCACCTCCGCATTCAACACACGTACGGAACGGACAACGTCTCCTCCTTCTTGATCCAGCAAGGGGAAGGAGAGGTTGAGGAAGAAGGCTCCAGCAGCAGCACGACGGCGTGATGATGGTGGAGAGGCAAGATCTCGGCAGGCTTCGCCAAGCACTCAGCGGACGAGGAGAGGTGTTGGGAGGGAGGGCTGCGCCTTGAAGTGTGTTGCAGCCTCCCTCACCCCTCTATTTATAGGGAAGGGGCAGGGGCCGACCCTCTAGATGAGATCTAGAGGGGGCGGCGGCAGGAGGGGGCTTGCCCCCAAGCAAGGGGGCGCCCCACTAGGGTTCCCCCAACCCTAGGTGCATGGGCCCAAGGGGGGCGCCCAGCCCTCCAGGGGCTGGTTCCCTGCCCCTTGTGGCCCATGAGGCCCTCCGAGAGGGGTGGCCCCTCCCGGTGGACCCCCGGAACCTCTCCGGTGGTCCCGGTACAATACCGATATGACCCCGAAACTTTCCGGTGTCCGTTTGACAACTTCCCATATATAAATCTTTACCTCCAGACCATTCTGGAACTCCTCGTGACGTCCGGGATCTCATCCGGGACTCCAAACAACATTCGGTAATCACATACAAGTCTTCCTAATAACCCTAGCGTCACCGAACCTTAAGTATGTAGACCCTACGGGTTCGGGAGACATGCAGACATGACAGAGACGACTCTCCGGTCAATAACCAACATCGGGATCTGGATACCCATGTTGGCTCCCACATGCTCCTCGATGATGTCATCGGATGAACCACGATGTCGAGGATTCAATCAATCCCGTATACTATTCCCTTTGTCAGACGGTATGTTACTTGCCCGAGATTCGATCGTCGGTATCCCAATACCTCGTTCAATCTCGCACGCAAGTCACTTTACTCGCATCGTAATGCATGATCCGTGACGGACACTTGGTCACTTTGAGATCATTATGATGATGCACTACCGAGTGGGCCTAAGTGATACCTCTCCGTAATACGGAGTGACAAATCCAGTCTCGATCCGTGTCAACCCAAGACACTTTCGAGATACCTGTAGTGTACCTTTATAGTCACCCGATTACGTTGCGATGTTTGGTACACCCAAAGCACTCCTACGGTATCCGGGAGTTACACGATCTCATGGTCTAAGGAAAAGATACTTGACATTGGAAAAGCTCTGGCAAAACGAACTACATGATCTTGTGCTATGCTTAGGATTGGGTCTTGTCCATCACATCATTCTCCTAATGATGTGATCCCGTTGTCAACGACATCTAATGTCCATAGTCAGGAAACCATGACTATCTGTTGACCAACGAGCTAGTCAACTAGAGGCTTACTAGAGACGTATTGTGATCTATGTATTCACACGTGTATTACGATTTCCGGATAATACAATTATAGCATGAATAAAAGACAATTATCATGAACAAGGAAATATAATAATAATCCTTTTATTATTGCCTCTAGGGCATATTTCCAACATCCTCCCCTTGGCCGGCCCCCTCCTCCACTCCTTTATATACGGGGGAGGGGGGCACCACATAGAAACAACAATTGATCATTGATCTCTTAGCCGTGTGCGGTGCCCCCCTCCACCATAGTCCTCCTCGATAATATCGTAGCGGTGCTTAGGTGAAGCCCTGCGTCGGTAGAACATCATCATCGTCACCATGCCGTCGTGCTGACGGAACTCTCCCTCGAAGCTTGCCTGGATCGTAGCTCGAGGGACGTCATCGAGCTGAACGTGTGCAAGAACTCGGAGGTGTCGTGCTTTCAGTGCTTGATCGGTCGGACCGTGAAGATGTACGACTACATCAACCGTGGTGTGCTAACGCTTCCGCTTTCGGTCTACAAGGGTACGTGGACACACTCTCCCCTCTCGGTTCTATGCATCACCATGATCTTGCGTGTGCGTAGGATTTTTTTTTGAAATTACTACGTTCTCCAACACCATAAAGTGGTGATTTACTTTGTTATACTAACGGAGCTTATGAGATTTTCTGTTGAGTTTTGTGTTGTGAAGTTTTCATGTTTTGGGTAAGGATTTGATGGACTATGGAATACGGAGTGGCAAGAGCCTAAGCTTGGGGATGCCCAAGGCACCTCAAGGTAATATTCAAGGACAACCAAGAGCCTAAGCTTGGGGATGCCCCGGAAGGCATCCCCTCTTTCGTCTTCGTCTATAACTTTACTTGAGGCTATATTTTTTATTCACCACATGATATGTGTTTTTCTTGGAGCATCTTGTATGATTTGAGTCTTTGCTTTTTAGTTTGACACAATCATATTTGTCGTACACACCTTTTGAGAGGGACACACATGTATCGTGATTTATTATAATACTCTATGTGCTTCACTTATATCTTTTGAGCTAGGCAATTTTGCTCTAGTGCTTCACTTATATCTTTTTAGAGCACGGCGGTGGTTTTATTTCATAGAAATTGTTTAACTCTAATGCTTCACTTATATTATTTTGAGAGTCTCTAAACAACATGGTAATTTGCTTTGGTTATAAATTTAGTCCTAATATGATAGGCATCCAAGAGGGATATAATAAAAACTTTCATATAAAGTGCATTGAATACTATGAGAAGTTTGATTCTTTATGATTGTTTTGAGATATGAAGATGGTGATATTAGAGTCATGCTAGTGACTAATTGTGAATTTGAGAAATACTTGTGTTAAAGTTTGTGATTCCTGTAGCATGCACGCATGGTGAACCGTTATGTGATGAAGTCGGAGCATGATTTATTTTTTGATTGTATTCCTTATGAGTGGCGGTCGGAGACAAGCGGTGGTCTTTTCGTATCAATCTATCCCCCTAGGAGCATGCAAGTAGTACTTTGTTTCCATAACTGATAGATTTTTGCAATAAGTATGTGAATTCTTTATGACTAATGTTGAGTCCATGGATTATACGCACTCTCACCCTTCCACCATTGCTAGCCTCTCTTGTGCCGCACAACTTTCACCGGTACCATACACCCACCATATACCTTCCTCAAAACAGCCACCATACCTACCTATTATGGCATTTTCATAGCCATTCCGAGATATATTGGCATGCAACTTTCCACTGTTCCGTTTATTATGACACGCACCATCATTGTCATATTGCTTTGCATGATCATGTAGTTGACATCGTACTTGTGGCAAAGCCACCTTTCACAAATCTTTCATACATGTCACTCTTGATTTATTGCACATCCCGCTACACCGCCGGAGGCATTGATATAGAGTCATATTTTTGTTCTAAGTATCGAGTTGTAATTCTTGAGTTGTAAGTAAATAAAAGTGTGATGATCTTCATTGTTAGAGCATTGTCCCAGTGAGGAAAGGATGATGGAGAAAAATAAATAAATAAAGAAAAGAAAAAAAAGAGGCCAAAAATGAGAAAGGCCCAAATAAAAAATTGAGAGAAAAAGAGAGAAGGGCCAATGTTACTATCGTTTTTCCACACTTGTGCTTCAAAGTAGCACCATGATATTCATGATAGAGAGTCTCCTATGATATCACTTTCATATACTAGTGGGAATTTTTCATTATAGAACTTGGCTTGTACATTCCAATGACGGGCTTCCTCAAATTGCCCTAGGTCTTCGTGAGCAAGCGAGTTGGATGCACACCCACTTATTTTTCTTTTGAGCTTTCATAAACCTATAGCTACAGTGCATTCGTTCCCTACTCACTCACATTGATATCTATTGATGGGCATCTCCATAGCCCGTTGATACGCCTAGTTGATGTGAGACTATCTCCCTCTTTTTGTCTACTCCACAACCACCATATTCTATTCCACCCATAGTGCTATATCCATGGCTCATGCTCATGTATAGCGTGAAAGTTAAAAAAATTTGATAACATCAAAAGTATGAAACAATTGCTTGGCTTGACATCGGGGTTGTGCATGATTTTAATATTTTGTGTGATGAAGATGGAGCATAGCCAGACTATATGATCTTGTAGGGATAACTTTCTTTTGCCATGTTATTTTGAGAAGACATAATTGCCTTGTTAGTATGCTTGAAGTATTATTGTTTTTATGTCAATATTAAACTTTTGTTTTGAATCTTATGGATCTGAACATTCATGCCACAATAAAGAAAATTACATGGATAAATATGTTAGGTAGCATTCCACATCAAAAAATCTGTTTTTATCATTTACCTACTCGAGGACAAGCATGAATTAAGCTTGGGGATGCTTGATACGTCTCCAACGTATCTATAAATTTTTATTGTTCCATGCTATTATATTATCTATTTTGGATGTTTTATATGCATTGATATGCTATTTTATTTTATTTTTGGGACTAACCTATTAACCTAGAGCCCAGTGCCAGTTCCTGTTTTTCCTGGTTTTTGAGTTTCGCAGAAAAGAAATACCATATGGAGTTCAAAGGGAATGAAACCTTTGCGATGATCTTTCTTGGACCAGAAGACAGCCAAGAGACTTGGAGATGAAGTCGGAGGAGCTACGAGGCGGCCACAAGTGCGGATATATTCCCATATATCCCCAAACCAACAGGGGCATCCACGAAAACACTTTTCCGCCACCGCAACTTTCTGTACCCGTGAGATCCCATCTAGGGGTCTTTTCCGGCGTCCTGCCGGAGGGGGATTTGATCATGGAGGGCTTCTACATCAACTCTATTGCCCTTACGATGAAGCCTGAGTAGTTTACCACAGACCTACGGGTCCATAGCTAGTAGCTAGATGGCTTCTTCTCTCTCTTTTATTCTCAATACCATGTTCTCCTTGATGTTCTTGGAGATCTATTCGATGCAATACTTTTTTTTTGCGGTGTGTTTGCCGAGATCCGATGAATTATAGATTTATGATAAGCTTATCTATGAATATTATTTGAATCTTCTCTGAATTATTATATGCATGATTTGATATCTTTGTAATTCTCTTCGAACTATCGGTTTTGTTTGGCCAACTAGATTGGTTTTTCTTGCAATGGGAGTAGTGCTTAGCTTTGGGTTCAATCTTGCGGTGTCCTTTCCCAATGACAGTAGGGGAAGCACGGCACACATTGTATTGTTTCCATCGAGGATAAAAAGATGGGGTTTTCATCATATTGCTTGATTTAATTCCTCTACATCATGTCATCTTTCTTAATGCGTTACTCCTTTCTTTATGAACTTAATACTCTAGATGCATGCTGGATAGCGGTCGATGTGTGGAATAATAGTAGTAGATGCAGGCAGGAGTCGGTCTACTTGACACGGACTCGATGCCTATATTCATGATTATTGCCTTAGATATCGTCATAAGTTTGCGCTTTTCTATCAATTGCTCGACAGTAATTTGTTCACCCACCGTATCATTTTCTATCTTGTGAGAATCCTCTAGTGAAACCTATGCCCCTGGGTCTATTTTCCATCATACAAGTTTCTGATCTACCATCTTAGTTTCCGATCTACTATTCTTGCAATCTTTTACTTTCCGATCTATAAATCAAAAATACCAAAAATGTTTACTTTATCATTTATCTATCTCTATCAGATCTCACTTTTGCAAGTAACCATGACGGGATTGACAACCCCTTTATCGCGTTGGGTGCAAGTTTGTTTGATTGTTTGTGCAGGCATTCGGTGATTTGTGCGTTTTCTCCTACTGGATTGATACCATGGTTCTCAAACGGAGGGAAATACTTATCTCTACTTTGTTGCATCACCCTTTCCTCTTCAAGGGAAAAACCAACACAAGCTCAAGAAGTAGCAGTATACACCCTCGGGGTAGTAGTATCCGTCGCTGGTGACATCTAGCTCCTGGGATCCACCTTCTGATCGCAGCAACCGGGAATAGGGGAAAAAGAGGTAGGAAAGCAACCGTGAGTACTCATCCAAAGTACTTGCAAGACTTACGTCAGAACTATGCTAAGTATGCATCAGTATCAAAGGTATGGGCTGTATCATTGGACCGAACTGCAGAATGCCAGAGGAGAAGGGAAAGTCTAGCCTATCAAAGACTAGCATCTTCAAGCATTTTGCAACATTCAGAAGAGTACAAAATAACATTTTATAAATTAACAAGCATGGTGTAGCATTAACGCCCAAAGATCCTTCATCGAGTCCCTACGATAAAGGAATCCCGGAGCCAACATATCCATCACATATCTCAAGTATCCATTTCTAGTTGTAATAGATCGGGATGCAACTCTGAGCGTCTGTTATCGTGGACATGACTATTCGAATAGATAACTTCCCTACAGGGGTGCACCACATTACTCAACACGCTTGATTACTCTGGCCAGACACACTTTTCTAGGTCATGCCCGGCCTCGGGAGATCAACACGTCGTAGTCCTACCTAGGCTCCGCAGAGAGGTCCTCGTCGGTCTACATCATAAGCACTTAGGGGTCTTGGGCCCACTGCCCTTTGCACTCTGGGTCGTTATGCGATGAGCCGGGACGAGCACCACCTCATCATATGGCACTGGGCCGATAGGTCCACAATGCTGAACTGGACGCCTGACAGAGCTTTCGAAAGAAACTTACGACGTCGAGTGCCCATAACTGTTCCTGCGTGGCGGTTAGTGCATATAAGCCAGTGGCCAACTCAGATCAAATACCCAAACCTTTATTGGGAGTTCGCGGAGACGAGTAGTGACTCACGATCATGTGACCCCGTCACCCCGTGTCGAGGAAATACGGCAAGGGCCAGGCCCAACCCTCTCTCTAGGACAGTCTACTTGCCCGACCGTGCCTCGTAATTATCTCACGGGTACCCTCCAGGTCTACCCAACTTTAGTAACTCTCGCGGGAACCCCTCAGGGCCTACTCGACTTCAACAAGGTTCTGAAGTAAAGTCCAGGTTACCGTGTGTCCATAACATCAAGGTGGAATATGAGGAATCACCCTCGATGGGTTCCACTTAATGTAATCATCAAGGCAAACTAAGGAGGAATCATCCTCAAGATTCATGCTTGAGGTGTTGCACGACAAAGTCGTATCGGGAGTGGTGAAGGAGGAATCACCTTCGATAAACCACTACTGATTAGCTACACTACAGAGTTATCATCAGGAGTGCGTTATGAGGTATCACCCTCGACACTCGATAGTAGCTCTACAGAGTCGTACAACTAGGGAGGTGAGGTGATGTGTCAGGCTCTGGTCGTCGATCACGTTGATCGAGTAGTCGGTGATGAAGCAGGGGCAACAGTGACAAGGTGAGGGGCTACTTATGCATCAATAACCAACCTATACTAAGGAGTAAGGTGTCTAGGATAAGAAGGTAAGGTACAATGAGCAGGTTACAAAAGCAGGCAATGCATCAGAATAGGAGCAATCAAGTACAGTAGCAAAATCTAATGCAAGCATGAGAGGGAATGGAATGGGCGATATCAGAATGATCAAGGGGGGTTTGCTTGCCTGGAAGCTCTGTTGAGAAGAAAGGGTCGTCATCCACGTAGTCGAGCACAGTGGCAACGACATCGGTCTCGGGGTCTATCAGAGAGAAGAGGGGAGGGGGGGGGGCAATAAATATAAAACAAACAGATGCATCACTAAGCAAGACATGATGATATGCAGTGCTAGGAGCGTTCCAACGTAGTGCTAAGTGATACTGACGAAGAGGGAAAACAACCGGAGAGGTTTTCCCAACGTTTTATATTTTTCGGATAGATGAAAGAGAGGGGTCGGTTCCATGTTCGGCATGCCAGGGGCATGTGAAAGATGAACAGATTGCATAATTTGATTCATTGGATTTTTCTGAGCAATTTTCATATATAAATTATTTTCATCCAAGTTACAGATTAATTACTATGAATTTCCTAAGTTTAAATGTTTTTTTGAAATTATTTAAATTCGAAATAAATAAAAATAGAATAACTTTTTCACCTACTACTTCTCTAGCTAGGATCTAATATAGGTGGGGTCAGGGTGTTGGATTGACCCAGTCCAAGGTGGACTAGTCAACCGCGGAATAGTGCAACTGGGTCCTAGCTGTCATTGTCTATACTTAAGTTAGATAATTTTAACTGTTTTTAGGAAGCAGGGCCCGGTGCTCAGCAACAGAGGGTTAATTAGCAGGGTTTTTATTTAACTAAAAGTTTAATTATTGGGGTAATTATGGGGTTAGACCCAATTAAACAAGGGGGCCGACCCAGATGGCAGTGGCCTTCGGCCATGGCTGGGGCACGCACGCGCTCGCGCACGCTGCCAGGCCGAGTCCTGGCAACGACGTGGTCGGCAGGAGGAGCAATCGGGGCGGCCACCGGAGGCGGGAGCTGTGGCAGCAGCTCGAGCGCGTGAGGGGGGCTGCGGGAGGTGGGCGACCGCAGGCGGAGGACAACGGTGTAGTCGGGCGGAGGACCGTGGGATGGGTACCACGGCGGCATCGCCGACCAGCGAGGCCAGGATGGCCGCCGCGCTCCCTAGTGGGAGGTGGAGGGAGATGGAGGTGGGCTGGGCCTGGTTACTATAGTAACAGGCCGTAAGTGCACAATGTGCACTTAGCCTTTTCCCTTTTTTGTTTCTTTTATTTTCTTTTCTATTCTCTGTATTCGATTTAGTTTGTATAGTAAAATAATTTAGTTGCTTATGAAAATTAACACATAAATATTAGACCATGTATGACCTAGCACAAAAAGTTTCAAATATATTTGAATAGTATAAGTATTTGTTTATTTTAAATGGTTAAATTAAATGACGTTAGCCTCTATTTTAGTTATTTTAGAGGCATATAAACATTCCCAGAAATGTTGGTTGATGTTTCTTAAATTGTTAGTGTATATTTATGACCTTTTGAACATTTTTAATTCACTATTTTATGAAAATATAGTTTGACTTGTTATTTTGAATTTGAATTTGAACTCGATTTAAAACAAGTGAGGTTTGGATTTTTTTAATTATGATGACCTGGCATCATTAGTCAGAGGATTACTGTAGCTTAATAGAGGGGTGTCACAAATCTCCTCCACTACAAGAAATCTCATCCCGAGATTAGAGAGGTGGAGCAAGGGGAAAAAGAGTTGGCTACGAAATTCTAACGAATCCTTTTGTTCTTGGTTGCTCTTCTCGAAGAGGTCGATCCACTGCGTTGATGTATGCATTTCTCTGCATCAAGGCATGACGATGAAGTTATCGTTCTTTCTTCGGAAACTCCATCGTACTTACGAATAGGGAAGAATGGGGAAACTATAAGGACGTATGTCTGGAAGGATTGGCATCCGGTAATTACCTCAGGGGAAGAGATTTTAGAAGCACTAGGAAACATATCGAGAGTGATATAAGTAGGCTCAACCAGTTTCAACCAGGTAGCTATCCAGCCGATGCCTAAAACAGGTGATGAAGGGGTTCAGAGCAATGAAGAATAATGTTGCATCTGTTAGCAGAATGAAACATGGTAAGCAATTTATCTCGTGAATTACATACGAAGCCAAGCGCGAGGAATAAGTTTGGAAACAGGGGTGTACAAGAGATTCAGGTTTCGATCCTGTGGAACTGTGGGTTATGAGCCCACCATGTGGGTTAAAAGTAGGAAGGACACTGACATTTTGCACGATCATGATAGCAAGGCATGTCAGAAGATAGCCTGTCAGTTATGTTGGCGACAACGTTGGTACCAAGGGCGAGGGATGAAGAGAACCATTTTTCTGCTCGTAAGATGAGGCGGGCCAACAGCCAAAGTTCTCGTCCATCGGTTACCGGAAGATCTTCAACAATAGTAACATGGTCTTACTGACAGGGTTGTACAACCGAGGTGTTGACCTAAGCAGGGAATCATCACTGATTAGATAAGTTAGATTTTAAGAAAGGTTAAAAAATGGAAAAGAAGATGTGATTATTATTTAATCAGATCAATGGAAAGGGAAATGTGTTTAAACATAAGTATTAGGAGTATATCCTTCACAAGAATAAGCAGAGCAGGATATACATGACAGGACAACAAGTAGAACCACATCGGTAAAAGGGGCGAGGAAATTCATGACGTTACCCATGGTTAATTGATCAAGAAACATTTAGCATCATGCTTTGTTCTTGTTGATGTTTGAGTACCACAGTCATGCTTCGGGATAGCGTTGACATGGTCATCAGGTAAGGTCAGACTTTGGATACACAAAGGATCCATCGGGAATTTCTAGAACATCTCATGCAATTTTATCAGGGAAAAGATGAGGATGTGGCCGATGGGTTCATCAGCAATCCATCGACATGTCAAAAAGGATGTATTTCCAAAATTATATGAACAAGTTTGTGTTGGGGTGAGGGAAAGAATGTTGTCGATGATAACACAAATCATCGAGGGCAAGGATGGTATTTCTCATCATGAATTCGATTGATATCCTGGACGATCTCAGAATGTTGATGATGATCAGGACACAATTGTCGAAAGATTTCATGAAGATGCAATCGATCAATGATGACATTGAGCCAATGGAAGCAAAAGGTTGTTAGAACCATAGACAAGATGCAATCTCAGAGTAAGAGTTGCCATTCAAAAAAACAATGTGAGCTTGAAAGCTCGACGTAGCTTGGCGCACTCTCGGGATTGTGTTTCGAGGATGAAGGACATAGGTAGCACAGTCAATCTTTAATAAGACAATGATAATGTAGTCAACCAACTGGGAATGACATGATCAAGTCCAAACTCACAAGAAATGAAGATTACTATGAGTTGTTGAATCGCAATGGGACTCGATTCAGTTATCGGTGTCCTTGAGTGACTAGCAGTTCAGAACCCGGGGAAAATTGGAATCGGCGAGAATTAATACACTAGTAGAAAAAGGGTCAAATGTGAGACAGATTAGTCCCGGTTTGTAACAGAACCGGCACTAATGTGGCCATTAGTGTCGGTTCCAACGGCTAGCCGGGAGGAGCTCTTTAGTACCGGTTCGGGGCAAACCTTTAGCACCGGTTCGTGCCACGAACCGGTACTAATGAGAGTGGTGGCAGGATGTTGTCGAATGGGGCCCTTCCAAGCACCTTTAGTACCGGTTCGTGGCACGAACCGTACTAAATGTCGCCCTATATAAATCCTTCGATCCACCCGCACTCTGTTCTTCCCCTTTCCCTCTCCCTCTCCTCTATTCTTCCCTTCTTCCTCTCGAGTTCATCACAAAATTTGCCCCAAATTTTTCAAGATTTGCAGGCCCTCATCCATTCAAATGATCACCAAGGTTAGCAACTTTGTCCTTTCATCTCTCATTGCTAGATTAGCTCTTGCATTGGTTTATATAGTGATTAATTGTGGGTTTTAGTAATTTGGGAGGAATTATATGTGGTAGTATTTGATTTATATGCAACTTGAGGTCAAAATAACACTTAGTTTGCATATGTAGGTGTGGTTTACTTAGTGCCTTGTAAATCTCTGTCGTAACCACCGTCGATCGCCCGCACCGTCCCGTCGCGGCACCACCTTGTGGTGAGCCTCTTGTTCATGAAATTTTATATAAAAATTGATGTTTGTGTGATTTGGATATATAGTTACTCGTATAATAATTATCTTACCCGACGTTGTTTGTTATACATAGTGCCATGGTTTTGATATCCGTCCCGTCGGCCCTCGTCCTTGTTATGATTCGGATGTGGTATATTCTCTTTTAAAACTATTTGTTGCATTTCGTGTTTATGACAAATTATGCCCATCAAGTTGACATAGATATTTTTATCTAGGAGGTATGTGAACCGGAAATATTCCAACCGACCCTATTGTCGAGAGGTTAAATTTAGTTGAAAGAGAAAACGAGTACTTGAAAGAAAAATTGAAAAGAGTTGAGGGGGAGAAGATGGAATTGGAGTTGCATGTTGCCGATGTCGTCGATGATCACAAGATCAAGATGGAGAAAATGCGCTTGAAGATTAGAAAGATTAGAAAATATGCCATCGATAGTGAGGCTTGGTATCATTATGCCGTTGGATCAATTGTTACCTTAGTTGCGATCTTGATCGCATTTGTTGTTGCATTTAAATGCTTTAGCTAGAGAGTTATTTGTTTGTTGCATTTAAGTGTTGTATGAACTTTATGTATGAACTTGTATTAATTTGGTCTATTCGGTGTCGTGTAATGAAGATGAGCCGGCAAGGGATGTACGATGACCGGTGCTCTCCCCAGTTCGTTGAGGGCGTGCATACTTTTCTGCTTGCAGCTGAGGCAAACAAGCGGGCGGATGGTTTTATGCCTTGTCCATGTCTGGCTGTAAGAATGGTCGCAATTACTCTCGTCAAGAACCATTCCGTCCACCTGTTTGAGTCGGTTTCATGCCCCACTATAATGTTTGGACCAAGCACGGAGAAAGAGGGTTATGATGAAAGACAATGAAGAAGGAGAGGACGACGACAGCTATCCCGGCCATGGGTTCCCTGAATACGATGATACAACAATGGGGAAGAAGCTGAGCGTGTAATGCGGGAAGAAGTTGGGCGGCAATGCGGGAAGAAGCTGAAGAAGAGGCATCGATGAGCCCGTTGATGATCTAGGTCGGGCCATTGCCGATGCAAAGAGAAACTCGCGCAAGTGATTTGGAGAAGAAGAAGTTGCAGCGCATGTTAGAGGATCACAAAAATTGTTGTACCCAATTGCGTAGGTGACAAGAAAAAGCTGGGCACCACTCGAATTGCTGCAATGGAAGGCAAAGAATGGTGTATCGACAAGGGATTTGGAAAGTTGCTGGTAATGATAAAGGATATGCTTCCAAAGGACAACGAATTGCCCGAGAGTATGTACGAAGCAAAGAAGGCTGTCGCCCTCTAGGGTTAGAGGTGCGGAAGATACATGCATGCCCTAATGATTGCGCATCCTCTACCGCGGTGAGTACGAGGATTTGAACGCTTGCGGTATGTGGTGCATTGCGCTATAAGATCAGCGCGATGAGCATGGTGATGTCGAGGGCGGCGCCCAGAAAAAGATTCCTGCCAAGGTGATGTGGTATTCTCCTAAAATACCACGGTTGAAACGTTGTTCCAAAACAAAGAGCATGCCAAAGCGTGCGATGGCACGAGAAGACCGTAAGAAAGAAGGAAAGTTGAGAGTACCGGTGACGGGTCGCAGTGGAGAAAAATCGAAAGAAATACGGAAGGAGTTTGCAGATGGCGCAAGGAGCGTATGGTTTGGTCTAAGCGCAGATGGCATTAATCCTTTTGGGGAGCAGAGCAGCAACCATAGCACCTGGCCTGTGACTCTATGTTTGTATAACCTTCCTCCTTGGTTGTGCATGAAGCGGAAGTTCATTATGATGCCGTGCTCATCCAAGGCCCTAAGCAACCCGGCAGCGACATTGATGTGTACCTAAGGCCATTAGTTGAAGAACTCTTACAACTGTGGAATGGAACAGGTGTGCGTCGTGGGATGAGCACATGGGGAAGAATTTGACCTAAAGGCGTTGCTGTTCGTGACCATCAATGATTGGCCTGCTCTCGGTAACCTTTCGAGACAGACAAACAAGGGATACCGCGGATGCACGCACTGTTTGGATGATACCGACAAGATATAGTTGAATAGTTGTAAGAAGAATGTGTACAGGACATCGTCGATTTCTTCCGAGCAGGCATCCGTAAGAAAGAAAGGCAAGCATTTCAAAGGTGAGGCGGATCACGGACGAAGCCTCGCCACCGTCATTGGTGCTGATGTACATGATATGGTCAAGGATTTGAAGGTGATATTTGGAAAGGGTCCTGGCGGACAACCTGTTCCAAAGGACGCTGACGGACGCGCACCCATGTGGAAGAAGAAATCTATATTTTGGGACCTGCCATATTGGAAAGACCTAGAGGTCCGCTCCGCAATCGACGTGATGCACGTGACGAAGAATCTTTGCGTGACCCTGCTTGGCTTCTTGGGCGTGTATGGGAAGACAAAAGATACACGTGAGGCACGGGAGGACCAGCAACGTATGCACGGAGAAGGCGGCATACATCGAGGGTCATGCAAGCTACGCTCTTACCAAAGAAGAGAAGGAAATCTTCTTTGAATGCCTTTCGATATTAAGGTACCGTCGGCTTAAATCGAATATAAAGGGAATAATAAACATGGCAGAGAAAAGTTCCGAACCTAAAGTCTCAAGACTGCCACGTGATTATGACGCAACTTCTTCCGGTTGCATTGAGGGGCTTCTACCGAAAACGTTCGATTAGCCATTGTGAAGCTATGTGCATTTCTCAATGCAATCTCTCGAAGGTAATCGATCCAGAAATCATACCAAGGTTCTGAGAATGATTTGGTGCAATGTCTTGTCGGTTTCGAGTTGGTGTTCCCACCATCCTTCTTCAACATCATGACGCACGTCCTAGTTCACCTATCTTGAAGAGATTAACGTTTTGGGTCCTGTATTTCTACACAATATGTTTCCCTTTGAGAGGTTCATGGGAGTCTTAAATAAATATGTTCATAACCGTGCTAGGCCGAAGGAAGCATCTCCAAGGGCCATCAAAATGAGGAGGTCATTGATTTTTGTATTGACTTTATTCCTGACCTTAAGCGATTGGTGTTCTGAATCGCGGCATAAGGGCAGACTGGATGGAAAAGGCACGCTAGAGGGGAACAAATAATATTTATGGACGAACATTCTCTCACTGAAGCACACTACACAGTTCTACAGAATTCCGCCTTGGTGGCTCCGTATATGGATGAACACAAGAATTTGCTACGCTCCAAACACCCGGAGCGGTATGATGACTGGATTACACGTGAACAAACCAGGAGTTTCGCCAGCTGGTTGCAGACACGTACCATGCATGACACCTCTATTGAAGATGACCTGTACTTGCTGTCCCAGTTACCATCTTGAATATAATGACTTTCAAAGGGTGCGAGATAAATGGTAATACATTTTACACGATCGCCCAAGATAAGAAGAGCACCAACCAAAACATTGGTGTCCGCTTTGATGCAGAAACCAAGACGGAAAGGAAACATATTATGGTTATATACAGGACATATGGGAACTTGACTATCGGCGTGGTTTAAAGGTCCCTTTGTTTCGCAAATGGGTCAATATGACACGAGGCGGGTAACGGAAGACCCGCGAGACGGAATGACAACAGTGGATCTCAACAATCTTGCGTGATGCAGACGAACCATTCGTCCTAGCCAATGATGTGGCACAGGTTTTCTATGTGAAGGACATGTCTACCAAGCCAAGAAAAGAAAAGATAAGGAAGCGAATGCATCGCACGATGAGCCAAAGCGGCACATAGTTCTTTACGGGAAGAGAAACATCGTGGGAGTGGATGACAAGACAGACAAGTCGAAGTTTATGAAAAGTTTGATGAAATTGCTCCATTCACAGTGAATATTGACCCGAGCATCCCGTTAAATGATGAAGATTTTCCATGGTTACGGCGCAAAGGGACACACGCAAAGAAAAAGTTTCACACCCAAAGATCTGGGATGTGATCGGCTTCACTAGTTATCATCACTTTCTTCTGTGTTTCGCACCGAGAGGGGAATATCTGTAATAGTTAGGGTAGTTATGTGTTTTGGCATTTGAAACGCGAGTAAATTTTATGTGCAAACAAATTCACACTAATTTCAAATAATTCAAAATTTAAACTATTCAAATTTCAAAACTACGGGCACTAACAGAAAGTTTGTAATTTTTTGTACCTAAAGAGGCTGTGTCAGCCTCCGGTCGAACTATGGCCCCACCATCACCATTTAGTGCGGTTCGTACCACGAACCGGTACTAATGAGGTTGTGTCGTAAGGCTGGGGCACCACGAGCACCTTTAGTACCGGTTCATGGATGAACCAGGCGTAAGCTGTTTTTAGTCCCACCTCATGAAGTGAGAGGGACTAGGAGCGATTTATAAGCCCTGAGTGCAGAGATGATGAAGAAGAGGATCAATGCTCACGTTGCTTAGCTTCAAGCCTTCAGAATACGGTAGACTGCGGAGCTATGCGCAGTGCAGTTTACACTATTCAAAGGCTTGAAGCAAATTAACGACATTGCACCTCTTTTATTTTAATAACTTATTACAACTCCGGACTTCTTCTCGTTATGGCAAAAACTAATTGCACGTCGACATTTCTTTTTTAAGTTATAACTCCAGACTTTGACCATCAAGTTTTGCGAGAAAAGAAAAATAGCAGAAAAGAAAGAAAAACTATAGCTGAAAAGAAAAAACTATATAAAAAATACTCAAAAATAAATAGAAGAAAATAAATATAGCAGAAAAGAAAAACTACTCGAAATAAATAGAAGAAAAAATAAAGCATAAAATAAAAAATTATATTTGCTATTTTTCAATCGTTTACAAAATGACCGTGAAATTGAAAATCACTACAAAATGAACTCTGAAAATGTTGAATTTTGGCAAACTAGATGAAAAACTAATCACAAATAAATAGAAGAAAATAAATATAACAGAAAAGAAAAAAACTATACAAAAAACTACGCAAAAATAAATAGAAGAAAATAAAGCAGAAAAGAAAAAAACTACAAAAAAAATTGGGGCGCTGCCCTGTGGGCCTGATAGGCCACAGGTGTGTAATAACAGGCCTTAAAGGCCCAACAGACTCACATGGCAGCGCACAGAGTTTAGGCCCACAAGCCTGCTATACAGAGGAGTTCGAAGTGGTAGCCGCGGCTGGGTTTATAAACTAGTGTGGCTGCCCTTCGCCCGGCGAGGTGGGACTAAACTTTGGGGTGGCAGCGCGAGGCCTTTAGTACCGGGTCGTGGCACAAACCGGTACTAAAGGGGGGGCCTTTAGTACCGGTTTATGCCACCACCCGGTACTAAAGGGGGTCGCTTCCTGCCGCTTGGGCTGGCCAAAACAGGCCTTTAGTACCGGTTGGTGGCTCCAACCGGTACTAAAGGTGCCTTCTATATATACAACACTTCGAATTTCATTCCCCCTCTGTTTCTTCCTTTGTTTCCGTCGTCTCCGTCGCCGTCGCCGCCCTCGTCTCCGTCGCCGCCCTCGTCTCCGTCGCCGCCCCCGTCCCTGTCGCCGCCCTCGTCTCCGTCGCCGCCCCCGTCCCCGTCTCCGCCCCGTCCCGTCGCCTCCCTCGTCTCCGTCGCCGCCTGGCCCGTCCCGTCGCTGCCGTCCCCAGCGTCGCCGCCTTGCCCATCACCGCCCCCGGCCGTCGCCTCGCCGTCGCCGTCGCCCCGCTGTGAGCTCTCCCCCTCTAACCCCTCTCCCTCGCCCCCGGCGGCCACCATGGGCGCCGCCCGTCCCCGAGCCCATACACACACACACACACAAGCATGATGAACACACACACACACACACATGTATGAATTAATGCATGTATATATTAGTATATACGTATTTTGTATGTTTAATTAGTTTAGATTATTTAGATTATTATTTTTTCACTATTATATATGTATGAATGCATGTTAGATGGATATAATTAGTGTTTAATTAGTATGGAAATTTTTTATATAATGTTGTTTTTCAGTTTTTTAATGGATGTATAGAAGTTGTGTTTTCTGTTTTAGCGTTAGATGCTTAATTAGTATGAAATAGTATATAGATTTTTGAAATAGTAGAAATGTTAGAAATTTTAGTTATCAAAATCAATCATTAAAAAATATTATTTTTGCGGGCATATAGCTAGTATTTGTTCTCGACGATGCCCGCCCGCATCCTCGCCGTCGACCCGTCATGACGACGCCCAGCCGACCCATGTCCGGACTGGGCTCACCGGCTGGCACTGGGAGGTGCTGCTCGGAGGGCGCGCCGCTTGATGAGGAACCCGGCCCGGGTCCCGTCGTCGACCCTGATCTCGTTTGGTGGCGTTCGCGTGGGCCAGTTTGGTGCGGAGGGACCCGCCCCGCCGGAGGATGCGTCGCCGTGTCGGGGAGGAGGACGAGCACGTCCATCGCTACATGGTTGCGTTAGAGGCGGCAGGTTCTCCAATACTGGCAAGTATCTTCAAGGATCTCACTTCAGCTATGATCCTGTGAGGTTCCTTCTCTTTGGGTGTCCACCGCCCGCGCCGCGAGAACCATGAGTGTCCTAGATTCTTACGTAGTATTCGATCTTTAATTAGCTAGCGGTGATGTACTATTCAATATTATATATTATTCGAGGCGATGTATTCGAGATTGTATCTATTATTCTAGGCGAAGTATTGAGATTATATCTATTATTGAGACGATGTAATTTGAATACTAAATTGTTTTATATTTCTTTTGAATTAGTTAAATAAAAGCTATGGCGAGACAATACCGGCAGAGAGGGAGAACAGACCATGTTCGATATGATCTGTGAGCCGATGATGATCGAATGAAGAAGATTATGACGGCTCGAATTTTAAACAACACGGAGAGGGTGATATGATATTCGATCGCGACGATCGAATTGATGAAGTCATGAACTACGATTATGGCGATGACGAAGAACATGTTGATCCTGAAACAACAAAGACCGCGAGGTATATATATTTATATAAGCAGGTATCTGGTGATCATCACATGTTTTAAATGACTTGAAGATATATTAAGGAATCTATCTTTGTTCTTTCAGCCATCCGGATCGAGCAAATCTTGAGCAAAAGGACGAAACGAGGCCCGAACAAAAAGTTGAAGGAGGCGTAAAGTACAATATCGAGCGGTCAGACCTAATGGCGAACCATTAGCGCCTAAGAAGATTGCGGACAAGTTCGTTTAAATCGGTCGCGGAGTTCTTGTGAAGGACCAACTCGATCTCCTTCAAGAATGGAGAGAGCCAGCAAAAGACAAAGGACAAAAAGGCAAAGAGGACGCTGCTCCACGTCCGGATGTTACTTTGTCAACAAGAATCAAAAAGATCTGCTTTGGGATACTCTCATGGAACATTTCACCCTACCAGATCATTTCACGAAGCAGATGTGCAGAAAGTCAAGGGCGCTGCTCTTAGGAAGATGGCGGTTGCATTCAAGAACCACAAGAATCGTGAATGGGACAAATCGTCAAGGAGGAAGGAAGACTCCAGATTCGAGGGAACACTACAGAACCAACATGCTCATTGGGACGATTTCGTGAAATTCAAGGATTCGGAATTAGCTAAGGAATGGTCGAGAATAAACAAGAAGAATGCCGAAAAAAAGGATAAGTTCCATAAGCTGGGGCCAGGTGGCTATGCGGTGGAAATGCCTAAGTGGGATAAGTCTGAGAAAGAGATGGAGGATGCAGGTGCCACTCCGGTTACTAAGAGATGGCCCCGGGTCGGGACTTGGTTCTATGCGCATGGGGGAGTTGGACCGAAGGCAGGCAATGTTTGACGAGGGCAAGTCTGAAGGAGCCGACGATGCGATACTTGTTGCAATAGAAGAGGCACGATCGGGGTGTTCCAGCCCAACAGAGAGAATGACGAGCTTCGCTGCGTGCCGGGAAATCCTGAACACCGGGAAGAACACGAGGCAAGGGCGGTATTCCGTGGTATGAGGGGTTTTCAGACTGGAACACCGACTACAGAACCCGTGCGAGAAAGAAGATTGCGGAGGAGAAGAAGAGGAAGATGGAGGAAGAGCAGAGGAAGCGGGACTATGAACGCCTTCAAGGCCTAGAAGCAAGTCAAGCGGAATTGGTAGTCAAATTCCAGCGGCAGCAGGAGCAGATCGACTCACTTACCCAGCAAAGGGGGTCTCAGCAGCTGCAGCAGCTAGCGAATGATCCAGCATTGGATAGCACCGCCCCATCCATGCCGAGAAGCAGCGTGGGTTCCGCCCCGGACGACGCAATGCTGGGTAGATACCCCGTGGATGACATCACGGAGAACACTAGCTGCGAGCTACACGTCAAAATGAAGAACATATCCATGAAGGTGGCGAACGGTGTTGCTTTTCCATTACCCCCAAAGCAACCTACCATTGCATCTCGATTCAGAGGGCTATGCTCGTGTCATGGTTGACGAGGTGGTGCACCCATATTCGGGCTAGAGCTTGACATTCACGGAGGTGACGACGGCGCTTTCGGAGACGCCAACCATTGTATCATCCTATGGAAAAAGTTGCATCATCTTTGAAGGCACCGACACGCGTCATCCGACTCCTCGTTGAAGTCCGCCACCGAGTCAGCAGTCTCCCGCTCCTGCAAGTCCACCAAGTCCGGCAAAGTGTCGGGACACTCCTCCTCCAAGTCCGGCAAAGTGTCGGCCTCCTCCTCCTCCAAGTCCGCCACAGCGTCGGGCGTCCCTCCTCCTCCAAGTCCGGCACAACCTCAGGCCTCCTCCTCCAAGTCCGGCACAGCCAGCGCCACTCCTCCTCGTCCAACTCAGCCCGTCGGCCGGCGTCTCCGCCGCCAAGCAATCGCAGAAGAGACACCCGCAGCTATGGTGCGTGGCGGCACGAGTCGAGGTAGTACAGGAAGTACAGGCGGAGGCAAGCTATATAAATATGGTCGCCTCACGCCTCTTCCGCAGAGGTCTTATGAAAGGTCCGAGGAGGAAATCGCAGCCATATCGAAGTCCGAGGTGGAAGCCCATTTTGCACCGAAACCGCCACCGCCGCCAAGGGAGAAAGTCCCTGAGGAAACGATTGACCACTTCATTCGTATGGCTCAACCACCAGCTCCCAAGCCTGTTGACACAGACTATGAGCGCCACATCAGGAAGTTAAATCGAGCACGCCACGTAAGGAGGCGAGCTCGGATCGAGCAAACAAGAAGCAGCTGTCAAAAATGCGGAAAACCATTCCCGGCTGGGAGAACAGCGGCGCAATCGATCCCCCGCTTGTTGTGCCAACAACACGTGATCTGTGCGCCCAATATTATTGTGGGCAAACAGTTTACGTTCTGAGGTGGGCAATGTGGTAATAACGGAGGACCATATAATGCAGGCTGAAGTGCTCAAAATCACTGTTGGACAACTCCTCGAGATCGAGCCCATGCCTGTGATTAGAGAGGATGAAATAAAGCGGAAATATGTCGGGGCCAACCTTTGGTCGATCCAGACAAGGTCAAGAACCTCCCAACGAGAATGTATGAATTGCATCAATGGTACATGAACATTACCAAGATTTCTGATCGATTGTCCCTCATGGTGAATGTCAAGGAGGTGCATTACTTCCATGAGAAAGTTGTGTCCGTTAAGTATTCTGAAATGTTTCAGTTATACAATCAAGGCGCACTCGACAAATCTATAAATCGGTTGCTATTATGCGTAAGTGATTTCTTTTTGTAATTTAAGTCTCAAGCTAGCTGTAGTGATCCTTTTGATCAATCATTACCTGTAATTATCCTCACTATA
This sequence comes from Aegilops longissima, assembly GCA_021605205.1. NCBI lineage: Eukaryota > Viridiplantae > Streptophyta > Magnoliopsida > Poales > Poaceae > Aegilops > Aegilops longissima. The sequence goes on from CM038677.1 coordinate 823,757,743, forward strand.
TTCTTTTACGTGGTATTATATGCAGGATGAAGATGTATGAAATGAGAAAAGGTGGGCGCTTTGGCATTGGGTTCATTGTCCCAAACACCGTTAATGAATACACATGGAAAATAAATCAACGTCATCAAAAGGCCGTGAGGACAACATGCTAGAGTTCTTGAAGCGCCTCAAATACAATGAAGATATACTACTTCCTTACAACTTCCGAGTGAGTCACACTGTCTTGTACTACAAATTCTCTGTTTTTGCCTACTAGCTAGCTACATGTTTTTGCTTACATATGCCCGCTTAATTAAGACATGCAAGCGTGTGTGCATGCAGATTTCACTGGGTCTTGTGTATCATTAAAGTTGGCCTTGAACAGTTGAAATCTGGACTCACTACTCAAAGAAAAAACTGACTATAACATCTTGTTTGGGATAGTCAACAGGTAATTTCAATCATTATTAACTATATATCTCGGCCTATTTAGTTCGTCATTTTCATGATATGAACTATTTAATAACCCTTTATTCATTTTCTTTGTCGGTGGGCAGGGCTTGGGCAAGGTTCATCAGCGTGACCCGGAGAATGGAAACAAAAGCTTAAATGGTTTAGACCCAAGGTAAGTAATTAAGTAGTACTAGCTAGCTAGCTAGCTGCCATCTGTTTAATTATCATGCTTGATTAATTATTATCTGATCAAATTCCATTCTCGTAAAGGCCTGAAGCGGTAGCGAGGGACTGATCTGTGTGCATTCTGCGTTTGCGAGAACATTCGCATGATGGCGTCCGAAAGGAGCAGATCTCAAAGACAGGAATGTGTACGCTTGTCAAAACACTATTCACAATTTTTACACCATAATCGATATCTAGTCACACAACTAATACACATGCATATTGATCTCCTTCTTAACAGTTCACAGAGGTGCGGGAGAAGTTCCTAGAAACGGAGCACGTAGAAGCACTTCAAGAGGAAATAGCGGGATTTTTGCTCGACTAGGTCATAAATCCGAAGGGAGAATACTATTACCCGCTACCGCCCCCATGAAAACCGCTTCCAATTGTCATCGTGCTCCGAAGGCACCAATTAGGCTAATGCCACTGGCTCCGAAGGCAACATGCATATGTAGGAGAAATTGTATATAGCTATACATGTGTGTATGTGTGAATTAATTAATATGATGGTTTGTGAGACATTGATGATATATATATATATATATATATATATATATATATATATATATATATATATATATATATATATATATATATATATATATATATATATATATATATATATATATATACGTGTACAATGTGTAGTATCGTAAAATACCAGCAAGCGAAAAAGAATTAGAATGGAAACACAAAATTAAATGAAAAGAAATCATAAAACTAAAAACCCCAAACCTTATAGTACGGTTGGTCTTACCAACCGGTACTAAAACTCGAGCCCTGGAGCTGGCTCGTGCCACGTGGTTTCCCTTTAGCACCGGTTCGTGCTGAACCGGTACTAAAGGGAAACTTTAGTGCCCACACTTTAGTGCCGGTTATGGAACCGGCACTAAAGGGCCTTAAGAACCGGTGCTATTGCCCGATTCTGCACTAGTGATAGTTGATGAAGAACTCATAAGAAGTTATGTAGTTTCGTGATATTCTCAAGATACCAGAGGGTAATACTCGAAGGTAGAGCATAATAGAGGTTAGACTAGTGCATTGATCTGTAGAAGTCAAGTACTTTAACCTGTCCGAGAAATGGAATCAAAGGAGAACAATATGGTCGGAGCCACATTTGTAATTGACCAAACCACAAATATAAGATGGATTTATAACAGGAGGATAATTATTATTATGACAATATTCCATGATAAGATCTACACCGTGTCCATGGGCATGAACACAAAGTTCAAGGTTGACTCCCACTTCTTGAATGCATAACCTCTCATTCACTTCTCATTTTTGAAGAAGTTGTAGTGTTGAAATTTTATCTGGCAAACACCAGAAGAGTAAGACTCGCGAAAACTCTCGATTCACACGGATTAGGGTGAAGACATAGGTGAAAGGATAGAGAAGAGGTGTCTAGAGGGGGGGGGGGGTTGATTAGACACTAAGTACCAAAAGTTGCAGTTTTTAACTTCTTTAAGTTGGAGTGGAGTTTAGGCACAAGTTTAACACTCACAATACATATCAATAAAGCATGCAAAGAGTATATGAGAAGCAGAAAGTAAAGCATGCAACTTGCAAAAATGTAAAGGGAAGGGATTGGAGGATTCAAACGCAACTTGGAGACACGGTGATTTTTGAGCTGTGGTTCCGATAGGTGGTGCTATCGTACATCCACGTTGATGGAGACTTCAACCCACTAAGGGTAACCGTTCTTGTGAGTCCACGGAGGCTCCACCCACGAAGGGTCCACTTGAAGCAACCTTGTCTATCCCACCATGGCCGCCGCCCACGAAGGACTTGCCTCACTAGCGGTAGATCTTCATGAAGTAGGCGATCTCCTTGCCCTTACAAACTCCTTGGTTCAACTCCACAATCTTGTTGGAGGCTCCCAAGTGACACCTAGCCAATCTAGGATACACCACTCTCCAAGAAGTAACAAATGGTGTGTTGATGATGAACTCCTTGCTCTTGTGCTTCAAATGATAGTCTCCCCAACACTCAATTCTCTCTCACGGGATTTGGATTTGGTGGAAAGAAGATTTGAGTGGAAAGCAACTTGGGGAAGGCTAGAGATCAAGATTCATATGGTAGGAATGGAATATCTTGGTCTCAGCACACGAGTAGGTGGTTCTCTCTCAGAAAATGGATGCTAGAAGTGTAGGTTCATTCTGATGGCTCTCTCCACGAATGAAGAGGAGGTGGAGGGGTATATATAGCCTCCACACAAAATCTAACCATCACACACAACTTGCCAAACTCGGTGGGACCGAATTGGTAAACTCGGTCAGACCGATTCAGCAAATCTAGTGATCGTTAGGATTTTTGGTGGGACCGACATGCAACTCGGTAGGACCGATATGGTTAGGGTTAGGGCATAACATAATCTCGGTGAGACCAATTACACAAACTCGCTGGGACCAATTTTGGTAATAAGCTAACCAGAGAGTTGGTCAGGCAAACTCGGTTTGACCGATTACACAAACTCGGTGGGACCGATTTTGGTAATAAGATAACCAGAGAATTTGCATTGTAATCTCGGTAGTACCGATTGCTCAAACTTGGTGAGACCGATTTTGGTAATGGACATACACAGAGAGATTACAATCCCATCTCGGTGAGGCCGAGATCCCTATCGGTGAGACCGATTTGCCTAGGGTTTGTGGCAGTGGCTAAGACATCTGAACTCGGTGGCGCCGGATAGAAAGAATCGGTGGGGATGAGTTAGACTTTTGGTTTTAGGACATATGTGGATGTGAGAAAGTAGTTGAGGGTTTTGGAGCATATCACTAAACACTTTGAGCAAGCAAGCCATTAAGCAACACCTCATCCCCTCTTGATAGTATTGGCTTTTCCTATAGACTCAATGTGATCTTGGATCACTAAAATAGAAAATGTAGAGTCTTGAGCTTGGAGCTTGAGCCAATCCTTTGTCCTTAGCGTCTTGAAGGGGTTCCACATCCTTTAGTCCATGCCACTCCATTGTTGAACTTGTCTGAAACATACTAGGCAAAGGTGTTAGTCCAACAAGAGATATGTTGACATTAATTACCAAAATCACCCAGGGAGCACTTGTGCTTTCAATAGGTTCAACCCATAGGGGCATCTTAGGAACAAATCCCACAATCTTCAAGATTAATTAACACAAGCTCGAAAGCAGAGCATGGTCGACAAGGCAGAGGATACAATTTACAAAAGGCATCATATATCTGAGGAAAGGCTCACAAGGTTATTGAATATGAATGACGTTGTCAGATAAAATCCAACAAAGGATCTGGTGGTCCACAAGGGATCTAATGTGAGCATCGGTACTCAACTAGAAGAAGAAAGAATGCAAGGAGATCAGATTACAGAAACAACTGGCTAATTCAAAGCTCATATGCAAAGGAATTATGATTTCCAAATCAAGGGATCACAAGCGAACATACTGATTAAGTATGGATAAGTTGAATAGACTTAGGGGTACAATCGATGGCAATTTGATTGGTTGAGAACCAACTCATGTCCAAAATGACGTCTGAGCTGGAAGGATGAATTCTAGGATTCGACTAAGGATTGCAAGCAGCCTCAACATATTGAATCAACGGACTCAAAATGACGATGTCAAAGGATACTAATGAGTATTGCTAAACATATGGAAAGTAACCATAATGCAACCATACAAGTATTTGCACAACAATAGTTGGTAGAGGATCGTCAGAAAATCGGATAGTATTTCAATCAATTTTGTGAAACACATGAACAACTGGGGATGAACAGATCCTCGGTAAGTGTGAGGAATTATTCGTAGGGGTATTCATGCGGAAAGGAGCTGCAAGGCAGTAGGCATAATGGATTCTTGGAATATAGGAGAATGTTTCGTGGTATCTTGTAATAACAAGAGCAACGGGGGATTATTGTATGGATGGTAAGCGTATGTAAGTATGCATAGGGATTTGCTGGTGGTAGAGTATTGCAAAAGCTATGGACACAAATTCTCTAAAGAACATTGGAGGGTATCTTTGGAGTCTTTTGATGAATCAAGCCATCATCTGGAATGAGAGGCTCTCCGGGTGGAAGTGGTTACGGGAACCTAGAGTTAGAGTTAGCAAACTCTTTAACCCGAATAGAAGAGAGATCAGAAGCCCAGAGTAAAGACGAGGAATAAAAGACCTAATACCACCCAATTTGTGATGTGGGCCCGTAAGACACACAACAATGTTAGAAAAAGTTTTTCAATGACTAGACTCAACTTCGGCCAAGGAGTCGGAAATGGGGGGGACGGGGGGGTTCCTACAGGTAGTCGACTCTGATACCAACTTGTGATGCTCCCAATTCAACCGTACACTAATCATACACGCAAATGTGTACGATCAAGATCAAGTACTCACAAGAAGATATCACAACACAACTCTAGACACAAATTAAAATAATACAAACTTTATATTACAAGCTAGGGGCCTCGAGGGCTTGAATGCACACGAGTCAGCAGAAGCAACAATATCTAACTACAGACATAAAGTTAAACAAGATTGCCTTAAGAAGACAAGCACAAACAAGATACAGATCGAAAAGGCACAGGCCTCCTGATTGGGACGTCCTAACTACTCCTGGTCGTTGGTGGACTCCACGTAGTTGTATACACCCTCGGGGTAGTAGTATCCATCGGCGGTGACATCTGGCTCCTGGGATCCACCATCTGATCGCAGCAACCGTGTATATGGGAAAAGGAGGTAGCAAAGAAACCGTGAGTACTCATCCAAAGTACTCTCAAGCTTACATCCGAACTATGCTAAGTATGCAATGGTATCAAGGAATGGGCTTTATTTGTGGACTAAACTGCAGAATGCCAGAGGAGAAGGGAAAGTCTAGCATATCGAAGACTAGCATCTTCAAGCATCTTGCAGCATTTAGAAGAGTACATAATAGCATTTTATAAATTCAGAAGCATGTTGTAGCATTAATGCCCAGAGATCCTTCCTCGACTCCCTATGAGAAAGCAATCCCGAAGCCAACATATCCATCACATATCTCAAGTATCCATTTGTAGTTGTAATAGATCGAGATACAACTCCGAGCGTCCATTACCATGGACATGGCTATTCGAATAGATAACTTCCCTGCAGGGGTGAACCACATTACCCAACACACTTTGATTACTCTAGTCGGACACACTTTCATGGGTCATGCCCGGCCTCAGAAGATCAACACGTCATAGTCCTATCTAGGCTTCGCAGAGAGGTCCCCGTCGGTCTACATCCTACGCGCCCAGGGGCTTGGCCCATCGCCCTTTGCACTTCGGGTCCTTATGCAACGAGCCGGGATGAGCACCACCTCATCTATGGCACTGGCCCGACAGGCCCACAATGCTGAACTGGACGTCTGAAAGAGCTTTCGGAAGAAACGTATGACGCCGAGTGCCCATAACTGTTCCCGTGTGGCGGTTAGTGCGTATAGGCCAGTGGCCAACTCAGATCAAATACGCAAACCCTTAGTGTATTGGGAGCTCGCAGTGACGAGCATAGACTCACGATCATGTGACCCCGTTGTCCCGTCTCGAGGAAATACGAGAAGGGCCAGGCCCAACCCTCTCTCTAGGGCGGTCTACCTGCCCGGCCGTGCCTTGTAATTACCTCGCGGGTACCTGATACGTCTCCAACGTATCTATAATTTATGAAGTATTCATGCCATATTTACAACAATTTTATATGGTTTTGGTATGATTTGCATGGAACTAACCCGGACTGACGCTGTTTTCAGCAGAACTACCGTGGTGTTGTTTTTTGAGCTGAAACTTTTTGATGATTTTTTTGGAACAAAAGAGACCCCCGAAGCTTCGTGGGAGGGCCAAAAGAGCCACAAGGAGGGCACAACCCACCTGGGCGCGCATGAGGGGCCCGGTTTGCCTCGGTGGGTTGTGCTCACCTCGAGGCCCATCTTCACGTGAAACCGACACCAAAAGATCCTATAAATAGAGAAACCATCAAAAATAACCCTAGATCATAAGTTCCACCGCTGCAAGCCTCTGTAACCACGAAAAACCAATCTAGACCCCGTTCTGGTACTCTACCGAGGGGGAAATCATCACCGGTGGCCATCTTCATCATCCCGGCGGCCACCATGATGAGGAGGGAGTAGTCCACCCTCGGGGCTGAGTGTTTGTACCAGTAGCTATGTGTTTAATCTCTCTCTCTCTCTCTCTCTCTCTCTCTCTCTCTCTCTCGTGTTCTTAAGATGTCACGATGTTGATGTATCACAGACTTTATTAATATAGTTGGATCATATGGTGTTTTCCCCTCTCTATCTTGTTGTGAATTAAGTTTTCCCTTTGAGGTTTCGTTTTATCGGATTGAATAATTTTATGGATTTGAGAACACTTGATGTATGTCTTGCTATGTATACCCGTGGTGACAATGGGGTATCATATTGATTCACTTGATATATGTTTTGGCACTCAACTCGCGGATTCACGAGGTGACATTGGGGCAATCTATGCATAGGGGTTGATGCATGTTCTTGTCTTTGTTTCTCCGGTAGAAATCTTGGGGCACTCTTTGAGATTCTTTGTGTTGGGTTGAGTATTATGAATCTAAAATTGTTTGATGCATATCGTATAATCCACTCACGGATACTCGCGGCGACATTAGAGTTGGTTGATGTGTATCATATGGTGTTATTTTAGTACAAACTCTTGGTTAGATCGATCGGAAAGAATAGCTTGGTGTTATTTTGTATGAACTCTAGGATAGATTGATCGAAAGAATAGTTTTGAGGTGGTTTCGTACCCTACAAAAAATTTCGTCTTATGTTCTCCGCTACATAGGAACTTTGGAGTGATTCTTCATTGCTCATTGAGGTATGGTTATATGATCCAATTAGATTAGCATTGTTGAGATATTGCACTAGCGAAAGTATGGACCCTAGGCCTCATTTTCAAGCATTGCAATACCGTTTGTAATCCGTTTTATCAATTGCTACCTTGCTGTTTTTTATTGTTACTATTACAAAAATCAATATCTACTATCCATATTACACTTGTATCACCATCTCTTCGCCGAACTAGTGCACCTATACAATTTGTCATTGTATTTGGTGTGTTGGGAACACAAAAGACTCTTTGTTATTTGGTTGCAGGGTAGTTTGAGAGAGACCATATTCTCATAGATCCACAATATTCATTCACTCGGATAGCCCTACTTTCTCCAATAAAAAAGAGGGATTTAGAGGTGGAATGTCCACGACAGGGTCCATGTACCTACTCATACGGACCAACGTAGTATTCTTGACAAGGGAATACCAAGAAACTGTAATCTTCATCTCAGAGCCACCAACGTGGGATGCATGTTGGCTTGTGTTGCACACAGCTAGTTTAGAAGGAAAAGAAAAAGGGCGCCTACTCAGTGGTAAGTTAGGTCATTCCTTTCTGGCTATCAGAAAAGAGTATGATCTCGGGGTGTGATGCAACTTAATGGTGTGTAAGCTTGCACGAGTACTCCTAGTTTTCCTTCGAGTTCCACGGACACGACTTGCTTTGATAGATTGAGGTGACCGCATTTACCCTTGGGCATTTTATCCGTACTTTGAATTGAATAACACTGCCTGCCTGGCTTCAGTCTCAACAACATATTTGATACAGCCAGGAGGTAGCGAAAAGCAGAAAAATCTTAGTCCATGTTCGAATGGCAAGGAATCCGCAACATGGATTCCAAAGATGGTGCCCTAAAACGGTTGCTCAAGTTGTTGATGTGATAGCTCTATCTTGGAGAGGTGATTCTCAACTAGACTGAACGCAGATTATGTCCATACTCAGAATCAAGGGAGAAAAACTAACTGATCAATGACACAATTTCACATGGTCCAGTCAAGTGCAAAAAAGGATCTTGCAAGCAGTGGCGGACCCAGGATTTGCCGACGCCCCAGGCGAGAAACTAAGGGCTAAAACTATAAAAAAAATAACTCCAGTTTCAAGGCATACAAATCTATGTTGCATAACTAAAAAGAAACCAAACATAATATTCAATAGCAGCCATGATGGGTCAACTAATAAAGTAAGACAAACCAAAAGACAATATGTAGCATATATAGATGATATAAAAGATTAATACCAAATCAAAGGATTGGCTTATCTGAGCCTCCCATGATCACATCTTCAATAGCAGAAGAAACTAAACCTTCAATCATAAATTTAGAAATGCAAATCAGTGCATTAAAACAGGTAAAAGTAGTCAATAGTAGATACAAAAAGAAAACTTAGGTTTAGGGCGAGGCAAAAGCGCCTTTACGTGTGCGATAACCTTGAAATCGCTCGACGATTTTGATTATTCAATACTAACAAATGCATCTCGCTCTATCTAACATACCATTCTATGATTCATCCAATCATCACCCATTTTGTTCCTCACTCCAGTCTTGACAATGCTTATTGCTGAGAATGCCCTTTTATTCATCTTGTCTTCCTGCAAAATTTTGTAGAAAAAAAAATACACAATGTCTAAATTGCTTCCACATCTAATAAACAGTGGCATCAACAAACAAAAATAGCATCTAGCAACTAAAATCATCATCAAACCGTGGCAATATGACATCTACAAGACTACAATCAAAATTTGCATCAAACTGTACCTTTGCCCCTTGGCCGGACAGGGCAGCAGCCGGCTGATTTCTGAAGTCTGAAGACTACCTCGCCCTACGCCAGGCAGCGTGCAGCCTCGCGCCCTCGCCCGACGCCGCAGAAGAGAACCATACGGCAGGCGGTGGGGGCGGGGGTTGGGGCGTCCGGACGGAGCTGACCGGCGCCGACGGCAGGCGGTGGCGGGCTGGCGGCTGGTGGCGCCGACGGCAGGCGGTGCCGGCTGGCGGAGCCTAGGGTTCGTCAAGACGTGAGTCGGGAGCAGTCGACCTGGGCGGCTGTGACTGGGGGTTCGTGCGCGATGCGGGGCATCGACCAGGGCGGCTGGGCTGTTGGCCTGGGCTGCCTCGCCTTGGAAGTGGGCTGCGCCCCAGGCTGAACTTTTTTTTTCTTAATTTAGGCCGAGAAAATTTCCCACGCCCCAGGCAATGGCCTGGGCTGCCTGGGGCCCAAATCCGCCCATGCTTGCAAGTGTCATCATTATATTTTCCACTAACAAATCGACAGTGTTGTCATCGAAGCATTTTTTTCGTAAAGGACCACCCATGCCAATGAGTTGGCAGAAAGGGACACCTTGAAAATCAATGACAAAACTACCACTCTAGCGGCACCTGCGCTAGGTGACACATGGCACTTGCCACCATAGGAGGTGGTGACAGGTATTGTTCATGCACTGTTTATCCATGCGACGATTTTCACAAGCTGAAACTAAAACGGGGATGGTGAACAATACATGCTGCTGCTCCCTACGGCGGCATGTAATGTTCATGTGGTTGAATAGTAATTCAAAAATATTAGTAGAAAAATTCAGAAAAACTGAATGTTTTGGCAGCAAAGATGATCAAGGGTTATAAGTATGTGTCCAACAGTAGAAAAATTCAGAAAAACTGAATGCTTTGCTGATGCAACCGAACCATTTATTATTAATTTTACAAACTAAGAAACACAGTGATACCATAACAGTGTGATGGGCCGCACCAAAAATACTAAGAACTAAGAAGCCCAACAGTAGCACGCAAGTCCGGGAGCGACTAACTAACGAGCGCTCCTTCGGGAGCCTCGCAACGATCAGTGCCACTTGGCGCTCTCAGCCATTCACCACGTGTCGCGCTCTGGGCACTCCTTTCGGATTTTGTTTTTTTATTTTTCCGCACACGTTTTCGGCTTTTTAAACGGGTTTTTTCGGGTTTTTTTGACGTTTTGGTTTTCCACCGGTCTTCCCTAGCTTTTCGACCAAAAAAATTGAAAAAAATATTTTTTTGCAAAAGAACGCATTTTTTTCACGAGAGTCACGGTTTTGTTTTCGTGAGAGGCGCGGTTTTGTTTTCGGAGAGGCACGGTTGTGCTTTCGCGAAAGGCACGGCCATGCCTCTTGGAAACGGAAAAAATGTGTTTTCTGTTTTTTCCTTTCGCGAGAGGCACGGTTTTGCTTCCGCAAGAGGCACGGTTGTGCTTTCGCGAGAGTCACGGCCGTGCATTCTCAAAAACAAAAATAAACACGTTTTCTGTTTTTTTTCTTCCGCGAGAGGCATGTTTTTGCTTCCGCGAGAGGCGCAGTTTTGCTTTCGCGAGAGGCACGAGTTTGCCTATTTCGGAAAGAAAGAGGCACGGTTTTACTTCCGTGAGAGGCACGGTTGTGATTTCGTCAGAGGCACGGGCATGCCTTTTTTGGAAAGGAAAAAAAACCGTGTTCCCGGTTGGTTTTTTCGTCGGTTTTTTTCTTGAAAAAAAAGGTCGTCAAAACCTATCAACATGGGATCTAGTTTTAAAGATATCGACGCGAGGAATCCAACAGCGAAAGCGGTTGAAGATTTAGACGCACGTTTTAAGAGATAAAACGTTTTGAATAAACGGATCTACGAAAAAAAGGGAAAACTCCCCGGTTGCGACAAGTGGCGTACATGCAACACACCACTTGTCGCAACCTGAGAAAGTTGGAGTGATCTCCGCAAAGAGTATTCCTTAACTAGCGATTTCGCGCAAGTCCAGTATGGAACATCAATTCACCGGTAAGCCACTGTTGGATCCAGGCTCCATCTGATCATTTTGTCTATGAGTGAGCATGAATTATACTAAACTCAAACAGACTTGACGTAACTACAGAAAATACTTAGCAGTTTTGCATGGACTGGTTGGGACAAAAATCGGTATAGATTATTGTTTTTTTTGGCCAAAATTTGATGTTGGTCACCAGAAATTTAAAATAAAAATGAAAAATCGCTAGAAGGAGGGCTCGAACCTCCGACCTTGTGGTTAACAGCCACACGCTTTAACCAACTGAGCTACTCCAGCTGTTTTATCTCTAAATTATTTTAATCTATATAAACTAGGGTAAGGTGTAACGGGACAATACGTTTGTTACTGGTTGCACGTTCACACGTGACATCTCGTAAGTCGAGCTTTGTTGGCGCAAGTTTATTGATGCGCTGCATTAGTGTACGTCGTGTATGAGGGCGGGCTCCTCAGTTTCAGTTCGTAGAGGTGCATTTGTTCGGTGATGACTTGTTCATCTCTACTTTTGGGCTTAAAGGGGCAGGGTCTTCTGAAATGATGCAACACTAATCCTATTCTAGGTGATGCCATTGCTATTATGCTGAACCGCCTGCAAATGATGCTTGTAGATTATGGTCACACAACAAGAGCATGAAGATCATCCCCATCCTTACGCCAACAAACATAACACGTTAGGAAGAAACATCCATAACTTTTTGCGGAGAAAGAAACATCCATATTACTGCGCCAGCTTCATCCTGCTATGTTTTTCTTTTTCTTTCTAAAAAGAGGTTGAAACCTCGGAATGCATAAAAGATGCACACAATCATCTTTATTGAATTATTCAACAAAGGTCTATTAAAAACATACATCAAACATCTCGAAGGCACCACTTCACACCTACAAACCCGACAATGAGTATGTAATCACAATGCCCCATCATCTAGAACCGTCGTCATCACCGAGCCGCCCGCATGGCGTACCGGAGCACACTTCCAGTCCAGTAGACTATAAGCGCGCAGAACATGCACACGCTTCAGAAGCAACCACCACCATCAAACAGTCTACTCATCTTCAAGGTAGAGATTCACATTATTCTTGCCAAGCTAGCCGTCGACGCCGCTATGGTGCCAAATGGCGCCTCCACCCCGTGCTCATCCATCAGGATGCATCCGTAGCCGAGACTCCGCCGCGCCATGTCGCCAAGACCCGTCGTCGAAGTGGTACATATGACACCGCTCCACTTTCTGGCCCTTCCAGCGGCTGCTCCAAAACGATGCTCCAAGGAGGGAAAACGACGCTCAGGGCCGCCATCGTTCGATCCAGGAGTCCTGGGGTCTAGGGTTTCCTTCGGAGTAGCCGAGCGAGAAGACGAAACCTACAATGATGATACCTTCATCAGGGTAATGGTGTGTAGATGCCGCCATCGCCCGCCATGACCGAAGTCGGCTTAGTTTTCGTCGGCATTCACGCCTCCCCTTCCTCGTCGCCGGTAGTAGCTGATGTACCAGTTCTCCCTCCCTGACTGGCTACTGGTAATCGTGCTGCCACGCAGTAGCAGCCGCCGGTGGACACTACACACCACCTCCTAGCCTCAAGCCGCAGCAGATCCCACTTAGTCGGCCTGTCGACCCGAAGAACGAGGGCACCGTGACTATAGCACCTTCGTCGGGCCATCGTTAGCTGCCCAACCACCACCGCTTCGAGGCCGCTGTCCTGGGATCAAGCTACGCCTCACGCACGACCAATGTCTAGGGCCACAATCGCGCTCCAGGCGGAGATCTCCCACGAGGACGAGGAGACGAGGGCCAATCAATCACCGTCTGCCAGGCAGGGCATTTGTTTGTCGGGCTCCTCCGACAGTGATGACTAATTGAAGGGGAGGAGGAATGGGGGCAGCGGTGGCTAGGGTTCGCCCGAGCGGCCCATCTAGGAGTGGCGCGGATGCGGTACCCCTGTGAGGTGGACGTGGGACGCTGAGCCCATGCTATGTTGGACTAGTAGAAAAAATATCTTGTTTTTCTTGTGTGGAATGTATGATAGCAAGATGATATTCCAAATTTTCCTACAACCATATGTTGGGTGACCCAATAGACGGTCACCTCCATAACCCGCTGCATGCATAGCCAAGAAGTATGCACTCTCAGCAGAAAAACAAAGCTAGACTTTTCACCATACCAAACAACAAAATCTTCATTATAAATTATAATAAGGCGCATCCACGTCATGAGGACGGAATGTGTGTCGAATAAGATCTTCATTCATTCTGAGCGGATTATGGACCAAAAGGCCAAAACCCTAGTTCAGGCGAGTCCTAAGGTGCTGTGCCAAAAAAATTGAGGCCATGATCCCAAGGGATCCACGTGCAATAATCCTACACCTACACATACGAATGGTTTACACATGTTTTAGGTAATCTTCCAACAAATAATCCCCCTGAATTTCACCAGGGTGGGCTCCTCCCCCTGTGTCCAATCATAACCCCCCACGTTGATCTGTCCGTTAAACATGTAATTAATCTCCCGTAGGTCTAGCATTGCGCATCCACATGTCTCCAAGTATTAATCCCCCAACCTAAGTGAAACTCCCCAAATTACTAGTATAACTTTTGCAATATTATAATAATGAGAAAATAGTTAGTATTAATAAAAATAAAATATCTACTATATCACTAAGCTCCATAGGGAGCGAAGGCCTCTCTCAATTGAGGACATTGGTTTTGGATTGGATTCTTAATTTTGACTTGGTCAACAATTTTTCAAGGAGCTCTCCATCCAAGTGAGGTGTTCAATTTTAAATTCCGTCCACAATTTTGACTATGATTTCTCAAATCAATCGGCAACAGCCAACTTATAAAAAAATATCAGTCTCGCGCATGCTCTCATAACCTGACAGAAAGAATGCCAACATGTAGTACTATAGAACCAATATGATTTTGGATTTAGTTTACAATTTTTGACTTTGTCAATCTCAAGGAACTCTCGCATTCAAGTGAGGTGAATTTGACTCATGATTTTGACTAGTCAATGGTTTCTTTTTTTTTTTGCGGGTGAACACTAGTATTACTCAATCACAAGATCCTTACAATCATCAAAAGCTAAAGACAAAGCAACTTCAGGGCCAGACCCTAACCAAGTCATAGTTCTGCCCTCATCTCTAGCAAACCTAGCTAAACTATCACTAACATTATTCTAAGTACGATTAACATGAGTAATACAAGAATCATGAATAGACAAGAGATGCCTAATTTCCTTAATGAGAGAATCGTAGATTGATCTATCCTCTTCCCGGCCTTGGATCAACTTGATAGCAACTATAGAATCCATCTCAATTATGATAGGTAAGTCACTTCTTTGTAGGGCGAAAGAGAGACCTTCCATGCACGTACATAATTCAGCTTTGAGAGCCTCACGACATGAAAATAGCACCCTACATGATGAGAATATGATCTTGCCCTTGACATCTCTTAGAACCATAACCGCACCAGCAGTACCATCCACAGCAAATGAACCATCAGTATTTAATTTAACCCAACCACTAATAGGGGGACACCACTTAGGTTGTACCTCTTGCATCATTGTCGCATGTGATTGATGCACCGGTTTGCCGTATGAAATAACCACTCTCCCTTTGGCCGGATCAGAAGATAGCTCAGTTTTGAGACCAACCAAAGAGTCCAAATAACTCACAAGGAATGTTCTAGATGCTTCCATAGGGGGAGGGGGTTTATGGTGTACCACTTCATTGCGAATATGCCAAGCACGCCAGAGAGTCATCAGTAACATAGATCGCTCAATATCAGGTAGCGGATATAGCACATGAAATAACCACTCTTTACCAGTATTTTGGACGGAAGAGAGAGCCTGTAGCATCCACACCTTCGCCATGATCCTCCATAACTCGCGTCCATGAGTGCAGCGACAAAACGGGTGAACATTATCTTTAGTCTCAACCGAACAGGCTGGACATAAATCATCTATTTCCAGCCCTCTAGTGTGTTTGTCCTGCCATGTGGGCAACGAGTTTGTCACTAACCTCCATGCAAAATTGCGAACTGTAGGAGGAACCTCACAAGCCCAAATCAACTTCCAGCAATCACGGGCGTCCATCCGGTCTAGAACTAGACCCTGTAGCAGTATCTCTGTACACCTCTTCAAAGGCTAATTGATAAGCACTTTTTACTGTAAAAACTCCATACTTGCCTGGTCCCCAAGCCATTGTATCGGCCTCCTGCCTAGGTGAAGCTCGAATCTTCATAATCTCAACTACATCGGCCGGCATGAAATAATTTTGCAACAGACCATAATTCCAAGAGCCGTTTGCATTCAACAATTCAGAGACAAATCTAATGCGACATCTTCCTTGGACAGTAATAGGTTTGTATGAGAAGGGCCTAGGAATCCAATTGTCACGCCACACACGGATACTCCTCCCGTTGCCCACTCTCCATTTCAATCCTTTTTTTAGGAGCTCAAGTCCATAACTCACTGTTTTCCAAGAGGAAGATGCATTCCCCGTGAAGACCGTGTCCTCAATTTTACCATTCGGATAGTAATGGCCCTTCAGTACGTGTGCACATAGACTTTCTGGCTTAACAATTAACCTCCAAGCTTGCCTAGCCAGAAGGGCTTGATTAAAGAGCCGAAAATCTCGGAAACCAGCACCACCTTTATCTTTTGGTTGTAGAAGATCATCCCAAGCTCGCCAATGTACTTTTCTTTTTCCCTTAGCAGAGCCCCAATAAAAACTCCTTACCATCCTAGTTAATTCATCACACACAGAGAATGGTAATTTGAACACATCCATAATGTAGGTGGGTAATGCCTGGGCTATAGATTTAATAAGAGTTTCTCTGCCAGGCTGTGCTAGAAAACCATCACCCTACTGTATAAGCCGTTTGGTCAAACTCATCTGAAGGTTTTGGAAGCGGCCTTTCGACATGCGACCGTCTGGAGTTGGAAGCCCTAGATACTTCTCTTCGAAAACCAAGCTAGTCACGTTTAGTGCACCCCGAACTTGTTCCTGGACAGCAGCAGGACAAGTACTTCCAAACAAATTGAGCACTTGTTAAAATTTAAACTTCGACCAGTAGCGACACCATATAGATCCAAAGCATGCTTCACCTTTTCAGCCTGTGCTAGTGAAGCCTCAAAGAATAGCATAGTGTCATCCGCAAATAAAAGATGTGAGATGCCCGGAGCCCTTCTACACACCTTAATAGGAGTTATATCACCATGAGAAACACTATGCTTAAGAATTGCAGATAAACCATCAGCCACAAAGAGAAACAAAAAAGGGGAAAGAGGGTCGCCTTGCCGAAGACCACGCGACGGTGCAAATGAATTCAAGAGGGTCCCATTTAATTTGACAGAATATCTCACCGATGTAACAAAAGACATTATCCAATCCACCCACCGTTGAGAGAAACCCAACTTATGCATCACCTGCTCCAAGAATACCCAGTCCACCCTATCATATGCTTTAGACAGATCAAGTTTATATGCACAAAAAACTCTTCATCGGGTCCTTTTCCTGCTTGATGTGATGTATACATTCAAAAGCCACTAGGGAATTATCAGTGATCATCCTTCCCGGAATAAAAACACTTTGCTCCATAAAAATTATATCATCCAGTAAAGGTCAAATACGGTTAACAAGGCACTTAGAAATAACCTTATAAATGAGGTTACATAGACTTATAGGCCTGTAATCAGTCAAATGGGTGGGGTTAGGAATTTTAGGAATAAGAACAATAGAAGTAGCATTAACCCCATCAGCCATAACTCCCGTCCTGAAGAATTCCTTAACAGAACCGATGACACTATCTCTCAAGGTACTCCAATTACGCTGAAAGAATCTTGCCGGGAAACCATCCGGCCCCGGAGCCTTCAAAGGACCAATCTGAAATAGCGCATCTGCTATTTCCTTATCAGTAAACGGGGCACATAAACGTTCATTGTCCAGCTCTGACACCTTTTTTTCCAATAGATCAAGAACTAGGGAGGCATCTAAGGTTACGGTCAGCCGAAAAAATACCCTGGAAATATTCGTTAGCCATACTAGACATGGTATTAAAATCAGAGTGAACATTACCAATACTATCTGTGAGCTCACGAACCTTATTTTTCTGCGCCCTCCAAACCGCCTTGCTCTGAAAATATTTTGTGTTCCTGTCGCCCTCTTTTAGCCACGTAATTCGTGAATGTTGCATCCACATCATCTCTTCTTGATATAATAACTCATTCATTTTATCCGTGATCCGCCTAATATCCTGCATGTCCGCGTTCATGTTCATCAACTCCTCAAGCTGGGATCTGGACTTAGCTAATTCCCTTGCCACGTTACCAAATTTTTCGTTACTCCACATGCTGAGAGTAGCCATGGTCTTGCTAAGTGCACCCTGTAATCTCTGTAGATTGTCCACTATTCCCATCGATTCCCATGCATCTTTAATTACGTTTGGGAGAGCTACATCACGTTCCCAAAAAAACCTCATATCTCCTTGACTTGGGGCCTCTGTACCCATCATCCGTCTTCCCTTTTAGGATTAGTACGACATGGTCAGAGCACGGAGAAGCAACATGTTGGACTGTAGAGAACGCAAACATGTTGCGCCATGAGTTGGTCGCCGTGGCCCTGTCAAGCCGAACCTTGACGTTGCCCACTCCGCTGCGCATATTATCATATGTGTAAGGCACACCTGAGAATCCCAAATCGACAAGTTCACAAGCTTCCAGGGTATCTCTGAAATCAATCATTTGTGATTCAGGTCTAGGGGTATTTGATAAATGCTCAAAATCCCATAAAGCTTCATTAAAATCGCCGATAACTAACCACGGCAGATCGCTAACATTCTTTAGGCCCTGAAGTTTAGCCCACATCAAATGCCGGTTTTCCACACGCGGCTCGCCATAGACCCATGTCACTCTCCATTGTGCAGCATCCGCATTAACCTGTACAAGAGCATCAATGTATCTGTCCTCTTTATGAAGAATATCAACTATACACGACTCATGCCAATAGAAGGCCAAGCCACCACTCATACCATTACTGTCCACACCGGCAAAACCCTTGAGGCCAAGGCGACCTCGAATCCTTCTCATTTTCGCTGCTTTTTGTCTAGTCTCACAAAGGAACACAAACGTGGGGGAATGCGACCGAGCAATAGTCGCTAACTCACGAACTGTCCGCGGATTCCCCCCGCCCCGGCAGTTCCAACTTATAAGATTCATTGGTCCTGGCGGCGTTCCTCGAAGGAACCCGCCTATGCTGACGAATTATTTGAACTATTACTGGACTGAAACACTTTATGTCTCTTAAGATCATGCTCCGTAGGAGGACTAAGAGCAGCCTGCCCTGTATTTGTCAACAAAAACTGTGGTCCTATAGCTGAAACCGGAGCATTAGGCTGATGAATAGGTGCATTCACACCCAGTCCTACAACCGGTCTCTTTCTGTTCGCATCTGGATCAGAATCAGAACCCTTACCACCATCAACTTCCATGTCTTTACCATCTGTAGCTACCTCATGAACTGATGTTACACGCTTATCATTCTCCCTGTTGCCTCCACGGTTACCCCATGAAGCCCGGAGCTCCTTGAAAATCAGTGCTGAAGGCAGGTGCACACCATCCCCGTGTTCAGTATGTAAGTGGCCTATCATGCCACACACGGCACACCAATCCGGCAACCGTTTGTACCGTACCTTGAAAATCTGACGTTTCTTCTCTTTGACAATGGAGACATGGTTTTTCAGTTTTTCCCTCACATCCAACACAACCCTTACTCTATAATAATTGCCAGATAAATCTCTCCCACGATTATCAAGAGAGTAGTAATCTCCCACTTTGCCTGCTAAAGCTTTCAATAGTGGTTCAAAGCCATCAGGTAGATCATGAATTTGTACCCATATCTTGAAATTATACAGATCAATCAAAGAGGGTTTGCTATATCCATCATATGGAGCCATTATCACAGGATTCCCCCGGAAGGCCCAAGGTCCACCTTCCATTACCTTAACCCAATCACCTAGGCAGGAGAACTGCATCGTGTAGAGGTTTTCACCGAGCGATCTGAACTTCACTTCCTGCGCAAGATCCCACGCGCTTCGCATATTCTTGTAGAACCAGAAGTCACCGAGTTCCTTAGAGGTA
The DNA here is from genome assembly GCA_021605205.1 of Aegilops longissima. NCBI lineage: Eukaryota > Viridiplantae > Streptophyta > Magnoliopsida > Poales > Poaceae > Aegilops > Aegilops longissima. The sequence goes on from CM038677.1 coordinate 823,777,141, forward strand.
TGAACCCGTCCAATCGCTAGCCAGCGAACTACAGCCGCCGGCATTGGGCACTCCTCCTCAAACACCACGTCATCAAGATCTGAATCCTCAATCCCAAGCTGCTGCATCAAATTCTCTAGGTTATCGCCGGATGCCAACGCAGAAGAGCTAGTCGCCATGAATCCCAAAGCTCGACCAAAGACCAAAGAAGACTGCACACCGGACCCCAGGCTTCGTTCGCCAAGGCTGGGCAGCACCACAAGGGCGCCCCGAGATCAGCCTGAACGGAATCGAGGGCGGGGGAAAGTAAGGTAGCGTCAGCGGCGGCTCAACTCCGGGTCGCCACGGAGAGAGAAGATAACCCTAACGCAAGGGGAAAGTCCAGCATGCCCATGGTTTCTTGAATCCATCCGCAACAACCAGCTTATAAAAATACATCAGTCCCGCACCCTCTCATGTCTCATCACCTGACAAAACATAAATGCAAATATGCGAGACTGTAACACCAATACAATACATGTGGTCACGACTGCAAGGAACTTACCTGCATACGTGCGAGTTAATTTGCAAATAACATATAACTACAACATTTAGAGTCGGACGCCTCAAACACTCTCTCATACGCCCGTGGATGCGCCCAGTCAGTGACCGGACACGAGAGAGAAGGAAAAAGGTGACCCAACTAGACCTCTCGTACTATCCCTATACATCCGGACTGTCCGGAACACTCATATCCATCTCAAATGTAGGGAGGATATGAGGGCTCTCAGACGCGCTCGGTCAGTCCGCCACATAGGACGCGGCCCCACCCCGGACCACCTTTTCTCCTTTCTTTCTCTCTCTTCATCTTCACCAATCACGTGCAAGTGACCGGACATGTGAGGAAGAAAATGAGGACTGTGACTGCGTGAACGAACAAATGAAGGACACGTCCGGTCAGGCGTTTAGGGGGTCATATTTGCTATGTCCGGCTGTAGACTCTCTTATACCCTAGAAAGAACCATCAAAATACCGCATTATATAGAAAAAGAAAACACACTTCATCATCTCCCATCACAGTCACACTAAATCCCTTTTTATGAGATCCCAACAACACCAACCGCACAACATAGGGCGCCTAATCCTTCTAGTACATTATATAGCTAAACTCATAGATGCAAAAGCTTAACTGATATTTTTCATCTGTAACCATAGACAATAAATAGCAATGGGGGAGAATAAGATACTTTGCCTTCCCAAAATAATTGCAGTTCTACTTTTGTCCCAAATCAAACTTCTCTACGTGACCAAGCTTATAAAAATGACTTGGTTCATAAAGGATTTTATGTGAGTTTCTTTTTTTTGCAATTTTGGTGTATATTTTTATGAACTTGGTCGAACTTATTTTTTTTCTGAGAAGAAGTCTTACCTAGTAGAAAGTTACAATCACAATTAATTCAAAATAGATGGAGTGCAATTAGATTGTAATTTACATTTGTTGGCATTAATTACATTCCTTCTTTACTCCCTCCATTCCTAAATATAAGTCTTTTTAGACATTTCACTAGGTGACTACATACGGAGCAAAAAGTGAATCTAAACTCTAAAATATGTCTATATACATCCGTATGTAGTTCCCTAGTGAAACCTCTAAAAAGAGTTATATTTAGGAACGGAGGGAGTACCATTGTTCTTTAGTGCTCTTTAATTGACTTCCTCATTTGGATGAAGGGATAAGTCTTAACTTTGAAGTACCTTCTTTTATATTCATAAATCTTACGCACACATTTAAAACTTTCTGAACAATGAAGATGATTACAAGTCTATATAAAGCTGTGCGTCCAATAGCTGATGGCACTCACTTGTGTTGCACCCATCATATCGTCTGATGACTATCGTCTCGTCATTTGCTGATCTTCTCGCACTCCTTACAATCCTCATATGCCTCCTCCACCATTGTGGCGCCAACTATGAAGTCGAGTCGGTTGCCGGGTCAGGGAATTTGCTGTCGGCCAAGCTAACACTTGTAGGCGGGACGACACAGTTCGGGTCTGATGTCAAGCAGCTCAACCTGACTGCAAGGTAAGTGTGTTTGATCCTCATCCTGATTCGGGAGTTTAATTCATGTTTTTTTCTCTCTACTACTTAAAAAGAATAGCGTTCCATGTTCCATTTCCCCCAGCATCCCTTCATCCAACCTTCCCCGTTGAAATCAATCGCTTTCATTTACTTACCTTATTTACCAATTTCACTTTAGTTTACTTACCAAAATTCTTATCAAAATATAATATAAATCACAAGATTTGATAAACATTTATTTGCACAATCGTATTAATATGGGCAAATAAATTAAGCACAAGCATTGTCCTGTTGAAACGCACGAGCATTGTCCTATCTTTTAAAAGAGGTACAATCACTGACTTATAGTACATCACATAATGCACACACTTGGTATGCTCACTGTTTAATTTTGATATGACCGGCGGCAGCCTGGAGACGGACAACCGGCTCCACGTGCGCATCACCGATGCTGACCATTCGCGATGGGAGGTCCCCCAGGACGTTATCCCGCGCCCAACGCCGGCGCTGGAGGACGTCTTTCTACATTCCTCGGGCATGAGCAATGCTTCCTTGCCTGGCAGCAGCACCATGTACAGCGAGTCTTCAGACCTGACCTTCACCATCCACACCACCCCGTTCCGCTTCACCGTCTCCCGCCGCTCCACCGGTGACGTCCTCTTCGACACCTCCGCCACACTCGTCTTCAAGAACCGGTATGTAATACTACCTCCGTTTCATAATATAAGAGCGTTTTTGACACTAGGGAGTATACATGATAGTACAAGATACCCGGCGTAGCTAGTTGATCCGTAAGTAGCCAAGTACTGATGGGCATGTTGAACTAACTATAATGCAGGTACTTGGAGGTGACGTCGGCGCTGCCAGCCAGGGGGGCATCTTTGTACGGGCTGGGCGAGCAGACGAAACGGACGTTCCGGCTCCAGCAGAACGACACGTTCACGATCTGGAACGAGGACCTGGAGAGGTCGGACCTACTGGACATCAACCTCTACAGCTCGCACCCATTCTACATGGACGTGCGCCCCGGCGGCGCTGCGCACGGCGTGCTGCTCCTCAACAGCAACGGGATGGACATAAAGTACGGCGGGTCCTACATCACCTACAAGGTGATCGGCGGCGTGCTTGATTTCTACTTCTTCGCAGGTCCCTCCCCGCTCGCCGTCGTCGACCAGTACACCCAGCTCATCGGCCGCCCTGCCCCCATGCCGTACTGGTCATTGGGGTTCCACCAGTGCAGGTATGGCTACAAGAATGTGGCTGATTTGGAGGGTGTGGTCGCCGGCTATGCCAAGGCCAAGATCCCACTGGAGTCGATTTGGTCCGACATCGACTACATGGACGGTTACCAGGACTTCACGCTGGATCCGGTGAACTACCCGGCGAAACTGCTCCGGCCGTTTGTTGACCGGCTCCACAATAACAGCCAGAAATACGTGGTCATCATTGACCCGGCGATCAAAAAAGAAGCAGCACCTCCTCAAAATGAGGCCGTGGGTTTGTTCCTCCAGCGAAATGGCACCAACTATGTCGGCCGAGTGTGGCCAGGCGAGGTCTACTACCCGGACTTCATGAACCCACGCACTGCTGAGTACTGGGCGCAGAAGATCTCTGAGTTCCGTCGAACCATCCCTGCCGACGGGCTGTGGTGCGACATGAACGAGCCCTCCAACTTCAAGGCCTGGGAGCAGCTAAACGAGTACGATGACTCGCCCTACCGCATCAACAACACCGGCATTCACCGTAACCTTAATAACAAGACCGTGCCGGTCTCCGCGGTGCACTTCAATGGCGTGTTGGAGTATGATGCGCACAACCTCTACGGCCTCCTCGAGTCCCGGGCCACGCATGATGCGCTTCTCAAGGACACGGCGCGCCGCCCCTTCGTGCTCAGTCGCGCCACGTTCGTCGGCTCGGGGCGCTACACCGCTCACTGGACCGGCGACAATGCCGCACGGTGGGACGAGCTTGCGCATTCCATCAACACTATCCTCAATTTTGGACTCTTCGGCATCCCCATGATGGGCGCCGACATCTGTGGCTTCAACGGCAACACGACCCAGGAGCTCTGCAGCCGCTGGATTCAGCTTGGTGCATTCTATCCGTTTGCCAGGGCCCATGCAGAGAAGACAACCGTCCGGCGAGAGCTCTACGTATGGGAGTCGACGGCGCAGTCGGCAAGGAAGGCGTTAGGGATGCGGTACCGGTTGCTCCCCTACATCTACACGCTCATGTATGAGGCGCACACAACAGGGTCACCCATAGCGCGCCCGCTCTTCTTCTCCTACCCTCAGGATGCCGATACCTACGGCGTGGACCGGCAGTTCCTGCTAGGCCGTGGCGTGCTTGTCTCTCCGGTGTTAGAGCCGGGCGCCACCACCGTGGACGCCTATTTCCCGGCCGGCCGGTGGTTTAGCCTTCACGACCACTCCCCCGCCATCACCTTGCAGACCGGCAAGCGAGTGCCGCTCCCAGCGCAAGCGGACTCGGCAAACGTGCACCTGGCCGGCGGCAACATACTACCACTGCAGCAGCCGGGCCTTACCACGACCGCCGCACGCCAAAGCGAGTTCCACCTCCTTGTGGCCCTCGCGGAGAATGGCACCGCCAGCGGTGAGCTGTTCTTGGATGACGGCGAGTCGCCGGAGATGGGCGGCATGGGAGGCAACTGGACCCTGGTGAGGTTTAGCTGCAACACGGACGATAGCAAGGGCGTCATCACGACCAAGGTGAGTTCGCAGGTGGTGCAGAACTCGTACGCGCCAGGCCGGACTCTGGTCATCGGCAAGGTGATCTTCATGGGGCTCCCGTCGCCACCAAAGGGGTTCACCGTCTATGTGAACGGCGCTGGGCTCAAGGCAGCCGGCACCAAGTCCCGGACGAATGGAGTGTTCAGTGTCAGTGGGCTGTCGTTGGTCATCGGACAGCAGTTCGAGATCAAGGTCGTCATGTCCCATTAACATGAAGACCATCTGTGCATATTTCTTTATATCTGAATAAAAAACTGAATATTGGTAGAGTATCGTCTCCAGTTCTGACTTCTAACAGGCATTGTTCTTAATCGGGCAGCTTCTAATCATTTGACAGAAGCAAATCATGTTTTATGATCTGACATTGCTCCTTGAGAATCTTTCTGTTGGATAGGGAATTGTACGCTCACACACACACACACCCCACCTCCGCTCCGCGGCTCGCTCTCTGTAGCGCCTCGGGAGATCGATCGCCGCCGCCGCCGTCGCCTCCCAGCGTCGCCTCCCCTCGCCGCCGCTGAGTCGCCCGCTGGCGAAGCCAGCTGGCGCTGGCGGCGGCGGGCATTCCTCCTTCCTCTGGCCCTCGTGGCGCGGCGCGGGCCGTCGGATCGGGACAAAGGCGCCTCGTCCGACTGGTCTCCGGAGGCGGGACGGCTGGATCCGCGGCGATCGGGCTAGGAGGAGGTGGCGCGTGTGCGGTGCTGGTGGCAGGGTTTGGTCGAGGTCGTCTTGATCTAGATCGGGTTCTCCATTGAGCGTCGCGCGCGGTGGGATCGGATCGGCGGCAACGTCACCGGTTCGGCGGAGGGCTCCGTTCCAGCCAACCGCGAGATCGGGACGCCGTGGCCTCCGTGAAAATCGCATCGACTGCGGTCATGGCGGACGATGGCGGCGTCGGACGTCGTTCCTTCTCGAGCATCGTCGTTGCAGGTCACGTCAACCTGGTCGAAAGGCTCCAAGGGAAACACTTGATCTGGATCTACCGGATCGGACGATGGCGACGTTTCGGTGTCGTTCTCCCTCCTGGGGGCATCGTTTTGGAGCAATTGTTGGCTGGAGGGGACAAGAGGAGGAGCGGCGTGGCATCTGGCACGTCGACAACGGCGGGTCTCAGCGGCATGGAGCAGCGGGGGTCTCGCCGGTGGGCGTGTGATGATGGACGAGTGCAGGATGGTGGTGCTGTCTGGCGTCGTGGTGGCGTCGATGGCAGTGAGGCCTGGCAGGGTTCATGCAACAGTTCAGCTCTGAAGATGGATTGATGGTACGTGGCTGCGGCGGCCTCATACCCGGCAGGGGGCCTGGTTGACGAGCACGCCAGACTGGTGGGTGCCCATACCCGGAAGGAGTCCTGGTTGGGACCTCAGGCCTCAGATGTTAGGTTTGGCTGCGAGGTCTGTTTGGTATTAGGCCCAGACCATCAGCGCCCCTTCATCAGTTAGATAGGAGTAGCGACAGAGGTTGCGAAGATGGTGGCTTTGGTCTTACTGTTGTACGACTTTGTAAGGTCTTGTGTTAATAATCAATAAAGTGGCCGTATGCATCGTCCAGATGCAGAGGCCGGGGTATTCCTCCTTTTCGAAAAAAAAGGGAATTGTACGCTCTTTCACTCACTAGGACATTTTAAAAATATAAGTCTTTTCAAAGATCTCAATGCGGACTTCATACATAGCAAAAAGAGTGAATCTACACTCTAAACCATGTCTATATACCTCTATATGTAGTCCTTATTGAAATCTCTAAAAAACTTATATTTAGAAACGGAGGGAGTACTCTTTTCATCCGGAATTACTTGTTGCAGAAATGAATAAAATAAGGTGTATCTAGAACTTAAAAACGCCTGCGTACGTCTATTTGTTCGACAAAGATTTCCGGATGGAGGGAGTATAAATGCACATACACCATACAATATAGATCGGATTGGCCCCCAGAAGCTTGATCTCCGTTTCACAGTTCACGAAATAGGTCAATACCTTGATTTGTTTTGTTTCACAAAATCAACGTCGTGGCAGGTTGATTTGCTTCCTCGAAAATCATGTTCTTGCTTACTGGTTGTCGTTGTGGTCTGGATATGGTAATTACAAACCAAGGTACAACAGAGTTGCAGCTCCAGGGGCCGAGAAGACTGCAACAGGTGGCAGATGAGTTTTGCTATCGTAGTCGTAGTAATGGATGGGAACCTTTAGTAAGGACTAAAGAGGATTACTTCCTAGTAAATGGAGAAGGGGAAAAGGAGGTTTATGCTATCGACGACGGATCGGCTTTATTTTCATTGGCAAAATAGGCTATGGTTATGCCCAGTGGCGGAGCTACCGGAAAAATATTGGGCGGGCCAGACAGTGCAAACAGTGCTACCAAATTAAAAATCAATGCATTATTGTTGGATATACTCCATGTAAAGCTCCTTTGTGCTCCAGCCCAGGGCGGGCCATGGCCCTTTGAGCTTTGCCATAGCTCCGCCGGTGGTTATTATGCCTGTAGATGCTAGGGTTTATCTTTTGCGTTGTGTGCTTCAAAAGTCTGAAGTTGTTTTTTCGAATTGTTATCAGCGGGAAACCACCCTCACATCCGAAGAGAGTGTCCTTTCAGCACCTAGATGTCTGTACACCCTAGTATCTGGACCGTTCGTGTAGAACCCAGCTCGTTGAGATCTGTGCCAGGTCCTGTACCACTAGTTTCATTAGCAGGCTAGTAGAACGTTAAGCGACTGAGACTATCGCTGCTGGGAGAGATGCAGCCGCATGAGCATAGAAATAAGAGAGATCCTTTATTCATTGTACACTGTAGCAGATAGGCCTACGGAGCGGTAAATTGGTTCTAGGATGGAGTGACAACAGGTAGGACCTACAATGCTGTGAGTGGGCTGCCACTGTGAGATTCTCGTCTCCGACACGGCGTATGAGATAATACAAAACCATGTGACCGCTGCATTACTTATTTCATAGTTCACGCAAACTGTGCATTACGTGAAACATGTTGACAATTAACCGTGCTAGTCTAGCTATTATGGCATTTCCAAAAGAGGAAGAGACGTGAGTTGTATGCTAGGAACGAGAGTCTTCCATCAGGTAGCATATGAACCCAGTGCATGTTTTTGGCTCGAACGATGGTAGCATGTGAATTGATGATGCATCCTATTCTACACCCCTAAGAAAGAAGCTGTTCTTCGTACAATACTAAAAAGGTAGCTGTTTGACTATAGAAAAAACTGGCCTTGGTACCATCACTTGTCTGCCCTTCTTTCTCTGAGTTGGCAATGGGAAACGAGTGGCACACATGCTTTGAGTTGGGTGCCAATGCCTAGTGTCCCCTGTCTCACAGAGGCGCCAGAGGCCTATCAACTTTAGTTAAAAGGCGTCCCAATGATTCAGAGTCTTTAGATTTTGATCTAAAATTTGGTAAAAGTGGGACTGAAGAGGTCAAAACTTTAGATAGCAATGAACCCTCTATTTTGGATTTCAAGGAATTTAATTATGATAATTGTTCTTTAATAGATTGTATCTCCTTGTTGCGATCCGTGCTAAATTCTCCGCATGGTTATAGTCAAAATAAGGCTTTCACTAAACACATCGTTGATGCTTTAATGCAATCTTATGAAGAAAAGCTTGAATTGAAAGTTTCTATCCCTAGAAAACTTTATGATGAGTGGGAACCTACTATTAAAATTAAAATTAAAGAGCATGAATGCTATGCTTTGTGTGATTTGGGTGCTAGTGTTTTCACTATTCCAAAAACTTTGTGTGATTTGTTGGGTTTCCGTGAATTTGATGATTGTTCTCTAAACTTGCACCTTGCGGATCCCATCATTAAGAAACCTATGGGAAGAATTAATGATGTTCTTATTGTTGCAAATAGGAATTATGTGCCCATAGATTTCATTGTTCTTGATATAGATTGCAATCCTTCATATCCTATTATTCTTGGTAGACCTTTCCTTAGAATGATTGGTGCAATTATTGATATGAAGGAAGGAAATATTAGATTCCAATTTCCGTTAAGGAAAGGGATGGAACACTTTCCTAGAAAGAAAATTAAATTACCTTATGAATCTATTATAAGAGCTACTTATGGCTTGAATGCCAAAGATGGCAATACCTAGATCTATCCTTGCCTTTATGCCTAGCTAGGGGCGTTAAACGATAGCACTTGTTGGGAGGCAACCTAGTTTTATTTTTGTTTCTTGCTCTTTGGTTATTTTTAGGAATAAATAATCCATCTAGCTTCTGGTTAGATGTGTTTTTGTGTTTTAATTAGTGTTTGTGCCAAGTAGAACCTTTGGGAAGACTTGGGTGAAGTCTTTTTGATCTTGCTGTAAAAAATAGAAACTTTAGTGCTTACGAGATTAGCTACAACTTTTTACTGGAGAGTGCTATTTAGTTGATTCTTTTTGAAGATGATTAATAGATAAATTCCTCACGTCCAGCAATATATTTTATAATTTTTGGAGTTCCAGAAGTTTGCGTTTGATACAGATTACTACAGACTGTTCTGTTTTTAACAGATTCTGTTTTTCGTGTGTTGTTTGCTTATTTTGATGAATCTATGGCTAGTATCGGAGGTTATGAACCACAGAGAAGTTGGAATACAGTAGGTTTAACACCAATATAAATAAATAATGAGTTCATTACAGTACCTTGAATTGGTGTTTTCTTTTCTTTCGCTAACGGAACTCACGAGATTTTCTGTTAAGTTTTGTGTTGTGAAGTTTTCAAGTTTTGGGTAAAGATTTGATGGATTATGGAACAAGGAGTGGCAAGAGCCTAAGCTTGGGGATGTCCAAGGAACCCCAATGTAAAATCTAAGTACAACCCAAAAGCCTAAGCTTGGGGATGCCCCGGAAGGCATCCCCTCTTTTGTCTTCGTCCATCGGTAACTTTACTTGGAGCTATATTTTTATTCACCACATGATATGTGTTTTGCTTGGAGGGTCTTGTATGATTTGAGTCTTTGCTTTTTATTTCACCACAATCATCCTTGCTGTACACACCTTTTGGGAGAGACACACATCATTCGAAATTTATTAGAATACTCTATGTGCTTCACTTATATCTTTTGAGCTAAACAATTTTGCTCTAGCGCTTCACTTATATCTTATAGAGCACAGTGGTGGTTATATTTTATAGAAATTATTGATCTCTCATGCTTCACTTATATTATTTTGAGAGTCCTTTAGAATAGCTTGGTAATTTGCTTTGGTTATAAAATTAGTCCTAATATGATAGGCATCCAAGATAAAAACTTTAAAGCGCATTGAATACTAAGAGAAGTTTGATACTTGATGATTGTTTTGAGATATGGAGATAGTGATATTAAAGTTGTGCTAGTTGAGTAGTTGTGAATTTGAGAAATACTTGTGTTGAAGTTTGCAAGTCCCGTAGCATGCACGTATGGTAAACATTGTGTAAACAAAATTGAAACATGAGGTGTTCTTTGATTGTCATCCTTATGAGTGGCGGTTGGGGACGAGCGATGGAATTTTCCTACCAATCTATCCCCCTAGGAGCATGCGCGTAGTGCTTGGTTTTTGATGACTTGTAGATTTTTGCAATAAGTATGCGAGTTCTTTATGACTAATGTTGAGTCCATGGATTACACGCACTCTCAACCTTCCATCATTGCTAGCCTCTTCGGTACCGTGCATTGCCTTTCTCACCTTGAGAGTTGGTGAAAACTTCGCCGGTGCATCCAAACCCCGTGATACGATACGCTCTATCACACATAAACCTCCTTATATCTTCCTCAAAATAGCCACCATACCTACCTATTATGGCATTTCCATAGCCATTCCGAGATATATTGCCATGCAACTTTCCACCGTTCCATATATTATGACACGCTTCATCATTGTCATATTGCCTTGCATGATCATATAGCTGACATCGTATTTTTCGCAAAGCCACAATGCATATTATTTCATACATGTCACTCTTGATTCATTGCCCATCCCGGTACACCGCCGGAGGCATTCATATAGAGGCATATCTTGTTCTAGTATCAAGTTGTAATCATCGAGTTGTAAATAAATAGAAGTGTGATGATCATCATTAATAGAGCATTGTCCCCCAAAAAAGAGAGAAAGGCCAAAAAGAATAAGGCCCAAAAAAAGGGAAAAAAGAGAAATAAAAAGGGACAATGCTACTATCCGTTTTCCACACTTGTGCTTCAAAGTAGCACCATGATTTTTTATGATAGAGTCTCTTGTTTTGTCACTTTCATATACTAGTGGGATTTTTTCATTATAGAACTTGGCTTGTATATTCCAACAATGGGCTTCCTCAAATGCCCTAGGTCTTCGTGAGCAAGCAAGTTGGATGCACGCCCACTTAGTTTATTTTGTTGAGCTTTCATACATTTATAGCTCTAGTGCATCCGTTGCATGGCAATCCCTACTTCTTGCATTGACATCAATTGATGGGCATCTCCCTAGACCATTGATTAGCCGCGTCAATGTGCGACTTTCTCCTTTTTTGTCTTCTCCACACAACCCCCATCATTATATTCTATTCCACCCATAGTGCTATATCCATGGCTCACGCTCATGTATTGCGTGAAAGTTGAAAAAAGTTTGAGATTACTAAAGTATGAAACAATTTCTTGGCTTGTCATCGGGGTTGTGCAAGATGAGAGCATCTTGTGTGACGAAAATGGAGCATGACCAAACTATATGATTTTGTAGGGATGAACTTTCTTTGGCCATGTTATTTTGAGAAGACATGATTGCTTAGTTAGTATACTTGAAGTATTATTATTTTTATGTCAATATTAAACTTTTATCTTCAATCTTTTGGATCTGAACATTCATGCCACAATAAAGAAAATTACATTGAAGAATATGCTAAGTAGCATTCCACATAAAAAATTCTGTTTTTATCATTTACCTACTCGAGGACGAGCAGGAATTAAGCTTGGGGATCCTTGATACGTCTCCAACGTATCTATAATTTTTTATTGCTCCATGCTATTATTATTTTTTTGGATGTTTAATGGGCTTTATTATACACTTTTATATTATTTTTGGAACTAACCTATTAACCCAAGGCCCAGTGCAAATTGCTGTTTTTTTGCCTATTTCAGTGTTACGCAGAAAAGGAATATCAAACGGAGTCCAAACGGAATGAAACCTTCGGGAGTGTGATTTTTGGAACAAACGTGATCTAGAGGACTTGGAGTGGACGTCAAGAAACAACCGAGGAGGTCACGAGCCCGGGAGGCGCGCCTGCCCCCCTGGGCGCGCCCCCATCCTCGTGGCTCCAACGACCTACTTCTTCCTCCTATATATACCTACGTACCCTAAACCATCTAGGAGCACCACGAAACCCTATTTCCACTGCCACAACCTTCTGTACCCGTGAGATCCCATCTTGGGGCCTTTTCCGGTGCTCCGCCGGAGGGGGCATCGATCACGGAGGGCTTCTACATCAACACCATAGCCTCTCCGATGATGTGTGAGTAGTTTACCACAGACCTTCGGGTCCATAGTTATTAGCTAGATGGCTTCTTCTCTCTCTTTGGATCTCAATACAAAGTTCTCCTCGATCTTCTTGGAGATCTATTCGATGTAACTCTTTTTGCGGTGTGTTTGTCGAGATCCGATGAATTGTGGGTTTATGATCAAGATTATCTATGAACAATATTTGAATCTTCTCTGAATTCTTTTATGTATGATTGGTTATCTTTGCAAGTCTCTTTGAATTATCAGTTTGGTTTGGCCTACTAGATTGATCTTTCTTGCAATGGGAGAAGTACTTAGCTTTGGGTTCAATCATGCGGTGCTCGATCCCAGTAACAGTAGGGGAAACGACACGTATTGTATTGTTTCCATCGAGGATAAAAAGATGGGGTTTATATCATATTGCTTGAGTTTATCCCTCTACACCATGTCATCTTGCCTAATGCGTTACTCTATTCTTATGAACTTAATACTCTAGATGCATGCTGGATAGCGGTCGATGTGTGGAGTAATAGTAGTAGATGCAGGAAGGAGTCGGTCTACTTGTCACGGACGTGATGCCTATATACATGATCATGCCTAGATATTCTCATAATTATGCACTTTTCTATCAATTTCTCGACAGTAATTTGTTCACCCACCGTAATACTTTTGCTATCTTGAGAGAAGCCACTATTGAAACCTATGGCCCCTGGGTCTATTTTCCATCATATTAATCTCCCGTCAACGAGCTATTTCTGGTGTCGTTTATTTTGCAATCTTTACTTTCAATCTTTATCATAAAAATACCAAAAATATTATCTTATCATCTCTATCAGATCTCTCGTTTGAAAGTGGCCGTGAAGGGATTGGCAACCCCTTTATCGCGTTGGTTGCAAGGTTCTTATTTGCTTGTGTAGGTACGAGGGACTTGCGTGTGGCCTCCTACTGGATTGATACCTTGGTTCTCAAAAACTGAGGGAAATACTTACGCTACTTTGCTGCATCACCCTTTCCTCTTCAAGGGAAAAACCAACGCATGCTCAAGAGGTATCATACGTCACCTCGGCGATCTGCACACGTTCAGCTCGGTGACGTCCCACGAACTCTTGATCCAGCTGAGTGTCGAGGGAGAGGTTCGTCAGCACGACGGCGTGATGACGGCGATGATGAAGCTACCAGCGCAGGGCTTCGCCTAAGCACTACAACGATATGACCGAGGTGGATTATGGTGGAGGGGAGCACCGCACACGGCTAAGACAATGATCAACTTGTGTGTCTATGGGGTGCCCCCTCCCCCGTATATAAAGGAGTGGAGGAGGGGGAGGGCCGACCCTCTCTATGGCGCTCCCTAGGGGAGTCCTACTCCCACCAGGAGTAGGATTCCCCCCTTCCAAGTAGGAGTAGGAGAGGAAGGAAGGAGGAGAGAGGGAGGAAGGAAAGGGGGGCCGCCCCCTTCCCAATTCAGATTGGGCTTGGGGGGGGGGGCCTCCTAGGCCGCCTCCTCCTCTCTCCCACTAAGGCCCATTAAGGCCCATACACTCCCAAGGGGGTTCCGGTAACCCCCCGGTACTCCGGTAAATGCCCGAACTCATCCAGAACCATTTCGATGTCCAAACATAGTCATCCAATATGTCGATCTTTATGTCTCGACCATTTCGAGACTCCTCGTCATGTCCGTGATCATATCCGGAACCGAACAACCTTCGGTACGTACATCAAAACACACAAACTCATAATACCGATCGTCACCGAACGTTAAGCGTGCGGACCCTACGGGTTCGAGAACTATGTAGACTTAACCAAGACTCATCTCCAGTCCATAATAAACAGCGGAACCTGGATGCTCATATTGGTTCCTACATATTCTACGAAGATCTTTATCGGTCAAACCGCATAACAACATATGTTGTTCCCTTTGTCATCGGTATGTTACTTGCCCGGGATTCGATCGTCGGTATCTCAATACCTAGTTCAATATCATTACTGACAAGTCTCTTTACTTGTTCCGTAATCACTACGGGAAACAGTTAATTTGCCGTCAGGGGGCGTCTTTGCCGTCAGCATTTCATCGGGTTGACGGCAAAGAAAGGGTTTGCCGTCGTCAACAGACGGCAAAGAATAAATGACAGCAAAATAAACTTTGCCGTCTGTGTTTCGTATTACAGACGGCGCTCTTTGCCGTCTGTAATACGAAACACAGAAGGCAAATTCTTTGCCGTCTGCCTTTTTTGTTGGAGATGGCAAATAAACGCTCTTTGCCGTATGCAATACAAAACACAGACGGCAAAGCAAGAAAAACAACACCCGGATCGATCTCGCGGATCGATGAGCTGGCACGATCCGCAGCGCTCACCCAGATCGATCTCAGGCCCACTCACCCACACGCAACCCACTGGCCCACCCACCCACACGTGCTGGCCTTATCCTCTCCTCTCCCTCTCTCTCACCTCGCACCCGCCCACCCCACCCGCACTCCCTCTCTCTCTCACCTCGCCACGGCCAAGCCGCCCGCCCCACCTCGCCCAGCAGCATGGCGCTGCCCTCCCTCGTCCGGCCGCGCCGACTCTACTCGCCCCCCCGTGCGCCGGCTCTCCCTCGGCCCTCTCTCGTCCGGCCGCGCGCCGGCTCTCCCTCGGCCCTCCCTCGTCCGGCCGTGCGCCGGCCCTCCTTCGCCCACCCTCCCCACCGCACACGGGCCTGGTGTGCGCGCCTCGCCCAGCCGCTCGTCGGTCCTCCTCGCCCCACCGCTGACACGGCCCCAGCGCGCCCGCATCACCACAGCCGCGCCGCCCCTCCCTCGCACCGCCGCAAACCGGGCCTGCTTCGGCCTCCCGCGCGCCCCGCCGGCCATACTCTGCGCCCCGCGCCAGCGTCCGAGCTCTTCGAAGTCCGCTCCGCGCCCATGCCTACTTCTCCTCGCCGTTTTCCGAGCACGCCGGAGTCCGTCCTGTGCAAGCTCGCCGGAGTCCACTCTGCACCGTCGTCCGCCCCAAGCCGTCCAAGCTCACCAGCTCCTAGTCGAAGTCCCACTCGCTGCCTCTCTGCTTCCCGGCAATGGAGGAGGATGATATTTTGTAATTAGTACTCTTCTAATTAGTACTCTTGTAATGAGATATTTTGTAAATTTTTTATTTTTTGAGGATCAATTAGATATTTTGTAATTAGTTGTATTATTGCTCGGTGGAGGTGGACGTGTTGAGATGTGACATCTTGTATATACTTATTATAATTTTTTTGAGGGACTTATTATATTTTGTTGTTTTGTAC
The DNA here is from genome assembly GCA_021605205.1 of Aegilops longissima. NCBI lineage: Eukaryota > Viridiplantae > Streptophyta > Magnoliopsida > Poales > Poaceae > Aegilops > Aegilops longissima. The sequence goes on from CM038677.1 coordinate 823,792,624, forward strand.
TTTGAGATGTAACCGCGTCTGACCCTGCCCTGTGCATGTGCATGGTTGGTTCATTTATTTTATTAAAAAAATAACTTTGCCGTCTCTCATTTTTTATGCTGACGGCAAAGACCGAATCTGGCTGACGGCAGAGATGTTTTCTGTGCTGTCTGTTATGTCTCAGGCTGACGGCAAATCAATGATTTGGGTGACGGCAAAATCTTTGCCGTCTGGCAATTGAAAAGCTGACGGCAAAGCAATCTTTGCCGACTTATCTTTGCCGTCTGAGTTTGCCGTCAGCTTGCAGACGGCAAACTCTTTGCCGTCTGTTTTTAGGTCTTTGCCGTCTGTGGGGCACATACGTCAAATTACCTGATTCCTGTAGTGAATGCACCATCCCGTGACTAACTCATTAGTCACATTGCTTGCAAGGCTTATACTGATGAGCATTACCGAGAGGGCCCAGAGATACCTCTCCGGTACTCGGAGTGACAAATCATAATCTCGATCTATGCCAACTCAACAAACACCATCGGAGACACCTGTAGAGCATCTTTATAATCACCCAGTTATGTTGTGACGTTTGATAGCACACTAAGTGTTCCTGTGGTATTCGGGAGTTGCATAATCTCATAGTCATAGGAACATGTATAAGTTATGAAGATAGCAATAACAACAAACTAAACGATCATCGTGCTAAGCTAACGGATGGGTCAAGTTAATCACATCATTCTCTAATGATGTGATCCCGTTTATCAAATGACAACTCTTTGTCCATGGCTAGGAAACTTAACCATCTTTGATTAACGAGCTAGTCAAGTAGAGGCATACTAGCGACACTCTGTTTGTCTATGTATTCACACATGTATTAAGTTTTCGGTTAATACAATTCTTAGCATGAATAATAAACATTTATCATGATATAAGGAAGTATAAATAACAACTTAATTATTGCCTCTAGAGCATATTTCCTTCATTATGATGATAAGTTGTTAATGATATGATGATGATAATGATGATGAGTTATTATATCATTGGGTGAAAGAACCGCAGATTAGTTTCAAGCGGATGGATCCTAAGTGCTCATTATGATATAAAACAATCTCTAAATTGTTACTGTATGAAAACTTGTATAACGGTGTATGAATACGACATAAAATGAAAAAGAAATAGAATACGCAATAATAGTACTAGCGCAGACACAGAGGCGCGCTGCTAGTAATTACCAGTAGCGCCTTCTGCAAAATGTGCTACTACTAAGTACGTATAGTAGTAGTGTGTGTAGACCAACGCTACTGCCAACCCTTAGCTGTAGCACCGTAGCAGTAGCGCGGAGGCCAAAAACCAGCGCTACTGCTAGGCTTTTCCCTAGTAGTGACACCGAGACAGATATATCAGGATAAGTGAAAAGTAGACCCCATTTGGAATATGAAAACTCAAAAAAGTTCAAATAGAAAAGCAACGGCAATTGAATTTCACGTATCTTAAAAATCAATCAATATCTTAATGAAGAAAAACCATATGAACCTTCGAAAATGGTGTTTGGATGTCACACATGAAAAATACACGAAATTGTATAGACATATATTAGAGAATTTAATTTCCTCCATCCGTATGAAATTCAATGGATTCTAGGATAGCTATTCCTTTTTGCTGATCAGCACAAGAAAGCATTTTTATTGGAAATCATATCCTTCAAAGCTGATCATTTGTTACAAAATGGGGTCCTAAAATAGTACACGAAACCCGACAAATATTCATCCGTTCGAAGATGTTTGTGTGCTTTGATGATAACCGATGAATAAAATAGATAGTGTGCGTCGTGTGGTTGTTGAAGACTAACTAATGAAAATGGTAAACTGATATGTTCTAGGGTTGATGAGATGGGTTACAAAAGGACCAGGGAGTGCAACCATACATAAGCACAATCTAGGGTTGGTGCTACTTGCATTTGTAATGTTCTTAAAAAAAGTGGAAACTTGCATCTACATATGATACAGTACATCCCAATACAGAAATAAGACTGCCACTTTTTAAGAGGCTTCAGCGTTTCATGATATATATGATAGGGAAACGCTTCCTATCATACGTCTGATACGAGGCCTTCGTCAGACTGGCCCATCAACGTCGATATGGTATTAATCGCATGGCTGGGTTGCTTTCCAAATCCTTCTTTCGTTTCCAAATTAAGCCCCTGTAATCTCTCCCCAGTTTCTATATCCCGCATAAATCTCACATACGCTGACCGACCCGATTCTCTTCCTCGTCTCGCCTTCCTCGAGCACTGCTCCCTCACCGGAGCTTGCCACACCCCTCGCCACCCTGACTAGTGACCAGCCCGTCCCGCCTCTCTCCACCAGTGACCAACCGCCATCAAGAAACTTCACGTTCGTCACCGCTCCTGCAGACGACGACGGTAAGGATGTCGATGGGGAAGGGGAGCATCTCCTTGGAGAGTACATCTACAAGCAGCGGCTGCCCGTCGACAAGGAGCGCTGGCTAATTCTCCACTATGCACGTGGCTGTGATTTGCCGAGACGTTTGATGCTCGATCCCTTGCATGGTGAGCGGCCATGTGAGATCGATCATCTCAGCATACAGATCTCATACACGACTTCACGCTCCATAGCATCAACAACTCCCCCATCTACGCTCAGGCACCTTGGCTGGGAGTCGTCCCTCGTCCCAAAACCTGCCTCCGATCTATATGATACTTCCCAACTAACTTACAAATGTAGATACAGTTTCTTTGTAGCTCAGGCTATATGGAACCTCTTATCCTCAACCCTCCGGCCTTGCTTTGAGATCCGTACTCCCCAACTAACTTACAACAAGAATATTTTTCTTTTTTGTTTCTCGAAAACGAAACAACATATGAACTTCAAACTTTGCAGATCGAACAAACATTAGAACATCAATGTGTGAAAAAACTTTCAGATATTTTGTCTGATATAAATATAAAAAATGAGATTTTCTTTGACTAAAAATATTATTTCAAGTATTTAAAATGCATGAAAAAATCTGAAAGTTTTTTTCCTAGATTGTAGTTAGAATGTATTGTTGTTCTGCAAAAGTTAAAGTTCATAAGTTGTGTCGTTTGAGAGAAACAAAAAAGACAAATGTTTCTGCACGGATCTTGATGCATAAATGGATGGTAAAGATAAGGGGTACCGTGTAGCCTGAGCTACAGAAAACCGCACTCTAAACTCATCACAAAGTTTCTTTGTAGCTCAGGCTATATGGAACCTCTTATCCTCAACCCTCCGGCCTTGCTTTGAGATCCGTACTCCCCAACTAACTTAACAAGAATATTTTTCTTTTTTGTTTCTCGAAAACGAAACAACATATGAACTTCAAACTTTGCAGATCGAACAAACATTAGAACATCAATGTGTGAAAAAACTTTCAGATTTTTTGTCTGATATAAATATAAAAAATGAGATTTTCTTTGACTAAAAATATTATTTCAAGCCTAGATTGTAGTTAGAATGTATTGTTGTTCTGCAAAAGTTAAAGTTCATAAGTTGTGTCGTTTGAGAGAAACAAAAAAGACAAATGTTTCTGCACGGATCTTGATGCATAAATGGATGGTAAAGATAAGGGGTACCGTGTAGCCTGAGCTACAGAAAACCGCACTCTAAACTCATCACAAAGTTTCTTTGTAGCTCAGGCTATATGGAACCTCTTATCCTCAACCCTCCGGCCTTGCTTTGAGATCCGTACTCCCCAACTAACTTACAACAAGAATATTTTCTTTTTGTTTCTCGAAAACGAAACAACATATGAACTTCAAACTTTGCGATCGAACAAACATTAGAACATCAATGTGTGAAAAACTTTCAGATTTTTATCCGATATAAATATAAAAATGAGATTTTCTTTGACTAAAATATTATTTCAAGCCTAGATTGTAGTTAGAATGTATTGTTGTTCGCAAAAGTTAAAGTTCATAAGTTGTGTCGTTTGAGAGAAACAAAAAGACAAATGTTTCTGCACGGATCTTGATGCATAAATGGATGGTAAAGATAAGGTACCGTGTAGCCTGAGCTACTAAAACCGCACTCTAAACTCATCACAAAGTTTCTTTGTAGCTCAAAGCTATATGGAACCTCTTATCCTCAACCCTCCGCCTTGCTTTGAGATCCGTACTCCCCAACTAACTTACAACAAGAATATTTTTCTTTTTGTTTCTCGAAACGAAACAACATATGAACTTCAAACTTTGCGATCGAACAAACATTAGAACATCAATGTGTGAAAAACTTTCAGATATTTTGTCCGATATAAATATAAAAATGAGATTTTCTTTGACTAAAATATTATTTCAAGTATTTAAAATGCATGAAAAAATCTGAAAGTTTTTTCCTAGATTGTAGTTAGAATGTATTGTTGTTCTGCAAAGTTAAAGTTCATAAGTTGTGTCGTTTGAGAGAAACAAAAAGACAAATGTTCTGCACGGATCTTGATGCATAAATGGATGGTAAAGATAAGGGTACCGTAGTAACTGAGCTACTAAAACCGCACTCTAAACTCATCACAAAGTTTCTTTGTAGCTCAGGCTATATGGAACCTCTTATCCTCAACCCTCCGGCCTTGCTTTGAGATCCGTACTCCCCAACTAACTTAACAAGAATATTTTTCTTTTTTGTTTCTCGAAAACGAAACAACATATGAACTTCAAACTTTGCAGATCGAACAAACATTAGAACATCAATGTGTGAAAAACTTTCAGATTTTTGTCCGATATAAATATAAAAATGAGATTTTCTTTGACTAAAATATTATTTCAAGCCTAGATTGTAGTTAGAATGTATTGTTGTTCGCAAAGTTAAAGTTCATAAGTTGTGTCGCTTGAGAGAAACAAAAGACAAATGTTCTGCACGGATCTTGATGCATAAATGGATGGTAAAGATAAAGGTACCGTGTAGCCCGAGCTACGTAAACCGCACTCTAAACTCATCACAAAGTTTCTTTGTAGCTCAGGCTATATGGAACCTCTTATCCTCAACCCTCCGGCCTTGCTTTGAGATCCGTACTCCCCAACTAACTTACAACAAGAATATTTTTCTTTTTTGTTTCTCGAAAACGAAACAACATATGAACTTCAAACTTTGCAGATCGAACAAACATTAGAACATCAATGTGTGAAAAAACTTTCAGATTTTTTGTCTGATATAAATATAAAAAATGAGATTTTCTTTGACTAAAAATATTATTTCAAGCCTAGATTGTAGTTAGAATGTATTGTTGTTCGCAAAGTTAAAGTTCATAAGTTGTGTCGCTTGAGAGAAACAAAAAGACAAATGTTTCGCACGGATCTTGATGCATAAATGGATGGTAAAGATAAGGGTACCGTAGCCTGAGCTACTAAAACCGCACTCTAAACTCATCACAAAGTTTCTTTGTAGCTCGGGCTATATGGAACCTCTTATCCTCAACCCTCCGCCTTGCTTTGAGATCCGTACTCCCCAACTAACTTACAACAAGAATATTTTTCTTTTTTGTTTCTCGAAAACGAAACAACATATGAACTTCAAACTTTGCAGATCGAACAAACATTAGAACATCAATGTGTGAAAAAACTTTCAGATTTTTTGTCCGATATAAATATAAAAATGAGATTTTCTTTGACTAAAAATATTATTTCAAGTATTTAAAATGCATGAAAAATCTGAAAGTTTTTTCCTAGATTGTAGTTAGAATGTATTGTTGTTCGCAAAAGTTAAAGTTCATAAGTTGTGTCGCTTGAGAGAAACAAAAAGACAAATGTTTCTGCATCGGATCTTGATGCATAAATGGATGGTAAAGATAAAGTACCGTAGCCCGAGCTACGTAAAACCGCACTCTAAACTCATCACAAAGTTTCTTTGTAGCTCAGCTATATGGAACCTCTTATCCTCAACCCTCCGGCCTTGCTTTGAGATCCGTACTCCCCAACTAACTTAACAAGAATATTTTTCTTTTTGTTTCTAAAGCGAAACAACATATGAACTTCAAACTTTGCAGATCGAACAAACATTAGAACATCAATGTGTGAAAAACTTTCAGATTTTTTGTCCGATATAAATATAAAAATGAGATTTTCTTTGACTAAAATATTATTTCAAGCCTAGATTGTAGTTAGAATGTATTGTTGTTCGCAAAAGTTAAAGTTCATAAGTTGTGTCGCTTGAGAGAAACAAAAAGACAAATGTTTCGCACGGATCTTGATGCATAAATGGATGGTAAAGATAAAGGTACCGTGTAGCCTGAGCTACTAAAACCGCACTCTAAACTCATCACAAAGTTTCTTTGTAGCTCAAAGCTATATGGAACCTCTTATCCTCAACCCTCCGGCCTTGCTTTGAGATCCGTACTCCCCAACTAACTTACAACAAGAATATTTTTCTTTTTGTTTCTCAAAACGAAACAACATATGAACTTCAAACTTTGCGGATCGAACAAACATTAGAACATCAATGTGTGAAAAACTTTCAGATTTTTATCTGATATAAATATAAAAAATGAGATTTTCTTTGACTAAAAATATTATTTCAAGCCTAGATTGTAGTTAGAATGTATTGTTGTTCTGCAAAAGTTAAAGTTCATAAGTTGTGTCGTTTGAGAGAAACAAAAAAGACAAATGTTTCTGCACGGATCTTGATGCATAAATGGATGGTAAAGATAAGGGGTACCGTGTAGCCTGAGCTACAGAAAACCGCACTCTAAACTCATCACAAAGTTTCTTTGTAGCTCAGGCTATATGGAACCTCTTATCCTCAACCCTCCGGCCTTGCTTTGAGATCCGTACTCCCCAACTAACTTACAACAAGAATATTTTTCTTTTTTGTTTCTCGAAAACGAAACAACATATGAACTTCAAACTTTGCAGATCGAACAAACATTAGAACATCAATGTGTGAAAAAACTTTCAGATTTTTTGTCTGATATAAATATAAAAAATGAGATTTTCTTTGACTAAAAATATTATTTCAAGTATTTAAAATGCATGAAAAAATCTGAAAGTTTTTTTCCTAGATTGTAGTTAGAATGTATTGTTGTTCGCAAAAGTTAAAGTTCATAAGTTGTGTCGTTGAGAGAAACAAAAAGACAAATGTTTCGCACGGATCTTGATGCATAAATGGATGGTAAAGATAAGGTACCGTGTAACTGAGCTACGTAAAACCGCACTCTAAACTCATCGAAAGTTTCTTTGTAGCTCAGGCTATATGGAACCTCTTATCCTCAACCCTCCGGCCTTGCTTTGAGATCCGTACTCCCCAACTAACTTACAACAAGAATATTTTTCTTTTTGTTTCTGAAACGAAACAACATATGAACTTCAAACTTTGCAGATCGAACAAACATTAGAACATCAATGTGTGAAAAACTTTCAGATATTTTGTCCGATATAAATATAAAAATGAGATTTTCTTTGACTAAAAATATTATTTCAAGTATTTAAAATGCATGAAAAAATCTGAAAGTTTTTTCCTAGATTGTAGTTAGAATGTATTGTTGTTCGCAAAAGTTAAAGTTCATAAGTTGTGTCGTTTGAGAGAAACAAAAAGACAAATGTTCTGCACGGATCTTGATGCATAAATGGATGGTAAAGATAAGGTACCGTGTAGCCTGAGCTACTAAAACCGCACTCTAAACTCATCACAAAGTTTCTTTGTAGCTCGGGCTATATGGAACCTCTTATCCTCAACCCTCCGCCTTGCTTTGAGATCCGTACTCCCCAACTAACTTACAACAAGAATATTTTTCTTTTTGTTTCTGAAAACGAAACAACATATGAACTTCAAACTTTGCAGATCCAACAAACATTAGAACATCAATGTGTGAAAAAACTTTCAGATTTTTTGTCCGATATAAATATAAAAATGAGATTTTCTTTGACTAAAATATTATTTCAAGTATTTAAAATGCATGAAAAAATCTGAAAGTTTTTTTCCTAGATTGTAGTTAGAATGTATTGTTGTTCTGCAAAAGTTAAAGTTCATAAGTTGTGTCGTTTGAGAGAAACAAAAAAGACAAATGTTTCTGCACGGATCTTGATGCATAAATGGATGGTAAAGATAAGGGGTACCGTGTAGCCTGAGCTACAGAAAACCGCACTCTAAACTCATAAAGTCATAAATACACGATGGACATTTTAAAGGAACAACTGAAAGACTAAATAAACCTCTTCTCATAACTCTTCTCTTTTTGCGAACGATAATATCTTTTATAAAAATTCATTGAAAGTACAAAGCATCTCAAATGTAGTAAAAATTACATCGATATTTTAAGACCACCGAACGACCACTATTGCCGCCAGAACGAGCCGACAACACGCCGTTCTCGCCGCTCCCCTACCTGAACCGGCTTGACCTTGTAAATGATAGCCGGTAAGTCTTCGTGCACGAGCCCAAGTGCCCTAGAGCCGCAGTCATCGCCATTGAGCCCTTGCACACATCTGAAGCACCTAGCGCCAAATCTCACCACTTGACGAGAAACCTTAACCTCACCGTCCCAAGAAGACGATAGGAATCTATGCCAGAGCTTCGTCGACTATGTCCAAACGAATAAACTCGAGGAGGATCGAAGCCTGGAAGACAAACTCGAAGAAGAAGTGTCGCCATCCACCCAAGTGCCGCACCTGCGAGGACTAAAAAAACCTAACCTAAAATACTAACCGGAGTGGAAGCACAGGGATACTCCTGCCCACCACCAGCCGTCGGATCGGTAGGAAGAGGGGAGGCGAATCCTCGTGTTTGCCAGTAAAGTCCGGAGGGAAAAAGTTTACCTAGCCATCTAGGGTTGGTGGAGATTGCCTTTCTTTCTTCATGGGGAAGAAAGAGAACGACTCTCTTCTCATAGATCCACACTATTCGTTCACTCGGATAGCCCCATCTTCTCCAATAAAAAGAGGGGTTTACAGGTGGAATGTCTACGAAATGGTCCATGTACTCACTCATACGGACCAACGTCGTATTCTCGACAAAGGTAATACCAAGAAACTATAATCTTCATCTCCGAGCCACCAACGTGGGATGCATATTGGCTTGTGTTGCACATTTTGGGTGTGATGAAGACGTTGCCTTGTGCGGTGATGCAACCTAATGGTGCGTACACTAGTAGAAAAATACCTATTAGTCCTGGTTCGTAAGGGCCTTTAGTCCCGGTTCATGAACCGGGACTAATGAGTCGTTACTAATACCTCCCACCTTTAGTCCCGGTTCTAACACGAACCGGGACAGATGGTCCTCCACGTGGCAGCGCCGAGCCCAGCAGGGCCTTTGGTCCGGTTGGTGGCACCAACCGGGACCAAAAGGCATCCACGCGTCAACATTCTAGTGGCTGGGGTTTTGTTTTTTTCTGAAGGGGGGTTGGGGGTTTTGGGGTTAATTTAGGTGTTTCATATATTGTGTTAGCTAGCTAATTAATAGAGAGAAGTGTCCTCTCTTATGTCCGTGCTTGGTCGACGCTACGTACTATATACATATAGCCCTCGACACGCTAGCTAGTAAGAAAATGAAGGGAACCATCGAGTACAGAAGTTCGTCATGCATAGCGAGAGAAATGGTCGATCGACCTCTCCTTCTCCGAGAGATTGGTCGAACAACAAGTTTTCGTATCATGTACGTCCGACGCTACTGGCTACATACATGTACAATATATAAGATCTCTCAATTACAGTCCCCTAGCATTTGAAATCAACTTTCACATGGTATTCTCCGGCTTTATTGATCACGTGGTCAAGAAAGAATCCCGCCAATTCCTCTTGAATTGCTTTAATGTGATCTGGTTCTAGGAGTTCATTCTGCATCTGCCACGTCTAATTTGAAGAAGGGGGTTAATTAATACATATATATGAATGAAACTCAACAGAAATGATGGTGTAATAAAATGAAATTGTGAATATTATTAATTGCTTACGCACTTCATATTGTCTTTGAGAGTAGCCCCGCTTATTTTTCTAAGTAGCGTTGTAGATGAACTCGCACACGTAGTATCCACAGAAATCATTCCCTTGTTCCTGCCACAAGCACTTTACGAGAAATAGAGGTCAATCAAACTGATAATGAAGCATTATAAATGGCATTGATGAAAGTATAGCTATAGAATCAACGGGAGATGCGCACAACTAGCTAGCCAGTAGTACTTACTTTCGGGTATGTATATCGCAGCTCCTTCGGCAGTCCCGGAGCTTTTGCGGTGAACTGTTTCCAAACCCTACAAGACAAAGAAAATAATTATTATTACTTGAGATATCAGGAAATGAACAAAAAGTTGCCGCTATGGTGCGATAATGATCGATTGAACTTACTTGCTGAGCATTTCAGTCATGTCCGCATAGGTGCTGGGATCTTTCCGTCTCGAGTCTAAGACGGTTACTAGTCCACGCTCAAGCTTAATCTCCAGAAGAATATAGTCGTACCTGCGCATGCATGCATAACTCATCAATTACATTACTATAACCTCGCTCGAGTAATAAGGGAAACCGAATATGCAAACGATTAGTAACACTCACTTGCCGTTGTAAGGAAAGAGTATGGTATCTTTGTTTTGATTTTTGATCAATGATTGTAGCAAGTTGTCCTCGGCCTCTTTGACGTGCTTTTCAACCAGAAATACATCTATGATATTTGTGTTAATGAATCCAATATCATAGATTTCATTCTTTTTGCACTCGACGATCTTCAATCTGCATAATATATTGAGGATAATTAATTATAAATACATGCAATGAAAGAGCCGAGCTATATATAGAGACTTAATGACAGAAATAGTACTTACAGGCAGTAGCAAAAGACCGTTAATTTATCGAGGGCCTTTTGATTGAAGAACACGAAGAACTCCTCAAATGGAACACACAACAGATCAGTTCCAACGAGGTCATGCTCCTCTTTAATGTGCAGATACAAACTATTCGTCCCCCCAGACTCTCTGCAGGTTTTCATGTACCAAGTATGGAATCTTCGCATCATCGTTGTTAGAGATTTTTCATCTTTGACGAGAGGCTTCCCGTACTCGTATCTGTGTTCTTCCACCTTCATGTATTCAGGAAGTGCATCGTCGAGCAGGTAATCTTGTAGATTGCCATAACCGCCACCATCCCGGACCATTAGCGGCGATGTTGCCGCTAGACACATTGAGCGGGGGCACGATTGGTTTGCTTGTTCGCCGAGCTGGTCAATTTTTTCGCAGCTGCTCGTTCTTTTGCTCTTTGATGTCGACAAGACTTCCCGACCGCTCCGCTTGGAGATATGTCTGTTCGAATGCGCTCATAGTTGGTTCTCGGCGGAGACTTTGCGGTTTCCTCGGGGCAGCAGAGTGCGCCGCTTTCACGGATCTACCTTCTCCTCCGGAGGTGGATGTCTCTTTGCTTTCAACCCTACAAACCAGTCATCCACTTGATCTGCGCGATCTTCGCGTTTTCCTCCTCGGTCCTCTCAGACGGTAACTTCTCCGAGTCTTGAGACAAGGACCGAATCTGTATTTCCTCCGCCTTTGGCTGTCTTGCTAGACGCCGCAGAGCAGACGGGCGGATGTCTTCTTGCTTTCTTACGAGGCAGAGAGAGGGACTACGACGCGCGGAGCAGCCGGAGCGGCGGCAGGTCTCTTCCGCCCTTGCCGACGAGGCGGAGAAGGAGGAGGCTGGCTGCTTGGCGCCGCCAAGCAGCGGAGAAGGAGGCGGAGTGCCGCCCGCGCCGGAGAAGGAGGCGGAGTGCCGCCACGCGTGCTCTGGTCATCACTCGCGGAGGAGGAGGCGGTGGAGGAGGCGGAGTGCCTGACTCACGGAGGAGGAGGAGGAGGCGAGGCGCCCAGTTCGGAAGGTTGATGAGCTCCTTCCGCCATAGGCATGGAGTCTTCAGAGCAGAACCCAGCCTAGTCTCCCCTTCACCGGTAGGGTGGTCAAGCAGGAGGTCCTCAAATCCCTCCGTTATTTCATCCACCATCACCTTAGCATATCCTTCTGGAATCGGCTGGCAGTGATAAGTTGTGCCGGGTCCACTAGGATAAACTTGGCCAACAGCCGCCTTGACCTTCAAATTCATCCATCGCGCCATAATGTGGCAATTTTGAGACTCCGTGATACCATCCATGGGATAGCTGGCAGGAGCCGTCAAGACATGCTCCGGCTGAAGCAGCTAGGTGGAAGCCATGCTGCTTCTCCGCTGAGATGGCGGGGTAGCTTCGGGGGAAGCTTCGGCAGGTCGTTTGCTACGATCTGTTGTTTCTCGTTCCTCTTCTCGTTCCTCTAGCCCCATTACCCTTTCGTGCAGCGCCTGCAGTTGGTCCTGCTCCAGTTTCTTCCTCCTCTCATGGGTTTTGTAACCCCCTGCGTCTGGAAAACCAACCTTCCACGGAATGGAGCCTGGCGTGCCTCGTGTCCGTCCAGGGTGCTCAGGATTCCCAAGGGCCATTGTGAGCTCGTCCTTCTCCCTGTTTGGAAGGAACGTCCCTCGCCGCGCTGCATCGATATAGTGTCTAAGGTTCTTGACTGGTATTTGCAGTTGCTCGTCCGTCCACTGGCACTTCCCTGTTACAGGGTCCAAGGTTCCGCCAGCCCCGAAGAACCAAGTCCGGCAACGGTCTGGCAAGTACATTTTCTCTGGTTCGATCCCTTTTTCAAGCAGATCATGCTCAGCCTTGGACCACTTAGGCCGGGCTTTGAGGTAGCCACCTGACCCTGTGCAATGGTGAAGCTTCTTCTTCGCAGCATTTTGCTTGTTTGTCGCCGACATCTTCTTACTCTTTTCCAATGTCTTGTGGGCCACAAATGCGGGCAAGTGATCTTTGATCTTCTCATATTTGCCGATGAATTCTGGTGTCTTTTCTTTCTCGACAAAATGGTTCAGCTCTTTCCTCCACCTCCTCATTAGGGTTGCCATCTTCTTAAGAGCACAAGACTTGATTAATTGCTCTTTAACTGGCTTCTCCGGATCCTCCTCTGGCGGTAGGGTGAAATTTGCCTTTAGCTGAATCCAAAGATCTTCTTTCTGCATATCATTGACATAAGACACCTCAGGGTCTTCCTCCTTAGGCTTATACCATTCATGGATGCTGATCGGGATCTTGTCCCTAACAAGAACCCCGCACTGAGCAGAAAATGCCTTCCTTGTCCGGATGGGTTCAATCGGTTCGCCGTCGGGCGCGATTTTTATGATCTCAAACTTTTCATCCGAGCTCAACTTTTTCTTCGGGCCTCGTCTCCTTACCGTAGTTGTGCTCGATCCGGAGGGCTAGAAATTATAAGGAAGAAAGACGAGAGTAATTAATATGTGTACATATACCAAAACAATGGATGCATCAATTAACTAGTCAGCACGGGCTTAACTAATATATATATACCTGGTCGGACTCGGTTCGGTCACCGGAGCAGTCAGCACGGTCTCCTTCTTGTACCTCCATTGTGTCATCGGAGCCATCATGAACATAGTCCTCTTCTTGTACCGGCATTAATGGGTCGAAGCCATCATGAACATAGCCCTCTTCTTCACCCAGTCCTTCGGGACCATCGGTGTCGTTGAGAAATGACGCAACTTCATCACTTCCTTGTGCGATTATGTGCCCCAACATCGCTTATGTTTCTTCGTCTCGGGAGTGCTCCATAGTTTCTGCAAATATTTACAACATGTCAATTATTATTCAAACATGGTACAGATATATATATATATATATATATATATATATATATATATATATATATATATATATATATATATATATATATATATATATATATATATATATATATATATATATATATATATATATATATATATATATATATATATATGTATATATATATATATATATATATAACTAGCTAGCTAATCACAATAAGGAATCATGTTAGTGGCCTCGACGCTGCTTCTCTAGGGTTTGGGGTCGCCTCGACACAACGCTCAGGGTTAATTTGGGTGGCGCGAGAGAGTTAATTTTTCGGTAGGGGCGGCGGGGGGGGTAGGAGACCAACATCGTTTTCTCTCTAGGGTTTGGGTGTCCTCGAGAGTTTTGGTCGGCGAGAGGGCCGAGGGGTGCTGCCGTTGTATAAGTTATCACGGTCGAGAGGGGGTATATATATCGACCGCCCCTCATGTCGAAGTTATCTCGAGGGGGTTATATCGACAACGACGCGACATATATATACATGGGAAAATAATGTTATCGGTGAGGGGGTATCGGTACCCCCCCCCCCTCGTGTTGAAGTTTCTTCTTTCTCCTCTATTCCTTTCTTCTTCTTCTACTCTTCTTTTTCTTCTTCTCCCTCGAGAAAGGACAATAAGGAAAAGGAAGAAAAGAGGAAGAAGGAAGAAGAAAAAAAAAGAGGAGAAGAAGAAAAATAGAAACATTCTATTTTTCTTCTTCTCCTCTATTCCTTTCTTCTTCTCCTCTTCTTTTTCTTCTTATTTCCTCTTCTTATTTATTTCTCCTCTTCTTGCTCTCCTCTTCTTCTCCTTTCTTCCTCTTCTTATTTTCCTTTTCCTCTCATTCTTTTAGTATTGTTTGTTTAAAAAATGTTCAAATAGAAAATTTCAAAAAAACAAAGGTTTTGCCTAATGCATTGTTCATATGAATATACAAACATTTGCATATTCTACAATAATTAATATCACCTAAAAATCTATGAACAGAAAAAAAAAACTAAGTTTTCTAAAATCTATCTTTTGCATATATGAAAACATTAATACACATATGAACAAAAATACATATATGAAGAAAAACATGCTCTGAACAATTTTTATACATTTTGAACATCTACATACACATAGCCACATACATACACATATACATTATATATATATGAACAAAAAATTAAACTGATAAAAATGAAAAAAAAAAAGAGCAGGCAGCGCGCATGGCGGCTCACAATGGGGCGGCTAGATGACGATGGTGACGGTGGGGCGGCGAGGCGCCTGCGGCGAGGGCGGGACGACGGGCAGGGGCTCGGGCGGCGCTGGCTCGGGAGGCCGGGCGACGAGGACGGCGCTGGCTCGGGAGGCCAGCGACGAGGACGGCGCTGGGTTGGGGCGACGGCCTTGGCGGGCGGCGGCGGCGAGGTGGAGCTGCTGGCGACGCCGAGGAGGGTCGGCGTCGTCTGGGGCAATCAATGGCGATGATATTCTGAATTTTGCAAATTGTTTGCTTATATAGCAAAGCCATTGGTCACGGTTCGTGAAACCAACGGGACTAATGCATTTTTAGTCCCGGTTGGTGCCACCAACCGGGACCAAAACCTCTTTTTTCGGCAGCCCAAAGGGCGGGAAGCGGCGGCCTTTGGTACCGGTTGGTGCCACGAACCGGTACCAATGCCCCCCCCTTTAGTCCCGGTTGGTGCCACCAACCGGGACCAAAGGCCCCTGTGCTGCACGCGTCGGGGCCAAAGTTTAGTCCCACCTCGCTAGTTGAGAGGGGCGCGCAGTGGTTTATAAGCCCCACTGCCGCACCCCTCTCGAGCTCCTCTCCACCGCAGGCTTTCGGGCCTACTTGCTATTGTTGTGCCTGATGGGCCTTCTGGGCCTACTGCGGGCCTGAATCCTGGCCCATAGTAGGGTTTCATGTCGTATTCAGGCCGTGGGGGCCCAGTAGGAGGCATTTTTTTTGTTTTTTTGTTTTCTTTACTTATTGTTGCTATTTTTAATTTTTTCCAGTTTTTTTGTTTTGTTTTCTGCATTATTTATTTTCTTTTGTTTTTTGCTTTATTTTTAAATTCTTTTTGCTTTTAGTTTTAGGAAAATAATAAACTTTCTGTTAGTGCCATTACTTTTCAAATTTGAAAACACTTTTTTTGTTTTTTTGTTTTCTTTCTTGCTTTATTTATTTTATTTTATTTCTACTTACAACAAAATACTTATTGTTGTTTTTTTGTTTTGATTTCTGCATTATTTATTTTCTTTTGTTTTTTGCTTTATTTTTCAATTCTTTTTGCTTTTAGTTATAGGAAAATTATGAACTTTCTGTTAGTGCCATTAGTTTTCAAATTTGAAAACACTTTTTTTGTTTTTTTGTTTTCTTTCTTGTTTTATTTATTTTATTTTGTTTCTACTTACAACAAAAAACTTATTGTTGTTATTTTTAATTATTACGAGGGCCGAACCATAAGACATTAGAGCTTTCCAAATGAACTCTGAAAAAGTTGAAAGTTGGCATGGTATCATACTTGACAGTTACAAAGTTGGCATGGTATCATCATAATAGTTGCGGGAGAAAGTCTTCACTTTTTCTCGCTTGTGTCATTTTCTTATTGCGCCGTAACCATGGATAATCTTCATCGTTTATCAGGATGCTGGGGTCAGCCTTGACTTTGAAGGGAGGAATTTCATGAAACTTTTCATAATCTTCAGACATGTCTATCTTGTCCTCCACTCCCACGATGTCCCTTTTTCCTGAAAGAACTATGTGGCGCTTTGGCTCATCGTATGATGTATTCGCTTCCTTATCTTTTCTCTTTCTCGGTCTGGTAGACATGTCCTTCACATAGATAACCTGTGCCACATCATTGGCTAGGACGAACGGTTCGTCAGTGTACCCAAGATTTTTCAGATCCACTATTGTCATTCCGTACTGTGGGTCTACCTGTACCCCGCCTCCTGACAGATTGACCCATTTGCACTTAAACAAAGGGACCTTAAAATCATGTCCGTAGTCAAGTTCCCATATGTCCACTATGTAACCATAATATGTGTCCTTTCCCCTCTCGGTTGTTGCATCAAAGCGAACACCGCTGTTTTGGTTGGTGCTCTTTTGATCTTGGTCAATCGTGTAAAATGTATTCCCATTTATCTCGTATCCTTTCCAAATCAATACAGTCAAAGATGGTCACCTGGACAACAAGTACAGCTCATCACAAACAGTGTTGTCACCTCTGATACGTGCTTCCAACCAACTGCTGAAAGTCCCGATGTGTTCACATGTAATCCATCGTCGTCAGACCGCCCGGTGTTTGGAGCGCAGACTGTTCTTGTGTTCATCGACATACGGGGTCACCAAGATAGAGTTCTGTAGAACTGTGTAGTGTGCTTGAGACCAAGAATATCCGTCCCTGCATATTATTGAGTCCCTTCCAATCGTGTTTTTCGGTCAGTCTCCCCTCATACCGCGATTTAGGGAGACCTATCTTCTAAGGCCAGGAATGAAGTCAACACAAAACCCGATGACATCCTCTGTTTGATGGCCCATGGAGATGCTTCCTTCTGGCCTAGCGATTACGGACATATTTCTTTAGGACTCCCATGAACCTCTCAAAGGGGTACATATTGTGTAGAAACACGGGCCCGAATGACAATCTCGTCAACTAGATGAACTAGGACGTGCGTCATGATATTGAAGAAGGATGGTCGGAACACCAGCTCGAAACTCACAAGACATTGCACCACATCACTCCTTAGCCTTGGTATGATTTCTGTATCGATCACCTTCTGAGAGATTGCATTGAGGAATGCACATAGCTTCACAATGGCTAATCGGACGTTTTCGGTAGAAGCCCCTCAATGCAAATGTAAAGCAGTTGCGCCATAATCACGTGGCAGTCATGAGACCTTAGGTTCTGGAACTTTTCTCGGCATATTTATTATTCCCTTTATATTCGACGAGAAGCCAGTCGGGACCTTTATATTGAGCAGGCATTCAAAGAAGATTTCTTTCCCTTCTTTCGTAAGAGCGTAGCTGGCAAGACCTTCATACTGCTTCGGAGGCATGCCCTCTTTTTCGTGCAAGCGTTGCAGGTCCTCCCGTGCCTCAGGTGTATCTTTTGTCTTCAAGAAGCCTAGCAGGTTCACGCAAAGGTTCTTCGTCACATGCATCACGTCGATCGAAGAGCGGACCTCTAGGTCTTTCCAGTAGGGTAGGTCCCAAAATATAGATTTCTTCTTCCACATGGGTGCGTGATTCTCAGCGTCATTCGGAACAGCTAGTCCGCGGGACCCTTTCCAAAGATTACGTGTAAATCATTGACCATAGCAAGTACGTGATCACCGGTACGCATGGCGGGCTTCTTCCGGTTATATGCCTCGCCTTTGAAATGCTTGCCTTTGTTTCGACAGTGATGGTTGGTCGGAAGAAATCGACGATGGCCCTGTACACATTCTTCCCGCAGCTTGCCGTATATACTATCGGTGTCAAGTAAACAGTGCGTGCATGCGTGGTATCCCTTGTTTGTCTGTCACGAAAGGTTACCGTGAGCGGCCAATCGTTGATGGTCACGAACAGCAACGCCTTTAGGTTAAATTCTCCTGTTTGTGCTCATCCCACGACGCACACCGCTTCCATTCCACAGCTGTAAAAGTTCTTCAACTAATGGCCTTAGGTACACATCAATGTCGTTGCGGGTTGCTTAGGGCCTTGGATGAGAACGGCATCGAATGAACTTCCGCTTCATGCACATCCAAGGAGGAAGGTTATACATACATAGAGTCACGGGCCAGGTGCTGTGATTGCTGCTCTGCTCCCCGAGAGGATTAATGTCATCCGCGCTTAAACCAAACCATACGTTCCTTGGCTCACTTGCAAACTCATCTCAGTACTTTCTCTTGATTTTTCTCCACTGCGACCCGTCAGCGGGTGCTCTCAACTTCCGTCTTTCTTACGGTCCTCACTGTGCCATCGCATCAACTTGGCATGCTCTCCGCTTCGAGCAGACGTTTCAACCATGGTATTATAGGAGCATACCACATCACCTTCGCAGTACCCTCTTCCGGGGCTCGCCGTCAACATCACCGTGGTCATCGCGTCGATCTTATACAGTAATGCACCGATACCGGCATGCGCTCAGATCCTTGTACGCACCGGGTAGAGGATGCAGTCATTAGGGCATGCATGTATCTTCGCACCTCCAATCATAGAGGGCATACGACCTTCTTTGTTGCGTATGTACTGTCGGGCAATTCGTTATCCTTTGGAAGCTTCTTCTTCAATATTTTCAGATAGCTTCTCAAATCCTTTGTCGTGCACAGCATTCTCTCGCCTTCCACTCGCAGAATTCCAAGATCTGCATCGAGCTTTGTGTTGCCATCTTCACAATTGTGGTACAACCCTTTTTTGTGGTCCTCTAACATGCGATCGAACTTCAACTTCTCCTTTTGACTTTCACATTGCGTCCTTGCATCGACAATGACCCGGCGGAGATCATCATCATCGGGCACATCGTCTGGTTCCTCTTGATCTTCAGCAGCTTCGCCCGTTGCAGCATTATCGTGCACATCGTCTGGTTCCTCTTGATGTTCAGTAGAATCACCGTATTCAGGGGGCACATAGTTGTCATCGTACTCTTCTTCTTCGCCGTCTTCCATCATAACCCCTATTTCTCCGTGCCTCGTCCAAACATTATAGTGTGGCATGAAACCCTTGTAAAGCAGGTGGGTGTGGAGGATTTTCCGGTCGAGTAAGACTTCAGATTCCCACATATAGGGCATGGACAACACATAAAACCATTCTGCTTGTTTGCCTCAGCCACTTGAGAAAATCATGCACGCCTTAATGTACTCGGAGGTGTGTCTTGAACTGTACATCCATTTCCGGTTCATCTGCGTGCATTATATATAATTAAGTGTGTCAAAAATCATTACAGACCATCATGAATAGATAATTAAGTGACCAAATTAATAGAAGTTCATCATCACATTAAAACCAAAGTACATACATAGTTCTCATCTAACAACATAAAGCTCTGCAGAGCATCTAAATTAATTAAACCATACACTGAAACTATGTAAAACATTTCAATGCGAAAACAAATGCGATCATAATCGCAACCAATATAACAACTGATCCAACGGCATAATGATACCAAGCCTCGGTATGAATGGCATATTTTCTAATCTTTCTAATCTTCAAGCGCATTGCATCCATCTTGATCTTGTGATCATCGATTTACATCCGCAACATGCAACTCCAATATCATCTTCTCCTCCTCAATTTTTCTAATTTTTTCCTTCAACAAATTGTGTTCTTCTTCAACTAAATTTAACCGCCGACAATAGGGTCGGTTGGAATTTCCGTTCAACAACCTCCTAGATAAATAAAATCTATGTCACGTTGGTCGGCAAAATTGTCATAAACAATAAATGAACCAATAGTTATGAAAAGATAATATATACCACATCCGAATCATAGACAAGACGAGGGCCGACGGGGGCGGATACCAAAACCATCGCACTATATAAGATGCAATAATAAAAGTAAGAAAATTATACAAGTATCTATATAAACATACAAGTAAGAATTTTGTTTTCTTTCAGAAAGAAGATAAGAACAAGAGGCTCACCACGGTGGTGTCGGCGAGGAGATCGGCGCGGGCGATCGACGGCGGTGAAGACGGGGACGGGACGTGACGGACCGCTAGACCTAGACAAATATTAAAGAAAATGGAGCTTGGAGGTCGAGCTTGGAGAGGAGAAAGCTTAAGTAGTGTGGCTCGGGCATTCCATCGAACACCTCGTGTGCATAGGAGGTGAGCTAGAGCACCACAAAGCTCTCCCCTCGCCGGCCACGAAAAACAGAGCACTGGGAGTGCTCTGCTCGCGGGCGAGGGATATATATAGGCAACTAATTGGTCCCGATTGGTGACTTGAACCGGGACTAAAGGGCAGCCTTTGGTCCCGGTTCGTCCCACCAACCGGTACCAATGGTGGTGGGCCAGGAGCGAGGCCCATTGGTCCCGGTTCGTCTCACCAACCGGGACCAAAAGGTCCAGATTTAACGGGACCAATGGCCCACGTGGCCCGGCCGGCCCCCGGGGCTCACGAACCGGGTCCAATGCCCCCATTGGTCCCGGTTCTGGATTGAACCGGGACTAATGGGCTGGCCGGGCCTGGACCATTGCCCCCTTTTCTACTAGTGGTAAGCTTGCACGAGGACTCCTAGTTTTCCTTCCAGTCCCACGGACACGACTTGCCTTTATAGATTGAGGTGACCACATTTACCCTTGGGCATTTTTCCGCAATTTGAATCAAACAACACCGCCTGCCTAGCTTTAGCCTCAACAACATATTCGATACGGTTAGGAGGTAGTGAAAAGCAGAAAAATCTTAGTCCATGTTCGAATGGCAAGGAATCCGCAAGATGGATACCAAAGATGGTACCCTAAACCGTTGCTCAAGTTGTTGATGTGATAGCTCTATCTTGCAGAGGTGATTCTCGACTAGACTGAATGCATATTATGTCCATACTCACAATCGAGGGAGAAAACCTAACTGATCAATGTCATGTTATAATCAAGCTTCTTTCCATGCTTTACTCTTAGTTGGATCTCAATCTTAATGGGTTCCTCAGACACAATTGCACATGGTCCGTTAGTGCAAAAGGATCTTGCAAGTGTCATCATTATATTTGCCACTAACAAATCGGCAATGTTATCATCGAAGCAATTTTTTCCGTAAAGGACCACCCGCACCAATGAGTTGGCAGAAAGAGCCACCTTGAAAATTATTGACAAAACTACTACTCTGGCGGCAGCTACGCTTAGGTGACACATGGCACTTGCCACCATAGGAGATGGTGACAGGTATTGTTCATGCACTGTTTATCCATGCGACAATTTTCACGAGCTAAAACGAAAACCGGATGGTCAACAATACATGCCGCTGGCCCCTATGGCGACATGTGATTGAATAGTAATTAAAAAAATTATTAGACAAAATCAGGAAAAACTGAATGTTTTGGCAGCAAAGATGATCGAGGGTTATAAGTGTGTGTCCAACTGGGATATGCACTTTCAGTGGCAGCAGCTCCATGTGATGACCTCGCGGATCTCTTCCATGATGGATTCCATCTCAAGTGATTGCAAATTGATGTCATGCAGGTGTCAATTTTGTAAACGTTGATGTCCGCCCATGAGACTGGAGATGTGGTAGAAAACGAAAGCTTTCATTATCCCCACCCCTATGCTTCTCTGCCGCATACAACTGAACCATTTATTACTAAGTTTATACAAACTAAGAAACACAGTGTTACCATAAAAGGGTGGCGGGTCGCGAAAATGCTCTTTAGAGCTCGGGCTCCATGGAGCCCGAGTTTGACTTAATGAAAATTCAATTTTTCACGTTTCAAAATTTTTTGAAAAAAAATACACACATACTTAGAGACGTAAAGCATGTGCGTGTAAATTTTCAGGATGAAACACCTTAAAATGAGTGCTACACAAAAAGAACAAATCTGAGGCTTTTTAGTAGATGCACTATTCATCCTCAAAGTCCATGAATTTGTCTTTTTTGCACAGACCGCATTTTAGGGTATTTCATCCTCAAATTTTACATACATACACATAACATCCTTGTTTACTTGTATGATTTTTTTCAGATTTTTCTGAAATTGAAAAGTGCGAATTTTGAATTTTTCAAAAAATCCGGCCTCCATGGAGGCCGAGCTTCAAAACGCCCTACTCGGCGGGTCGCACCAATAATACTAAGAACTGAAGAAGCCTAGCAGTAGCACACAATCCAATGTGGAACATCAATTCACTGGTAAGCTACTCTTGGAGCCAAGCTCCATCTCGTCATTTTTTCCTATGAACGTGAGACATGGATTATCCTAAACTCAAACAGACTTGACGTAACTACAGAAAGAAATACTTAGTAGTTTTGGACGGACTGGTTGGGATAGAGTCTTTTACTGACCTATAAAAAGGAAGCCATAAATCTAATTCACCCATGGTCTCATTCCTTGCTCCATCACCAAGAACTCTCGCAAGCTCAAGCGGTTCGAGATTTGCTTCACGGTTTATTCTCTCCCACTCCATTCCTCACTGCGAAAGATGGCCAGCAAGGAGAAAGGTGTTGCCGCTCCGGCGCCCAAGGCCACCAGCAAGAGGGGACTTGCAGTAGGTCTACAACTGAACCATTTATTACTAAGTTTATACAAACTAAGAAACACAGTGTTACCATAAAAGGGTGGCGGTCGCGAAAATGCTCTTTAGAGCTCGGGCTCCATGGAGCCGAGTTTGACTTAATGAAAATTCAATTTTCACGTTTCAAAATTTTTGAAAAAAATACACACATACTTAGAGACGTAAAGCATGTGCGTGTAAATTTTCAGGATGAAACACCTTAAAATGAGTGCTACACAAAAGAACAAATCTGAGGCTTTTAGTAGATGCACTATTCATCCTCAAAGTCCATGAATTTGTCTTTTTGCACAGACCGCATTTTAGGGTATTTCATCCTCAAATTTTACATACATACACATAACATCCTTGTTTACTTGTATGATTTTTTCAGATTTTCTGAAATTGAAAAGTGCGAATTTTGAATTTTTCAAAAATCCGGCCTCCATGGAGGCCGAGCTTCAAAACGCCCTACTCAAGTGGTCGCACCAATAATACTAAGAACTGAAGAAGCCTAGCAGTAGCACACAATCCAATGTGGAACATCAATTCACTGGTAGCTACTCTTGGAGCCAAGCTCCATCTCGTCATTTTTCCTATGAACGTGAGACATGGATTATCCTAAACTCAAACAGACTTGACGTAACTACAGAAAGAAATACTTAGTAGTTTTGGACGGACTGGTTGGGATAGAGTCTTTTACTGACCTATAAAAAGGAAGCCACAAATCTAATTCACCCATGGTCTCATTCCTTGCTCCATCACCAAGAACTCTCGCAAGCTCAAGCGGTTCGAGATTTGCTTCACGGTTTATTCTCTCCCCACTCCATTCCTCACTGCTAAAGATGGCCAGCAAGGAGAAAGGTGTTGCCGCTCCGCGCCCAAGGCCACCAGCAAGAGGGGACTTGCAGTAGGTCTGGAAGAGTGGCTGCCCTCCTGAACAGAAACATGCTATGTTATTGCAAAGGTCTTGTACAAAAAAATACAAATGTCGTTACGTAAGGATGAAAAGGAAATATCTTTTTAAACCCTAGCCTTGCCAAGAGGTCATTTCTGTAAGCATACAATGGTTGTTTTTTTTTTTTCAACAAAGTTTGATGCATATATGATGTTGGTCACTAGAAGTAAAAAAAAAGAAGAAGGTATAGATTCTTCGTGGACGCACTTCCATATGAAATTTTTTGAGCGAAACCCTCCGTCCTGAATTACTTGTCTTGGATTTGTCTTGATACGAATGTATGTAGACACGTTTCTCTAGAAAAATGTAATCACAAGTAATTTGGGACGGAGGGCAAAATTTGATGCATATATGATGTTGGTCACCAAGAGCTAAAAAGAAACAAAAAAAGGTATATTGTTTTTCTCTTTTAGGGCAAATTTTTATGCACATATGATGTTGGCCAACAGAAATTTGAAATAAAAATGAAAAATCGCTAGAAGGAGGGCTCGAACCTCCGACCTTGTGGTTAACAGCCACACGCTCTAGCCAACTGAGCTATTCCAGCTTTTTTGGTATGAAAATTATTTAAGGCTTTATAAACACAAGTACAAGGTCTAACAAGTGTTACTGCTTGCAGGTTCACACGTGACATCTGGTAGGTGCGGTGCACGCATATACCGGACCCGTCACTCTAAAATCTGAACCAACAACCACTTCGTGTATGAGGGCGGCCGGCCTCCTCAGTTTCAGTTCGTAGAGCTGCATTTGTTCGGTGATGTAAGTATTTTCGGTGATGACTTGTTCATCTCTACTTTTCGGCTTAAAGGGACAGGGCTTCCCAAATGACGCAACGCTAATCCTATTCTAGATGATGCCATAATATTATGCTGAACCGCCTGCAAATGATGCTTGTAGATTATGGTCACACAACTAGAGCATGAAGATACCACGTTAGGAAGAAACATCCATATTTTCTTTTTTTGCAAATATGCAAAGTTTGCGTATCTTTTCATCGATAGAAAGAGATAAATGAGTACAACAAAGGGTACTTCCTCCTTTTCTAAAAAAAAACAACAACACATGATATGAATGCAAAGAGGCATAAACATGGTGCCCGGAGTATAGAGAGACATGGTGTTCAGCCCGAAGAGAGTAAAGAACACAACCAAACCCACCAAGCCTAAACTAGAGGAGCAGGCCGAAGCAGCACGAACATCAAACATCTTCAAATCTAAAACGAAGGACACCACGAGCAAGCAAGATGGCGCCTTCAAAACATCCATATTTTCTTTTATGGGAAATAAACATCCATATTACTTGCGCCAGCCTAGTCCTGCTATGTTTTTCTTTTTTCTTTTTAAAAAGAGGTTGAAACCTCGGAATGCATCAAAAGGTGCACACAATCATCTTTATTAAATTATTCAACGAAGATTTGCCAAAATATACATCTAACATCGCAAGCCACCACTTCACATCTACAAACTCGACAATGGGATGTCATCACAACGCCCCATCATGTAGAATATGGTCATCACCGAGCTGCCGCATGGCGCATCGGAGCACACTTCCGTCCAGTAGACTATAAGCGCACAACATGCACACACTTCAGAAGCCGCCACTACCATCGAATAGTTGACTCATCTTCAAGGTAGAGATTCGCATTATCCTTGCCAAGCCAGTCGTCGATGCCGCCACGGCGCCAAATGGTGCATCCACCCTATGCTCATCCATCAAGATGCATCCATAACCGAGACTCCTCTGTGCCATGTGCGAGACCGTCAACGAAGCGGTATATACGACACCGCTCCACTTGTTGACCCTCCAGCGACTACTTCAAACGATGCCCCCTCGGCGTTTCCTCCGGAGTAGCTCGAGCGAGGAGACAAAACCTGCAATGATGATACCTTCATCAGGGTAATGGCGCCAGATGCTGCCATCGCCCGCCATGATCAAGTCGGCTTAGCTTTCATCAGCAGATCGACGCCGCCAACAAGAGCCGCCGCGTGCGTTCTCTCCTGACCAGCTACTGGTCATTGTGTTGCCATGCAGCAGCACCAGCAGCAGCCGGTAGACACCACCTCCAAGCCACGAGCCGCAGCAGACCCCACTCAGTCGGCCCGAAGAATGAGGGCATCATGACCATAGCACTGTTGTCGGGCCATCGCGGCTGCCCTAGCCACCGGCAGCCAGACCATCATCGCCCCGAGGCTGCTGCCCTCGGATCCAAGCTCTGCCTCACGCACGGCCAACGGCCACGGCCGCAACCGCTCTCTAGGCCGGAGATCTCCCACGAGGCGAGGAAACAGCCAGTCGACCGCCGTCCGCCAGGCAGGGCTTTTGCCAGCCGTCCTCTTTCGACAAAGGCGGGTGATTGAAGGGAAGGAGGGGGCGGCGGCTCGGGTTTGCGTGAGCCGCCCGCTTGTAGTGACGCAGACATGGTACATACCCCTGTGACGTGGATGTGGGATGCTGACACCATGCTATGTTGGCACCCAGATTGTTAGTCGCCCTTCTCTAGTAGAAACAAATATCTTGTTCTTTTTGTGGAATGTATGACAGCAAGCTGATATTCCAAATTTTCCTACCACCATATGTTTGGGTGACCCAATTGACGGTCGCCTCCATAACCTGCTGCATGCATGGCCATGAAGTATGCACTCCGAGCAAAAAACAAAGCTGGCTTTTCACAATACTAAACCGCAAAATCTTCGTTAGAAATTATAGGAAGAGGTAATAGCACCCCAGGTACCCTAACTTGCACCCAATGTGATGATCTAGTCCCAAACTTGCAAAACTAGACCAACTCATACCCCAACTTGCAACCAATTTGATGTTTTAGTCCCAGGCCAATCAGAGCTCGCCAATTGCTGCCAAGTGGCCGGGCCGGTCAGCGCCTGTAGTTTTGCACAAACCCCCCTGCCGTTTCACTCATTCAACCCGCAGTTACCCCCACCTGAATTAAATCTGTCGGAGGAATCGAGTTCACGTCCGCTCTGCTGGTCCACTCGTTCCCCATCTGCCCCCTTGCCCCCTCGGCTCCAGCATCAGCTTATCCACGCCGACAGCAAGCTCGCCGCCGCCGTCCAGCTCACCGCCGCCGTCCAGGTCGCCCCCATGGTATCTTGGAGTGACGGATCGAGCTCGTCCTCCGACGGCTACTCTATGAAAAGTGAGGTTAGTTCTTGGCTATGTCTCTGACAGGTAGGGATTGAGCAAAAATGGGGAAGGGTGTATGTTCTTGAGTAGCAAAATTTCAGCCTAGATGATGCCTGCCTCTTTGGTGACAAGAATATGTTGTATGTAGGCTCCTGCTCCTGCCACCATTTTCTGCTCTGAGTGGACAGACCTTGCTCCAGATCTTGCAGCTAGATGTGAACACCAGTGTGTGTGTGAGAAGTTTGTGTGCTTTGAATCAGTTGACAGTGGAAGGAGGTATCTTGCTTGTGCTCAAAAGGTAAGTAGATCTACCAAACTTGCAATGTGTCATGTAAATGTGGAGGAGTGCATTTGATCTGTATAAAAGTGTGCCATGTAAATGTGGAGGAGTGCATTTTCAGTTAAGAGCATCTAGTTTGTGAACTTAAATGAATCTTTGAGTTAACAGCATCTTGTTAGTGAACTTAAGTGAATTTCAAATGAACTAACTGAACTTAACTTAACTTAACTGAATTTAAATGAAATAACAGAACTTTACTAAATTACTGAACTTAACTGAATTTAAATGAAATAACAGAACTTAACTGAATTAGAATGAAATAGCTGAACTTATCTGAATATAAATTCAGTTAACTGAAATTAACTGAATTCAAATGAATAACTGAACTTAACTGAATTCAAATCAAATGAACTAACTGAATTCTATCTTATTTGTTAGGAAATACCTAAATGCAAGTTTGTGGAGTGGATTGACCTGAATGGCCGACACTCTCAAGATGAGTTTAGCCAGGGTTTGGGGCATGTATGATGATGAGATAAAGCTGAGGCTCAGGGAAAGTGCCGAATAAGATCTTCATTTAATCTGAGCAGATTATGGAGCGAAAGGCCAAATCCCTACTTTAGGTGAGTCCTAAAGTGCTTTGCCAGAAATTCTGAGGCCATACCCATAAGTACCGAGGGATCCTCGCGCAATAATCCTACATATGAATGGTTTACACAAGTTTTACGTAATCTTCCAAGTAATAATCTCCCCCCAGATTTCACCAAGTAGGGCCCCTCTATCTCCGTATGTCGAATCATAATCCCCCACGTTTGATTTGTCCGTTTAAAAGTAACTAATCTCCTGTAGGTCTAGCATTGCTCCTCCAACGTAAGTGAAACTCCCCAAATTACTGTAATTTTTTTTAATTATGATAATGAGTAAGCAATTAGTATTATTAAAATTTATAATTTCTATCTACTATATCACTAAGCTCCCTAGGGAGTGAAGGCCTCTCTCAATTGAAGACATTGGTTTTGGATTAGATTTTTAATTTTGAGTTGGTCAACAACTTTTCAAGGAGCTCTCTTATCCAAGTGAGGTGTTCAATGTTAAATTATGTTCATGATTTTGACTGGTCAATGATTTCTCAAATCAATCGAACAACCAGCTTATGAAAATATGCCAGTCTCGCAGATGCTCTCATCACCGACAAAAATAAATGCCAACATGTAACAGTGTAGCACCAATATGATTTTGGATTGAGTTTCCAATTTTTTGTTTGTTAATAATTTCTTGAAACTCTCACATTCACAAATGAGGTGTTCAATTTTGAATTTGGTTCATGATTTTGACTGGTGAATTATTTCTCAAATCAATCCGCAACAACAAGCTTATAAAAATACATTAGTCTCACACCTCTCATCACATGATAAAACATAAATGCCAACATGCAACACTATAAAACCAATATAATACATGTGGTAGCAAGAAACTTCCCTCCATATGTGTGGGTTAATTTACTGATAACACACAATAATACCCTAGAAAGAACCATCAAAATACCGCATTATAAAAGAGAAAACACACTTCATTATCTCCCCACCCTATTTTTTTAATGAAATCCCAATGACACCAATCGCGATCAAGCGCACGAATCCTTCTAGTATATTATGTAGCTAAACTCATAAATGTAAATGCTTAACCATTTTTTTCCATCTGTAACCATAGGCAACTAACATAGATTATGAGAATAAGATTCTTTTGACTTCCCAAAATTATTGCAATTCTACTTTTGTCCCAAGTCAAACTTCTCGAAGTGGCCAAGCTTATACAAATAACGTCCACAAAGGATCTTATGTGAGTAATTTTGTTTTGCAATGCAATTTTGCTGTATATTTAGAAGCTTGGTCAAACTTATTCTTTTTTTTTAATGAGAAGAAGTTTTACTTAGTACAAAGTTAGAATCACAATTAATTCAAAATAGAGGGAATGCAATGAGATTGTAATTTACATATATATGTTGGCATTAATTATTTTCCTTCTTTACCATTGTTCTTTAGCAATCTTTAATTTGCTTCCTCTTTTGGATGAAGCGATAAGTCTTAACTTTGAAGTAATCCTTTTATAGTGTTATATGAACATTGAAGATGATTAAAAGTCTATATAAAGCTACGCGCCCAATAGCTGATGGCACTCACTTGTGTTGCACCCATCATATCATCTGATGACGATCCTCTCGTCATTTGTAAATCTCCTCGCACTCCTCACCATCCTCATATGCCTCCTCCGCCGTTGTGGCGCCAACTATGAAGTCGAGTCGGTCGCCGGGTCAGGGAATCTGCCGTCGGCCAAGCTCAAACTCGTAGGCGGGACGGCGGAGTTCGGGCCTGATGTCAAACGGCTCAACCTGACTGCAAGGTAAGTGTGTTCGATCTTCATCCTAATTCGGGGGGTTTAATTCTTGAGTTGACTTTTTTCTTTGAAAAGAGGTACAATGCCTTATTGTTTCAATTTTGATATGACTGGCGGTAGCCTAGAGACGGACAACCAGCTCCACGTGCGCATCACCGATCTTGACCGTTCGCGATGGGAGGTCCCCAAGACGTCATCCCCGCCCAGTGCGGGATTGGAGGACGTCTTGCTCGAATCCTCGGGCATGAGCAATAGCACCATGTCCAGCGTCCTCGACCTGACCTTCACCATCCACACCGCCCGCTCCATTTCACCGTCTCCTGCCGCTCCACCGCGACGTCCTCTTCGACACCTCCACCACACTCGTCTTCAAGAACCGGTACGTAAACAAAGCATAGTCACTTATTTTATGACAGATGGAGTACATGACATGATACAAGACACCCGGCGTAGCTAGTTGATCCGTAAGTAGCCAAGTACTGATGGGCATGTGTGGAACTATAATTAACGCAGGTACCAGAGGAGGCAAATTCTCGTGGCCCGGTTTGACACTGGCCACGAAAACCTTGAAGATGTTCGGGGGGATCTGCCAGCTGTGGAACAATGGTTCCTTCGGCTTCATTATCGTCGCCTTCCCCACGTCCACCTTCTGGTCGCCGATGGTGTACAATATGGTGCATGGGATTTCGTCGGCCTGCAAAGAAAAGTCTGCGACGTGAGACATTCAAAAGGCAACGAAAACGGGAGATTATACATTTATTGAAGTGGGCCGGTGTGACAGATACCGTGAGGGCGTCGAGCTTAGCCAAAGACGAAGCACCGCTGAGCACGTCCGGTGCGGGAGCAGGTGCAGCTGTAGGTGCTGGTGCAACGCTAGTGGAGCTGCTCCCCAAGAAGTCAGCAAGGGGAAAGTCCGCTGAATTTTTTTTCTGGATTTTGCCTGGTCCAATTGAAAACGGCCGGAACCAAGGAAGTAGACATATCTACGACCATCTGTTTTGCGGCAGCTACGCGACTGTCTCACATGATTTCTTCGCAACCGCAATCTCAACCTTCTTGTCGATGTTTTCTTCGGTTAACCTTCGTCTTTCCTTTCTCTCCTCCGTCGTCTCACTGTAGTACTTCTTCCACGTGGCTACGTCTCCGAAACCGTGAACGCGTTCATACGACGGTCGAGTATCCACCGGGAGTCGTTTCAATATATTCATGTTGGGGAACATAGTAATTTCAAAAAAAATCCTACGCACACGCAAGATCATGGTGATGCATAGCAACGAGAGGGGAGAGTGTTGTCCACGTACCCTCGTAGACCGAAAGCGGAAGCGTTAGCACAACGCGGTTGATGTAGTCGTACATCTTCACGATCCGACCGATCAAGTACCGAACGTACGGCACCTCCGAGTTCATTATAGTGTGGCATGAAACCCTTGTAAAGCAGGTGGGTGTGGAGGATTTTCCGGTCAGAGTAAGACTTCGTATTCCCACATATAGGGCATGGACAACACATAAAACCATTCTGCTTGTTTGCCTCAGCCACTTCGAGAAAATCATGCACGCCCTTAATGTACTCGGAGGTGTGTCTTGAACTGTACATCCATTTCCGGTTCATCTGCGTGCATTATATATAATTAAGTGTGTCAAAAATCATTACAGACCATCATGAATAGATAATTAAGTGACCAAATTAATAGAAGTTCATCATCACATTAAAACCAAAGTACATACATAGTTCTCATCTAACAACATAAAGCTCTGCAGAGCATCTAAATTAATTAAACCATACACTGAAACTATGTAAAACATTTCAATGCGAAAACAAATGCGATCATAATCGCAACCAATATAACAACTGATCCAACGGCATAATGATACCAAGCCTCGGTATGAATGGCATATTTTCTAATCTTTCTAATCTTCAAGCGCATTGCATCCATCTTGATCTTGTGATCATCGACGACATCCGCAACATGCAACTCCAATATCATCTTCTCCTCCTCAATTTTTCTAATTTTTTCCTTCAACAAATTGTGTTCTTCTTCAACTAAATTTAACCGCTCGACAATAGGGTCGGTTGGAATTTCCGGTTCAACAACCTCCTAGATAAATAAAATCTATGTCACGTTGGTCGGCAAAATTGTCATAAACAATAAATGAACCAATAGTTATGAAAAGATAATATATACCACATCCGAATCATAGACAAGACGAGGGCCGACGGGGGCGGATACCAAAACCATCGCACTATATAAGATGCAATAATAAAAGTAAGAAAATTATACAAGTATCTATATAAACATACAAGTAAGAATTTTGTTTTCTTTCAGAAAGAAGATAAGAACAAGAGGCTCACCACGGTGGTGTCGGCGACGAGATCGGCGCGGGCGATCGACAGCGGTGAAGACGGGGACGGGACGTGACGGACCGCTAGACCTAGACAAATATTAAAGAAAATGGAGCTTGGAGGTCGAGCTTGGAGAGGAGAAAGCTTAAGTAGTGTGGCTCGGGCATTCCATCGAACACCTCGTGTGCATAGGAGGTGAGCTAGAGCACCACAAAGCTCTCCCTCGCGCCCCAAAAAACAGAGCACTGGAGTGCTCTGCTCATGGCGAGGATATATATAGGCAACTAATTGGTCCCGATTGGTGACTTGAACCGGGACTAAAGGGCAGCCTTTGGTCCCGGTTCGTCCCACCAACCGGTACCAATGGTGGTGGGCCAGGAGCGAGGCCCATTGGTCCCGGTTCGTCTCACCAACCGGCACCAAAAGGTCCAGACGAACCGGGACCAATGGCCCACGTGGCCCGGCCGGCCCCCGGGGCTCACGAACCGGGTCCAATGCCCCCATTGGTCCCGGTTCTGGATTGAACCGGGACTAATGGGCTGGCCGGGCCTGGACCATTGCCCCCTTTTCTACTAGTGGTAAGCTTGCACGAGGACTCCTAGTTTTCCTTCCAGTCCCACGGACACGACTTGCCTTTATAGATTGAGGTGACCACATTTACCCTTGGGCATTTTTCCGCAATTTGAATCAAACAACACCGCCTGCCTAGCTTTAGCCTCAACAACATATTCGATACGGTTAGGAGGTAGTGAAAAGCAGAAAAATCTTAGTCCATGTTCGAATGGCAAGGAATCCGCAAGATGGATACCAAAGATGGTACCCTAAACCGGTTGCTCAAGTTGCTGATGTGATAGCTCTATCTTGCAGAGGTGATTCTCGACTAGACTGAATGCATATTATGTCCATACTCACAATCGAGGGAGAAAAACCTAACTGATCAATGTCATGTTATAATCAAGCTTCTTTCCATGCTTTACTCTTAGTTGGATCTCAATCTTAATGGGTTCCTCAGACACAATTGCACATGGTCCGGTTAAGTGCAAAAAAGGATCTTGCAAGTGTCATCATTATATTTGCCACTAACAAATCGGCAATGTTATCATCGAAGCAATTTTTTCCGTAAAGGACCACCCGCACCAATGAGTTGGCAGAAAGAGCCACCTTGAAAATTATTGACAAAACTACTACTCTGGCGGCAGC
The DNA here is from genome assembly GCA_021605205.1 of Aegilops longissima. NCBI lineage: Eukaryota > Viridiplantae > Streptophyta > Magnoliopsida > Poales > Poaceae > Aegilops > Aegilops longissima. The sequence continues at coordinate 823,825,706 of CM038677.1, forward strand.
TACGCTAGGTGACACATGGCACTTGCCACCATAGGAGATGGTGACAGGTATTGTTCATGCACTGTTTATCCATGCGACAATTTTCACGAGCTAAAACGAAAACCGGGATGGTCAACAATACATGCCGCTGGCCCTATGGCGACATGTGATTGAATAGTAATTAAAAAATTATTAGACAAAATCAGGAAAAACTGAATGTTTTGGCAGCAAAGATGATCGAGGGTTATAAGTGTGTGTCCAACTGGGATATGCACTTTCAGTGGCAGCAGCTCCATGTGATGACCTCGCGGATCTCTTCCATGATGGATTCCATCTCAAGTGATTGCAAATTGATGTCATGCAGGTGTCAATTTTGTAAACGTTGATGTCCGCCCATGAGACTGGAGATGTGGTAGAAAACGAAAGCTTTCATTATCCCCACCCTATGCTTCTCTGCCGCATACAACTGAACCATTTATTACTAAGTTTATACAAACTAAGAAACACAGTGTTACCATAAAAGGGTGGCGGGTCGCGAAAATGCTCTTTAGAGCTCGGGCTCCATGGAGCCCGAGTTTGACTTAATGAAAATTCAATTTTTCACGTTTCAAAATTTTTTGAAAAAAAATACACACATACTTAGAGACGTAAAGCATGTGCGTGTAAATTTTCAGGATGAAACACCTTAAAATGAGTGCTACACAAAAGAACAAATCTGAGGCTTTTAGTAGATGCACTATTCATCCTCAAAGTCCATGAATTTGTCTTTTTGCACAGACCGCATTTTAGGTATTTCATCCTCAAATTTTACATACATACACATAACATCCTTGTTTACTTGTATGATTTTTTCAGATTTTCTGAAATTGAAAAGTGCAATTTTGAATTTTTCAAAAATCCGCCTCCATGGAGGCCGAGCTTCAAAACGCCCTACTCGGCTGGTCGCACCAATAATACTAAGAACTGAAGAAGCCTAGCAGTAGCACACAATCCAATGTGGAACATCAATTCACTGGTAAGCTACTCTTGGAGCCAAGCTCCATCTCGTCATTTTTTCCTATGAACGTGAGACATGGATTATCCTAAACTCAAACAGACTTGACGTAACTACAGAAAGAAATACTTAGTAGTTTTGGACGGACTGGTTGGGATAGAGTCTTTTACTGACCTATAAAAAGGAAGCCATAAATCTAATTCACCCATGGTCTCATTCCTTGCTCCATCACCAAGAACTCTCAAGCTCAAGCGGTTCGAGATTTGCTTCACGGTTTATTCTCTCCCACTCCATTCCTCACTGCGAAAGATGGCCAGCAAGGAGAAAGGTGTTGCCGCTCCGGCGTCCAAGGCCACCAGCAAGAGGGGACTTGCAGTAGGTCTACAACTGAACCATTTATTACTAAGTTTATACAAACTAAGAAACACAGTGTTACCATAAAAGGGTGGCGGTCGCGAAAATGCTCTTTAGAGCTCGGGCTCCATGGAGCCGAGTTTGACTTAATGAAAATTCAATTTTCACGTTTCAAATTTTTTGAAAAAAATACACACATACTTAGAGACGTAAAGCATGTGTGTAAATTTTCAGGATGAAACACCTTAAAATGAGTGCTACACAAAAGAACAAATCTGAGGCTTTTAGTAGATGCACTATTCATCCTCAAAGTCCATGAATTTGTCTTTTTGCACAGACCGCATTTTAGGGTATTTCATCCTCAAATTTTACATACATACACATAACATCCTTGTTTACTTGTATGATTTTTTCAGATTTTCTGAAATTGAAAAGTGCTAATTTTGAATTTTTCAAAAATCCGGCCTCCATGGAGGCCGAGCTTCAAAACGCCCTACTCGGCGGGTCGCACCAATAATACTAAGAACTGAAGAAGCCTAGCAGTAGCACACAATCCAATGTGGAACATCAATTCACTGGTAAGCTACTCTTGGAGCCAAGCTCCATCTCGTCATTTTTTCCTATGAACGTGAGACATGGATTATCCTAAACTCAAACAGACTTGACGTAACTACAGAAAGAAATACTTAGTAGTTTTGGACGGACTGGTTGGGATAGAGTCTTTTACTGACCTATAAAAAGGAAGCCATAAATCTAATTCACCCATGGTCTCATTCCTTGCTCCATCACCAAGAACTCTCGCAAGCTCAAGCGGTTCGAGATTTGCTTCACGGTTTATTCTCTCCCCACTCCATTCCTCACTGCGAAAGATGGCCAGCAAGGAGAAAGGTGTTGCCGCTCCGGCGTCCAAGGCCACCAGCAAGAGGGGGACTTGCAGTAGGTCTACAACTGAACCATTTATTACTAAGTTTATACAAACTAAGAAACACAGTGTTACCATAAAAGGGTGGCGGGTCGCGAAAATGCTCTTTAGAGCTCGGGCTCCATGGAGCCCGAGTTTGACTTAATGAAAATTCAATTTTTCACGTTTCAAATTTTTTTGAAAAAAAATACACACATACTTAGAGACGTAAAGCATGTGCGTGTAAATTTTCAGGATGAAACACCTTAAAATGAGTGCTACACAAAAAGAACAAATCTGAGGCTTTTTAGTAGATGCACTATTCATCCTCAAAGTCCATGAATTTGTCTTTTTTGCACAGACCGCATTTTAGGGTATTTCATCCTCAAATTTTACATACATACACATAACATCCTTGTTTACTTGTATGATTTTTTCAGATTTTTCTGAAATTGAAAAGTGCAATTTTGAATTTTTCAAAAATCCGCCTCCATGGAGGCCGAGCTTCAAAACGCCCTACTCGTGGTCGCACCAATAATACTAAGAACTGAAGAAGCCTAGCAGTAGCACACAATCCAATGTGGAACATCAATTCACTGGTAGCTACTCTTGGAGCCAAGCTCCATCTCGTCATTTTTTCCTATGAACGTGAGACATGGATTATCCTAAACTCAAACAGACTTGACGTAACTACAGAAAGAAATACTTAGTAGTTTTGGACGGACTGGTTGGGATAGAGTCTTTTACTGACCTATAAAAAGGAAGCCATAAATCTAATTCACCCATGGTCTCATTCCTTGCTCCATCACCAAGAACTCTCGCAAGCTCAAGCGGTTCGAGATTTGCTTCACGGTTTATTCTCTCCCCACTCCATTCCTCACTGCGAAAGATGGCCAGCAAGGAGAAAGGTGTTGCCGCTCCGGCGTCCAAGGCCACCAGCAAGAGGGGGACTTGCAGTAGGTCTGGAAGAGTGGCTGCCCTCCTGAACAGAAACATGCTATGTTATTGCAAAGGTCTTGTACAAAAAAATACAAATGTCGTTACGTAAGGATGAAAAGGAAATATCTTTTTAAACCCTAGCCTTGCCAAGAGGTCATTTCTGTAAGCATACAATGGTTGTTTTTTTTTTTTCAACAAAGTTTGATGCATATATGATGTTGGTCACTAGAAGTAAAAAAAAAGAAGAAGGTATAGATTCTTCGTGGACGCACTTCCATATGAAATTTTTTGAGCGAAACCCTCCGTCCTAAATTACTTGTCTTGGATTTGTCTTGATACGAATGTATGTAGACACGTTTCTCTAGAAAAATGTAATCACAAGTAATTTGGGACGGAGGGCAAAATTTGATGCATATATGATGTTGGTCACCAAGAGCTAAAAAGAAACAAAAAAAGGTATATTGTTTTTCTCTTTTAGGGCAAATTTTTATGCACATATGATGTTGGCCAACAGAAATTTGAAATAAAAATGAAAAATCGCTAGAAGGAGGGCTCGAACCTCCGACCTTGTGGTTAACAGCCACACGCTCTAGCCAACTGAGCTATTCCAGCTTTTTTGGTATGAAAATTATTTAAGGCTTTATAAACACAAGTACAAGGTCTAACAAGTGTTACTGCTTGCAGGTTCACACGTGACATCTGGTAGGTGCGGTGCACGCATATACCGGACCCGTCACTCTAAAATCTGAACCAACAACCACTTCGTGTATGAGGGCGGCCGGCCTCCTCAGTTTCAGTTCGTAGAGCTGCATTTGTTCGGTGATGTAAGTATTTTCGGTGATGACTTGTTCATCTCTACTTTTCGGCTTAAAGGGACAGGGGCTTCCCAAATGACGCAACGCTAATCCTATTCTAGATGATGCCATAATATTATGCTGAACCGCCTGCAAATGATGCTTGTAGATTATGGTCACACAACTAGAGCATGAAGATACCACGTTAGGAAGAAACATCCATATTTTCTTTTTTTGCAAATATGCAAAGTTTGCGTATCTTTTCATCGATAGAAAGAGATAAATGAGTACAACAAAGGGTACTTCCTCCTTTTCTAAAAAAAAACAACAACACATGATATGAATGCAAAGAGGCATAAACATGGTGCCCGGAGTATAGAGAGACATGGTGTTCAGCCCGAAGAGAGTAAAGAACACAACCAAACCCACCAAGCCTAAACTAGAGGAGCAGGCCGAAGCAGCACGAACATCAAACATCTTCAAATCTAAAACGAAGGACACCACGAGCAAGCAAGATGGCGCCTTCAAAACATCCATATTTTCTTTTATGGGAAATAAACATCCATATTACTTGCGCCAGCCTAGTCCTGCTATGTTTTTCTTTTTCTTTTTAAAAGAGGTTGAAACCTCGGAATGCATCAAAAGGTGCACACAATCATCTTTATTAAATTATTCAACGAAGATTTGCCAAAAATATACATCTAACATCGCGAAGCCACCACTTCACATCTACAAACTCGACAATGGGATGTCATCACAACGCCCCATCATGTAGAATATGGTCATCACCGAGCTGCTGCCGCATGGCGCATCGAGCACACTTCCGTCCAGTAGACTATAAGCGCGCACAACATGCACACACTTCAGAAGCCGCCACTACCATCGAATAGTTGACTCATCTTCAAGGTAGAGATTCGCATTATCCTTGCCAAGCCAGTCGTCGATGCCGCTACGGCGCCAAATGGTGCATCCACCCTATGCTCATCCATCAAGATGCATCCATAACCGAGACTCCTCTGTGCCATGTGCCGAGACCCGTCAACGAAGCGGTATATACGACACCGCTCCACTTGTTGACCCCTCCAGCGACTACTTCAAAACGATGCCCCCCTCGAGCGTTTCCTCCGGAGTAGCTCGAGCGAGGAGACAAAACCTGCAATGATGATACCTTCATCAGGGTAATGGCGCGTAGATGCTGCCATCGCCCGCCATGATCGAAGTCGGCTTAGCTTTCATCAGCAGTCGCACGTCGCCAACAGTAGCCGACGTGCCAGTTCTCTCCCTGACCAGCTACTGGTCATTGTGTTGCCATGCAGCAGCACCAGCAGCAGCCGGTAGACACCACCTCCAAGCCACGAGCCGCAGCAGACCCCACTCAGTCGGCCCGAAGAATGAGGGCATCATGACCATAGCACTGTTGTCGGGCCATCGCGGCTGCCCTAGCCACCGGCAGCCAGACCATCATCGCCCCGAGGCTGCTGCCCTCGGATCCAAGCTCTGCCTCACGCACGGCCAACGGCCACGGCCGCAACCGCTCTCTAGGCCGGAGATCTCCCACGAGGCGAGGAAACAGCCAGTCGACCGCCGTCCGCCAGGCAGGGCTTTTGCCAGCCGTCCTCTTTCGACAAAGGCGGGTGATTGAAGGAAGGAGGCGGCGGCTCGGGTTTGCGTGAGCCGCCCGCTTGTAGTGACGCAGACATGGTACATACCCCTGTGACGTGGATGTGGGATGCTGACACCATGCTATGTTGGCACCCAGATTGTTAGTCGCCCTTCTCTAGTAGAAACAAATATCTTGTTCTTTTTGTGGAATGTATGACAGCAAGCTGATATTCCAAATTTTCCTACCACCATATGTTTGGGTGACCCAATTGACGGTCGCCTCCATAACCTGCTGCATGCATGGCCATGAAGTATGCACTCCGAGCAAAAAACAAAGCTGGCTTTTCACAATACTAAACCGCAAAATCTTCGTTAGAAATTATAGGAAGAGGTAATAGCACCCCAGGTACCCTAACTTGCACCCAATGTGATGATCTAGTCCCAAACTTGCAAAACTAGACCAACTCATACCCCAACTTGCAACCAATTTGATGTTTTAGTCCCAGGCCAATCAGAGCTCGCCAATTGCTGCCAAGTGGCGGGCGGTCAGCGCCTGTAGTTTTGCACAAACCCCCTGCCGTTTCACTCATTCAACCCGCAGATTACCCCCACCTGAATTAAATCTGTCGGAGGAATCGAGTTCACGTCCGCTCTGCTGGTCCACTCGTTCCCCATCTGCCCCTTGCCCCTCGGCTCCAGCATCAGCTTATCCACGCCGACAGCAAGCTCGCCGCCGCCGTCCAGCTCACCGCCGCCGTCCAGGTCGCCCCCATGGTATCTTGGAGTGACGGATCGAGCTCGTCCTCCGACGGCTACTCTATGACAAGTGAGGTTAGTTCTTGGCTATGTCTCTGACAGATAGGGATTGAGCAAAAATGGGGAAGGGTGTATGTTCTTGAGTAGCAAAATTTCAGCCTAGATGATGCCTGCCTCTTTGGTGACAAGAATATGTTGTATGTAGGCTCCTGCTCCTGCCACCATTTTCTGCTCTGAGTGGACAGACCTTGCTCCAGATCTTGCAGCTAGATGTGAACACCAGTGTGTGTGTGAGAAGTTTGTGTGCTTTGAATCAGTTGACAGTGGAAGGAGGTATCTTGCTTGTGCTCAAAAGGTAAGTAGATCTACCAAACTTGCAATGTGTCATGTAAATGTGGAGGAGTGCATTTGATCTGTATAAAAGTGTGCCATGTAAATGTGGAGGAGTGCATTTTCAGTTAAGAGCATCTAGTTTGTGAACTTAAATGAATCTTTGAGTTAACAGCATCTTGTTAGTGAACTTAAGTGAATTTCAAATGAACTAACTGAACTTAACTTAACTTAACTGAATTTAAATGAAATAACAGAACTTTACTAAATTACTGAACTTAACTGAATTTAAATGAAATAACAGAACTTAACTGAATTAGAATGAAATAGCTGAACTTATCTGAATATAAATTCAGTTAACTGAAATTAACTGAATTCAAATGAATAACTGAACTTAACTGAATTCAAATCAAATGAACTAACTGAATTCTATCTTATTTGTTAGGAAATACCTAAATGCAAGTTTGTGGAGTGGATTGACCCTGAATGGCCAGACACTCTGAAGATGAGTTTAGCCAGGGTTTGGGGCATGTATGATGATGAGATAAAGCTGAGGCTCAGGGAAAGTGCCGAATAAGATCTTCATTTAATCTGAGCAGATTATGGAGCGAAAGGCCAAATCCCTACTTTAGGTGAGTCCTAAAGTGCTTTGCCAGAAATTCTGAGGCCATACCCATAAGTACCGAGGGATCCTCGCGCAATAATCCTACATATGAATGGTTTACACAAGTTTTACGTAATCTTCCAAGTAATAATCTCCCCCCAGATTTCACCAAGTAGGGCCCTCTATCTCCGTATGTCGAATCATAATCCCCCACGTTTGATTTGTCCGTTTAAAAGTAACTAATCTCCTGTAGGTCTAGCATTGCTCCTCCAACGTAAGTGAAACTCCCCAAATTACTGTAATTTTTTTAATTATGATAATGAGTAAGCAATTAGTATTATTAAAATTTATAATTTCTATCTACTATATCACTAAGCTCCCTAGGGAGTGAAGGCCTCTCTCAATTGAAGACATTGGTTTTGGATTAGATTTTTAATTTTGAGTTGGTCAACAACTTTTCAAGGAGCTCTCTTATCCAAGTGAGGTGTTCAATGTTAAATTATGTTCATGATTTTGACTGGTCAATGATTTCTCAAATCAATCGAACAACCAGCTTATGAAAATATGCCAGTCTCGCGTATGCTCTCATCACCTGACAAAAAATAAATGCCAACATGTAACAGTGTAGCACCAATATGATTTTGGATTGAGTTTCCAATTTTTTTGTTTGTTAATAATTTCTTGAAACTCTCACATTCACAAATGAGGTGTTCAATTTTGAATTTGGTTCATGATTTTGACTGGTGAATTATTTCTCAAATCAATCCGCAACAACAAGCTTATAAAAAATACATTAGTCTCACACCCTCTCATCACATGATAAAACATAAATGCCAACATGCAACACTATAAAACCAATATAATACATGTGGTAGCAAGAAACTTCCCTCCATATGTGTGGGTTAATTTACTGATAACACACAATAATACCCTAGAAAGAACCATCAAAATACCGCATTATAAAAGAGAAAACACACTTCATTATCTCCCCACCCTATTTTTTTAATGAAATCCCAATGACACCAATCGCGCATCGAAGCGCACCGAATCCTTCTAGTATATTATGTAGCTAAACTCATAAATGTAAATGCTTAACCATTTTTTTCCATCTGTAACCATAGGCAACTAACATAGATTATGAGAATAAGATTCTTTTGACTTCCCAAAATTATTGCAATTCTACTTTTGTCCCAAGTCAAACTTCTCGAAGTGGCCAAGCTTATACAAATAACGTCCACAAAGGATCTTATGTGAGTAATTTTGTTTTGCAATGCAATTTTGCTGTATATTTAGAAGCTTGGTCAAACTTATTATTTTTTTTAATGAGAAGAAGTTTTACTTAGTACAAAGTTAGAATCACAATTAATTCAAAATAGAGGGAATGCAATGAGATTGTAATTTACATATATATGTTGGCATTAATTATTTTCCTTCTTTACCATTGTTCTTTAGCAATCTTTAATTTGCTTCCTCTTTTGGATGAAGCGATAAGTCTTAACTTTGAAGTAATCCTTTTATAGTGTTATATGAACATTGAAGATGATTAAAAGTCTATATAAAGCTACGCGCCCAATAGCTGATGGCACTCACTTGTGTTGCACCCATCATATCATCTGATGACGATCCTCTCGTCATTTGTAAATCTCCTCGCACTCCTCACCATCCTCATATGCCTCCTCCGCCGTTGTGGCGCCAACTATGAAGTCGAGTCGGTCGCCGGGTCAGGGAATCTGCCGTCGGCCAAGCTCAAACTCGTAGGCGGGACGGCGGAGTTCGGGCCTGATGTCAAACGGCTCAACCTGACTGCAAGGTAAGTGTGTTCGATCTTCATCCTAATTCGGGGGGTTTAATTCTTGAGTTGACTTTTTTCTTTGAAAAGAGGTACAATGCCTTATTGTTTCAATTTTGATATGACTGACGGTAGCCTAGAGACGGACAACCAGCTCCACGTGCGCATCACCGATGCTGACCGTTCGCGATGGGAGGTCCCCCAGCACGTCATCCCCCGCCCAGTGCCGGGATTGGAGGACGTCTTGCTCGAATCCTCGGGCATGAGCAATAGCACCATGTCCAGCGCGTCCTCAGACCTGACCTTCACCATCCACACCGCCCCGTTCCATTTCACCGTCTCCTGCCGCTCCACCGGCGACGTCCTCTTCGACACCTCCACCACACTCGTCTTCAAGAACCGGTACGTAAACAAAGCATAGTCACTTATTTTATGACAGATGGAGTACATGACATGATACAAGACACCCGGCGTAGCTAGTTGATCCGTAAGTAGCCAAGTACTGATGGGCATGTGTGGAACTATAATTAACGCAGGTACCAGAGGAGGCAAATTCTCGTGGCCCGGTTTGACACTGGCCACGAAAACCTTGAAGATGTTCGGGGGGATCTGCCAGCTGTGGAACAATGGTTCCTTCGGCTTCATTATCGTCGCCTTCCCCACGTCCACCTTCTGGTCGCCGATGGTGTACAATATGGTGCATGGGATTTCGTCGGCCTGCAAAGAAAAGTCTGCGACGTGAGACATTCAAAAGGCAACGAAAACGGGAGATTATACATTTATTGAAGTGGGCCGGTGTGACAGATACCGTGAGGGCGTCGAGCTTAGCCAAAGACGAAGCACCGCTGAGCACGTCCGTCTTGGGAGCAGGTGCAGCTGTAGGTGCTGGTGCAACGCTAGTGGAGCTGCTCCCCAAGAAGTCAGCAAGGGGAAAGTCCGCTGAATTTTTTTTCTGGATTTTGCCTGGTCCAATTGAAAACGGCCGGAACCAAGGAAGTAGACATATCTACGACCATCTGTTTTGCGGCAGCTACGCGACTGTCTCACATGATTTCTTCGCAACCGCAATCTCAACCTTCTTGTCGATGTTTTCTTCGGTTAACCTTCGTCTTTCCTTTCTCTCCTCCGTCGTCTCACTGTAGTACTTCTTCCACGTGGCTACGTCTCCGAAACCGTGAACGCGTTCATACGACGGTCGAGTATCCACCGGGAGTCGTTTCAATATATTCATGTTGGGGAACATAGTAATTTCAAAAAAAATCCTACGCACACGCAAGATCATGGTGATGCATAGCAACGAGAGGGGAGAGTGTTGTCCACGTACCCTCGTAGACCGAAAGCGGAAGCGTTAGCACAACGCGGTTGATGTAGTCGTACATCTTCACGATCCGACCGATCAAGTACAGCACACGTTCAGCCCGATGATGTCCCTCGAACTCTGATCCAGCCGAGTGTTGAGGGAGAGTTTCGTCAGCACGACGGCATGGTGACGATGTTGATGTTCTACCGACGCAGGGCTTCGCCTAAGCACCATTACAGTATTATCGAGGTAGACTATGGTCGAGGGGGGAACCGCACACGGCTAAGAGATCAAATAGATTAATTGTTGTGTCTATGGGGTGTCCCCCTGCCCCGGTATATAAAGGAGCAAGGGGGGGTGCGGCCGGCCAAGGGAGAGGGCGCGCCGGGAGGAGTCCTACTCCCACCGGGACTAGGACTCCCCCCTTTCCTAGTTGGATTAGGACTTGGGAGGGGGAAAGAGTGGAGGAGAAGAAGGAAGGGGGGGGGGCACCGCCCCCCTCTCCTTGTCCTATTCGGACTGGGGGAGGGGGGGGGAGGGGCGCGCGGCCCAGCCCTGGCCTCCTCTCCTCTCTTCTACCGAGGCCCACTAAGGCCCATTAAGTTCCCGGGGGGTTCCGGTAACCTCCCGGTACTCCAGTAAAATCCCGATTTCACCCGGAACACTTCCGATATCCAAACATAGGCTTCCAATATATCAATCTTCATGTCTCGACCATTTAGAGACTCCTCGTCATGTCCGTGATCACATCCGGGACTCCGAACAACCTTCGGTACATCAAAACATATAAACTCATAATATAACTGTCATCGTAACGTTAAGCGTGCGGACCCTACGGGTTCGAGAACTATGTAGACATGAACGAGACACGTCTCCGGTCAATAACCAATAGCGGAACCTGGATGCTCATATTGGCTCCCACGTATTCTATGAAGATCTTTATCGGTCAGACCGCATACCAACATACGTTGTTCCCTTTGTCATCGGTATGTTACTTGCCCGAGATTCGATCGTGGGTATCTCAATACCTAGTTCAATCTCGTTACAGGCAAGTCTCTTTACTCGTACTGTAATACATCATCCCGCAACTAACTCATTAGTTGCAATTCTTGCAAGGCTTAAGTGATGTGCATTACCGAGAGGGCCCAGAGATACCTCTCCGACAATCGGAGTGACAAATCCTAATCTCGAAATACACCAACCCAAAAAGTACCTTCGAAGACACCTGTAGAGCTCCTTTATAATCACCCAGTTACGTTGTGACGTTTGGTAGCACACAAAGTGTTCCTCCGGTAAACGGGAGTTGCATAATCTCATAGTCATAGGAACATGTATAAGTCATGAAGAAAGCAATAGCAACATACTAAACGATCGTGTGCTAAGCTAACGGAATGGGTCATGTCAATCACATCATTATCCTAATGATGTGATCCCGCTAATCAAATGACAGCCCATGTCTATGGCTAGGAAACATAACTGATACGTCTCCAACGTATCCATAATTTTTGATTGCTCCATGCTATATTATCTACTGTTTTGGGCAATATTGGGCTTTATTTTCCACTTTTATATTACTTTTGGGACTAACCTATTAACCGAAGGCCCGACCAAGATTTGCTAAAATTTTTTTGCCTATTTCAGCGTTTTGAAGAAAAGGAATATCAGACGGAGTCGAAACGGAACGAAATCAACAAGAGAAGTTATTTTCGGAACGAAAGCTACCCGATGGACTTGGACCCCACGTCAAGGAAGGAACGAGGAAGCCACGAGGGTGGGGGCGCGCCCACCCCCCCTAGGGCGCGCCCCCCTGCCTCATGGGGCCCTCGTGGCTCCCCTGACGTGCTTCTTCCGCCTATATAACTCCACGTACCCTAAAACTTCCAGAACATAAAATAGATCGGGAGTTCCGCCGCCGCAAACCTCTAGAGCCACCAAAAACCAATCTAGACCCGTTCCGGCACCCTGCCGGAGGGGGGAACCCTCACCTGTGGCCATCTTCATCATCCCGACGCTCTCCGTGACGAGGAGGGAGTAGTTCACCCTCGGGGCTGAGGGTATGTACCAGTAGCTATGTGTTTGATCTCTCTCTCTCTCTCTCGTGTTCTTGATTTGGCACGATCTTGATGTATCGCGAGCTTTGCTATTATAGTTGGATCTTATGTTGCTTCTCCCCCTCTACTCTCTTGTAATGGATTGAGTTTTCCCCTTGAAGTAATCTTATCGGATTGAGTCTTTAAAGATTTGAGAACACTTGATGTGTGTCTTGCCGTGCGTGTCTGTGGTGACAATGGGATATCACGTGATTCACTTGATGTATGTTTTGGTGATCAAGTTGCGGGTTCCGCCCATGAACCTATGCATAGGGGTTGGCACACGTTTTCGTCGTGATTCTCCGGTAGAAACTTTGGGGCACTCTTTGAGGTTCTATGTGTTGGTTTGAATAGATGAATTGCGATTCTGTGATGCATACCGTATAATCATACCCATGGATACTTGAGGTGACATTGGAGTATCTAGGTGACATTAGGGTTTTGGTTGATTTGTGTCTTAAGGTGTTATTCTAGTACGAACTCTAGGGCTGTTTGTGACACTTATAGGAATAGCCCAACGTATTGATTGGAAAGAATAACTTTGAGGTGGTTTCGTACCCTACCATAATCTCTTCGTTTGTTTTCTGCTATTAGTGACTTTGGAGTGACTCTTTATTGCATGTTGAGGGATAGTTATATGATCCAATTATGTTATTATTGTTGAGAGAACTTGCACTAGTGAAAGTATGAACCCTAGGCCTTGTTTCCTAGCATTGCAATACCGTTTACGCTGACTTTTATCGTTTGTTACCTTGCTGTTTTTATATTTTCAGTTTACAAAAACCTATATCTACCATCCATATTGCACTTGTATCACCATCTCTTCGCCGAACTAGTGCACCTATACAATTTACCATTGTATTGGGTGTGTTGGGGACACAAGAGACTCTTTGTTATTTGGTTGCAGGGTTGTTTGAGAGAGACCTTCTTCATCCTACGCCTCCCACGGATTGATAAACCTTAGGTCATCCACTTGAGGGAAGTTTGCTACTGTCCTACAAACCTCTGCACTTGGAGGCCCAACAATGTCTACAAGAAGAAGGTTACGTAGTAGACATCAAGCTCTTTTCTGGCGCCGTTGCCGGGGAGGTGAGTGCTTGAAGGTATATCTTTAGATCTTGCAATCGAATATTTTTGTTTCTTGTTTTAGCACTAGTTTATATTATAAAATAAAACTACAAAAAAATGGAATTGAGTCTATCTCATATGCTTCATCATTTTAATATCTTTCGTGAGTATGATGGAAAAGAAAATTGTGCCAAAGTGTTAAAAGAAGAATGCATTACAATGTTTGGCACTAAATCTTTATATGATGAGCATGATTGCAATGTTGTTAGTATGAATTCCTTGAATATTCATGATGCTAATGATATGCAAAGCCACAAGCTTGGGGAAGCTATGTTTGATGAAGATGATATTTTTGTCCCCCAAGCTTTGATGAGCAAATTTACTATGATGAAAGCATTCCTCCTATCTATGATGATTATTGTGATGACACGTATGCTCTAAAGAATAATGATAACCATGAAACTTGTCATCTTGATCTTAATTTTCAATCACATGATAGTTATTTTATTGAGTTTGCTCCCACTATTCCGAATGAGAAGAATTTTGCTTATGTGGAGAGTAGTAATTTTTTTATGCAAGTAGGTCATGAAAAGAATGCTTTAGGTGCTGGTAATATTATTGAATTCATTCATGATGCTACTGAAAATTATTATGAGGGAGGAATATATGCTTGTAGGAATTGCAATAATATCAAGTTTCCTCTCTATGTGCTTAAAGTTTTGAAGTTATGCTTGTTTTACCTTCCCATGCAAGTTGATTATTGTTCCCATAAGTTGTTTGCTCACAAAATCCCTATGCATAGGAAGTGGGTTAGACTTAAATGTGCTAGTCATATTCTTCATGATGCTCTCTTTATGTTTCAATTCTGATCTTTTATGTGAGCATCATTGAAATCATCATGCCTAGCTAGGGGCGTTAAACGATAGCGCTTGTTGGGAGGCAACCCGATTTTATTTTAGTTTCTTGCTTTTTGGTTCTGTTTAGGAATAAATAATCCATCTAGCCTCTGGTAAGATGTGGTTTTATGTTTTAATTAGGGTTTGCGCCAAGTAGAACCTTTGGGAAGACTTGGGTGAAGTCTTTATGATCATGCTGTAAAAAATAGAAACTTTAGTGCTCACGAGATTAGCTAGAACTTTTTACTGGAAAGTGCTATTTAGTTGATTCTCTTGCAGATGATTACTAGAAAAATTCCTCAGTGACACCAAGAATTTTTGGAGTTCCAGAAGTTTGCGTTAGTTACAGATTACTACAGACTGTTCTGTTTTTGACAGATTCTGTTTTCATTGTGTTGTTTGCTTATTTTGATGACTCTATGGCTAGTAAAATAGTTTACAAACCATAGAGAAGTTGGAATACAGTAGTTTTAACACCAATATAAATAAAGAATGAGTTCTTTACAGTACCTTGAAGTGGTGCTTTGTTTTCTTTCGCTAACGGAGCTCACGAGTTTTCTGTTAAGTTTTGTGTTGTGAAGTTTTCAAGTTTTGGGTAAAGATTCGATGGACTATGGAATAAGGAGTGGCAAGAGCCTAAGCTTGGGGATGCCCAAGGCACCCCAAGGTAATATTCAAGGACAACCAAGAGCCTAAGCTTGGGGATGCCCCGGATGGCATCCCCTCTTTCGTCTTCGTTCATTGGTAACTTTACTTGGGGCTATATTTTTATTCACCACATGATATGTGTTTTGCTTGGAGCATCATTTTATTTTGTTAGTATTTGTTTTCTGTTATTTATAATAGTGTTTTGCATCTCTAGTTTGAATAAAAATGTAAAGGATAGCCTTTACCATGCTTATTTTGCAAGTATACATGTTGCTGTTTCAAAACAGAAAGTTCACCGCTGTTGCAAAAATTCCCTAGAAAATTCAGAATGTGATAAACTGTTGAAACCCTTTGAAAAATAAGCTCTGATAAATTTACTACATTGGGAATTTTCTTTCATAATTTTTGGAGTTAGGGAAGTATGATGAATCTTGCATTCTTTACATATTGTCCTGTTTAGGCAGATTGCTGTTGTGTTTGCATTGTTTGCATATGTTTGCTTGTTTAATGATTCTATTTGAGGATAGGACTATTAAATATGCAGAGGTATTTAGTATGCAATGTTGAATAGTAATTTTAGTGATTTTCTGCAGTAGAGCATGATAAGGTTTTTGCATTGGTTTATACTAACTTATCTCACAAGTCCTTGTTGAGTTTTGTGTGGATGAAGCTTTTGAGATTTAGAAAACCGTGATATGAGAGGAATTAAGGAGACACAAAAGCTCAAGCTTGGGGATGCCCAAGGCACCCCAAGATAATATTTAAAGAAGTCTCAAGCATCTAAGCTTGGGGATGCCCCGGTAGGCATCCCACCTTTCTTCCTCAACAAATATCGGTTAGTATCGGTTGAACCTAAGTTTTTGCTTCTTCACATGATGTGTGCCATCCTTGAAATGTAGTTTTATTTTGTTTTGCTTGCTGTTTGAATAAAGTACCAAGATCTGAAAGTCTTAAATGTTAGAAAGTATTCACATAGTTGCATAATTGTTCGACTACTCATTGATCTTCACTTATATCTTTCGGAGTAGTTTGTTGTTCGCTCTAGTGCTTCACTTATATCTTTTAGAGCACGGTGGTGGATTTGTTTTATAGAAACTTTTGATCTCTCATGCTTCACTTAGATTATTTTGAGAGTTTTAAATAGCATGGTAATGTGATTAATCCTAATATGCTAGGTATTCAAGAATAGTATAAACTTTCTTATGAGTGTGTTGAATACTAAGAGAAGTTTGATGCTTGATAATTGTTTTGATATATGAAGATGGTGATATTAGAGTCATACTAGTTGAGTAGTTGTGAATTTGAGAAATACTTGTGTTGAAGTTTGTGATTCCCGTAGCATGCACCTATGGTGAACCGTTATGTGATGAAGTCGGAGCATGATTTATTTATTGACTGTCTTCCTTATGAGTGGCGGTCGGGGACGAGCGATGGTATTTTCCTACCAATCTATCCCCCTAGGAGCATGCGCGTAATACTTTTCTTTGATAACTTGTAGATTTTTGCAATAAGTATATGAGTTCTTTATGACTAATGTTGAGTCCATGGATTATACACACTTGTCTTCCTTCCACCATTGCTAGCCTCTCAAATACCGCACACTTTTCGCCGGTATCATACACCCACCATATACATTCCTCAAAACAGCCACCATACCTACCTATCATGGCATTTCCATAGCCATTCCGAGATATATTGCCATGCAACTTTGCACCGTTTCGTTTATTATGACACGCTCCATCATTGTCATATTGCTTTGCATGATCATGTAGTTGACATCGTATTTGTGGCAAAGCCACCGTTCATAATTCTTTCATACATATCACTCATGAATCATTGCATATCCCGGTACACCGCCGGAGGCATACACATAGATTCATATTTTGTTCTAAGTATCGAGTTGTAATTGTTGAGTTGTAAGTAAATAAAAGTGTGATGGTCATCATTATTAGAGCATTGTCCCAGTGAGGAAAGGATGATGGAGACTATGATTCACCCACAAGTCGGGATGAGACACCGGACGAAAAATAAATAAAAAAAATAGGCCATAAAAAAGAAGAGAAAAGGCCCAAACAAAAAACAAAAAGAAATGAGAGAAAAAGAGAGAAGGGGCAATGCTACTATCCTTTTACCACACTTGTGCTTCAAAGTAGCACCGTGATCTTCATGATAGAGAGTCTCCTATGTTGTCACCTTCATATACTAGTGGGAATTTTTCATTATAGAACTTGGCTTGTATATTCCAATGATGGGCTTCCTCAAATTGCCCTAGGTCTTCGTGAGCAAGCGAGTTGGGTGCACACCCACTTAGTTTCTTTTGTTGATCTTTCATATACTTATAGCTCTAGTGCATCCGTTGCATGGCAATCCCTACTCACTCACATTGATATCTATTAATGGGCATCTCCATAGCCCGTTGACACGCCTAGTTGATGTGAGACTATCTTCTCCTTTTTATCTTCTCCACAACCACCATTATATTCCACATATAGTGTTATATCCATGGCTCATGCTCATGTATTGCGTGAAGATTGAAAATGTTTTGAGAATGTCAAAAGTATGAAACAATTGCTTGGCTTGTCAACGGGGTTGGGCATGATTTAAATACTTTGTGTGGTGAAGATAGAGCATAGCCAGACTATATGATTTTGTAGGGATAACTTTCTTTGGCCATGTTATTTTGAGAAGACATAATTGCTTTGTTAGTATGCTTGAAGTATTATTATTTTTATGTCAATATGAACTTTTATCTTGAATATTTCGGATCTGAATATTCATACCACAATTAAGAAGAATTATATTGAAATTATGCCAAGTAGCACTCCGCATAAAAAATTATCTTTTTATCATTTACCTACTCGAGGACGAGCAGGAATTAAGCTTGTGGATGCTTGATACGTCTCCAACGTATCTATAATTTTTTATTGCTCCATGCTATATTATCTACTGTTTTGGGCAATATTAAGCTTTATTTTCCACTTTTATATTACTTTTGGGACTAACCTATTAACCGGAGGCCCGACCCAGATTTGCTGTTTTTTGCCTATTTCAGTGTTTTGAAGAAAAGGAATATCAGACGGAGTCGAAACGGAACGAAATCAACTAGAGAAGTTATTTTTGGAACGGAAGCTACCCGATGGACTTGGACCCCACGTCAAGGAAGGAACGAGGAAGCCACGGGGGTGGGGGGCGCGCCCCCTGCCTTGTGGGGCCCTCATGGCTCCCCTGACGTGCTTCTTCCGCCTATATAACTCCACGTACCCTAAAACTTCCAGAACAGAAAATATATCGGGAGTTCCGCTGCCGCAAACCTCCAGAGCCACCAAAAACCAATCTAGACCCGTTCCGGCACCCTGCCGGAGGGGGGAACCCTCACCTGTGGCCATCTTCATCATCCCGGCGCTCTCCATGACGAGGAGGGAGTAGTTCACCCTCGGGGCTGAGGGTATGTACCAGTAGCTATGTGAAAATAGATGCCCTTATACAGGGAGTTTGACCTAAATTCATACTAAATTTCTCTGAAATTCATAGAAATTTATTATGAATTTAGGTTGAATTCTCTCTATTGGCGCATCTATGCTCATTTTTTAGTAAAGTTAATCACAAACTTGTGATTCACACAAATTTCAAAGAATTCAAATTTTAACTATTCAAAATTGAAAACTATTGGCACTAACAGAAAGTTTATAATTTTTATAAAACTAATGGCACTACCGGAAAGTTTATAATTTTGCTGACCTAAAAGCAAAAAGAATTAAAAAATAAAGCAAAAAAACAAAACAAAAAAACTGGAAAAATATATTTTTATAGTAAAGTTAATCACAAACTTGTGATTCACACAAATTTCAAAGAATTAAAATTTGAAAACTAATGGCAATAAGAGAAAGTTTATGATTTTTCTAAAACTAATGGCACTAACAGAAAGTTCATAATTTTTCTGACCTAAAAGCAAAAAGGATTAAAAAATACAGCAAAAAAACAAAGAAAATAAATAATGCAAAAAACAAAACAAAAAAACTGGAAAAAAACAAAAAAAAACTGCCACCTATTGGGCCACCACAGCCTGAATACGACTAGAAACCCAACCTGGGCCAGGATTCAGGCCCGCAGAAGGCCCAATAGGCCCACACACAGCATAGTGTGACATTAGGCCCGTAAGCCTGCATTTGAGAGGAGCTCGAGTGCGCAGCCGCAGTGGGGCTTATAAAACCACTCCGAGCCCCTCTCAACTAGCGAGGTGGGACTAAACTTTTGGCCGCGGGCAGCGCAAGGCCTTTGGTCCCGGTTGGTGGCACCAACCGGGACTAAACGGGGGCATTGGTCCCGGTTCATGGCACCAACCGGTACCAATGCCCACCATTAGTCCCCGTTGGTGCCACGAACCGGGACCAAAGTGAAGGAAATATGCCCTAGAGGCAATAATAAAGTTATTATTTATTTCCTTATATCATGATAAATGTTTATTATTCATGCTAGAATTGTATTAACCGGAAACATAATACATGTCTGAATACATAGACAAACAGATTGTCACTAGTATGCCTCTACTTGACTAGCTCGTTAATCAAAGATGGTTATGTTTCCTAGCCATAGACATGGGTTGTCATTTTATTAACGGGATCACATCATTAGGAGAATGATGTGATTGACATGACCCATTCCGTTAGCTTAGCACACGGTCGTTTAGTATGTTGCTATTGCTTTCTTCATGACTTATACATGTTCCTATGACTATGAGATTATGCAACTCCTGTTTACGGAGGAACACTTTGTGTGCTACCAAAGCGTCACAATGTGGCTGGGTGATTATAAAGGAGCTCTCTGGTGTCTCGAAGGTACTTGTTGGGTTGGCGTATTTGAGATTAGGATTTGTCACTCCGATTGTCGGAGAGGTATCTCTGGGCCCTCTCGGTAATGCACATCACTTAAGCCTTGCAAGCATTGCAACTAATGAGTTAGTTGCGGGATGATGTATTATAAATGCGAGTAAAGGACTTGCGGTAATGAGATTGAACTAGGTATTGAGATACCGACGATCGAATCTCGGGCAAGTAACATACCGATGACAAAGGAACAACGTATGTTGTTATGAGGTCGACCGATAAAGATCTTCGTAGAATATGTAGGAGCCAATATGAGCATCCAGGTTCCGCTATTGGTTATTGACCGAAGGCGTGTCTCGGTCATGTCTACATAGTTCTCGAACCCGTAGGGTCCATGACGCTTAACGTTACGATGATAGTTATATTATGAGTTTATATATTTTGATGTACGAAGGTTGTTGAGTCCGGATGTGATCACGGACATGACGAGGAGTCTCGAAATGGCCGAGACATGAATATTGATATATTGGAAGCCTATGTTTGGATATCGGAAGTGCTCCGGGTGAAATCGGGATTTTACCGGAGTACCGGGAGGTTACCGGAACCCCCCGTGAACCTAATGGGCCTTAGTGGGCCTAGGTGGAAGAGAGGAGAGGAGGCTAGGGCTGGGCCACGCCCCCCCCCCCCCAGTCTGAATAGGACAAGGAGAGAGGCGGCGCCCCTTCCTTCTTCTCCTCCTCCTTTCCCTCCCAAGTCCTAATCCAACTAGGAAAGGGGAGTCCTAGTCGGTGGGAGTAGGACTCTCCCGCGCGCTCTCTCTCCTTGGCCGGCCGCACCCCCCCCTTGCTCCTTTATATACCGGGGCAGGGGGGCACCCCATAGACACAACAATTGATCTGTTTGATCTCTTAGCCGTGTGCGGTGCCCCCCTCCACCATAGTCCACCTCGATAATACTGTAGCGGTGCTTAGGCGAAGCCCTGCATCGGTATAACATCAACACCATCACCACGCCATCGTGCTGACGAAACTCTCCCTCAACACTCGGCTGGATCGAAGATCGAGGGACGTCATCAGGCTGAACGTGTGCTGAACTCGTAGGTGCCGTACGTTCGGTACTTGATCGGTCGGATCGTGAAGACGTACGACTACATCAACCGCGTTGTGCTAACGCTTCCGCTTTCGGTCTATGAGGGTACGTGGACAACACTCTCCCCTCTCGTTGCTATTCATCACCATGATCTTGCGTGTGCGTAGGAATTTTTTTGAAATTACTACGTTCCCCAACAGTGGCATCCGAGCCAGGTTTTATGCGTAGATGTCATATGCACGAGTAGAACACAAGTGAGTTGTGGGCGATATAAGTCATACTGCTTACCAGCATGTCATACTTTGGTTCGGCAGTATAGTTGGACGAAGCGGCCCGGACCGACATTACGCGTACGCTTACACGAGACCGGTTCTCCTGACGTGCTTTGCACAAAGGTGGCTAGTGGGTGTCAGTTTCTCCAACTTTAGTTGAACCGAGTGTGGCTACGCCCGGTCCTTGCGAAGGTTAATACATCACCAACTTGACAAACTATCGTTGTGGTTTCGATGCGTAGGTAAGAACGGTTCTTGCTAAGCCCGTAGCAGCCACGTAAAACTTGTTGGGGAACGTAGTAATTTCAAAAATTTTCCTACGATCACGCAAGACCATGGTGATGGCATAGCAACGAGAGGGGAGAGTGTCCGTCCACGCCCTCGTGAGACCGAAAGCGAAGCGTTATAACAACGCGGTTGATGTAGTCGACGTCTCCACGATCCGACCGATCCAAGCACCGAACGTCACGGCACCTCCGAGTTCGCACACGTTCAGCTCGATGACGATCCCGGACTCGATCCAGCAAAGTGTCGGGATGAGTTCCGTCAAGCACGACGACGGCGTGGGACGATGTTGATGCTCCACCGACGCAGGGCTTCGCCTAAGCTCATGACGATATGACTTCTCCGGCGCAGGCTTCTCCTAAGCTCATGACGATATGACCGAAGTGGAATATGGTGGAAGGGGCACCGCACACGGCTAAGGCAAGATCCGTAGATCAACTTGTGTGTATTGGGGTGCCTCTGCCCGTGATATAAAGGAGACAAGGGGAGGTGGCGGCCCTAGAGGAGGCGCGACTAAGGAGGAGTCCTACTCCCACCGGAGTAGGACTCCCCCTCTCCTAGTTGGAGTAGGATTGGGGAGGGGAAAGGGGGGAGGCGCCGCCCCCTCCTTGTCCTATTCGGACTGGAAGGGGAGGGGCGCAGCCCACCTGGCCGGCCCTTCTCCTTCTCCCTCAAGGCCCATGAGGGCCCATATACCCCTGGGGTTCCAGTAACCCCGGTGTTCGGTAACATCCTGTTTTCACTCGGAACCATTCCAAGTCCAAACATAGGCTTCCAATATATCAATCTTTATGTCTCGACCATTTCGAGACTCCTCGTCATGTCCGTGATCACATCCGGGACTCAACAACCTTCGTGCATCAATACTTATAAACTCATTATGAACTGTCATCAAACGTTAAGCGTGCGGACCCTACGGGTTCGAGAACTATGTAGACATGACCTAGAACCATTCTCGGTCAATAACCAATAGCGGAACCTGGATGCCCATATTGGTTCCTACATATTCTACGAAGATCTTTATCGGTCAAACCGCATAACGACATACGTTGTTCCTTTGTCATCGGTATGTTACTTACCCGAGATTCGATCGTCGGTATCCAATACCTAGTTCAATCTCGCTATCGTAAGTCTCTTTACTCGTTCCGTAATACATCATCTCACAACTAACTCATTAGTTGTAATGCTTGCAAGGCTTTAAGTGATGTGCATTACCGAGAAGGCTCGAGATACCTCTCCCACAATCGGAGTGACAAAACCTAATCTCAAATACGCCAACCCAACAAGTACCTTTGGAGACACTGTAGTACTCCTTTATAATCACCCGATTCGTTGTGACGCTTGGTAGTACCCAAAGTGTTCCTCCGTAAACGGAGTTGCATAATCTCATAGTTATAGGAACATGTATGGGTCATGAAGAAAGCATTAACATACTAAACGATCAACTGTTAAGCTAACGGAATGGGTCATGTCAATCAGATCATTCAACTAATGATGTGACCTTGTTAATCAAATAACAACTCCTTGTTCATGGTTATGAAACACAACCATCTTTGATTAACAAGCTAGTCAAGTAGAGGCATACTAGTGACACTCTGTTTGTCTATGTATTCACACATGTATTATGTTTCCGGTTAATACAATTCTAGCATGAATAACAAACATTTATCATGAAATAAGGAAATAAATAATAACTTTATTATTGCCTCTAGGGCATATTTCCTTCAGTCTCCCACTTGCACTAGAGTCAATAATCTAGTTCACATCATCATGTGATTCAACACAAATATTCACATCTGTATGTGATTAACACCCATAGTTCACATCGTCATGTGACCAACACCCAAAGGGTTTACTAGAGTCAGTAATCTAGTTCACATCGCTATGTGATTAATACCCAAAGAGTACTAAGGTGTGATCATGTTTTGCTTGTGAGATAATTTTAGTCAACGGGTCTGTCACATTCAGAGCCGTAAGTATTTTGTAAATTTCTATGTCTACAATGCTCGCACGGAGCTACTCTAGCTAATTGCTCCCACTTTCAATATGTATCTAGATTGAGACTCGAGTCATCTAGATTAGTGTTAAAACTTGCATCGACGTAACCTTTTACGATTTAACCTTTTTCACTTCCATAATCGAGAAACATATCCTTATTCTACTAAGGATAATTTTGACCGCTGTCCATTGATCTACTCCTAGATCTCTATTGCACTCCTTGCCAATCTTAGTGGTAGGGTATGCAATAGATCTGGTACACACATGACATACTTTATAGAACCTATGGCTGATGCATAGGAAATGACTTTCATTCTCTTTCTATCTTCTGCCGTGGTCGGGTTTTGAGTCTTACTCAATCTCACACCTTGTAACACAGGCAAGAACTCTTTCTTTGACTGTTCCATTTTGAACTACTTCAAAATCTTGTCAAGGTATGTATTCATTGAAAAACTTATCAAGCGTCTTGATCTATCTCTATAGATCTTGATGCTCAATATGTAAGCAGCTTCACGAGGTCTTTCTTTGAAAAATTCCTTTCAAATACTCCTTTATGCTTTGCAGAATAATTTTACATTATTTCCGATCAACAATATGTCATTCACATATACTTATCAGAAAGGCTGTAGTGCTCCCACTCACTTTCTTGTAAATACAGGCTTCACCGTAAGTCTGTATAACACTATATGCTTTGATCAACTTATCAAAGCGTGTATTCCAACTCCGAGATGCTTGCACCAGTCCATAGATGGATCGCTGGAGCTTGCACATTTTGTTAGCTCCTTTAGGATTGACAAAAAACTTCTGGTTGCATCATATACAACTCTTCTTTAATAAATCCATTAAAGAATGTAGTTTTGATATCCATTTGCCAGATTTCATAAAATGTGGCAATTGCTAACATGATTCGGACAGACTTTAAGAATCGCTACAGTTGAGAAAATCTTCATTGTAGTCAACACCTTGAACTTGTCGAAAACCTTTTTGCGACAAGTCGAGCTTTGTAGATAGTAACACTACTATCAGTGTCCGTCTTCCTCTTTAAGATCCATTTATTTAACATGGCTTGCTGATCATCGAGCAAGTCAATCAAAGTCCATACTTTGTTCTCATACATGGATCCTATCTCAGATTTCATGGTCTCAAGTCATTTCGCGGAATCTGGGCTCATCATCGCTTCCTCATAGTTCGTAGGTTCATCATGGTCTAGTAACATGACTTCTAGAATAAGATTACCGTACCACTCTGGTGCAGATCTTACTCTGGAAGACCTCACGAGGTTTTAGTAACAACTTGATCTGAAGTTTCATGATCATCATCATTAACTTCCTCACTAATTGGTGTAGGAATCTTTGGAACTGATTCTGTGATGAACTACTTTCCAATAAGGGAGAAGGTACAATTACCTCATCAAGTTCTACTTTCCTCCCACTCACTTCTTTCGAGAGAAACTTCTTCTCTAGAAAGGATCCATCTTAGCAAAAACTTGCCTTCGGATCTATGATAGAAGGTGTACCCAACATTTTCTTTTTGGGTATTCTATGAAGACGCACTTCTCCGATTTGGGTTCGAGCTTATCAGGTGAAAACCTTTTCACATAAGTATCCCAACTCCAAACTTTAAGAAACGACAGCTTAGGTTTACTGCTAAACCATAGTTCATACGGTGTCATCTCAACGGATTTAGATGGTTGCCCTATTAAACGTGAATGCAGCTGTCTTCTAATGCATAACCCCAAAAGCGATAGTGGTAAATCGGTAAGATACATCATAGATCGCACCATATCATAATAAAGTACAGTTCTGACGTTCGGACACACCATAACGTTGTGGTGTTCCAGGTGGCGTGAGCTGTGAAACTATTCCACATTGTTTTCATTGAAGACCAAACTCGTAACTCAAATATTCATCTCCACGATCAGATCGCAGAAACTTTATTTTCTTGTTGCGATGATTTTCCACTTCACTCTGAAATTCTTTGAACCTTTCAACTATTTCAGACTTATGTTTCATCAAGTAGATATACCCATATCTACTCAAATCATCTTGTGAAGGTCAGAAAATAACGATACTTGCCACGAGCATCAACACTCATTGGATCGCATACATCGGTATATATGTGTTATTTCCAACAAGTCAGTAGCTTGTTCCATTGTTCCGGAGAACGGAGTTTTAGTCATCTTGCCCAAAAGGCACGGTTCGCAAGCATCAAATGATTCATAACCAAGTGATTCCAAAAATCCATCCTTATGGAGTTTCTTCATGCGCTTTATACCGATATGACCCAAACGGCAGTGTCACAAATAAGTTGCACTATCATTATTAACTTTGCATCTTTTGGCATCAATATTATGAATATGCGTATCACTACGATCGAGATCCAATAAACTATTTTCATTGGGTGTATGACCATCGAAGGTTTTATTCATTTAAACAGAACAACAATTATTCTTTGACTTTAAATGAATAACCGTTTTGAAAACTATTTTCATTGGGTGTAAGACCATTGAAGGTTTTATTCATGTAAACAGAACAACAATTATTCTTTAACTTTAAATGAATAACCGTTTTGCAATAAACATGATCAAATCATATTCATGCTCAACGCAAACACCAAATAACATTTATTTAGGTTTAACACTAATCCCGAAAGTATAGGGAGTGTGCGATGATGATCATATCAATCTTGGAACTACTTCCAACACTCATCGTCACTTCCCTTCAACTAGTTTCTGTTCATTACGCAACTCCTGTTTGAGTTACTACTCTTAGCAACTGAACCAATATCAAATACCGAGGGGTTGCTACGAACACTAGTAAAATACACATCAATAATTTGTATATCAAATATACCTTTGTTCACTTTGCCATCCTTCTTATCCGCCAAATACTTGGGGTAGTTCCGCTTCAAATGACCAGTTCCATTGCAGCAAAAGCACTTAGTCTCGGGCTTAGGTCCAGACTTGGGCTTCTTCACTCGAGTAGCAACTTGCTTGCCGTTCTTCTTGAAGTTCCCTTCTTCCTTTGCCCTTTTCCTTGAGACTAGTGGTCTTGTCAACCATCAACACTTGATGTTTTCTTGATTTCTACCTTCGCCGATTTAAGCATCGCGAAGAGCTTGGGAATTGTTTTCGTCATCCCTTGCATACTATAGTTCATCACGAAGTTCTAGTAACTTAGTGATGGTGACTAGAGAATTCTGTCAATCACTATCTTATCGGGAGATTAACTCCCACTTGATTCAAGCGATTAAAGTACCTGGACAATCTGAGCACATGCTCACTAGTTGAGCGATTCTCCTCCATCTTTTAGCTATAGAACTTGTTGGAGACTTCATATCTCTCAACTCGGGTATTTGCTTGAAATATTAACTTCAACTCCTGGAACATCTCATATGGTCCATGACGTTCAAAACGTCTTTGAAGTCCCGATTCTAAGCCGTTTAAGCATGGTGCACTAAACTACCAAGTAGTCATCATATTGAGCTAGCCAAACGTTCATAACGTCTGCATCTTGCTCTTGCAATAGGTCTGTCACCTAGCGGTGCATCAAGGACATAATTCTTCTGTGCAGCAATGAGGATAAACCTCAGATCACGGATCCAATCCGCATCATTGCTACTAACATTTTTCAATACAATTTTCTCTAGGAACACATATGAAAACATAGGGAAGCAACAACGCGAGCTATTGATCTACAACATAATTTGCAAAATACTACCAGGACTAAGTTCATGATAAATTAAAGTTCAATTAATCATATTACTTAAGAACTCCCACTTAGACTGACATCTCTCTAGTCATCTTAAGTGATAACGTGATCCAAATCAACTAAACCATGTCCGATCATCACGTGAGATGGAGTAGTTTCAATGGTGAACATCACTATGTTGATCATATCTACTATA
Source organism: Aegilops longissima (assembly GCA_021605205.1). Taxonomy (NCBI): domain Eukaryota; kingdom Viridiplantae; phylum Streptophyta; class Magnoliopsida; order Poales; family Poaceae; genus Aegilops; species Aegilops longissima. The sequence goes on from CM038677.1 coordinate 823,853,123, forward strand.
TGATTCACGCTCGACCTTCGGTCTCTCGTGTTCCGAGGCCATATCTGTTATATGCTAGGCTCGTCAAGTTTAACTGAGTATTCTGCGTGTGCAACTGTTTTGCACCGTTGTATTTGAGCGTAGAGCCTATCACACCCGATCATCACGTGGTGTCTCAAAGACGAAGAACTTTCATAACGGTGCATACTCGGGAGAACACTTCTTGATAATTTTAGTGAGAGATCATCTTATAATGCTACCGTCAAACAAAGCAAGATAAGATGCATAAAGGATAAACATCACATGCAATCAATATAAGTGATATGATATGGTCATCATCATCTTGTGCTTGTGATCTCCATCGCCAAGCACCGTCATGATCACCATCGTCACCGCGCGACACCTTGATCTCCATCGTAGCATCGTTGTCGTCTCGCCAACTATTGCTTCTCGACTATCGCTACTCCTTAGTGATAAAGTAAAGCAATTACATGGCGTTGCATTTCATACAATAAGCGACAACCATATGGCTCCTGCGATTGCCGATAACTCGGTTACAAAACATGATCATCTCATACAATAAAATATAGCATCACGTCTTGACCATATCACATCACAACATGCCCTGCAAAAACAAGTTAGGCGTCCTCTACTTTGTTGTTGCAAGTTTTACGTGGCTGCTACGGGCTGAGCAAGAACCGTTCTTACCTACGCATCAAAACCACAGCGATACTTCGTCAAATAGACTCCGTTTTAACCTTCTCAAGGACCGGCGTAGCCACACTCGATTCAACTAAAGTGAGAGAGCAGACACCGCCGGTCACCTTTAAGCAACGAGTGCTCGGGCGGTGAAACCAGTCTCGCGTAAGCGTCTGGCGTAATGTCGGTCCGGGCCGCTTCATCTCACAATACCGCTGAACCAAAGTATGACATGCTGGTAGGCAGTATGACTTGTATCGTCCACAACTCACTTGTGTTCTACTCGTGCACATGACATCAACGCATAAAACCAGGCTCGGATGCCATTGTTGGGGAACGTAGTAATTTCAAAAATTTTCCTACGATCACGCAAGACCATGGTGATGGCATAGCAACGAGAGGGGAGAGTGTCCGTCCACGTACCCTCGTAGACCGAAAGCGGAAGCGTTATAACAACGCGGTTGATGTAGTCGTACGTCTCCACGATCCGACCGATCCAAGCACCGAACGTACGGCACCTCCGAGTTCTGCACACGTTCAGCTCGATGACGATCCCCGGACTCCGATCCAGCAAAGTGTCGGGGATGAGTTCCGTCAGCACGACGGCGTGGTGACGATGTTGATGCTCCACCGACGCAGGGCTTCGCCTAAGCTCCGCGATGATATGACTTCTCCGGCGCAGGGCTTCTCCTAAGCTCATGACGATATGACCAAGTGGAATATGGTGGAAGGGGGCACCGCACACGGCTAAGGCAAGATCCGTAGATCAACTTGTGTGTATTGGGGTGCCCCCTGCCCCCGTATATAAAGGAGACAAGGGGGAGGTGGCCGGCCCTAGAGGAGGCGCACCAAGGAGGAGTCCTACTCCCACCGGAGTAGGACTCCCCCTCTCCTAGTTGGAGTAGGATTGGGGAGGGGAAAGGGGAAGGCGCCGCCCCTCTCCTTGTCCTATTCGGACTGGAAGGGGAGGGGGCGCAGCCCACCTGGCGGCCCTTCTCCTTCTCCTCAAGGCCCATGAGGGCCCATATACCCCGGGGGTTCCGTAACCCCGGTGTTCCGGTAACATCCTGTTTTCACTCGGAACCATTCCGAAGTCCAAACATAGGCTTCCAATATATCAATCTTTATGTCTCGACCATTTCGAGACTCCTCGTCATGTCCGTGATCACATCCGGGACTCCGAACAACCTTCGGTGCATCAATACTTATAAACTCATTATGAACTGTCATCGAAACGTTAAGCGTGCGGACCCTACGGGTTCGAGAACTATGTAGACATGACCTAGAACCATTCTCGGTCAATAACCAATAGCGGAACCTGGATGCCCATATTGGTTCCTACATATTCTACGAAGATCTTTATCGGTCAAACCGCATAACGACATCGTTGTTCCTTTGTCATCGGTATGTTACTTACCCGAGATTCGATCGTCGGTATCCAATACCTAGTTCAATCTCGTTACCGGTAAGTCTCTTTACTCGTTCCGTAATACATCATCTCACAACTAACTCATTAGTTGTAATGCTTGCAAGGCTTTAAGTGATGTGCATTACCGAGAAGGCCTGGAGATACCTCTCCGACAATCGGAGTGACAAAACCTAATCTCGAAATACGCCAACCCAACAAGTACCTTTGGAGACACCTGTAGTACTCCTTTATAATCACCCGATTACGTTGTGACGTTTGGTAGTACCAAAGTGTTCCTCCGTAAAGCGGAGTTGCATAATCTCATAGTTATAGGAACATGTATGGGTCATGAAGAAAGCATTAACATACTAAACGATCAACTGTTAAGCTAACGGAATGGGTCATGTCAATCAGATCATTCAACTAATGATGTGACCTTGTTAATCAAATAACAACTCCTTGTTCATGGTTAGGAAACACAACCATCTTTGATTAACAAGCTAGTCAAGTAGAGGCATACTAGTGACACTCTGTTTGTCTATGTATTCACACATGTATTATGTTTCCGGTTAATACAATTCTAGCATGAATAACAAACATTTATCATGAAATAAGGAAATAAATAATAACTTTATTATTGCCTCTAGGGCATATTTCCTTCAAAACTTTGCAACAACAAAGTAGAGGACGTCTAACTTGTTTTTGCAGGGCATGTTGTGATGTGATATGGTCAAGACGTGATGCTATATTTTATTGTATGAGATGATCCTGTTTTGTAACCGAGTTATCGGCAACTGGCAGGAGCCATATGGTTGTCGCTTTATTGTATGCAATGCAATCGCCCTGTAATGCTTTACTTTATCACTAAGAGGTAGCGATAGTCGTAGAAGCATAAGATTGGCGAGACGACAACGATGCTACGGTGGAGATCAAGGTGTCACGCCGGTGACGATGGTGATCATGACGGTGCTTCGGAGATGGAGATCACAAGCACAAGATGATGATGGCCATATCATATCACTTATATTGATAGCATGCGATGTTTATCTTTTATGCATCTTATCTTGCTTTGTTTGACGGTAGCATTATAAGATGATCCCTCACTAAATTATCAAAGTATAAGTGTTATCCCTGAGTATGCACCGTTGTGAAAGTTCTTCGTGCTGAGACACCACGTGATTATCGGGTGTGATAGGCTCTACGTTCAAATACAACGGGTGCAAAACAGTTGCACGCGCGAATCTCGAGGTTAAACTTGACAAGCCTAGCATATAACAGATATGGCCTCGGAACACGGAGACCGAAGGTCGGCGTGAATCATATAGTAGATATGATCAACGTAGTGATGTTCACCATTGAAACTACTCCATCTCACGTGATGATCGAACATGGTTTAGTTGATTTGGATCACGTGATCACTTAGAGGATTAGAGGATGTCTATCTAAGTGGGAGTTCTTAAGTAATATGATTAATTGAACTTAAGTTTATCATGAACTTAGTACCGATAGTATCTTGCTGTCTATGTTTGATTGTAGATAGATGGCTGTTTGTTGTTCCGTTGAATTTTAATGCGCTCCTTGAGAAAGCAAAGTTGAAAGATGATGGTAGCAATTACACGGACTGGGTCCGTAACTTGAGGATTATCCTCATTGCTGCACAGAAGAATTACGTCCTGGATGTACCGCTGGGTGCCAGGCCTGCTCCAGGAGCAACACCTGATGTTATGAACGACTGGCAAAGCAAAGCTGATGACTACTCGATAGTTCAGTGTGCCATGCTTTACAGCTTAGAACCGGGACTTCAACGATGTTTTGAACGTCATGGAGCATATGAGATGTTCCAGAAGTTGAAGTTAATATTTCAAGCAAATGCCCGGATTGAGAGATATGAAGTCTCCAATAAGTTCTATAGCTGGAAGATGGAGGACAATAGTTCTGTCAATGAGCATATACTCAAGATGTCTGGGCATAATAATCAGTTGATTCAACTGGGAGTTAATCTTCCGGATGATAGCGTTATTGACAGAATTCTCCAATCACTGCCACCAAGCTACAAAAGCTTCGTGATGAACTATAACATGCAAGGGATGGAAAAGACGATTCCCGAGCTCTTCGCAATGCTAAAGGCTCCGGAGGTAGAAATCAAGAAGGAGCATCAAGTGTTGATGGTCAACAAGACCACTAGTTTCAAGAAAAAGGGCAAAGGGAAGAAGAAGGGGAACTTCAAGAAGAACAACAAGCAAGTTGCTGCTCGGGAGAAGAAACCCAAGTCTGGACCTAAGCCTGGCCGAGTGCTTCTACCGCAAGCAGGTGGTCCTTTGAAGCGGAACTTCCCCAAGTATTTGGCGGATAAGAAGGATGGAAAGGTGAACAAAGGTATATGTGATATACATGTTATTGATGTTTACCTTACTAATGCTCGCAGTAGCATCTGGGTATTTGATACTGATTCTGTTGCTAATATTTGCAACTCGAAACAGGGGCTACGGATTAAGCGGAGATTGGCTAAGGACGAGGTGACGATGCGCGTGGGAAATGGTTCCAAAGTCGATGTGATCGCGGTCGGCACGCTACCTCTACATCTACCTTCGGGATTAGTATTAGACCTAAATAATTGTTATAAGGTGCCAGAGTTGAGCATGAACATTATATCTGGATCTTGTTTGATGTGAGACGGTTATTCATTTAAATCAAAGAATAATGGTTGTTCTATTTATATGAGTAATACCTTTTATGGTCATGCACCCTTGAAGAGTGGTCTATTTTTATTGAATCTCGATAGTAGTGATACACATATTCATAATGTTGAAGCCAAACGATGCAGAGTTGATAATGATAGTGCAACTTATTTGTGGCACTGCCGTTTAGGTCATATCGGTGTAAATCGCATGAAGAAACTCCATACTGATGGAATTTTGGAACCACTTGATTATGAATCACTTAGTATTTGCGAACCGTGCCTCATGGGCAAGATGACTAAAACACCGTTCTCCGGAACTATGGAGAGAGCAACAGATTTGTTGGAAATCATACATACGGATGTATGTGGTTCGATGAAATGTTGAGGCTCGTCGCGGATATCGTTATTTTCTCACCTTCACAGATGATTTAAGCAGATATGGGTATATCTACTTAATGAAACATAAGTCTGAAACTTTTGAAAAGTTCAAAGAATTTCAGAGTGTAGTTGAAAATCATCGTAACAAGAAAATAAAGTTTCTACGATCTGATCGTGGAGGAGAATATTTGAGTTACGAGTTTGGTCTACATTTGAAACAATGCGGAATAGTTTTGCAACTCAGGCCACCCGGAACACCACAGCGTAATTGTGTGTCCGAACGTCGTAATCGTACTTTACTTGATATGGTGCGATCTATGATGTCTCTTACTGATTTACCGCTATCGTTTTGGGGTTATGCTTTAGAGACGGCTGCATTCACGTTAAACATGACACCATCAAAATCCGTTGATACGACGCCTTATGAACGGTTTGGCAAAAAACCAAAGTTGTCGTTTCTTAAAGTTTGGGGCTGCGATGCTTATGTGAAAAAGCTTCAACCTGATAAGCTCGAACCCAAATCGGAGAAATGTGTCTTCATAGGATACCCAAAGGAGACTGTTGGGTACACCTGCTATCACAAATCCGAAGGCAAGACTTTTGTTGCTAAATTCAGAGTTTTTCTAGAGAAGGAGTTTCTCTCGAGAGAAGTGAGTGGGAGGAAAGTAGAACTTGATGAGGTAACTGTACCTGCTCCCTTATTGGAAAGTAGTTCATCACAGAAACCGGTTTCTGTGACACCTACACCAATTAGTGAGGAAGTTAATGATGATGATCATGAAATTTCAGATCAAGTTGTTACTGAACCTCGTAGGTCAACCAGAGTAAGTTCCGCACCAGAGTGGTACGGTGATCCTGTTCTGGAAGTCATGCTACTAGATCATGATGAACCTACAAACTATGAAGAAGCAATGGTGAGCCCAGATTCCGCAAAATGGCTTGAAGCCATGAAATCTGAGATGGGATCCATGTACGAGAACAAAGTGTGGACTTTGGTTGACTTGCCCGATGATCGGCAAGCAATTGAGAATAAACGGATCTTCAAGAAGAAGACTGACGCTGACGGTAATATTACTGTCTACAAAGCTCGACTTGTTGCGAAAGGTTTTCGACAAGTTCAAGGGGTTGACTACGATGAGACCTTCTCACCCGTAGCGATGCTTAAGTCTGTCCGAATCATGTTAGCAATTGCCGCATTTAATGAATATGAAATTTTGCAAATGGATGTCAAAACTGCATTCCTGAATGGATTTCTAGAATAAGAGATGTATATGATGCAACCGGAAGGTTTTATCGATCCAAAGGGAGCTAACAAAGTGTGCAAGCTCTAGCGGTCCATTTATGGACTGGTGCAAGCCTCTCGGAGTTGGAATAAACGCTTTGATATTGTGATCAAAGCATTTGGTTTTGTACAGACTTTTGGAGAAGCCTGTATTTACAAGAAAGTGAGTGGGAGCTCTATAGCATTTCTGATATTATATGTGGATGACATATTGCTTATTGGAAATGATATAGAATTTCTGGATAGCATAAAGGGATACTTGAACAAGAGTTTTCTAATGAAATACCTCGGTGAAGCTGCTTACATATTGGGCATCAAGATATATAGAGATAGATCAAGAAGCTTAATTGGACTTTCACAAAGCACATACCTTGACAAAGTTTTGAAGAAGTTCAAAATGGATCAAGCAAAGAAAGGGTTCTTGCCTGTGTTACAAGGTGTGAAGTTGAGTAAGACTCAATGCCCGACCACTACAGAAGATAGAGAGAAGATGAAAGATGTTCCCTATGCTTCAGCCATAGGCTCTATCATGTATGCAATGCTGTGTACCAGACCTGATGTGTGCCTTGCTATAAGTCTAGCAGGGAGGTACCAAAGATATCCAGGAGTGGATCACTGGACAGCGGTCAAGAACATCCTGAAATACCTGAAAAGGACTAAGGATATGTTTCTCGTTTATGAGGTGACAAAGAGCTCATCGTAAATGGTTACATTCATGCAAGATTTGACACTGATCCGGACGATTCTAAATCGCAAACCGGATACGTGTTTACATTGAACGGTGGAGTTGTCAGTTGGTGCAGTTCTAAACAAAGCGTCGTGGCGGGATCTACGTGTGAAGCGGAGTACATAGCTGCTTCAAAAGCAGCAAATGAAGGAGTCTAGATGAAGGAGTTCATATCCGATCTAGGTGTCATACCTAGTGATCCGGGTCCAATGAAAATCTTTTGTGACAATACTGGTGCAATTGCCTTGGCGAAGGAATCCATATTTCACAAGAGAACCAAGCACATCAAGAGACGCTTCAATTCCATCCGGGATCTAGTCCAGGTGGGAGACATAGAAATTTGCAAGATACCTATGGATCTGAATGTTGCAGACCCGTTGACTAAGCCTCTTCCACGAGCAAAACATGATCAGCACCAAGGCTCCATGGGTATTAGAATCATTACTATGTAATCTAGATTATTAACTCTAGTGCAAGTGGGAGACTGAAGGAAATATGCCCTAGAGGCAATAATAAAGTTATTATTTATTTCCTTATATCATGATAAATGTTTATCATTCATGCTAGAATTGTATTAACCGGAAACATAATACATGTCTGAATACATAGACAAACAGATTGTCACTAGTATGCATGTACTTGACTAGCTCGTTAATCAAAGATGGTTATGTTTCCTAGCCATCGACATGGGATGTCATTTGATTAACGGGATCACATCATTAGGAGAATGATGTGATTGACATGACCCATTCCGTTAGCTTAGCACATGATCGTTTAGTATGTTGCTATTGCTTTCTTCATGACTTATACATGTTCCTATGACTATGAGATTATGCAACTCCCGTTTACCGGAGGAACACTTTGTGTGCTACCAAACGTCACAACGTAACTGGGTGATTATAAAGGAGCTCTACAGGTGTCTCCGAAGGTACTTGTTGGGTTGGCGTATTTCGAGATTAGGATTTGTCACTCCGATTGTCGGAGAGGTATCTCTGGGCCCTCTTGGTAATGCACATCACTTAAGCCTTGCAAGCATTGCAACTAATGAGTTAGTTGCGAGATGATGTATTACAGTACGAGTAAAGAGACTTGCCGGTAACGAGATTGAACTAGGTATTGAGATACCGACAACCGAATCTCGGGCAAGTAACATACCGATGACAAAGGGAACAACGTATGTTGACCGATAAAGATCTTCGTAGAATATGTGGGAGCCAATATGAGCATCCAGGTTCCGCTATTGGTTATTGACCGGAGACGTGTCTCGGTCATGTCTACATAGTTCTCGAACCCGTAGGGTCCGCACGCTTAACGTTACGATGACAGTTATATTATGAGTTTATATGTTTTGATGTACTGAAGGTTGTTCGGAGTCCCGGATGTGATCATGGACATGACGAGGAGTCTCGAAATGGTTGAGACATGGATATTGATATATTGGAAGCCTATGTTTGGATATCGGAAGTGTTCCGGGTGAAATCGGGATTTTACCGGAGTACCGGGAGGTTACCGGAACCCCCCGGGAACTTAATGGGCCTTAGTGGGCCTAGGTGGAAGAGAGGAGAGGAGGCTAGCTAGGGCTAGGCGACGCCCCCCCCCCCCAGTCCGAATAGGACAAGGAGAGGGGGGCGGCGCCCCCCGTTTCCTTCTTCTCCTCCACTCCTTCCCCCTCCCAAGTCCTAATCCAACAAGGAAAGGGGGGGAGTCCTACTCCCGGTGGGAGTAGGACTCCTCCCGGCGCGCCCTCTCCCTTGACCGGCCGCACCCCTTGCTCCTTTATATACGGGGGCAGGGGCACCCCATAGACACAACAATTGATCTGTTTGATCTCTTAGCCGTGTGCGGTGCCCCCCTCCACCATAGTCCACCTTGATAATACTGTAGCGGTGCTTAGGCAAAGCCCTGCGTCGGTAGAACATCAACATTGTCACCACGCCATCGTGCTGATGAAACTCTCCCTCAACACTCGGCTGGATCGAAGTTCGAGGGACGTCATCGGGCTGAACGTGTGCTGAACTCGGAGGTGTCGTCCGTTCGGTACTTGATCGGTCGGATTGTGAAGACGTATGACTACATCAACCGCATTGTGCTAACGCTTCCGCTTTCGGTCTACGAGGGTACGTGGACAACACTCTCCCCTCTCATTGCTATGCATCACGATGATCTTGCTTGTGCGTAGGATATTTTTTGAAATTACTACATTCCCCAACACAAAGGCCGCCGCTTCCCGCCCTTTGGGCTGCCGAAAACTGGCCTTTGGTCCCGGTTGGTGGCACCAACCGGGACTAAAGGGGGCATTGGTCCCGGTTGGTGCCACGAACCAGGACCAATACTCTATGTATATAAGAAAACACTTGTGAAATTTTCATTCAGTTCCTCATTCTCCCGCTGCCCCGCCGCCCTCTGCCCCGTCGCCCGAACCAGTCGCGGCGGCGTCGTCGCCCCTGCCCATCATCGCCACCCCCGTTGCCGCGCGCCACTCCGTTTCGTCGCCGTCCGCAACATGCAACTCCAATATCATCTTCTCCTCCTCAATTTTTCTAATTTTTTCCTTCAACAAATTGTGTTCTTCTTCAACTAAATTTAACCGCTCGACAATAGGGTCGGTTGGAATTTCCGGTTCAACAACCTCCTAGATAAATAAAATCTATGTCACGTTGGTCGGCATAATTGTCATAAACAATAAATGAACCAATAGTTATGAAAAGATAATATATACCACATCCGAATCATAGACAAGACGAGGGCCGACGGGGGCGGATACCAAAACCATCGCACTATATAAGATGCAATAATAAAAGTAAGAAAATTATACAAGTATCTATATAAACATACAAGTAAGAATTTTTTTTTCTTTCAGAAAGAAGATAAGAACAAGAGGCTCACCACGGTGGTGTCGGCGACGAGATCGGCGCGGGCGATCGACGGCGGTGAAGACGGGGACGGGACGTGACGGACCGCTAGACCTAGACAAATATTAAAGAAAATGAAGCTTGGAGGTCGAGCTTGGAGAGGAGAAAGCTTAAGTAGTGTGGCTCGGGCATTCCATCGAACACCTCGTGTGCATAGGAGGTGAGCTAGAGCACCACAAAGCTCTCCCCCTCAAGCCACGAAAAACAGAGCTTTGGAGTGCTCTGCTTTCATGGCGAGGGATATATATAGGCAACTAATTGGTCCCGATTGGTGACTTGAACCGGGACTAAAGGGCAGCCTTTGGTCCCGGTTCGTCCCACCAACCGGTACCAATGGTGGTGGGCCAGGAGCGAGGCCCATTGGTCCCGGTTCGTCTCACCAACCGGGACCAAAAGGTCCAGACGAACCGGGACCAATGGCCCACGTGGCCCGGCCGGCCCCCGGGGCTCACGAACCGGGTCCAATGCCCCCATTGGTCCCGGTTCTGGATTGAACCGGGACTAATGGGCTGGTCGGGCCTGGACCATTGCCCTCTTTTCTACTAGTGGTAAGCTTGCACGAGGACTCCTAGTTTTCCTTCCAGTCCCACGGACACGACTTGCCTTTATAGATTGAGGTGACCACATTTACCCTTGTGCATTTTTCCGCAATTTGAATCAAACAACACCGCCTGCCTAGCTTTAGCCTCAACAACATATTCAATACGGTTAGGAGGTAGTGAAAAGCAGAAAAATCTTAGTCCATGTTCGAATGGCAAGGAATCCGCAAGATGGATACCAAAGATGGTACCCTAAACCGGTTGCTCAAGTTGCTGATGTGATAGCTCTATCTTGCAGAGGTGATTCTCGACTAGACTGAATGCATATTATGTCCATACTCACAATCGAGGAGAAAACCTAACTGATCAATGTCATGTTATAATCAAGCTTCTTTCCATGCTTTACTCTTAGTTGGATCTCAATCTTAATGGGTTCCTCAGACACAATTGCACATGGTCCGGTTAAGTGCAAAAAAGGATCTTGCAAGTGTCATCATTATATTTGCCACTAACAAATCGGCAATGTTATCATCGAAGCAATTTTTTCCGTAAAGGACCACCCGCACCAATGAGTTGGCAGAAAGAGCCACCTTGAAAATTATTGACAAAACTACTACTCTGGCGGCAGCTACGCTAGGTGACACATGGCACTTGCCACCATAGGAGATGGTGACAGGTATTGTTCATGCACTGTTTATCCATGCGACAATTTTCACGAGCTAAAACGAAAACCGGGATGGTCAACAATACATGCCGCTGGCCCCTATGGCGACATGTGATTGAATAGTAATTAAAAAAATTATTAGACAAAATCAGGAAAAACTGAATGTTTTGGCAGCAAAGATGATCGAGGGTTATAAGTGTGTGTCCAACTGGGATATGCACTTTCAGTGGCAGCAGCTCCATGTGATGACCTCGCGGATCTCTTCCATGATGGATTCCATCTCAAGTGATTGCAAATTGATGTCATGCAGGTATCAATTTTGTAAACGTTGATGTCCGCCCATGAGACTGGAGATGTGGTAGAAAACGAAAGCTTTCATTATCCCCACCCCTATGCTTCTCTGCCGCATACAACTGAACCATTTATTACTAAGTTTATACAAACTAAGAAACACAGTGTTACCATAAAAGGGTGGCGGGTCGCGAAAATGCTCTTTAGAGCTCGGGCTCCATGGAGCCCGAGTTTGACTTAATGAAAATTCAATTTTTCACGTTTCAAAATTTTTTGAAAAAAAATACACACATACTTAGAGACGTAAAGCATGTGCGTGTAAATTTTCAGGATGAAACACCTTAAAATGAGTGCTATACAAAAAGAACAAATCTGAGGCTTTTTAGTAGATGCACTATTCATCCTCAAAGTCCATGAATTTGTCTTTTTTGCACAGACCGCATTTTAGGGTATTTCATCCTCAAATTTTACATACATACACATAACATCCTTGTTTACTTGTATGATTTTTTTTCAGATTTTTCTGAAATTGAAAAGTGCGAATTTTGAATTTTTCAAAAAATCCGCCTCCATGGAGGCCGAGCTCCAAAACGCCCTACTCGGCGTGGTCGCACTAATAATACTAAGAACTGAAGAAGCCTAGCAGTAGCACACAATCCAATGTGGAACATCAATTCACTGGTAAGCTACTCTTGGAGCCAAGCTCCATCTCGTCATTTTTTCCTATGAACGTGAGACATGGATTATCCTAAACTCAAACAGACTTGACGTAACTACAGAAAGAAATACTTAGTAGTTTTGGACGGACTGGTTGGGATAGAGTCTTTTACTGACCTATAAAAAGGAAGCCATAAATCTAATTCACCCATGGTCTCATTCCTTGCTCCATCACCAAGAACTCTCGCAAGCTCAAGCGGTTCGAGATTTGCTTCACGGTTTATTCTCTCCCCACTCCATTCCTCACTGCGAAAGATGGCCAGCAAGGAGAAAGGTGTTGCCGCTCCGGCGTCCAAGGCCACCAGCAAGAGGGGGACTTGCAGTAGGTCTGGAAGAGTGGCTGCCCTCCTGAACAGAAACATGCTATGTTATTGCAAAGGTCTTGTACAAAAAAAATACAAATGTCGTTACGATAAGGATGAAAAGGAAATATCTTTTTAAACCCTAGCCTTGCCAAGAGGTCATTTCTGTAAGCATACAATGGTTGTTTTTTTTTTCAACAAAGTTTGATGCATATATGATGTTGGTCACTAGAAGTAAAAAAAAAAAAGAAGAAGGTATAGATTCTTCGTGGACGCACTTCCATATGAAATTTTTTGAGCGAAACCCTAGCCTTGCGAAGAGGTCCTTTTTCAAAATCATACATGATAGTGCAATATTCCCTCCGTCCTGAATTACTTGTCTTGGATTTGTCTTGATACGAATGTATGTAAACACGTTTATCTAGAAAAATGTAATCACAAGTAATTTGGGACCGAGGTAATACTTTTTTTTGGGGGGGGCAAAATTTGGGACGAAGAGGTCCTTTTTCAAAATCATACATGATAGTGCAATATTCCCTCCGTCCTGAATTACTTGTCTTGAATTTGTCTTGATACGAATGCATGTAAACACGTTTATCTAGAAAAATGTAATCACAAGTAATTTGGGACGGTGGTAATACTTTTTTGGTTGGGGGGGGGGGCAAAATTTGATGCATATATGATGTTGGTCACCAAGAGCTAAAAAGAAACAAAAAAAGGTATATTGTTTTTCTCTTTTAGGGCAAATTTTTATGCACATATGATGTTGGCCAACAGAAATTGGAAATAAAATTGAAAAATCGCTAGAAGGAGGGCTCGAACCTCCGAACTTGTGGTTAACAGCCACACGCTCTAGCCAACTGAGCTATTCCAGCTGTTTTGCTATGAAAATTGTTTAAGGCTTTATAAACACTAGTACAAGGTCTAACAAGTGTTACTGCTTGCAGGTTCACACGTGACATCTGGTAGGTGCGGTGCACGCATATACCGGACCCGTCACTCTAAAATCTGAACCAACAACCACTTCGTGTATGAGGGCGGCCGGCCTCCTCAGTTTCAGTTCGTAGAGCTGCATTTGTTCGGTGATGTAAGTATTTTCGGTGATGACTTGTTCATCTCTACTTTTCGGCTTAAAGGACAGGGGCTTCCCAAATGACGCAACGCTAATCCTATTCTAGATGATGCCATAATATTATGCTGAACCGCCTGCAAATGATGCTTGTAGATTATGGTCACACAACTAGAGCATGAAGATACCACGTTAGGAAGAAACATCCATATTTTCTTTTTTTGCAAATATGCAAAGTTTGCGTATCTTTTCATCGATAGAAAGAGATAAATGAGTACAACAAAGGGTACTTCCTCCTTTTCTAAAAAAAAACAACAACACATGATATGAATGCAAAGAGGCATAAACATGGTGCCCGGAGTATAGAGAGACATGGTGTTCAGCCCGAAGAGAGTAAAGAACACAACCAAACCCACCAAGCCTAAACTAGAGGAGCAGGCCGAAGCAGCACGAACATCAAACATCTTCAAATCTAAAACGAAGGACACCACGAGCAAGCAAGATGGCGCCTTCAAAACATCCATATTTTCTTTTTGCGGGGAAATAAACATCCATATTACTTGCGCCAGCCTAGTCCTGCTATGTTTTTCTTTTTTCTTTTTAAAAAGAGGTTGAAACCTCGGAATGCATCAAAAGGTGCACACAATCATCTTTATTAAATTATTCAACGAAGATTTGCCAAAAATATACATCTAACATCGCGAAGCCACCACTTCACATCTACAAACTCGACAATGGGATGTCATCACAACGCCCCATCATGTAGAATATGGTCATCACCGAGCTGCCCGCATGGCGTACCGGAGCACACTTCCGGTCCAGTAGACTATAAGCGCGCACAACATGCACACACTTCAGAAGCCGCCACTACCATCGAATAGTTGACTCATCTTCAAGGTAGAGATTCGCATTATCCTTGCCAAGCCAGTCGTCGATGCCGCTACGGCGCCAAATGGTGCATCCACCCTATGCTCATCCATCAAGATGCATCCATAACCGAGACTCCTCTGTGCCATGTGCCGAGACCCGTCAACGAAGCGGTATATACGACACCGCTCCACTTGTTGACCCCTCCAGCGACTACTTCAAAACGATGCCCCCCTCGAGCGTTTCCTCCGGAGTAGCTCGAGCGAGGAGACAAAACCTGCAATGATGATACCTTCATCAGGGTAATGGCGTAGATGCTGCCATCGCCCGCCATGATCAAGTCGGCTTAGCTTTCATCAGCAGTCGACGCCGCCAACAAGAGCCGACGTGCAGTTCTCTCCTGACCAGCTACTGGTCATTGTGTTGCCATGCAGCAGCACCAGCAGCAGCCGGTAGACACCACCTCCAAGCCACGAGCCGCAGCAGACCCCACTCAGTCGGCCCGAAGAATGAGGGCATCATGACCATAGCACTGTTGTCGGGCCATCGCGGCTGCCCTAGCCACCGGCAGCCAGACCATCATCGCCCCGAGGCTGCTGCCCTCGGATCCAAGCTCTGCCTCACGCACGGCCAACGGCCACGGCCGCAACCGCTCTCTAGGCCGGAGATCTCCCACGAGGCGAGGAAACAGCCAGTCGACCGCCGTCCGCCAGGCAGGGCTTTTGCCAGCCGTCCTCTTTCGACAAAGGCGGGTGATTGAAGGGAAGGAGGAGGTGGCGGCTCGGGTTTGCCTGAGCCGCCCGCTTGTAGTGACGCAGACATGGTACATACCCCTGTGACGTGGATGTGGGATGCTGACACCATGCTATGTTGGCACCCAGATTGTTAGTCGCCCTTCTCTAGTAGAAACAAATATCTTGTTCTTTTTGTGGAATGTATGACAGCAAGCTGATATTCCAAATTTTCCTACCACCATATGTTTAGGTGACCCAATTGACGGTCGCCTCCATAACCTGCTGCATGCATGGCCATGAAGTATGCACTCCGAGCAAAAAACAAAGCTGGCTTTTCACAATACTAAACCGCAAAATCTTCGTTAGAAATTATAGGAAGATGCATCCGCGTCATGAGGACAGAATGTGTGTGCCGAATAAGATCTTCATTTAATCTGAGCAGATTATGGAGCAAAAGGCCAAATCCCTACTTTAGGTGAGTCCTAAAGTGCTTTGCCAGAAATTCTGAGGCCATACCCGTAAGTACCGAGGGATCCTTGCGCAATAATCCTACATATGAATGGTTTACACAAGTTTTACGTAATCTTCCAAGTAATAATCTCCCCCCGGATTTCACCAAGTAGGGCCCCTCTATCTCCGTATGTCGAATCATAATCCCCCACGTTTGATTTGTCCGCTTAAAAGTAACTAATCTCCTGTAGGTCTAGCATTGCTCCTCCAACATAAGTGAAACTCCCCAAATTACTGTAATTTTTTTAATTATGATAATGAGTAAGCAGTTAGTATTATTAAAATTTATAATTTCTATCTACTATATCACTAAGCTCCCTAGGGAGTGAAGGCCTCTCTCAATTGAAGACATTGGTTTTGGATTAGATTTTTAATTTTGAGTTGGTCAACAACTTTTCAAGGAGCTCTCTTATCCAAGTGAGGTCTTCAATGTTCAATTATGTTCATGATTTTGACTGGTCAATGATTTCTCAAATCAATCGAACAACCAGCTTATGAAAATATGCCAGTCTCGCGTATGCTCTCATCACCTGACAAAAAATAAATGCAAACATGTAACAGTGTAGCACCAATATGATTTTGGATTGAGTTTCCAATTTTTTTTGTTTGTTAATAATTTCTTGAAACTCTCACATTCACAAATGAGGTGTTCAATTTTGAATTTGGTTCATGATTTTGACTGGTGAATTATTTCTCAAATCAATCCGCAACAACAAGCTTATAAAAAATACATTAGTCTCACACCCTCTCATCACATGATAAAACATAAATGCCAACATGCAACACTATAAAACCAATATAATACATGTGGTAGCAAGAAACTTCCCTCCATATGTGTGGGTTAATTTACTGATAACACACAATTATACCCTAGAAAGAACCATCAAAATACCGCATTATAAAAGAGAAAACACACTTCATTATCTCCCCACACTATTTTTTTTAATGAAATCCTAATGACACCAATCGCAAGATCGAAGTTAATCGAATCCTTCTAGTATATTATGTAGCTAAACTCATAAATGTAAAAGCTTAACCATTTTTTTTCCATCTGTAACCATAGGCAACTAACATAGATTATGAGAATAAGATACTTTTGACTTCCCAAAATTATTGCAATTCTACTTTTGTCCCAAGTCAAACTTCTCGAAGTGGCCAAGCTTATACAAATAACGTCCATAAAGGATCTTATGTGAGTAATTTTGTTTTGCAATGCAATTTTGCTGTATATTTTAGAAGCTTGGTCAAACTTATTCTTTTTTTTAATGAGAAGAAGTTTTACTTAGTACAAAGTTAGAATCACAATTATTTTCCTTCTTTACCATTGTTCTTTAGCAATCTTTAATTTGCTTCCTCATTTGGATGAAGCGATAAGTCTTAACTTTGAAGTAATCCTTTTATAGTGTTATATGAACATTGAAGATGATTAAAAGTCTATATAAAGCTACGCGCCCAATAGCTGATGGCTCTCACTTGTGTTGCACCCATCATATCATCTGATGACGATCCTCTCGTCATTTGTTGATCTCCTCGCACTCCTCACCATCCTCATATGCCTCCTCCGACGTTGTGGCGCCAACTATGAAGTCGAGTCAGTCGCCGGGTCAGGGAATCTGCTGTCGGCCAAGCTCAAACTCGTAGGCGGGACGGCGGAGTTCAGGCCTGATGTCAAATGGCTCAACCTGACTGCAAGGTAAGTGTGTTCGATCTTCATCCTAATTCGGGGGGTTTAATTCTTGAGTTGACTTTTTTCTTTGAAAAGAGGTACAATGCCTTATTGTTTCAATTTTGATATGACTGACGGTAGATTAGAGACGGACAACCAGCTCCACGTGCGCATCACCGATGCTGACCGTTCGTGATGGGAGGTCCCCCAGGACGTCATCCCCCGCCCAGTGCCGGAACTGGAGGACGTCTTGCTCGACTCCTCGGGCATGAGCAATAGCACCATGTCCAGCGCGTCCTCAGACCTGACCTTCACCATCCACACCGCCCCGTTCCGTTTCACCGTCTCCCGCCGCTCCACCGGCGACGTCCTCTTCGACACCTCCACCACACTCGTCTTCAAGAACCGGTACGTAAACAAAGCTTAGTCACTTATTTTATGACAGAGGGAGTACATGACATGATACAAGACACCCGGCGTAGCTAGTTGATCCGTAAGTAGCCAAGTACTGATGGGCATGTGTGGAACTATAATTAACGCAGGTACCAGAGGAGGCAAATTCTCGTGGCCCGGGTTGACACTGGCCACGGAAACCTTGAAGACGTTCGGGGGGATCTGCCGGCTGTGGAACAATGGTTCCTTCGGCTTCATTATCGTCGCCTTCCCCATGTCCACCTTCTGGTCGCCGATGGTGTACAATATGGTGCATGGTGTTTCGTCGGCCTGCAAAGAAAAGTCTGTGACGTGAGACATCCAAAAGGCAACGAAAACGGGACATTATACATTTATTGAAGGGGGCCGGTGTGACAGATACCGTGAGGGCATCGAGCTTAGCCAAAGACGAAGCACCGCTGAGCACGTCCGGTGCGGGAGCCGGTGCAGCTGTAGGTGCTGGTGCAACGCTAGTCGAGCTGCTCCCCAAGAAGTCAGCAAGGGGAAAGTCCGCTGAATTTTTTTTCTGGATTTTGCCTGGTCCAATTGAAATGGCCGGAACCAAGGAAGTAGACATATCTACAACCATCTGTTTTGCGGCAGCTACCGCTGTTGCGACTGTCTCACATGATTTCTTCTCATACGCAATCTCAACCTTCTTGTCGATGTTTTCTTCGATTAACCTCCGTCTTTCCTTTCTCTCCTCCGTGGTCTCACTGTAGTACTTCTTCCACGTGGCTACGTCTCCGAAACCGTGAACGCGTCCATACGACGGTCGAGTATCCATCGGGAGTCGTTTCAATATGTTCATGTTGGGGAACGTAGTAATTTTAAAAAATTTCCTACGCACACGCAAGATCATGGTGATGCATAGCAACGAGAGGGGAGAGTGTTGTCCACGCACCCTCGTGAGACCGAAGCGAAGCGTTAGCACAACGCGTTGATGTAGCCGTACGTCTTCACGATCCGACCGATCAAGTACCGAACGTACGGCACCTCCGAGTTCAGCACACGTTCAGCCCGATGACGTCCCTCGAACTCTGATCCAGCCGAGTGTTGAGGGAAAGTTTCGTCAGCAAGACGGCATGGTGACGATGTTGATGTTCTACCGACGCAGGGCTTCGCCTAAGCACCGTTACAATATTATATCGAGGTAGACTATGGTGGAGGGGGCACCGCACACGGCTAAGAGATCAAACAGATCAATTGTTGTGTCTATGGGGTGCCCCCCTGCCCCGGTATATAAAGGAGCAAGGGGGGGGTGCGGCCGGCCAAGGGAGAGGGCGCGCCGGGAGGAGTCCTACTCCCACCGGGACTAGGACTCCCCCCCTTTCCTAGTTGGATTAGGACTTGGGAGGGGGAAGGAGTGGAGGAGTAGAAGGAAAGGGGGGGGCGCCCCCCTCTCCTTGTCCTATTCGGACTCGGGGAGGGGAGGAGGGGCGCGAACCAGCCCTAGCCTCCTCTCTTCTCTTCCACCTAGGCCCATTAAGTTCCCGGGGGTTCGGTAACCTCCGGTACTCAGTAAAATCCGATTTCACCCGGAACACTTCCGATATCCAAACATAGGCTTCCAATATATCAATCTTCATGTCTCGACCATTTAGAGACTCCTCGTCATGTCCGTGATCACATCCGGGACTCCGAACAACCTTCGGTACATCAAAGCATATAAACTCATAATATAACTGTCATCGTAACGTTAAGCGTGCGGACCCTACGGGTTCGAGAACTATGTAGACATGACCGAGACACGTCTCCGGTCAATAACCAATAGCGGAACCTGGATGCTCATATTGGCTCCCACATATTCTACGAAGATCTTTATCGGCCAAACAGCATAACAACATACGTTGTTCCCTTTGTCATCGGTATGTTACTTGCCCGAGATACCTGTAGAGCTCCTTTATAATCACCCAGTTACGTTGTGACGTTTGGTAGCACACAAAGTGTTCCTCCGATAAACGGGAGTTGCATAATCTCATAGTCATAGGAACACGTATAAGTCATGAAGAAAGCAATAGCAACATACTAAACGATCGTGTGCTAAGCTAACGGAATGGGTCATGTCAATCACATCATTCTCCTAATGATGTGATCCCGTTAATCAAATGACAGACCATGTCTATGGCTAGGAAACATAACTGATATGTCTCCAACGTATCTATAATTTTTGATTCCTCCATGCTATATTATCTACTGTTTTGGACAATATTGGGCTTTATTTTCCACTTTTATATTACTTTTGGGACTAACCTATTAACCGGAGGCCCGACCAAGATTTGCTGTTTTTTTGCCTATTTCAGTGTTTTGAAGAAAAGGAATATCAGACGGAGTCGAAACAGAACGAAATCAACTAGAGAAGTTATTTTCGGAACGAAAGCTACCCGATGGACTTGGACCCCACGTCAAGGAAGGAACGAGGAAGCCACGAGGGTGTGGGGCGCGCCCCCTGCCTCGTGGGGCCCTCATGGCTCCCCTGACGTGCTTCTTCCGCCTATATAACTCCACGTACCCTAAAACTTCCAGAACATAAAATAGATCGGGAGTCCCGCCGCCGCAAACCTCCAAAGGCACCAAAAACCAATCTAGACCCGTTCCGGCACCCTGCCGGAGGGGGGAACCCTCACCTGTGGCCATCTTCATCATCCCGGCGCTCTCCATGACGAGGAGGGAGTAGTTCGCCCTCGGGGCTGGGTATGTACCAGTAGCTATGTGTTTGATCTCTCTCGTGTTCTTGATTTGGCACGATCTTGATGTATCCGAGCTTTGCTATTATAGTTGGATCTTATGTTCCTTCTCCCCCTCTACTCTCTTGTAATGGATTGAGTTTTCCCCTTGAAGTAATCTTATCGGATTGAGTCTTTAAAGATTTGAGAACACTTGATGTGTGTCTTGCCGTGCGTGTCTGTCGTGACAATGGGATATCACGTGATTCACTTGATGTATGTTTTGGTGATCAACTTGCGGGTTCCGCCCATGAACCTATGCATAGGGGTTGGCACACGTTTTCGTCGTGATTCTCCGGTAGAAACTTTGGGGCACTCTTTGAGATTCTATGTGTTGGTTTGAATAGATGAATTGAGATTCTGTGATGCATATCGTATAATCATACCCACGGATACTTGAGGTGACATTGGAGTATCTAGGTGACATTAGGGTTTTGGTGTATTTGTGTCTTAAGGTGTTATTCTAGTATGAACTCTTGGGTTGTTTGTGACACTTATAGGAATAGCCCAACGGATTGATTGGAAAGAGTAACTTTGAGGTGGTTTCGTACCCTGCCATAATCTCTTCGTTTGTTTTTTGCTATTAGTGACTTTGGAGTGACTCTTTGTTGCATGTTGAGGGATAGTTATATGATCCAATTATGTTATTATTGTTGAGAGAACTTGCACTAGTGAAAGTATGAACCCTAGGCCTTGTTTCCTAGCATTGCAATACCGTTTACGCTCACTTTTATCGTTTGTTACCTTGCTGTTTTTATATTTTCAGTTTACAAAAACCTATATCTACCATCCATATTGTACTTGTATCACCATCTCTTCGCCGAACTAGTGCACCTATACAATTTACCATTGTATTGGGTGTGTTGGGGACACAAGAGACTCTTTGTTATTTGGTTGCAGGGTTGTTTGAGAGAGACCTTCTTCATCCTACGCCTCCCACGGATTGATAAACCTTAGGTCATCCACTTGAGGAAAATTTGCTACTGTCCTACAGACCTCTGCACTTGGAGGCCCAACAATGTCTACAAGAAGAAGGTTGCGTAGTAGACATCAAACTCTTTTCTGGCGCCGTTGCCGGGGAGGTGAGTGCTTGAAGGTATATCTTTAGATCTTGCAATCGAATCTTTTTTGTTTCTTGTTTTATAACTAGTTTATATTATAAAAGAAAACTACAAAAAAATGGAATTGAGTCTATCTCATATGCTTCATCTTTTTAATATCTTTCGTGAGTATGATGGAAAAGAAAATTGTGCCAAAGTGTTAGAAGAAGGATGCATTAGAATGTTTGGCACTAAATCTTTATATGATGAGCATGATTGCAATGTCGTTAGTATGAATTCCTTGAATATTCATGATGCTAATGATATGCAAAGCCACAAGCTTGGGGAAGTTATGTTTGATGAAGATGATATTTTTTGTCCCCCAAGCTTTGATGAGCAAATTTACTATGATGAAAGCATGCCTCCTATCTATGATGATTATTGTGGTGACACGTATGCTCTAAAGAATAATGATAACCACGAAACTTGTCATCTTGATCTTAATTTTCAATCACATGATAGTTATTTTATTGAGTTTGCTCCCACTATTCCGAATGAGAAGAAATTTGCTTATGTGGAGAGTAGTAATTTTTTTATGCAAGTAGATCATGAAAAGAATGCTTTATGTGATGGTTATATTATTGAATTCATTCATTATGCTACTGAAAATTATTATGAGGGAGGAATATATGCTTGTAGGAATTGCAATAATATCAAGTTTCCTCTCTATGTGCTTAAAGTTTTGAAGTTATGCTTGTTTTACCTTCCCATGCAAGTTGATTATTGTTCCCATAAGTTGTTTTCTCACAAAATCACTATGCATAGGAAGTGGGTTAGACTTGAATGTGCTAGTCATATTCTTCATGATGCTCTCTTTATGTTTCAATTCTTATCTTTTATGTGAGCATCATTGAAATCATCATGCCTAGCTATGGGCGTTAAATGATAGCGCTTGTTGGGAGGCAACCCAATTTTATTTTAGTTTCTTGCTTTTTGGTTCTGTTTAGGAATAAATAATCCATCTAGCCTCTGGTTAGATGTGGTATTATGATTTAATTAGGGTTTGCGCCAATTAGAACCTTTGGGAAGACTTGGGTGAAGTCTTTATGATCATGCTGTAAAAAACAGAAACTTTAGTGCTCACGAGATTTGCTAGAACTTTTTACTGGAAAGTGCTATTTAGTTGATTCTCTTGCAGATGATTACTAGAAAAATTCCTCAGGTACACCAATTTATTTTAGAATTTTTGGAGTTCCAGAAGTTTGCATTAGTTACAGATTACTACAGACTGTTCTGTTTTTGACAGATTCTGTTTTCATTGTGTTGTTTGCTTATTTTGATGACTCTATGGCTAGTAAAATAGTTTACAAACCATAGAGAAGTTGGAATACAGTAGTTTTAACACCAATATAAATAAAGAATGAGTTCATTACAGTACCTTGGAGTGGTGTTTTGTTTTCTTTCGCTAACGCAGCTCACGAGTTTTCTGTTAAGTTTTGTGTTGTGAAGTTTTCAAGTTTTGGGTAAAGATTCCATGGACCATGGAATAAGGAGTGGCAAGAGCCTAATCTTGGGGATACCCAAGGCACCCCAAGGTAATATTCAAGGACAACCAAGAGCCTAAGCTTGGGGATGCCCCGGATGGCATCCCCTCTTTCGTCTTCGTTCATCGGTAACTTTACTTGGGGCTATATTTTTATTCACCACATGATATGTGTTTTGCTTGGAGCATCATTTTCTTTTGTTAGTTTTGTTTGCTGTTATTTATAATAGTGTTTTGCATCTCTAGTTTCAATAAAAATGTAAAGGATAGCCTTTACCATGCTTATTTTGCAAGTATACATGTTGCTGTTTCAAAACAGAAAGTTTACCGCTGTTGCAAAAATTCCCTAGAAAAGTCAGAATGTGATAAAATGTTGAAACCTTTTGCATAATAAGCTCTAATAAATTTACTACAGTGGGAATTTTCTTTCATAATTTTTGGAGTTAGGGAAGTATGATGAATCTTGCATTGTTTACATACTGTCTTGTTTAGGCAGATTGTTGTTATGTTTGCATTGTTTGCATATGTTTGCTTGTTTAATGATTCTATTTGAGGATAGGACTATTAAATATGCAGAGGCATTTAGTATGCAATGTTGAATAATAATTTTAGTGACTTGCTACAGTAGAGTATGATAAGGTTTTTGCATTGGTTTATACTAACTTATCTCACAAGTCCTTGTTGAGTTTTGTGTGGATGAAGCTTTTGAGATTTAGAAAACCGTGATATGAGAGGAATTAAGCAGACACAAAAGCTCAAGCATGGGGATGCCCAAGGCACCCCAAGATAATATTTCAAGAAGTCTCAAGCATCTAAGCTTGGGGATGCCCCGGTAGGCATCCCACCTTTCTTCCTCAACAAATATCGGTTAGTATCGGTTGGACCTAAGTTTTTGCTTCTTCACATGATGTGTGCCATCCTTGAAATGTTGTTTTATTTTGTTTTTCTTGCTGTTTGAATAAAGTACCAAGATCTGAAAGTCTTAAATGTTAGAAAGTCTTCACATAGTTGCATAATTATTTGACTACTCATTGATCTTCACTTATATCTTTCGGAGTAGTTTGTTGTTCGCTCTAGTGCTTCACTTATATCTTTTAGAGCACGGTGGTGGATTTTTTTATTGAAACTTTTGATCTCTCATGCTTCACTTAGATTATTTTGAGAGTTTTTAATAGCATGGTAATGTGCTTAATCCTAATATTCTAGGTATTCAAGAATAGTATAAACTTTCTTATGAGTGTGTTGAATACTAAGAGAAGTTAAATGCTTGATAATTGTTTTGAGATATGAAGATGGTGATATTAGAGTCATGCTAGTTGAGTAGTTGAGAATTTGAGAAATGCTTGTGTTAAAGTTTGTGATTCCCGTAGCATGCACGTATGGTGAACCGTTATGTGATGAAGTCGGAGCATGATTTATTTATTGATTGTCTTCCATATGAGTAGCGGTCGGGGACGAGCGATGGTATTTTCCTACTAATCTATCCCCCTAGGAGCATGCACGTAATACTTTTCTTTGTTAACTTGTAGATTTTTGCAATAAGTATATCAGTTCTTTATGACTAATGTTGAGTCCATGGATTATACACACTTTTCTTCCTTCCACCATTGCTAGCCTCTCTAATACCGCGCACTTTTCGCCGGTATCATACACCCACCATATACCTTCCTAAAAACATCCACCATACCGACCTATCATGGCATTTCCATAGCCATTCCGAGATATATTGCCATGCAACTTTGCACCGTTTCGTTTATTATGACACGCTCCATCATTGTCATATTGCTTTGCATGATCATGTAGTTGACATCGTATTTGTGGCAAAGCCACCGTTCATAATTGTTTCATACATGTCACTCATGAATCATTGCATATCCCGGTACACCGCCGGAGGCATACACATAGATTCATATTTTGTTCTAAGTATCGAGTTGTAATTGTTGAGTTGTAAGTAAATAAAAGTGTGATGGTCATCATTATTAGAGCATTGTCCCAGTGAGGAAAGGATGATGGAGACTATGATTCACCCACAAGTCGGGATGAGACACCGGACGAAAAATAAATAAATAAAAGAGGTCATAAAAAAGAAGAGAAATGGCCCAAACAAAAAAAAATGAGAGAAAAAGAGAGAAGGGGCAATGCTACTATCCTTTTACCACACTTGTGCTTCAAAGTAGCACCGTGATCTTCATGATAGAGAGTCTCCTATGTTGTCACCTTCATATACTAGTGGGAATTTTTCATTATAGAACTTGGCTTGTATATTCCAATGATGGGCTTCCTCAAATTGCCCTAGGTCTTCGTGACCAAGCGAGTTGGATGCACACCCACTTAGTTTCTTTTGTTGATCTTTCATATACTTATAGCTATAGTGCATCCGTTGCATGGAAATCCCTACTCACTCACATTGATATCTATTAATGGGAATCTCCATAGCCCGTTGATACGCCTAGTTGATGTGAGACTATCTTCTCCTTTTTGTCTTCTCCACAAGCACCATTCTATTCCACATATAGTGCTATATCCATGGCTCACGCTCATGTATTGCGTGAAGATTGAAAAAGTTTTGAGAATGTCAAAAGTATGAAACAATTGCTTGGCTTGTCATCGGGGTTGTGCATGATTTAAATACTTTGTGTGGTGAAGATAGAGCATAGCCAGACTATATGATTTTGTAGGGATAACTTTCTTTGGCCATGTTATTTTGAGAAGACATAATTGCTTTGTTAGTATCCTTGAAGTATTATTATTTTTATGTCAATATGAACTTTTATCTTGAATCTTTCGGATCTGAATATTCATACCACAATTAAGAAGAATTATATTGAAATTATGCCAAGTAGCAATCCGCATCAAAAATTATCTTTTTATCATTTACCTACTCGAGGACGAGCAGGAATTAAGCTTGTGGATGCTTGATACGTCTCCAACGTATCTATAATTTTTGATTGCTCCATGCTATATTATCTACTGTTTGGGGCAATATTAAGCTTTATTTGCCACTTTTATATTACTTTTGGGAGTAACCTATTAACCGGAGGCCCGGCCCAGATTTGTTGTTTTTTTGCCTATTTCAGTGTTTTGAAGAAAAGGAATATCAGACGGAGTCGAAACGGAACGAAATCAACTAGAGAAGTTATTTTTGGAACGAAAGCTACCCGATGGACTTGGACCCCACGTCAAGGAAGGAGCGAGGAAGCCACGAGGGTGGGGGCGCGCCCCTGCCTCATGGGGCCCTCATGGCTCCCCTGACGTGCTTCTTACGCCTATATAACTCCACGTACCCTAAAACTTCCAGAACAGAAAATAGATCGGGAGTTCCGCCGCCGCAAACCTCAAGAGCCACCGAAAACCAATCTAGACCCGTTCCGGCACCCTGCCGGAGGGGGGAACCCTCACCTGTGGCCATCTTCATCATCCTGGCGCTCTCCATGACGAGGAGGGAGTACTTCACCCTCTAGGCTGAGGGTATGTACCCGTAGCTATGTGTTTGATCTCTCTCTCTCTCTCGTGTTCTTGATTTGGCACGATCTTGATGTATCGCGAGCTTTGCTATTATAGTTGGATCTTATGTTGCTTCTCCCCCTCTACTCTCTTGTAATGGATTGAGTTTTCCCCTTGAAGTAATCTTATCGGATTGAGTCTTTAAAGATTTGAGAACACTTGATGTATGTCTTGCCGTGCGTATCTGTGGTGACAATGGGATATCACGTGATTCACTTGATGTATGTTTTGGTGATCAACTTGCGGGTTCCGCCCATGAACCTATGCATAGAGGTTGGCACACGTTTTCGTCGTGATTCTCCGGTAGAAATTTTGGGGCACTCTTTGAGGTTCTATGTGTTGGTTTGAATAGATGAATTGAGATTGTGTGATGCATATCGTATAATCATACCCATTGATACTAGAGGTGACATTGTAGTATCTAGATGACATTAGGGTTTTAGTTGATTTGTGTCTTAAGGTGTTATTCTAGTACGAACTCTAGGGCTGTTTCTGACACTTATAGGAATAGCCCAACGGATTGATTGGAAAGAATAACTTTGAGGTGGTTTCGTACCCTACCATAATCTCTTCGTTTGTTTTCCGCTATTAGTGACTTTGGAGTGACTCTTTGTTGCATATTGAGGGATAGTTATATGATCCAATTATGTTATTACTGTTGAGAGAACTTGCACTAGTGAAAGTATGAACCCTAGGCCTTGTTTCCTAGCATTGCAATACCGTTTACGCTCACTTTTATCGTTTGTTACCTTGCTGTTTTTATATTTTCAGTTTACAAAAACCTATATCTACCATCCATATTGCACTTGTATCACCATCTCTTCGCCGAACTAGTGCACCTATACAATTTACCATTGTATTGGGTGTGTTGGGGACACAAGAGACTCTTTATTATTTGGTTGCAGGGTTGTTTGAGAGAGACCAACTTCATCCTACACCTCCCACGGATTGATAAACCTTAGGTCATCCACTTGAGGGAAATTTGCTACTGTCCTACAAACCTCTGCACTTGGAGGCCCAACAATGTCTACAAGAAGAAGGTTGTGTAGTAGATATCAATAACCATCTTTGATTAACGAGCTAGTCAAGTAGAGGCATAGTAGTGACAATCTGTTTGTCTATGTATTCACACATGTATTATGTTTCTGGTTAATACAATTCTATCATGAATAATAAACATTTATCATGATATAAGGAAACAAATAATAACTTTATTATTGCCTCCAGGGCATATTTCCTTCAGTTCAATGCCCGGTTGAATGGAGTGTCCCACTTGGGCCTCGCCAACGCCTCAGACGGCGAGTCGCTTTCGACCGCAATCCTATGCTGCTCTCTCTGCAAAAGGCACAAGGATCATTTACAAATATGCATGACTAATGTGTAGTCGAATTGGTCAGAAACAAAAATTACCAGCAGTCTCATGAACTCCGTCGTGAGCGCGTTTGTTTCGAAAACCTTCTTCACTGGGTCCCAACGGTGCCGGGCCCTGAGAACGTCACGGTCCTGCGGAACGGTGAACTCCGCCCACTAGTAGAAAAGAGGGCTTTGGTTCAGGCCGGGTCAGCCCATTAGTCCCGGTTCAGTCCAGAAC
The DNA here is from genome assembly GCA_021605205.1 of Aegilops longissima. Taxonomy (NCBI): domain Eukaryota; kingdom Viridiplantae; phylum Streptophyta; class Magnoliopsida; order Poales; family Poaceae; genus Aegilops; species Aegilops longissima. The sequence continues at coordinate 823,881,383 of CM038677.1, forward strand.
TGGGACCCATGGGGGCATTGGTCCCGGTTCATGAGCCCACGGGGCCGGCCGGGCCACATGGGCCATTGGTCCCGGTTCGTCTGGACCTTTTGGTCCCGGTTGGTGGGACGAACCGGGACCAATGCGCCATGCCCCTGGCCCATGAACATTAGTCCCGGTTTGTGCCACAAACGGGGACTAAAGGCTTGGTCCTCGTTGCGGTCAGAGTTTAGTCCCACCTCGCCAACCGAAGGGCGCTCACATCGGTTTATAAGCCCCTCCCTCTCTGCCTTGTTGAGCTCCTCTCAAAGTGAAAATAGATGCCCTTATACAGGGAATTTGACCTAAATTCATACTAAATTTCTCTGAAATTCATAGAAATTTATTATGAACTTAGGTTGAATTCTCTCTATAGGCGCATCTATGCTCATTTTTTAGTAAAGTTAATCACAAACTTGTGATTCACACAAATTTCAAAGAATTCAAATTTTAACTATTCAAATTTGAAAACTATTGGCACTAACAGAAAGTTTATAATTTTTCTAAAACTAATGACACTAACGGAAAGTTTATAATTTTGCTGACCTAAAAGCAAAATTAATTAAAAAATAAAGCAAAAAACAAAACAAAAAATTGGAAAAATATATTTTTATAGTAAAGTTAATCACAAACTTGTGATTCACACAAATTTCAAAGAATTCAAATTTGAAAACTAATGGCAATAAGAGAAGTTTATAATTTTCTAAAACTAATGGCACTAACAGAAAGTTCATAATTTTTCTGACCTAAAAGCAAAAAGGATTAAAAAATAAAGCAAAAAAACAAAGAAAATAAATAATGCAAAAAACAAAACAAAAAAACTGGAAAAAAAATTAAAAAACTGCCACCTATTGAGCCACCACGGCCTGAATACGACTAGAAACCCAACCTGGGCCAGGATTCAGGCCCGCAGAAGGCCCAATAGGCCCACACACAGCATAGTGTGACATTAGGCCCGTAAGCCTGCATTTGAGAGGAGCTCGAGAGGGCAGCCGCAGTGGGGCTTATAAAACCACTCCGAGCCCCTCTCAACTAGCGAGGTGGGACTAAACTTTTGGCCGCGAGCAGCGCAAGGCCTTTGGTCCCGGTTGGTGGCACCAACCAGGACTAAAGGGGGGCATTGGTCCCGGTTCGTGGCACCAACCGATACCAATGCCCACCATTAGTCCCCGTTGGTGCCACGAACCGGGACCAAAGTGAAGGAAATATGCCCTAGAGACAATAATAAAGTTATTATTTATTTCCTTATATCATGATAAATGTTTATTATTCATGCTAGAATTGTATTAACCGGAAATATAATACATGTGTGAATACATAGACAAACAGATTGTCACTAGTATGCCTCTACTTGACTAGCTCATTAATCAAAGATGGTTATGTTTCCTAGCCATAGACATGGGTTGTGTCGTGGATTTGTCACGGCAGATGTCCTTAGTGTCAGGACTTTGTCGCGAGGCCAACACATCTATGTGGTAGCTTGAGAGGGGTTGAGCAGAATCGAGAGACGCAACACAAGACAAGGATTTAGACAGCTTCGGGCCCCGGGAAACATCATCCGGTAATAGCCCTACATGTTGTTTGTGGCTAGGTCTCATTATGATCATGAGAGAGTCGCCACATAAGCCGGTTCTCCCTTTGTGTAGCCCTAGATATTGTTTCTTGTCCCTTATCCCCCTTTGGGGAGCCCTGCCCCTCCTTATATAAGTTAGAGGGGCGGGTTACATGTGGAGTCCAAATAGAATTAGGACTAGCCTATCTTCTACTACAAGCCGGATACAAGTCTGGATCTTGATTCCTTGTAAGGAAGATATTCCTCACGCCTTTCGTCTTAAGCCGGCCTACCATAACGTAAGCCGGCCTTCTGGGCCTTGAGCCTCCTGGGTCCCCGGGTCTTGTCGCTCCTCTGATCCGCTTGCCAGGTCACCCATAAGTCGCCAGGATCGGGCGGGTCAATTAGTGTGTCGTCCAGCCAGGGCGGGTCATTAGTGAGTCGCCAAGTCCGGCCGGGTTATACATCCGGCCGGGTCATACCGCGGGGTATATCCCCGACATTAGCCCCTAGTTTAGCTTGGATTTATCCATGGTAAACTTATGCTGCAAAATAAATACAAGAACAAAATTGATAGGCTGTGCTCCGGGTTAATATTCTTGTAAGCCGGCACTTGATCATCCTTAGGTCCTTGTCATTTCCTCCTTCTAATAAATCCGGGTAAATAGACCAGCTTCATACTCAAATTGCTGACGTTGGTGTCTCATAGAGAAATTTTGTGAAGAATAATTCACTTGAGTCGGCTTCCAAAGCACCGGCTTAATAAATATTGGTCTTGAAATACTCATATGATATTCTGCCGGTTTGAAAATATAGAACTTGCCGATTTCCAAAATCACCAGGTTATAAAAACTGATAATTCCTGGTCATGACACTAGTAGAAAAGGGGCCTATTGACCCGGTTGGTGAGGCCTTTAGTCCCGGTTCATGAACCGGGACTAAAGGGTCGATATTAATACCTCAGCCCTTTAGTCCCGGTTCAATCCAACTGGACTGATGGGCCTGCACGCGGCCTGTCCGCCGAGCCCAGCGGGGAGGGCCTTTGGTCCCGGTTGGTGGCACCAACGGGACCAATAGGCATCCACGTCAACATTTCTATGTCTGTGGTTTTTGTTTTTTTTTGAAAGGGGGATGGGGGTTTTGGGGGTTAATTTAGGTGTTTCATATATTGTGCTATAGCTAGCTAATTAATAGAGAAAAGTGTCCTCTCTTTTGTCCGTGCTTGGTCGACGCCACGTACTATACATACATGTATAGAGAGGACTAGCTAGACACGCTAGCTAGCTAGTAATTAAGCAAACAGAAGATCGTCATGAACATATATGCATACAGAGAGAAGTGATATCGACCACCTCTCCTTCTCCGAGAGATTGGTCGAACAACAAGTTCTCGTATATCTATCCGACACTACCGCTACATATATACAATAATTATCTTTTACAATACGGACGCGTGGTCCACATAGTATTCTCCGCCTTCAGCAATCACGTGGTCAAGAAAGAATGCCACCAATTCCTCTTGAATTGCTCGCATGCGATCTGGTGCTAGGAGTTCATCCCTTCAAACATCTAATTTTAAGAAAGGGGTCAATACTAATATATATATATATATATATATATATATATATATATATATATATATATATATATATATATATATATATATATATATATATATATATATATATATATATATATATATATATATATATATATATATATATATATATATATATATATATATGAGTGAATGAAACTCAACACAAATGATGGTAATAAAATAAAATTGTGAATACTTTTATTTACGCACTTCATATTGTTTGTCGGAGTAGCCCCTCTCACAGGTCGTGTGGCGGATGGACTCGCAAACGTAGTATCCACAGAAATCATTCCCTTGTTCCTGCCACAACCACTTTACAAGAAACAGAGGTCAATCAAACTGATAATTAGCAAGCATGCTAAATGGTATTGATGAAACTAGCGCTTGAATCACTAGGAGATGCGCGTGGAATATGCTACTATATAGTACTTACTTTCGGGTGTCTAAATTGCAGCTTCTTCGGTAGTCCCGGAGCTTTTTTGGTGAATTTTCTCCAAGCCCTGCCATACAAAGAAAACAATTACTTGATATCAGAAATGAACAAAGTTGCTGATATGGTGGATAATGATCGATTTAACTTACTTCTCGAGCATTTCAGTCATGTCCGCATACTCCTTGGGATCTTTTCGCTTGGAGTCTAAGACAGTTACTACTCCCTTCTCAAGCTTAATCTCTAGGAGAATATAGTGGTAGCTGCGCACACATGCATAACTCATCAATATTACATTACTATAACCTGGACTAATAATGAAACCGAATATACCAAAAGACAGTAACACTCACTTGAAGTTGTAAGGAAAGAGTATTATATCTTTGTGTTCATTTATTACCAACGATTGTAGCAAGTTGGCCTCGGTATCTTCGGCATGAAATTTAACCTCGGTTGCATCTATGAGATATGTGTTAATGAACCCAATATCACCCACTTGTCTTTTCTTCAATTCGGCGATCTTCAATCTGCATAATATAGTGACGATAATTATAAATACATGCAATGAAAGGGCTGAGTTATATAGAGAGACTTAATGACAGAAGTAGTACTACTTACAGACAGTAGCAGGTGACCGTTGCTTTATCGAGGGCCAATTGATTGAAAAACTGATAGAACTCCTCAAATGGAATAGGCAACAGTTCAATTCCATGGAGGTCATGCTCCTTTTTAACTCTCACATACAAAGTACTCCTCCCCTCAGACTCTTTGCAGGTTTTCATGTACCAATCATGCAATCTTTGCATCATCGTTGATAGAGAACTTTCATCTTTGACGAGAGGCTTCCCGTACTCGTATCTTTGTATCTGCACCTCTAAGAAATCATAATGTACATCGTAGGGCAGGTAATCTGCAGGATTGTCATAACCGGGCACCATCCTCGGATCGACGATGTCGCTAGCAGGCACCTTGAGCGGGGGGCACGATTGCTTCTCTTGTTCGCCGAGCTGGGCAATTTGTTTCCCAGCTCGTTGTTCTTTCATCCTTTGATCACTGACAGTACTTCCCGACCTCTCCGCTTCGGGAAATGCCTTTCCAATAATGCGCTCATGGTTGCCTTTCGGCGGAGACTTGGGTGGTTTTGTCAGGGCAGCCAAAGTGCGCTTCGCTTTGACCGGATCTACCTTCTGCTCCGGAGGTGGATGTCTCTTTGCTTTCAACCCTTGAAACCAGTCATCCACTTCGGTCTGCGCGATCTTCGCGTTTTCCTCCTCGCTCCTCTCGTACGGTAACTTCTCTCGAGTCTTCAGAGAAGGACCGAATCTGTATCTCCTCCCGCCTTTGGCTATACTGCTAGACGCCGGCAGAGCAGACGGAGCGGATGTCTTCTTTCCTTGCTTACGAGGCGGAGTAGAAGGACTACGACGCCCGGAGCAGCCGGAGCGGCGGCGGGTCTCTTCCGCCCTTGCTGACGAGGCGGAGAAGGAGGAGGCTGGCTGCTCGGGCGCGCCGGTGCAGGCGGAGAAGGAGGCGGAGTGCCGCCACGCGCCGGATAAGGAGCCGGCCGAGTGCCCTGATCGTCACTCGCCGGAGGAGGAGGCGGTGGAGGAGGCGGAGTGCCCTGACTCGCCGGAGGAGGAGGAGGAGGTGGAGGCGTCCAGTTCGGAAGGTTAATGAGATCCTTCCGCCATAGGCATGGAGTCTTCAGAGCAGAACCCGGCCGATACTCCCCTTCACCGGTAGGGTGGTCAAGCCGGAGGTCCTCAAATCCCTCCGTTATTTCATCGACCATCATCTTAGCATATCCTTCTCGAATCGGTCGGCGGTGAAAAGTTGAGTCGGGTTTAGTAGGATAAACAGAGCCAACAGCCGCCTTGACATTCAAATTGCTCCATTGCGCCATAAGGTGGCAATTTTCAGCATCCGTGATAGCATCCACGGGATAGCTGGCAGGAGCCGTCAAGGCATGCTGCTCTGGCTGAAGCAGCTCGGTGGAAACCACGCTGCTTCTCCGCCGAGATGGCGGGTAGCCGGGGAAGCTTCGCAGGTCGTTTGTTGTGATCTGCTGCTTCTCGTTCCTCTTCTCGTTCCTCTAGCCCCATTACCCTTTCGTGCAGCGCTGCATTAGGCTGCTCCAGTTTCTTCCTCCTCTCATGGGTTTTGTAACCCCTGCGTCCGAAATCCAGCCTTCCACGAACGGAGCTGGCGTGCCTCGTGTCCGTCCAGGGTGCTCTGGATTCCCGAGGGCCATTGTGAGCTCGTCCTTCTCCCTATCTGGAACGAACTTCCCTTGCTGCGCTGCTTCGATATATTGCTGAAGCCTCTTGACTGGTATGTCCAATTGTTCGTCCGTCCAAATGCTCTTCCCCGTTATAGGGTCCAAGGATCCGCCGGCCCCAAAGAACCAAGTCCGGCAATGGTCTGGCCAGTTCATTGTCTCTGGTTCGATCCCTTTATCAAGTAGATCATTCTCAGCCTTGGCCCACTTAGGCCGGGCTACGAGGTAGCCACCGACCCGTGCATGATGGTGAAGCTTCTTCTTCGCAGCATTTCTCTTGTTTGTCGCCGACATCTTTTTACTCTTTTCCGATGTCTTGTAGGCCACAAATGCGGGCCATCATCTCGATCTTCTCATATTTGCCCTTGAATTCTGGTGTCTCATTTTTTCAACATACGTATTGAGTTGTTTCTTCCAATTCCTGAATAGTTCTGCCATCTTCTTAAGAGCAAAAGACTTAATTAATGGCTCTATTCTGGCTTCTCCGGATCATCCTCTAGCGGTAGGGTAAAATTTGACTTCAGCTCGGTCCAAAGATCATTTTTCTGCATATCATTGACACAAGACACCTCGGGGTCTTCGTTCTTAGGCTTATACCATTGGTGGATGCTGATCGGGATCTTGTCCCTAACGAGAACCCAAGACCGAGCAACAAATGCCTTCTTTGTCCAAAGAGGGTTCAATCGGTTGGCTGTCACGCGATTTGTATGATCTCAAACTTTTCATCCGAGCTCAACTTTTCTTGGGCCTCGTCTCTTTACCGAAGTTGTGCTCGATCCGGAGGGCTAGAAAAAGAACAAAGACGAGAGTTAATTAATATGTGTACATACCAAAACAAAGACGAGAGCTAGTCAAGACGAAGCTTAACTAATATATATACCTGGCCGGACTCGGTTTGGTGATCACAGGAGCCGTCCTCACGGTCTACTTCTTCATCCTCTCCTTCTTGCACCGGCATTGGGTCATCGGAGCCATGTAAATCCACTAGTAGAAAAAGGGCTATCGTTGAGGCCTGTTTTGCCCATTAGTCTCGGTTCAATCCAGAACCGGACTAATGTGAGCATTTATCCCGGTTCGTGCGGCTAAGGCATTAGTCCCGGTTCACTGTGTTTTTAGTCCCGGTTTGTGCCTCAAACGGGACTAAAGGGTGCGATGTTCATTAGTCCCGGTTCATGCCTCAAACGGGACTAAAGAGTAGACCTTTAGTCCCGGTTTGAGGCACGAACCGGGACTAATGGGGTTGAAAAGTTACGGGGCTTTTAATATCTAGAGTGGAAAAAATCATCTACTCGAAAAGTTACATCCGAATTTAACGGGGGAGCCCCGTTAAACATTTTCAAAATCCCCAAAAACCTAACAGAAAAAAAGTTACGGGGCTTTTAATATCTAGAGTGGAAAAAATCAAAAAAAATTCAAACTGTGGTCAAACAATGGTCAAACCATGGTCAAACTAATTATTCTAGAATATTAAAGTTACTAAATAATTTGTTCAATTATTTTGAATTTTGGTCAAATCTGGTCAAACTGTGGTCAAACTATGGTCAAACCATGGTCAAACTAATTATTCAAGTTAACTATTGTTTTCTAAATAATTATTGTTTTTGAAAACAATAGTTTGAAACTCAAACAGTAAAATGTGTCAATTCATGCTCAAGCAAAATCCTGAGGGTTAATAGGATTGACATCTTACTATTGTCAGGAAAACAACAAGTGCAGACTTGGAAACGAGGGAGAATAGAACCCGGAAGTTAAGCGTGCTCAGGCTGGGGGAGTGGGAGGATGGGTGACCGTTCGGGAAGTTAGGTGATTTGGAATGATGAGGGTGATTAGAGAAGAGGATAAATTGAGCAGTGATGAGGGGTGCTGATTAGAGATTAGGGGTTAAAATAATTCAGAAATTTGAAAATAAAAAATTATTCTAAAAAATTTCAAAAAAAAATTTCAAAAAAAATTTTCATAAAATTTTCATTAGTCCCGGTTGGTGTTACCAACCGGGACTAAAGGTGAAGCCCCACGTGGCCGCGGCCTTTAGTCCCGGTTCTGGATTGAACCTGGACTAAAGGGGGGAGGTATTAGTACCGACCCTTTAGTCCCGGTTCACCAACCGGGACTAAAGGCCCTTACCAACCGGGACAATAGGCCCTTTTTCTACTAGTGATCATAGCCAGCTGCTTCTTCACCCTCTCCTTCCAGACCATCGTTGTCGTTGAGAAACATCAACGAGCAGACGGCATCACTTCCTTGTGCGATTATGTCCCTCAACAACGCTTCTTGTGCTTCGTCTCGGGGGTGTCCATAGTTTCTACAAATACTTACAACATGGCAATTATTATTCAAACATGACAGATATGGATATATTAGTGGCAAACGTAGAACTAGCTAGCTAATCACAATAAGGAATCATATTAGTGGCCTCGACGCTACTTCTCTAGGGTTTGGGGTGGCCTCGACAACGCTTCAAGGGTTAGGGGGTGGCCTCGAGAACGCTTCAAGCTAGGAGGGGCTAATATCGACCCCCCCCCCCCCACGTGTTGAAGCTATAGGGAGGGGGTCGGCGTTGAACACTACATCTATGTCCCACAAGTGACGTGGGCATCGACGTCCGTGATAGGGTAGAGGTCGTGGATCGCCGAGCGGTCGAGGTCAAGGGTCGAGGATCGCCGAGGGTCGGGAGGTTGCCTAGTGTCAAAGATTCAACAAAACCATGTCTTCATCATTAGGCGTAAAGTAGCAGGTGCATGATGGTGCGAAGCTCTCAAAGTTATTTTGGAACGGAGTCAGATAGGATAATTCGCTTCTTGGTACAAAGTTCAGCAAGAACCTTCCGAATATCGTTATTTGAAAGGCCTTTGCTGCGATTCGTACAAAAAGGCAAATTATCCTATGCGGGACTCCATTCCAGAATAACTTTGGAGAAATTTGTACCATCATGCCATGGTTACTTCCGGCTAATGATGAAGCCATGGATTTCTTCAATACTTTGACACTATAGAAACCCTCGACCCTGAAACCTTCGACCCTTGACCCCTTAACGACCCTCGACCCTCTACCCTAGTTCCCGACCCTCGACCCCTCGGCGATCCTCGACACCCTCGTTATATCGACGCAACATACATATACATGGGAAAATAATGTTATCGGGAGGGGTATCGTACCCCCCTCGTGTCAAAGTTTCTTCTTTCTCCTCTATTCCTTTCTTTCTTCTTCTCCTCTTCTTTTCTTCTTATCCCTCGAGAAAGGAAAATAAGGAAAAGGAAAAAAGAGGAAGAAGGAAGAAGGAAGAAGAAGAAGAAGAAGAAAAAAAGAAGAAAAAGAGGAGAAGAAGAAAAATAGAAAAAATTATATTTTTCTTCTTCTCCTCTATTCTTTTCTTATTCTCCTCTTTTTCTTCTTTTTCTTCTTCTTATTTATTTCTCCTCTTCTTCCTATCCCTCTTCTTCCCCTTTCTCCTCTTCTTTTTTCCTTTTCCTCTCATTCTTTTCTTCTTCTTCCTTCTTAAAATACATGAAGTAGTATTGCTTGTTTTTTTTAAATAATGTTCAAATAAAAATCTATGAACAGAAAACATATATATACAGAGAGAACATATATACATTTTTATAAAAATGCAAAAATAAAAAATCTAAAAAAGGACATATAAACGGATATACACATATACATACACTCATACTTATACACATAATCAGGAAAAAAACATAGCTATATTTGCAAAAAAAGGGGGAAGAGGGGGGCGGTGCCGGCCCTGACCAAAGCGGCGCGAGGCGAGGCAGAGGCGACGCCGAGGCAGAGGCGGGCGGCGACGGCGGCCGGGCGGCGCGTGGTGGCGCGGCGGCAGCAGGCTGGGCGGCGCTGGGTGGCGACGGCGTCGGGGCGCTGGGTGGCGACAATGGCTCGAGCGGCGCGGGACGGCGTCGGAGGCAGGCGACGACGGCGACGGCGAGGCAGAGGGCAGCCTGGCGGCGTCGTCGGGCGGGATCAAGAACTGAACAAAAATTTTCACAAGTCTTGCTTATATAGACGGCGATTGGTCCCGGTTTCAGGCACGAACGGGACTAACGCCCTTTAGTCCCGGTTGGTACCACCAACCGACCAAAGGCCAATTTTCAGCAGCCCAAAGGGCGGAAGCGGCGACCTTTGGTCCCGGTTGGTGGCACCAACCGGGACTAAAGGGGGCATTAGTCCCGGTCGTGGCACCAACCGGGACTAAACCCCCCTTTAGTCCCGGTTGGTGCCACCAACCGGGACCAAAGGCCTTGTGCTGCCCGCGTCGCGGCCAAAAGTTTAGTCCCACCTCGCTAGTTTAGAGAGCTCGAGAGTGGTTTACAAGCGCTGCTGCGCCCACCCTCTTGAGCTCCTCTCAACTGCAGCTATTGGGCCTAATCATCACTAGCTATGTGCCTGTGGGCCTACTTGCCTCCTGCGGGCCTGAATCCGCCCATGTAGGGTTTCTAGTCGATTCAGCCGTAAAGTGGATGCACTATTTTTCTAGTTTTTTGTTTTGTTTTCTGCATTATTATTTATTTTTGTTGTTGCTTTATTTTTAATTCTTTTTGCTTTTAGTTTTAGAAAATTATAAACTTTCTGTTAGTGCCATTAGTTTTCAAATTTGAAAACTCTTTTTTGTTTTCTTTGTTGCTTTATTTATTTTATTTTGTTTCTACTTACAACAAAATACTTATTGTTGCTATTTTTATATTTTTTTCAGTTTTTGTTCTGTTTTCTGCATTATTTAGTTTTGTTGTTTTTGCTTTATTTTTAATTCTTTTTGCTTTTAGTTTTAGAAAAATTATAAACTTTCTGTTAGTGCCATTAGTTTTCAAATTTGAAAACTCTTTTTTGTTTTCTTTGTTGCTTTATTTATTTTATTTTGTTTCTACTTACAACAAAATACTTATTGTTGCTATTTTTATTTTTTTTCAGTTTTTGTTCTGTTTTCTCGCATTAATTATTTTTGGTTGTTTTTTCTTTATTTTTAATTCTTTTTGCTTTTAGTTTTAGAAAAATTATAAACTTTCTGTTAGTGCCTTTAGTTTTCAAATTTGAAAACACTTTTTTGTTTTCTTTGTTGCTTTATTTATTTTATTTTGTTTCTTCTTACAACAAAATGGTGTGTAGAGGGACGGGCTTATAAACCGTGTGAGCGCCCTTCGTTGGCGTAGGTTTTCAAATTCATAGTTTTCAAATGAACTCGAAAAAGTTGGCATAGCATGTCCATGTACAAACGGACAATGGTATCATACTAAATCTGTTACAAAGTTGGCATGGTATCATGATAATAGTTATGGAGAAAGTCTTCACTTTTTCTTCGCTTGTGTCATTTGCTTATTGCGCCAGAACCATGGATAATCTTCATCGCTTATCAGATGCTTGGGTCAGCCTTGACTTTGAAGGGGGAATTTCATGAAACTTTTCATACTCTTCGACATGTCCTGTCTTGCCCTCCACTCCTGGGATGTCCCTTTTCCCGAAAGAACTATGTGGCGCTTTGGCTCATTGTATGATGTATTCGCTTCCTTATCTTTTCTTTTCCTCGGTCTGGTAGACATGTCCTTCACATAGATAACCTGTGCCACATCATTGGCTAGGACGAACGGTTCGTCAGTGTACCCAAGATTTTTCAGATCCACTATTGGCATTCCGTACTATGGGTCTACCTTTACCCCGCCTCCTGACAGATTGACCCACTTGCACTTAAACAAAGGGACCTTAAAATCTACTCCGTAGTCAAGTTCCCATATGTCTACTATGTAACCATAATATGTGTCATTTCCCTTGTCGGTTGCTGCATCAAAGCGGACACCGCTGTTTTGGTTGGTGCTCTTTTCATCTTGGTCAATCGTGTAAAATGTATTCCCATTTATCTCATATCCTTTCCAAATCATTACAGTCGAAGATGGTCCCTCGGACAACAAGTACAGCTCATCACAAACAGTGCTGTCACCTCCGAGACGTGTTTCCAACCAACTGCTGAAAGTCCCGATGTGTTCACATGTAATCCGATCGTCGACCGCTCCGGTGTTTGGAGCGCAGACTCGTTCTTGTGTTCATCGACATACGGGTCACCAAGGTAGAGTTCTCAGAGAACTGTAGTGTGCTTGAGACCAAGAATATCCGTCCCCTGCATATTATTGAGTCTCTTCCAAGCGCGTTTTTCCAGCCAGTCTCCCCTCATACCGCGATTTAGGGAGACCTATCTTCTTAAGGCCAGGAATGAAGTCAACACAAAACCCGATGACATCCTCTCGCTTGATGGCCCATGGAGATGCTTCCTTCCGCCTAGCGGTTACTGAACATATTTCCTTAGGACTCCCATGAACCTCTCAAAGGGGTACATATTGTGTAGAAATACGGGCCCCAGAATGACAATCTCGCCGACTAGATGAACTAGGACGTGCGCCATGATATTGAAGAAGGATGGTGGGAACACCAGCTCAAACTCACAAGACATTGCGCCACATCACTCCTTAGCGTTGGTACGATTTCTGGATCGATCACCTTCGAGATATTGCATTGAGGAATGCACATAGCTTCACAATGGCTAATCGGACGTTTTCGGTAGAAGCCCCTCAATGCAACCGGAAGCAGCTTAGGCGTCATAATCACGTGGCAGTCATGAGACTTTAGGTTCTGGAACTTTTCTCCGCATATTTATTATTCCCTTTATATTCGACGAGAAGCCAGTCGGGACCTTCATCTTGAGCAGGCATTGAAAGAATATTTCTTTCTCTTCTTTCGAAGAGCGAGCTGGCAGGACCTTCATACCGCTTCGGAGGCATGCCCTCTTTTTCGTGTAAGCGTTGCAGGTCCTCTCGTGCCTCGGTGTATCTTTTGTCTTCCCATACACGCCCAAGAAGCCTAGCAGGTTCACGCAGGTTCTTCGCCACGTGCATCACGCCGATCAAGAGCGGACCTCTAGGTCTTTCCAGAGGGTAGGTCCCAAAATATAGATTTCTTCTTCCACATGGGTGTGTGATTCTCAACGTCATTCGAACAGCTAGTCCACGGGACCCTTTCCAAAGAATACGGTAAATCATTGACCATAGCAAGTACGTGATCACCGATACGCATGGCGGGCTTCTTCCGGTGATCTGCCTCGCTTTGAAATGCTTGCCTTTCTTTTGACATTGACGGTTGGTCGCAAGAAATCGACGATGGCCGTGTACACATTCTTCCCGCAGCTTCCGGTATATACTATCGGTGTCAAGTAAACAGTGCGCGTATGCGTGGTATCCCTTGTTTGTCTGTCCCGAAGGTTACCGAGAGCGGGCCAATCATTGATGGTCACGAACAGCAACGCCTTTAGGTCAAATTCTCCTTTTGTGCTCATCCCACGACGTACACCGCTTCCATTCCACAGCTGTAAAAGTTCTTCAACTAATGGCCTTAGGTACACATCAATGTCGTTGCGGGTTGCTTAGGGCCTTGGATGAGAACGGCATCATAATGAACTTCCGCTTCATGCACATCCAAGGAGGAAGGTTATACATACATAGAGTCACGGGCCAGGTGCTGTGATTGCTGCTCTGCTCCCGAAAGGATTAATGCCATCCGTGTTTAAAGCAAACCATACGTTCCTTGGGTCCTTTGCAAACTCATCCCAAAGATTTCTCTCGATTTTTCTCCATGCGACCCGTCGCGGGTGCTCTCAACTTCCCGCCTTTCTTACGGTCCTCACTGTGCCATCGCATCAACATGGCATGCTCTCCGTTTTCAACAGATGTTTCAACCGTGGTATTATAGGAGCATACCACATCACCTTCGCAGGAACCCTCTTCTGGGAGGCTCGCCGTCAACATCACCAGATCATCTCGTCGATCTTATATCGCAATGCACCGCATACCGGCATGCGCTCAGATCCTTGTAGGCACCACGGTAGAGGATGCAGTGATTAGGGCATGCATGTATCTTGTCCACCTCCAATCCTAGAGGGCATACGACCTTCTTTGCTGCGTATGTACTGTCGGGCAATTCGTTATCCTTGGAAGCTTCTTCTTCATTATTTTCAGTAGCTTCTCAAATCCTTTATCAGCACAGCATTCTCGCCTTCCATCGCAGCAATTCGAGTACGGCACCGAGCTTTGTGTTGCCATCTTCGCAATTGGGGTACAACCCTTTTTGTGATCCTCTAACATGCGATCGAACTTCAGCTTCTCCTTTTGACTTTCGATTGTGTCCTTGCATCGACAATGACCCAGCGGAGATCATTATCATCGGGCACATCGTCTGGTTCCTCTTGATCTTCAGCAGCTTCGCTTGCTCCCAGCACCATCGCACATCGTCAGTGCATCTTGATGTTCAGTAGCATCACCGTATTCAGGGGGCACATAGTTGTCATCGTACTCTTCTTCCTCGTCGTCTTCCATCATAACCCCTATTTCTCCATGCCTTGTCCAAATATTATAGTGTGGCATGAAACCCTTGTAAAGCAGGTGGGTGTGAAGGATTTTCCGGTCAGAGTAAGACTTCGTATTCCCACATATAGGGCATGGACAACACATAAAACCATTCTGCTTGTTTTCCTCAGCCACTTCGAGAAAATCATGCACGCCCTTAATGTACTCTGAGGTGTGTCTGTCACCGTACATCCATTGCTGGTTCATCTGCGTGCATTATATATAATTAAGTGTGTCAAAAATCATTACAGAACATCATGAATAGATAATTAAGTGACCAAATTAATAGAAGTTCATCATCACATAAAAACCAAAGTACATACATAGTTCTCATCTAACAACATAAAGCTCTGCAGAGCATCTAAATTAATTAAACCATACATTGAAACTATGTAAAACATTTCAATGCGAAAACAAATACGATCATAATCGCAACCAAGGTAACAACTGATCCAACGGCATAATGATACCAAGCCTCGGTATGAATGGCATATTTTCTAATCTTTCTCATCTTCAAGCGCATTGCATCCATCTTGATCTTGTGATCATCGATTTACATCCGCAACATGCAACTCCAATATCATCTTCTCCTCCTCAAGTTTTTTTTTTCCTTCAAGAAATTTTTTTCTTCTTCAACTAAATTTAACCTCTCAACAATAGGGTCGGTTGGAATTTCCGGTTCAACAACCTCCTAGATAAATAAAATCTATGTCACGTTGGTCGGCATAATTTTCATAAACAATAAATGAACCAATAGTTATGAAAAGATAATATATACCACATCCGAATCATAGACAGGACGAGGGCCGACGGGGGCGGATACCAAAACCATCGCACTATATAAGATGCAATAATAGAAGTAAGAAAATAATACAAGTATCTATCTAAACAAACAAGTAATAATATTTTTCCTTTCAGAAAGAAGATAAGAACAAGAGGCTCACCATGGTGGTGCCGGGCGATGAGATCGGCGCGGTGATCGACGGCGATGAAGACGGGACGGGCGTGACGGACCGCTAAACCTAGATAAATATTGAGGAAAATGGAGCTTGGCGGTCGAGCTTGAGAGGAGAAACCTTAAGTAGTGTGGCTCGGGCATTCCATCGAACACCTTGTGTGCATGGGAGGTGAGCTAGAGCACCACCAAGCCCTCTCCCCTCGGCGAGAAAAAACAGAGCAGTGTGCTCGCTCTGCGCCGAGGGGCTATATATAGGCAGCACCATTAGCCCGGTTGGTGGCATGAGCCGACTAAGGGAAGCCTTTGGTCCCGGTTCATGCCACCAACCGGTACCAATAGTGGTGGGCCAGAGCCAGACCATTGGTCCCGTTCGTCCCACCAACCGGGACCAAAAGGTCCGGACGAACGGGACCAATGGCCCACGTGGTCGGCCGCCCCCTGGGCTCACGAACCAGGGCAAATAGCTCCATTGGTCCCGGTTCTGGATTGAACCGGGACTAATGGGCTAAAATGGCCTGGACGAAAGCCCTGTTTTCTACTAGTGTGATTGTTTCCAACGCCGGTTCATGATTGTTGCTAATGCCGGGTCATGATGATTGGTGATGTCGGGTCAATCTGCAAGCATCCGATAAAATTGGAAGATATTTCTCCCTTATATACATATTACCTGTAGCCCCCAAGTCTTGAACAGAACAAAGTGACGATTTGAGACTAGTTTCCATATAATTACTGCCACTTTGAAGAAATCCATGTTCATCTCAGTCACTAGTAAAAACTGAATACTCCATATATGTAGCCCCCAAGTGCCGGGTTGTCATGCTTGCCGCAACCTGGGACTTGTAATTGCCTTATGATCATAAAACTTCAACCTGTATAGCCCCCAAGGGCCGGGTCATTATGCAATAATGATCAGGGACTTTGTAAATATTATCATGTAAACTGGAGCAGCAACGTGTAGCCCCCAAGGGACGGCTCAGTAAGATATTACTGAGCTGGGACTTTGTATATAATTTATTGATAATAACATCATATGATGTAATCTCCACCATGGTGCTTGAACCCATGTCCACAAGGTTAAGAGCTTTGTGCTTTACCAACTGAGCAATGGATCCTTCAATATAATGGATTAAGACTTGTGTACCTTGCACTGTTGACCGGAGAAATTGGTAACCCCCAAGGGCCGGCTCATTACGATGTGATGAGTCGGGTCTTCAATGAGGTGAACAAAAATGACTTTGCATTAGCCCCCAAGTGTCATGGTGCATGCTTGCAGTGACATGAGACTTGCATATTTGATGTGATCTTAACTTGAATAATGTAGCCCCCAAGTGCCGGGTCGTAAACCTGCAGCGACTCGGGACAATTCCTTCCATTGTAGAATAAACCATATCCATTGCTAAAAATAATAGCAGTTGCGCTAAAGCGACTTTGAAAACCTCAATCATAACACTGGTTATTGAAAATCACAATCGAAATCCAGCCATGTTGGCTATTCAAGATTTGAATAATATAATCCGGTATGAAAACCTCAATCATTCAATATCATCATGAAAATCCAGCCAGTTTTGGCTATTAAAAATTTGAATACCTCATCGGTTGATAAGTAAATCCGGAGTTTAAATACCCGGCAGCTCTTGGCCAATGGCGACTTAATACGCCTTCATTGCAAGCCGGAACTTTTATAACCCGCGCTTATAGCCTTTGAGAAAATCCAGAACGGATAATCATTTTGAAGCATCAACTTTGGTAATGAGCTTGAACTTAATCATTTATATGTCATATTTCGCAAATCCTACAAAGAGTTTAAACAACATATGCCCTAGCGACTTAACGTCAAAAGCCAGGGCGGGTAACCACCCAAATGTAGTCTTGACCTGCACACAAATAGATCACAAGATCCCTATGATCCTTTGAATGATACCGCCGGCTTATGTGACCTGGACAGTGAAGTTGATAACTCAAGTCTGTAAGAGCGGGCACATACGATATTTGTGACAACTCAAATACTTGCGATATAGAAACAGATAAAAATTTTGAGGCTTCTGATTCGAATACGATCAGTAAACCGCTCCAAAGGGGTTAAGCTAAGATTCAATACGATCATATAGCCCCAGTGGCGCTGGCGCTGCCGATCAAAGTGGGTATCGACATCTATCTTCTCTTTGGTTCGAATACGACCTATGTTTGAACAGGAAGCCCCCAAATGACCTTAAAAGTTGTTTAGCGACGCTGATTCGAATACGATCCACGTCGATTACCAAAGGGGTTGAGCTATGATTCGGATACGATCAAGAAGCCCCCAAGTAGGTTCAGCAGTTTGCTAATCAAAAGGGTATCGACAGCTATGTTCTCTTTGGTTCGAATACGACCTATGTTTGAACAGGAAGCCCCCAAGTGACCATATAAATTTTGGCATTGCGCCGATCAAGAGGGTACTGATAGCTATGCCCGATGAGCAGGAAGCCCCCAAGTGACCATAACAAAATAAGCCGTAAGGCAGGGTACCTATGTTTTGAACAGCGCATCATGGCAGGAAGCTCTTTTTGGCACCCTTTAATCTTTCTGAGAACTCGAACTTGCGAGAGATTAATTCTTTTTGAACCGAAACTTTAAACCGGATTTGAAAGCTTAAAAGCTTTGTAAGAGACAAATTTACCTTGAGCCGGATGTTTGAACCGGATTTGGAAGCTTCAAAGCTTTGCGGGACAGAGATGTCTCTTGGACCGGATTTGGAAGCTTCAAAGCTTTGCGGGAGAGAGATGTCTCTTGAACCGGAATTTAAACCAGAATTTTCATTTTGAGTCGGAAGTCTTCTGACGGCCTTTAAATTTTCATTGATCTAGCAGTAATGTCCGGGGCTGGGTTATTTTTCCCTTCAATGACACGGAGTTCTTGAATTCATTGAAACGGGCTAATTTTGCCGAGTCATACCATTGTAGCCCCGAGTCTCAAGACGACTCGAGGAGTTGGCTTAAGATTCTCCATATTTGACCATAGCAGAAGGTGTATATCATTGGCGTTGATAGCATGATGTGAATCCACAGAATGTTGAGCTTATTGTGGCGGATTATAAATGATCCCGTATGAGCCGTGTCAGTAACTCGGCCAATGGTTCCTTCCAACTGGCTGTTTGGAGTTAACCAAACTGTAGTGGCGGCGACTTGTGCACCTGCCCATTGAACCATCGAGTGCAGACCGCGGCTGATAATATATGATCATTTGCCTCCAATTTGTTGGAAGAAAACCGGGCTTCCCAAGTAGTGACTTGCTCATACTCAATAAACAGCTCATCCAGACAAGTGCGGCCCGATGTGTCGATGTAGACCAGGCCACGAGAGACGGACGGTAAAGACGACCGTAACATCAAAGGCGGCATAGACAGATGAACCGGCCGTGGCGTTGTAAGCCGGTGCGGACGGGCAAATTGTCCTCCTTGTTGTAAGCCGGCGTGGTCGCCAGAGACGGCCACAGCGTTGTAAGCCGGCGCAGTCGCGAGAGACGGCCACGGCGTTGTAAGCCGGCGCGGTCGCGAGAGACGGCCATGGTGTTGTAAGCCGGTGCGGGAGTCCGTTGAGTAATGACGACCACATATGCCAAAAGATGTTGGCGTGTCTCCATCTCCGCGGTATAATATCACCTTTTGTCATAAATAATTGCGCTCCATAAACAATATTGCAGACCAAGGCAAAGATAAACTGTTCTTTGACAAAAATAACATGTGCTAATAAATCAAACTTAGATGAATATCACCTGATATGTTAGGCCAGAAATAGTCCGCCATATAGTTGATGACATCTTATGTTGAAACTGAAATCACTCACGGGTGAGCCGGACGTAGTTTTTATAAGCCGGTGCGGCCGGGGAGGGTCGGCACCGGCGTTGTAAGCCGGTGCGGACAGGCGAGTCAGCCGCGTCGTGTTGATGTAAATTGGACCGCGGCGGTGGCGGCTTGCGCACGCCCGCGGGGCAGCATGGCACGGACGAACGTCTGTGCAAGATGTTGATGCGCGCGATCCATATCAGCGATATAACAACCCCTTTGTCATGAACAATTATCCTGCGTAAAATATCGCAAGACCAAACAATTGTTTTCTGATGAATTAATATATGTGATGAAAAAACTTTGGAAATATAGCACCTGATTTTTTGTCGGATAAGGCGGACACTGATGCCGGATAATATTGGACATAGTCCTGGTTTTTTATTTCAACGCCTCATCCTTTGACTGATGCCGATAGCTCCGGCTGCTGCGTTTGTATTTCCTTTGTTCTCTCAGCCGCTGAACATAATCATGAAGCTTTATTTTGCCCAGATGTAATATTTGACTTCCTCCGACTCGGAAGCGAGCCTCGGCGGTTTTGACTCGGCTTCAGGGCCGGTTGGGGCGTGCGACAGCTGCCGAGGCCGGCCGCACCAATGGCGGCGGCGCCACGGCAATTTTGGCAATGGTTCAACACCACGTTGACTTGATGCGTGACCACAGTTGTCTTTGGTTTGATCTCAGTGAGCCGTACTAGTCTGACCTTGGTACACAAGTCCAATAACAAACCCCAAACCTCCAGTGCCTCCTCTACGCTCGTGGTGAGCACTTCAGATATTGTCTTAAGTTTTAGCGCCGTCCCTCATGACTTTTGACATTGACACGGCAATAGTTGAAGTACCCAAAGGATCAGACTGCCAATCACCACTGTAGAAAATATCGATCAACTGAGTAAAAGAGATGGCACTGCCCTGGTCATCTGTTTGAGTGATAAGGAGAGGAGATTCTGGCCCTTCTGGTATTTCATGGATGATAGGTTCTGACACAGTCCTTGGAAAGTAGCATCATCTGTAGTTATTTGTCCAACAAGCTGGATCCCATCATGACTAAGAAAGATCGATTTAACAGGAGGATTTTTCCACCATGGAGATGCCTTGGAAACAGCCGGCGACTCGACAAGGCCGCGCAAAACAGCAGCGGCATGAAGCGAGGTGCGCGAGGCCGGCGAGGTGTTTAACCGTACTGTGCCATCCCATGGAATCGGTGATTTATTTAAGCTTTAACCTCTGCAACCTGATGTTTAGCAGCACTGCTTCTCTAGAATTTCAGTGTCGACTGCAGCCGAACAAGTGCTGCACTTTTCCTTAGTATCAAAAACTAAATCCTCCAGAATTAGGCTTAGCCTGACCTTCAACTTGTTGAAGATCTAAACTGTTGTAAAGCTCGTTCACTACTTCTTTCCTAAATAGAAACAGGACAAGGCAAGGTGAAGGCGACGACTCGCGGCGTCTCGCGCCAGCGGCGACTCGAGGTAGGAACGGCGACTCAGCGCGGCTGCAACGCGGGTCAATGAGGTAAGGACGCGGGGATGGAGGGAGCGACTGGCGGCTTAAGGCCGAGCCCGCAGTGGAGGAGCAAGGGCGCGGTCGGGCGATAAACCGCGCTGTGGATGGCAGCAGCTATCAGAGGACGAGCCGGGCGCGCCGTTGCAGCAGTACTGAGTCGGCGCGATAGGAGGCGGGTTACCCGACGCCGGCCAGGAGATACTGCAGGGCGGTTCAGGCAGGTGATTCAAGGCGGGCGGCTCGAGGTCGCTCCGGTGAGGGCGGGCCCCTGGTCGTAGTGGCGGCTCAGAGTAGGGCGTCTCAGCATAGCTCCGGCGAGGGAGAGCCCCTGGCCGTAGTGGCGGCTGGTGACACGCGGGACGAACCACAACAGCGGAAGCAGAAAGTGGCTCGGCAGCAGCTGTTTCAACGGAGCTCTGCACGGGGCGGCTCGGAAGCTGGCCACGGTGGAGTTGGACCGCGAGTCACATCCATGGAGGTCGAGTCCGTGTCCACCCGTGAGTCTTCCTCCGGGTCATGGCCGGTTTCGAGGTCGAGTCCAATTCCTGCTTTCCTGATGTATGGAACAATCGCCGCTTTTCCTTATGTGCACCCATCGTAGTATGCACGAATCAATAAGGTTTGGTGGATTGGCACTGCTGCTTTCGATTTAACCATAAGCCGCCAGTACGGATCGGATCTGCGGTGGAAAACTCCCTAGCCTCAAGAACACGCTCCAAAAAATTTTGACATGACGTTGGATCACCGGATCGTAACTTCGTAAGTATGTGCCATGGCATGCAATGCAACCCTTAACTTCTGATATTAGATCCCCTCAAACCGGCTTTTCTTCATCCAAAAAATTGCAAGCTCCTCAATCCCAAGGAAGATCCCTCCAAGAGCTCCACACCACCATGCGCGGGCCCCACGATGGACGCCAACTGTCGTGGATTTGTCACGGCAGATGTCCTTAGTGTCAGGACTTAGTCGCGAGGCCAACGCATCTATGTGGTAGCTTGAGAGGGGTTGAGCGGAATCGAGAGACGCAACATAAGACAAGGATTTAGACAGCTTCGGGCCCCGGGAAACATCATCCGGTAATAGCCCTACATGTTGTTTGTGGCTAGGTCTCATTATGATCATAAGAGAGTCGCCGCATAAGCCGGTTCTCCCTTTGTGTCTAGCCCTAGATATAGTTTCTTGCCCCTTATCCCCCTTTGGGGAGCCCTGCCCCTCCTTATATAAGTTAGAGGGGCGGGTTACATGTGGAGTCCAAATAGAATTAGGACTAGCCTATCTTCTACTACAAGCCGGATACCGCTGTTTTGGTTGGTGCTCTTTTCATCTTGGTCAATCGTGTAAAATGTATTCCCATTTATCTCGTATCCTTTCCAAATCATTACAGTCGAAGATGGTCCCTCGACAACAAGTACAGCTCATCACAAACAGTGCTGTCACCTCCGAGACGTGTTTCCAACCAACTGCTGAAAGTCCCGATGTGTTCACATGTAATCCAATCGTCAGACCGCCCGGGTGTTTGGAGCGCAGACTGTTCTTGTGTTCATCGACATACGGGTCACCAAGGTAGAGTTTCAGAGAACTGTAGTGTGCTTGAGACCAAGAATATCCGCCCCTGCATATTATTGAGTCTCTTCCAAGCGTGTTTTTCCAGCCAGTCTCCCCTCATACCGCGATTTAGGGAGACCTATCTTCTTAAGGCCAGGAATGAAGTCAACACAAAACCCGATGACATCCTCTCGTTTGATGGCCCATGGAGATGCTTCCTTCCGCCTAGCGTTACTGAACATATTTCCTTAGGACTCCCATGAACCTCTCAAAGGGGTACATATTGTGTAGAAATACGGCCCCGTAATGACAATCTCGCCGACTAGATGAACTAGGACGTGCGCCATGATATTGAAGAAGGATGGTGGGAACACCAGCTCGAAACTCACAAGACATTGCGCCACATCACTCCTTAGCGCTGGTGCGATTTCTGGATCGATCACCTTCGAGATATTGCATTGAGGAATGCACATAGCTTCACAATGGCTAATCGGACGCTTTCCGTAGAAGCCCCTCAATGCAACCGGAAGCAGTTGCGCCATAATCACGTGGCAGTCATGAGACTTTAGGTTCGGAACTTTTCTCCGCATATTTATTATTCCCTTTATATTCGACGAGAAGCCGTCCGACCTTCATATCGAGCAGGCATTGAAAGAATATTTCTTTCTCTTCTTTCGAAGAGCGTAGCTGGCAGGACCTTCATACCGCTTCGGAGGCATGCCCTCTTTTTCGTGCAAGCGTTGCAGGTCCTCTCGTGCCTCGTGTATCTTTTGTCTTCCCATACACGCCCAAGAAGCCTAGCAGGTTCACGCAAAGGTTCTTCGTCACACGCATCACGCCGATCAAGAGCGGACCTCTAGGTCTTTCCAAAGAGGGTAGGTCCCAAAATATAGATTTCTTCTTCCACATGGGTGTGTGATTCTCAACGCCATTCGAACAGCTAGTCCACGGGACCCTTTCCAAAGAATACGGTAAATCATTGACCATAGCAAGTACGTGATCACCGGCACGCATGGCGGCTTCTTCCGTGATCTGCCTCGCTTTGAAATGCTTGCCTTTCTTTTGACATTGACGGTTGGTCGCAAGAAATCGACGATGGCCCTGTACACATTCTTCCCGCAGCTTCCTGTATATACTATCGGTGTCAAGTAAACAGTGCGTGTATGCGTGGTATCCCTTGTTTGTCTGTCCCGAAGGTTACCGAGAGCGGGCCAATCGTTGATGGTCACGAACAGCAACGCCTTTAGGTCAAATTCTCCTTTTGTGCTCATCCCACGACGCATACACCGCTTCCATTCCACAGCTGTAAAAGTTCTTCAACTAATGGCCTTAGGTACACATCAATGTCGCTGCCGGGTTGCTTAGGGCCTTGGATGAGAACCGCATCATAATGAACTTCCGCTTCATGCACATCCAAGGAGGAAGGTTATACATACATAGAGTCACGGGCCAGGTGCTGTGATTGCTGCTCTGCTCCCGAAAGGATTAATGCCATCCGTGTTTAAAGCAAACCATACGTTCCTTGGGTCCTTTGCAAACTCATCCCAAGATTTCTCTCGATTTTTCTCCATCTGCGACCCGTCGCCGGGTGCTCTCAACTTCCCGCCTTTCTTACGGTCCTCACTGTGCCATCGCATCAACATGGCATGCTCTCCGCTTCGAACAGATGTTTCAACCGTGGTATTATAGGAGCATACCACATCACCTTCGCAGAACCCTCTTCCGGGAGGCTCGCCGTCAACATCACCAGATCATCTCGTCGATCTTATATCGCAATGCACCGCATACCGGCATGCTCAGATCCTTGTAGGCACCACGGTAGAGGATGCAGTGATTAGGGCATGCATGTATCTTGTCCACCTCCAATCCTAGAGGGCATACGACCTTCTTTGCTGCGTATGTACTGTCGGGCAATTCGTTATCCTTTGGAAGCTTCTTCTTCATTATTTTCAGAGCTTCAAATCCTTTATCGAGCACAGCATTCTCTGCCTTCCTTGCAGCAATTGAGTACGGCACCGAGCTTTGTGTTGCCATCTTCGCAATTGGGGTACAACCCTTTTTGTGATCCTCTAACATGCGATCGAACTTCAGCTTCTCCTTTTGACTTTCGTGATTGTGTCCTTGCATCGACAATGACCCAGCGGAGATCATTATCATCGGGCACATCGTCTGGTTCCTCTTGATCTTCAGCAGCTTCACTGCTCCAGCACCATCGCACATCGTCAGTGCATCTTGATGTTCAGAGCATCACCGTATTCAGGGGCACATAGTTGTCATCGCACTCTTCTTCCTCGTCGCCTTCCATCATAACCCCTATTTCTCCATGCCTTGTCCAAATATTATAGTGTGGCATGAAACCCTTGTAAAGCAGGTGGGTGTGAAGGATTTTCCGTCAGAGTAAGACTTCAGATTCCCACATATAGGGCATGGACAACACATAAAACCATTCTGCTTGTTTTCCTCAGCCACTTCGAGAAAATCATGCACGCCTTAATGCACTCGAGGTGTGTCTGTCACCGTACATCCATTGCTGGTTCATCTGCGTGCATTATATATAATTAATGTGTCAAAAATCATTACGTAACATCATGAATAGATAATTAAGTGACCAAATTAATAGAAGTTCATCATCACATAAAACCAAAGTACATACATAGTTCTCATCTAACAACATAAAGCTCGCAGAGCATCTAAATTAATTAAACCATACATTGAAACTATGTAAAACATTTCAATGCGAAAACAAATACGATCATAATCGCAACCAAGGTAACAACTGATCCAACGGCATAATGATACCAAGCCTCGGTATGAATGGCATATTTTCTAATCTTTCTCATCTTCAAGCGCATTGCATCCATCTTGATCTTGTGATCATCGATTTACATCCGCAACATGCAACTCCAATATCATCTTCTCCTCCTCAAGTTTTTTTTCCTTCAAGAAATTTTTTCTTCTTCAACTAAATTTAACCTCTCAACAATAGGGTCGGTTGGAATTTCCGTTCAACAACCTCCTAGATAAATAAAATCTATGTCACGTTGGTCGGCATAATTTTCATAAACAATAAATGAACCAATAGTTATGAAAAGATAATATATACCACATCCGAATCATAGACAGGACGAGGGCCGACGGGGGCGGATACCAAAACCATCGCACTATATAAGATGCAATAATAGAAGTAAGAAAATAATACAAGTATCTATCTAAACAAACAAGTAATAATATTTTTCCTTTCGTAAAGAAGATAAGAACAAGAGGCTCACCATGGTGGTGCGGCGATGAGATCGGCGCGGTGATCGACGGCGATGAAGACGGGACGGGCGTGACGGACCGCTAAACCTAGATAAATATTGAGGAAAATGGAGCTTGGCGGTCGAGCTTGGAGAGGAGAAACCTTAAGTAGTGTGGCTCGGCATTCCATCGAACACCTTGTGTGCATGGGAGGTGAGCTAGAGCACCACTAAGCCCTCTCCCTCGGCGGAAAAAAACAGAGCAAGTGTGCTCGCTCTTGCGCCGAGGGGCTATATATAGGCAGCACCATTAGCCCGGTTGGTGGCATGAGCCGACTAAAGGGAAGCCTTTGGTCCCGTTCATGCCACCAACCGTACCAATAGTGGTGGGCCAGAGCCAGGACCATTGGTCCGGTTCGTCCCACCAACCGGGACCAAAAGGTCCGGACGAACCGGGACCAATGGCCCACGTGGCCCGGCCGCCCCCTGGGCTCACGAACCAGGGCAATAGCTCCATTGGTCCCGGTTCGATTGAACCGACTAATGGGCTAAAATGGCTCGGACGAAAGCCCTGTTTTCTACTAGTGTGATTGTTTCCAACGCCGGTTCATGATTGTTGCTAATGCCGGGTCATGATGATTGGTGATGTCGGGTCAATCTGCAAGCATCCGATAAAATTGGAAGATATTTCTCCTTATATACATATTACCTGTAGCCCCAAGTCTTGAATGTAACAAAGTGACGATTTGAGACTAGTTTCCATATAATTACTGCCACTTTGAAGAAATCCATGTTCATCTCAGTCACTAGTAAAACTGAATACTCCATATATGTAGCCCCAAGTGTCGGGTTGTCATGCTTGCCGCAACTCGGGACTTGTAATTGCCTTATGATCATAAAACTTCAACTCAGTATAGCCCCTAAGGGCCGGGTCATTATGCAATAATGATCAGGGACTTTGTAAATATTATCATGTAAACTGGAGCAGCAACGTAGCCCCTTAGGGACGGCTCAAGAAGATATTACTGAGCTGGGACTTTGTATATAATTTATTGATAATAACATCATATGATGTAATCTCCACCATGGTGCTTGAACCCATGTCCACAAGGTTAAGAGCTTTGTGCTTTACCAACTGAGCAATGGATCCTTCAATATAATGGATTAAGACTTGTGTACCTTGCACTGTTGACCGGAGAAATTGGTAACCCCCAAGGGCCGGCTCATTACGATGTGATGAGTCGGGTCTTCAATGAGGTGAACAAAAATGACTTTGCATTAGCCCCCAAGTGTCATGGTGCATGCTTGCAGTGACATGAGACTTGCATATTTGATGTGATCTTAACTTGAATAATGTAGCCCCCAAGTGCCGGGTCGTAAACCTGCAGCGACTCGGGACAATTCCTTCCATTGTAGAATAAACCATATCCATTGCTAAAAATAATAGCAGTTGCGCTAAAGCGACTTTGAAAACCTCAATCATAACACTGGTTATTGAAAATCACAATCGAAATCCAGCCATGTTGGCTATTCAAGATTTGAATAATATAATCCGGTATGAAAACCTCAATCATTCAATATCATCATGAAAATCCAGCCAGTTTTGGCTATTAAAAATTTGAATACCTCATCGGTTGATAAGTAAATCCGGAGTTTAAATACCCGGCAGCTCTTGGCCAATGGCGACTTAATACGCCTTCATTGCAAGCCGGAACTTTTATAACCCGGCGGCTTATAGCCTTTGAGAAAAATCCAGAACGGATAATCATTTTGAAGCATCAACTTTGGTAATGAGCTTGAACTTAATCATTTATATGTCATATTTCTGCAAATCCTACAAAGAGTTTAAACAACATATGCCCTAGCGACTTAACGTCAAAAGCCAGGGCGGGTAACCACCCAAATGTAGTCTTGACCTGCACACAAATAGATCACAAGATCCCTATGATCCTTTGAATGATACCGCCGGCTTATGTGACCTGGACAGTGAAGTTGATAACTCAAGTCTGTAAGAGCGGGCACATACGATATTTGTGACAACTCAAATACTTGCGATATAGAAACAGATACAAATTTTGAGGCTTCTGATTCGAATACGATCAGTAAACCGTTCCAAAGGGGTTAAGCTAAGATTCGAATACGATCATATAGCCCCCAGTGGCGTTGGCGTTGCCGATCAAAGTGGGTATCGACATCTATCTTCTCTTTGGTTCGAATACGACCTATGTTTGAACAGGAAGCCCCCAAATGACCTTAAAAGTTGTTTAGCGACGCTGATTCGAATACGATCCACGTCGATTACCAAAGGGGTTGAGCTATGATTCGGATACGATCAAGAAGCCCCCAAGTAGGTTCAGCAGTTTGCTAATCAAAAGGGTATCGACAGCTATGTTCTCTTTGGTTCGAATACGACCTATGTTTGAACAGAAGCCCCAAGTGACCATATAAATTTTGGCATTGCGCCGATCAAGAGGGTCTTGATAGCTATGCCCGATGAGCAGGAAGCCCCAAGTGACCATAACAAAATAAGCCGTAAGGCAGGGTACCTATGTTTTGAACAGCGCATCATGGCAGGAAGCTCTTTTTGGCACCCTTTAATCTTTCTGAGAACTCGAACTTGCTAGAGATTAATTCTTTTTGAACCGAAACTTTAAACGGATTTGAAAGCTTAAAAGCTTTGTAAGAGACAAATTTACCTTGAGCCGGATGTTTGAACCGGATTTGAAGCTTCAAAGCTTTATGGACAGAGATGTCTCTTGGACCGGATTTGGAAGCTTCAAAGCTTTGCGGGAGAGAGATGTCTCTTGAACCGGAATTTAAACCAGAATTTTCATTTTGAGTCGGAAGTCTTCTGACGGCCTTTAAATTTTCATTGATCTAGCAGTAATGTCCGGGGCTGGGTTATTTTTCCCTTCAATGACACGGAGTTCTTGAATTCATTGAAACGGGCTAATTTTGCCGAGTCATACCATTGTAGCCCCGAGTCTCAAGACGACTCGAGGAGTTGGCTTAAGATTCTCCATATTTGACCATAGCAGAAGGTGTATATCATTGGCGTTGATAGCATGATGTGAATCCACAGAATGTTGAGCTTATTGTGGCGGATTATAAATGATCCCGTATGAGCCGTGTCAGTAACTCGGCCAATGGTTCCTTCCAACTGGCTGTTTGGAGTTAACCAAACTGTAGTGGCGGCGACTTGTGCACCTGCCCATTGAACCATCGAGTGCAGACCGCGGCTGATAATATATGATCATTTGCCTCCAATTTGTTGGAAGAAAACCGGGCTTCCCAAGTAGTGACTTGCTCATACTCAATAAACAGCTCATCCGCATAAGTGCGCCCGATGTGTCGATGTAGACCAGGCCACGAGAGACGGACGGTAAAGACGACCGTAACATCAAAGGCGGCATAGACAGATGAACCGGCCGTGGCGTTGTAAGCCGGTGCGGACGGGCAAATTGTCCTCCTTGTTGTAAGCCGGCGTGGTCGCCAGAGACGGCCACAGCGTTGTAAGCCGGCGCAGTCGCGAGAGACGGCCACGGCGTTGTAAGCCGGCGCGGTCGCGAGAGACGGCCATGGTGTTGTAAGCCGGTGCGGGAGTCCGTTGAGTAATGACGACCACATATGCCAAAAGATGTTGGCGTGTCTCCATCTCCGCGGTATAATATCACCTTTTGTCATAAATAATTGCGCTCCATAAACAATATTGCAGACCAAGGCAAAGATAAACTGTTCTTTGACAAAAATAACATGTGCTAATAAATCAAACTTAGATGAATATCACCTGATATGTTAGGCCAGAAATAGTCCGCCATATAGTTGATGACATCTTATGTTGAAACTGAAATCACTCACGGGTGAGCCGGACGTAGTTTTTATAAGCCGGTGCGGCCGGAGGGTCGGCACCGGCGCTATAAGCCGGTGCGGACAGGCGAGTCAGCCAGCGCCGTGTTGATGTAATTGACCGCTGGCGGTGGCGGCTTGCGCACGCCCGCGGGGCAGCATGGCACGGACGAACGTCTGTGCAAGATGTTGATGCGCGCGATCCATATCAGCGATATAACAACCCCTTTGTCATGAACAATTATCCTGCGTAAAATATCGCAAGACCAAACAATTGTTTTCTGATGAATTAATATATGTGATGAAAAAACTTTGGAAATATAGCACCTGATTTTTTGTCGGATAAGGCGGACACTGATGCCGGATAATATTGGACATAGTCCTGGTTTTTATTTCAACGCCTCATCCTTTGACCGATGCCGATAGCTCCGGCTGCTGCGCTTGTATTTCCTTTGTTCTCTCAGCCGCTGAACATAATCATGAAGCTTTATTTTGCCCAGATGTAATATTTGACTTCCTCCGACTCGAAGCGAGCCTCGGCGGTTTTGACTCGGCTTCAGGGCGGTTAAGCGCAGCGACAGCTGCCGAGGCCGGCCGCACTAATGGCGGCGGCGCCACGGCAATTTTGGCAATGGTTCAACACCACGCTGACTTGATGCGTGACCACAGTTGTCTTTGGTTTGATCTCAGTGAGCCGCATTAGTCCGACCTTGGTACACAAGTCCAATAACAAACCCCAAACCTCCATTGCCTCCTCTACGCTCGTGGTGAGCACTTCAGATATTGTCTTAAGTTTTAGCGCCGCCCTCATGACTTTTGACATTGACACGGCAATAGTTGAAGTACCCAAAGGATCGACGCCAATCACCATCAGAGAAAATATCGATCAACTGAGTAAAAGAGATGGCACTGCCCTGGTCATCTGTTTGAGTGATAAGGAGAGGAGATTCTGGCCCTTCTGGTATTTCATGGATGATAGGTTCTGACACAGTCCTTGGAAAGTAGCATCATCTGTAGTTATTTGTCCAACAAGCTGGATCCCATCATGACTAAGAAAGATCGATTTAACAGGAGGATTTTTCCACCATGGAGATGCCTTGGAAACAGCCGGCGACTCGACAAGGCCGCGCAAAACAGCAGCGGCATGAAGCGAGGTGCGCGAGGCCGGCGAGGTGTTTAACCGTACTGTGCCATCCCATGGAATCGGTGATTTATTTAAGCTTTAACCTCTGCAACCTGATGTTTAGCAGCACTGCTTCTCTAGAATTTCAGTGTCGACTGCAGCCGAACAAGTGCTGCACTTTTCCTTAGTATCAAAAACTAAATCCTCCAGAATTAGGCTTAGCCTGACCTTCAACTTGTTGAAGATCTAAACTGTTGTAAAGCTCGTTCACTACTTCTTTCCTAAATAGAAACAGGACAAGGCAAGGTGAAGGCGACGACTCGCGGCGTCTCGCGCCAGCGGCGACTCGAGGTAGGAACGGCGACTCAGCGCGGCTGCAACGCGGGTCAATGAGGTAAGGACGCCTCGGGGATGGAGGGAGCGCACTGGCGGCTTAAGGCCGAGCCCGGCAGTGGAGGAGCAAGGGCACGGTCGTGGGCGATAAACCGGCGCGCGTGGATGGCAGCAGCTTACTGTAGTGACGAGCCGGCGCGCCGGTTGCAGCAGTACTGAGTCGGCGCGATAGGAGGCGGGTTACCCGACGCCGGCCAGGAGATACTGCAGCGGCGGTTCAGGCAGGTGATTCAAGGCGGGCGGCTCGAGGTCGCTCCGGTGAGGGCGGGCCCCTGGTCGTAGTGGCGGCTCGAGTAGGGCGCCTCAAGATAGCTCCGCGAGGGAGAGCCTCGCCGTAGTGGCGGCTGGTGACACGCTGGACGAACCACAACAATGAAGCGAAAGTGGCTCGGCAGCAGCTGTTTCAACGGAGCTCTGACGGGCGGCTCGAAGCTGGCCACGGTGGAGTTGGACCGCGAGTCACATCCATGGAGGTCGAGTCCGTGTCCACCCGTGAGTCTTCCTCCGGTCATGGCGGTTTCGAGGTCGAGTCCAATTCCTGCTTTCCTGATGTATGGAACAATCGCCGCTTCCTTATGTGCACCCATCGTAGTATGCACGAATCAATAAGGTTTGGTGGATTGGCACTGCTGCTTTCGATTTAACCATAAGCCGCCAGTACGGATCGGATCTGCGGTGGAAAACTCCCTAGCCTCAAGAACACGCTCCAAAAAATTTTGACATGACGTTGGATCACCGGATCGTAACTTCGTAAGTATGTGCCATGGCATGCAATGCAACCCTTAACTTCTGATATTAGATCCCCTCAAACCGGCTTTTCTTCATCCAAAAAATTGCAAGCTCCTCAATCCCAAGGAAGATCCCTCCAAGAGCTCCACACCACCATGCGCGGGCCCCACGATGGACGCCAACTGTCGTGGATTTGTCACGGCAGATGTCCTTAGTGTCAGGACTTAGTCGCGAGGCCAACGCATCTATGTGGTAGCTTGAGAGGGGTTGAGCGGAATCGAGAGACGCAACATAAGACAAGGATTTAGACAGCTTCGGGCCCCGGGAAACATCATCCGGTAATAGCCCTACATGTTGTTTGTGGCTAGGTCTCATTATGATCATAAGAGAGTCGCCGCATAAGCCGGTTCTCCCTTTGTGTCTAGCCCTAGATATAGTTTCTTGCCCCTTATCCCCCTTTGGGGAGCCCTGCCCCTCCTTATATAAGTTAGAGGGGCGGGTTACATGTGGAGTCCAAATAGAATTAGGACTAGCCTATCTTCTACTACAAGCCGGATACAAGTCCGGATCTTGATTCCTTGTAAGGAAGATATTCCTCACGCCTTTCGTCTTAAGCCGGCCTACCATAACGTAAGCCGCCTTTCGGGCCTTGAGCCTCCCGGGTCCCCGGTCTTGTTCTCCTCCGATCCGCTTACTGTGTCACCCATAAGTCGCCAAGATCGGGCGGGTCACTTAGTGTGTCGCCCGGCCTGTATGGTCATTAGTGAGTCGCCAAGTCCGGCCGGGTTATACATCCGGCCGGGTCATACCGCGGGGTATATCCCCGACAGGTTGTCATTTGATTAACGGGATCACATCATTAGGAGAATGATGTGATTGACATGACCCATTCTGTTAGCTTAGCACACGATCGTTTAGTATGTTGCTATTGCTTTCTTCATGACTTGTACATGTTCCTATGACTATGAGATTATGCAACTCCCGTTTACCGGAGGAACACTTTGTGTGCTACCAAACATCACAACGTAACTGGGTGATTATAAAGGAGCTCTACAGGTGTCTCCGAAGGTACACTAGTAGAAAACAGGGCTTTCGTCCATGCCTGTTTAGCCCATTAGTCCCGGTTCAATCCGAACCGGACTAATGTGAGCATTTATCCCGTTCAGTGCGGCTAAGGCATTAGTCCCGGTTCACTTTGTGTTTTAGTCCCGGTTTGTGCCTCAAACCGACTAATGAGGCGATGTTGCCCATTAGTCCCGGTTCATGCCTCAAACCGACTAAAGAGTAGACCTTTAGTCCCGGTTTGAGGCACGAACCGACTAATGGGGTTGAGACCTTTATTCGGTTCGTGCTACTAACCGTACTAGAGGTCCCATTTTCAAACTCTACCCCCGGATCGCCTTTTCAATTTAAAAAATAAAAGAAAATGATGGAAATGTCAAAAAAATAAAAGAAAATAAGTTTCCCATGTGATATGTGGTCTAGTTGTTGGGAACCCCGTTAAACATTTTCAAAATCCTCAAAAACCTAACAGAAAAAAAATTACGGGGCTTTTAATATCTAGAGTGGAAAAAATCGGAAAAATTTCAAACTATGGTCAAACCATGGTCAAACTAATTATTCTAGAATATTAGTGTTACTAAATAATTTGTTCAGTTATTTTGAATTTTTGTCAAATCTGGTCAAACTGTAGTCAAACTGTGGTCAAACCATGGTCAAACTAATTATTCAAAATAACTATTGTTTTCTAAATAATTATTGTTTTTGAAAACAATAGTTTGAAACTCAAACAGTGAAATGTGTCAATTCATGCTCAAGCAAAATTCCTGAGGGTTAATAGGATTAACATCTTACTATTGTCGAAAACAACAAGTGCGACTTGGAAACCAGGAGAATAGAACCCGGAAGTTAAGCGTGCTCAGCTGGGTGAGTGGGAGGATGGGTGACCGTTCGGGAAGTTAGGTGATTTGGAATGATGAGGGTGATTAGAGAAGAGGATAAATTGAGCAGTGATGAGGGGTGCTAATTAGAGATTAGGGGTTAAAATAATTCAGAAATTTGAAAATAAAAAATTTCAAAAAAAAATTCAAGAACAATTTTCAAAAAAAAATCATAAAATTTCCATTAGTCCCGGTTGGTGTTACCAACCGGGACTAAAGGTGGATTGTTAAAGGCTCCGTGTGGTCATGTTTTAGTCCCGGTTCGGATTGAACCGGGACTAAAGGGAGGAGGCATTAGTACCGACCCTTTAGTCCCGGTTCACCAACCGGGACTAAAGGCCCTTACCAACCGGGACAATAGGCCCTTTTTCTACTACTGGTACTTGTTGGGTTGGCGTATTTCGAGTTTAGGATTTGTCACTCCGATTGTCGGAGAGGTATCTCTGGGCCCTCTCGGTAATGCACATCACTTAAGCCTTGCAAGCATTGCAAGTAATGAGTTAGTTGCGGGATGATGTATTACAGTACGAGTAAAGGGACTTGCCTTTAACGAGATTGAACTAGGTATTGAGATACCGACGATCGAATCTCGGGCAAGTAACACACCGATGACAGAGGGAACAACGTATGTTGTTATGTGGTCTGACCGATAAAGATCTTCATAGAATATGTGGGAGCCAATATGAGCATCCAGGTTCCGCTATTGGTTATTGACTGGACACGTGTCTCGGTCATGTCTACATAGTTCTCGAACCCGTAGGATCCGCACGCTTAACGTTACAATGACAGTTATATTATGAGTTTATATGTTTTGATGTACGAAGGTTGTTCGAGTCCCGGATGTGATCACGGACATGACGAGGAGTCTCAAATGGTCGAGACATGAAGATTGATATATTGGAAGCCTATGTTTGATATCGAAGTGTTCCGGTGAAATCGATTTTACCGGAGTACCGGGAGGTTACCGGAACTCCCCGTGAACTTAATGGGCCTTAGTGGGCCTAGGTGGAAGAGAGGAGAGGAGGCTAGGGCTGGGCCACGCCTCCCCCAGCCTAAATAGGACAGGAGAGAGGGGCCCCCCTTTCCTTCTTCTCCTCCACTCCTTCCCCCTCCCAAGTCCTAATCCAACTAGGAAAGGGGGGGAGTCCTACTCCCGATGGGAGTAGGACTCCTCCCGGCGCGCTCTCTCCCTTGGCCGGCCGCACCCCCCCTTGCTCCTTTATATACGGGGGAAGAGGGCACCCCATAGACACAACAATTGATCAGTTTGATCTCTTAGCCATGTGCGGTGCCCCCCTCCACCATAGTCCACCTCGATAATACTGTAGCGGTGCTTAGGCGAAGCCCTGCATCGGTAGAACATCAACACCATCACCACGCCGTCGTGCTGACGAAACTCTCCCTCAACACTCGGCTGGATGGGAGTTCGAGGGACGTCATCGGGCTGAACGTGTGCTGAACTCGGAGGTGCCGCACGTTCGGTACTTGATCGGTCGGATCGTGAAGACGTACGACTACAACAACCGCAAGCAGCTAACGCTTCGCTTTCGGTCTCACGAGGGTACGTGGACAACACTCTTCCTCTCGTTGCTATTCATCACCATGATCTTGCGTGTGCGTAGGATTTTTTAAATTACTACGCTCCCCAACAAGGGCATCCGAGCCAGGTTTTATGCGAGATGTCATATGCACGAGTAGAACACAAGTGAGTTGTGGGCGATATAAGTCATACTGCTTACCAGCATGTCATACTTTGGTTCGGCGGTATAGTTGGACGAAGCGGCCCGGACCGACATTACGTGTATGCTTACACGAGATCGGTTCTCCTGACGTGCTTTGCACAAAGGTGGCTAGTGGGTGTCAGTTTCTCCAACTTTAGTTGAACGGAGTGTGGCTACGCCTGGTCCTTACGAAGGTTAATACAGCACCAACTTGACAAACTATCATTGTGGTTTTGATGCGTAGGTAAGAACGGTTCTTGCTAAGCCCGTAGCAGCCACGTAAAAATTTGCAACAACAAAGTAGAGGACGTCTAACTTGTTTTTGCAGGGCATGTTGTGATGTGATATGGTCAAGACGTGATGC
Source organism: Aegilops longissima (assembly GCA_021605205.1). NCBI lineage: Eukaryota > Viridiplantae > Streptophyta > Magnoliopsida > Poales > Poaceae > Aegilops > Aegilops longissima. The sequence continues at coordinate 823,916,833 of CM038677.1, forward strand.
TATATTTTATTGTATGAGATGATCATGTTTTGTAACCGAGTTATCGGCAACTGGCAGGAGCCATATGGTTGTCGCTTTATTGTATGCAATGCAATCGCCCTGTAGTGCTTTACTTTATCACTAAGAGGTAGCGATAGTCATAGAAGCATAAGATTGGCGAGACGACAACGATGCTACGATGGAGATCAAGGTGTCGCGCCGGTGACAATGGTGATCACGACGGTGCTTCGGAGATGGAGATCACAAGCACAAGATGATGATGGCCATATCATATCACTTATATTGATTGCATGTGATGTTTATCTTTTATGCATCTTATCTTGCTTTGATTGACGGTAGCATTATAAGATGATCCCTCACTAAATTATCAAAGTATAAGTGTTATCCCTGAGTATGCACCGCTATGAAAGTTCTTCGTCTTTGAGACACCACGTGATGATCGGTGTGATAGGCTCTACGATCAAATACAACGGGTGCAAAACAGTTGCACACGCGGAATACTGAGGTTAAACTTGACAAGCCTAGCATATAACAGATATGGCCTGGAACACGGAGACCGAAAGGTCGAGCGTGAATCATATAGTAGATATGATCAACATAGTGATGTTCATCATTGAAACTACTCCATCTCACGTGATGATCGGACATGGTTTAGTTGATTTGGATCACGTGATCACTTAGAGGATTAGAGGGATGTCTATCTAAGTGGGAGTTCTTAAGTAATATGATTAATTGAACTTAAGTTTATCATGAACTTAGTACCTGATAGTATCTTGCCTGTCTATGTTTGATTGTAGATAGATGGCCTGTGCTGTTGTTCCGTTGAATTTTAATGCGCTCCTTGAGAAAGCAAAGTTGAAAGATGATGGTAGCAATTACACGGACTGGGTCCGTAACTTGAGGATTATCCTCATTACTGCACAGAAGAATTACGTCCTGGAAGTACCGCTGGGTGCTAGGCCTGCTGCAGGAGCAACACCTGATGTTATGAACATCTGGCAAAGCAAAGCTGATGACTACTCGATAGTTCAGTGTTCCATGCTTTACGGCTTAGAACCGGGACTTCCACGATGTTTTGAACGTCATGGAGCATATGAGATGTTCCAGGAGTTGAAGTTAATATTTCAAGCAAATGCCCGGATTGAGAGATATGAAGTCTCCAATAAGTTCTATAGCTGGAAGATGGAGGACAATAGTTCTGTCAGTGAGCATATACTCAAGATGTCTGGGTATAATAATCACTTGATTCAACTGGGAGTTAATCTTCCGTATGATAGCGTTATTGACAGAATTCTCCAATCACTGCCGCCAAGCTACAAAAGCTTCTTGATGAACTATAACATGCAAGGGATGGAAAAGACGATTCCCGAGCTCTTCGCGATGCTAAAGGCTCCGGAGGTAGAAATCAAGAAGGATCATCAAGTGTTGATGGTCAACAAGACCACTAGTTTCAAGAAAAAGGGCAAAGGGAAGAAGAAGGGGAACTTCAAGAAGAACAGCAAGCAAGTTGCTGCTGAGGAGAAGAAACCCAAGTCTGGACCAAAGCCTGAAACTGAGTGCTTCTACTGCAAGCAGACTGGTCACTGGAAACGGAACTTCCCCAAGTATTTGGCGGATAAGAAGGATGGAAAGGTGAACAAAGGTATATGTGATATACATGTTATTGATGTGTACCTTACTAATGCTCGCAGTAGCACCTGGGTATTTGATATTGGTTCTGTTGCTAATATTTGCAACTCGAAACAGGGGCTACGGATTAAGCGGAGATTGGCTAAGGACGAGGTGACGATGCGCGTGGGAAATGGTTCCAAAGTCGATGTGATCGCGGTCGGCACGCTACCTCTACATCTACCTTCGGGATTAGTATTAGACCTACATAATTGTTATTTGGTGCCAGAGTTGAGCATGAACATTATATTTGGATCTTGTTTGATGCGAGACGGTTATTCATTTAAATCAGAGAATAATGGTTGTTCTATTTATATGAGTAATATCTTTTATGGTCATGCACCCTTGAAGAGTGGTCTATTTTTATTGAATCTCAATAGTAGTGATACACATATTCATAATGTTGAAGCCAAATGATGCAGAGTTGATAATGGTAGTGCAACTTATTTGTGGCACTGTCGTTTAGGTCACATCGGTGTAAAGCGCATGAAGAAACTCCATACTGATGGACTTTTGGAACCACTTGATTATGAATCACTTGGTACTTGCGAACCGTGCCTCATGGGCAAGATGACTAAAACACCGTTCTCCGGAACTATGGAGAGAGCAACAGGTTTGTTGGAAATCATACATACAGATGTATGTCGTTCGATGAAATGTTGAGGCTCGTGGCGGATATCGTTATTTTCTCACCTTCACAGATGATTTAAGCAGATATGGGTATATCTACTTAATGAAACATAAGTCTGAAACTTTTGAAAAGTTCAAAGAATTTCAGAGTGTAGTTGAAAATCATCGTAACACAAAAATAAAGTTTCTACGATCTGATCGTGGAGGAGAATATTTGAGTTACGAGTTTGGTCTACATTTGAAACAATGCAGAATAGTTTCGCAACTCACGCCACCCGGAACACCACAGCGTAATGGTGTGTCCGAACTTCGTAATCATACTTTACTTGATATGGTGCGATCTATGATGTCTCTTACTGATTTACCGCTATCGTTTTGTGGTTATGCTTTAGAGACGGCTGCATTCATGTTAAACAGGACACCATCAAAATCCGTTGATACGACGCCTTATGAACGGTTTGGCAAGAAACCAAAGTTGTCGTTTCTTAAAGTTTGGGGCTGCGATGCTTATGTGAAAAAGCTTCAACCTGATAACCTCGAACCCAAATCGGAGAAATGTGTCTTCATAGGATACCCAAAGGAGACTGTTGGGTACACCTTCTATCACAAATCCGAAGGCAAGACTTTTGTTGCTAAATTCGGAGTTTTTCTAGAGAAGGAGTTTCTCTCGAGAGAAGTGAGTGGGAGGAAAGTAGAACTTGATGAGGTAACTGTACCTGCTCCCTTATTGGAAAGTAGTTCATCACAGAAACCGGTTTCTGTGACACCTACACCAATTAGTGAGGAAGTTAATGATGATGATCATGAAATTTCAGATCAAGTTGTTACTGAACCTCGTAGATCAACCAGAGTAAGTTCCGCACCAGAGTGGTATGGTAATCCTGTTCTGGAAGGCATGCTACTAGATCATGATGAACCTACGAACTATGAAGAAGCGATGGTGAGCCCAGATTCCGCAAAATGGCTTGAAGCCATGAAATCTGAGATGGGATTCATGTATGAGAACAAAGTGTGGACTTTGGTTGACTTTCCCGATGATCGGCAAGCAATTGAGAATAAATGGATCTTCAAGAAGAAGACTGACGCTGACTGTAATATTACTGTCTACAAAGCTCGACATGTTGCGAAAGGTTTTCGACAAGTTCAAGGGGTTGACTACGATGAGACCTTCTCACCCGTAGCGATGCTTAAGTCTGTCCGAATCATGTTAGCAATTGCCGCATTTTATGATTATGAAATTTTGCAAATGGATGTCAAAACTGCATTCCTGAATGGATTTCTAGAAGAAGAGTTGTATATGATGCAACCGGAAGGTTTTATCGATCCAAAGGGAGCTAACAAAGTGTGCAAGCTCTAGCGGTCCATTTATGGACTGGTGCAAGCCTCTCGGAGTTGGAATAAACGCTTTGATAGTGTGATCAAAGCATTTGGTTTTGTACAGACTTTTGGAGAAGCCTGTATTTACAAGAAAGTGAGTGGGAGCTCTGTAGCATTTCTGATATTATATGTGGATGACATATTGCTGATTGGAAATGATATAGAATTTCTGGATAGCATAAAGGGATACTTGAACAAGAGTTTTCCAATGAAAGACCTCGGTGAAGCTGCTTACATATTGGGCATCAAGATCTATAGAGATAGATCAAGACGCTTAATTGGACTTTCACAAAGCACATACCTTGACAAAGTTTTGAAGAAGTTCAAAATAGATCAAGCAAAGAAAGGGTTCTTGCCTGTGTTACAAGGTGTGAAGTTGAGTAAGACTCAATGCCCGACCACTGCAGAAGATAGAGAGAAGATGAAAGATGTTCCCTATGCTTCAGCCATAGGCTCTATCATGTATGCAATGTTGTGTACCAGACCTGATGTGTGCCTTGCTATAAGTCTAGCAGGGAGGTACCAAAGTAATCCATGAGTGGATCACTGGACAGCGGTCAAGAACATCCTGAAATACCTGAAAAGGACTAAGGATATGTTTCTCGTTTATGGAGGTGACAAAGAGCTCATCGTAAATGGTTACGTTGATGCAAGCTTTGACACTGATCCGGACGATTATAAATCACAAACCGGATACATGTTTACATTGAACGGTGGAGTTGTCAGTTGGTGCAGTTCCAAACAAAGCGTCGTGGCGGGATCTACGTGTGAAGCGGAGTACATAGCTGCTTCGGAAGCAGCAAAAGAAGGAGTCTGGATGAAGGAGTTCATATCCGATCTAGGTGTCATACCTAGTGCATTGGGTCCAATGAAAATCTTTTGTGACAATACTGGTGCAATTGCCTTGGCGAAGGAATCCAGATTTCACAAGAGAACCAAGCACATCAAGAGACGCCTCAATTCCATCCGGGATCTAGTCCGGTGGGAGACATAGAAATTTGCAAGATACATACGGATCTGAATGTTGCAGACCCGCTGACTAAGCCTCTTCCACGAGCAAAACATGATCAGCACCAAGGCTCCATGGGTGTTAGAATCATTCTTGTGTAATCTAGATTATTGACTCTAGTGCAAGTGGGAGATCAAGGAAATATGCCCTAGAGGCAATAATAAAGTTATTATTTATTTCCTTATATCATGATAAATGTTTATCATTCATGCTAGAATTGTATTAACCGGAAACATAATACATGTGTGAATACATAGACAAACAGATTGTCACTAGTATGCCTCTACTTGACTAGCTCGTTAATCAAAGATGGTTATGTCTCCTAGCCATAGACATGGGTTGTCATTTGATTAATGGGATCACATCATTAGGAGAATGATGTGATTGACAAGACCCATTCCGTTAGCTTAGCACACGATCGTTTAGTATGTTGCTATTGCTTTCTTCATGACTTATACATGTTCCTATGACTATGAGATTATGCAACTCCCGTTTACCGGAGGAACACTTTGCGTGCTACCAAACGTCACAACGTAACTGGGTGATTATAAAGGAGCTCTACAGGTGTCTCCGAAGGTACTAGTTGGGTTGGCGTATTTCGAGATTAGGATTTGTCACTTCGATTGTCGGAGAGGTATCTCGGGCCCTCTCGGTAATGCACATCACTTAAGCCTTGCAAGCATTGCAACTAATGAGTTAGTTATGGATGATGTATTACAGAGACGAGTAAACAGACTTGCCGGTAACGAGATTGAACTAGGTATTGAGATACCGACGACCGAATCTCGGGCAAGTAACATACCGATGACAAAGGGAACAACGTATGTTGACCGATAAAGGTCTTCGTAGAATATGTGGGAGCCAATATGAGCATCCAGGTTCCGCTATTGGTTATTGACCGGAGACGTGTCTCGGTCATGTCTACATAGTTCTCGAACCCATAGGGTCCGCACGCTTAACGTTACGATGACAGTTATATTATGAGTTTATATGTTTTGATGTACCGAAGGTTGTTCGGAGTTCCGGATGTGATCACGGACATGAAGAGGAGTCTCGAAATGGTCGAGACATGAATATTCATATATTGGAAGCCTATGTTTGGATATCAGAAGTGTTCCGGGTGAAATCGGATTTTATCGAGTACCGGAGGTTACCGAACCCCCGGAACTTAATGGGCCTTAGTGGGCCTAGGTGGAAGAGAGGAGAGGGGCTAGGGCTGGGCCACGCCCTCCCCCAGTCCGAATAGGACAAGGAGAGGCGGCGCCCCGCTTCCTTCTTCTCCTCCCTCCTTCCCTACCAAGTCCTAATCCAACAAGGAAGGGGGAGTCCTACTCCGGTGGGAGTAGGACTCCTCCGCCGCCTCTCTCCTTGACCGGCCGCACTTCTTGCTCCTTTATATACGGGGGCAGGGGGCACCCCATAGACACAACAATTGATCTGTTTGATCTCTTAGCCGTGTGTGGTGCCCCCCTCCACCATAGTCCACCTCGATAATACTGTAGTGGTGCTTAGGCGAAGCCCTGCATCGGTAGAACATCAACATCGTCACCAAGCCGTCGTGCTGACAAAACTCTCCCTCAACACTCGGCTGGATCGGAGTTCGAGGGACGTCCTCGGGCTGAACGTGTGCTGAACTCGGAGGTGTCGTCCGTTCGGTACTTGATCGGTCGGATTGTGAAGACGTGCGACTACATCAACCGCATTGTGCTAACGCTTCCGCTTTCGGTCTACGAGGGTACGTGGACAACACTCTCCCCTCTCGTTGCTATGCATCACCATGATCTTGCATGTGCGTAGGAATTTTTTTGAAATTACTACGTTCCCCAACACAAAGGCCGCCGCTTCCCGCCCTTTGGGCTGCCGAAAACTGGCCTTTGGTCCCGGTTGGTGGCACCAACCGACTAGTAGTATAGGTCCCGGTTGGTGCCACGAACCAGGACCAATACTCTGTGTATATAAGAAAACACTTGTGAAATTTTCATTCAGTTCCTCATTCTCCCGCTGCCCCGCCGCCTCGCTCGTCGCCGCGTCGTCGTCGCTTCGCCCATCATCGCCGCCCCGTTGCCAAGGCCACCCGTGCCGCCCGACGCTGTCGCCGCCCGCTCCACCGCTGCCCGACCTCGCTGCCTCGACGCCACCGCTGCCCGCGTCGCCCGATTCCGCCGGGCGACCTCGACCCTCCCCAGCTGTGAGCCCCTGCCTCCTCCCCTTTCCTTCTCATTGCCGTCCCCGCACGCCATCCATAAGCGCCACCGCCAACCATCGTCGCCGTCGCTGACCACCGCGACTTATTTTTCATTTTTTTTGTTAAGATGTATGTATGTATGTATGTTCACTGTATAATGCTCTATATATGCTCTGTATATGCTATATAATGCTCTGTATATGCTCTGTATATGATGTATAATGCTCTGTATATGTCCATATGTAACATTTAAGAAAAAAAGTAAATGTATGTATGTTCATATGCAAAGAATTATTTTTGGATGAAATGAGATGAGATGAGATGTGTTTTGTGTTGGAGAAGAAAATAGGAAGAAGGAAGAAGGAATAAGAAGGAAAAGATGGTCGAGGGGGGGGGGGTCGATATACCCCCTCCCCGATAATATTTTTTCCCATGTATATCTGCAAAAGTTACATTTTTAGAAAAGTTTTATATATCTAGCTAGGAAAGGAAGAAGAAGAAAAAGAATGAGAGGAAAAAGGAAAATAAGAAGAAGAAGAAAGGAGAAGAAGAGGAGAAATAAATAAGAAGAGGAAAAAAAGAAAAAGAAGAGGAGAAGAAGAAAGGAAAGAAGAAAAATAGAAAATATTCTATTTTTTTTCTTCTCCTCTATTTTTTCTTCTTCTCCTCTTTTTTCTTCTTTCTTTTCTTCGATCTTCTCCTCTATTCCTTTCTTCTTCTCCTCTTTTTATTTCTTCTTCGTTTTCTTATGTTTTATCGGGTCTGTCGTCGTTGATATACCCCGGCGATAACTTCAACACGAGGGGGGGTCAATTTACCCCCTCCCTGATAATATTATTTTCCCATGTACGGATGTCCTCGTTGTTGATATAACCCCCTCCCGATAACTTCAACACGTGGGGGGGGGGGGGTCGATATACCCCCTCCCCGGTAACATTATTTTCCCGTGTATGTATGTCGTCGTTGTCGATGTTACCCCCTCTCGACTGTGATAACTTATACCACGGGAGCACCCCCGACCCTCTCGCTCGATCAAAACTCTCAAGGACACCCAAACCCTAGAAAAAAACGATGTCGGTCTCCTACCCCCTCCCGCCGCGCCCCTACCTGACAAACTCTCTCGAGGCCACCCCAAACCCTTGAAGCGTTGTCGAGGCCACCACAAACCCTTATACGTTTGCCATCTGTCATGTTTGAATAATAATTGCCATGTTGTAAATATTTGTAGAAACTATGGACAACCCCCGAGACGAAGCACAAGAAGCGGTGTTGGGGGAAAGAATCGCACAAGGAAGTGATGCCGTCTGCTTGTATCTCAACGACACCGATGGTCTGGAAGGACAGAGTGAAGAAGCAAGCAATGATTATGATGGCCCCTTTGACCCAATGCCGGTGCAAGAAGGAGACCGTGATGACGGATCCAGTGACCCAATGACGGTGCAAGAAGGAGACCGTGATGACGGCTCCGGTGACCGAATCGAGTCCGGCCAGGTATATATATTAGTTAAGCCTGTGCTGACTAGCTAATTGATGCATTCATTGTTTTGGTATATGTACACATATTAATTAACTCTCGTCTTTGTTCTTTTTTCTAGCCCTCCGGATCGAGCACAACTTCGGTAAAGAGACGAGGCACGAAGAAAAAGTTGCGCTCGGATGAAAGGTTTGAGATCACAGCAATCGCGCACGACGGCCTACCGATTGAACCCATCCAGACAAAGGAAGCATTTGCTGCTCAGTGCGGGGTTCTTGTTAGGGACAAGATCCTGATCAGCATCCACCAATAGTATAAGCCTAAGAACGAAGACCCTGAGGTGTCTTGTGTCAATGTTATGCAGAAAAATGATCTTTGGACTGAGCTGAAGTCAAATTTTACCCTACCGCTAGAGGATGATCCGGAGAAGCCAGTAATAGAGCCATTAATCAAGTCTTTTGCTCTTAAGAAGATGGCAGAACTATTCAGGAGGTGGAAGAATGAGCTGGAAAGGTTTGTCAACAAAGAAGAGACACCAGAATTCATCGGCAAATATGAGAAGATCAGAGATCACTGGCCCGCATTTGTGGCCCACAAGACATCGGAAAAGAGTAAGAAGATGTCGGCGACAAACAAGGAAAATGCTGCGAAGAAGAAGCTTCACCATCGCACGGGGTCAGGTGGCTACCTCAAAGCCCGGCCTAAGTGGGACAAGGCTGAGAATGGTCTGCTTGATAAAGGGATCGAACCAGAGACAATGAACTGGCCAGACCGTTGCTGGACTTGGTTCTTCGGGGCTGGCGGAACCTTGGACCCTCTATCAGGGAAGTGCCTTTGGACGGACGAGCAAATGAAAATACCATTCAAGAGGCTTCGGCACTATATAGATGCAGCGCAGGAAGGGGCGTTCGTTCCAGACAGAGAAAACAACGAGCTCACAATGGCCCTCGGGAATCTTGAGCACCCTAGACGGACACGAGGCACGCCAGCCTCCGTTCCGTGGAAGGCTGTGTTTCCGGACACAGGCAGTTACAAATGCCAGGAGAGGAGGAAGAAAGTGCAACAGACCCAACTGCAGGCACTGCACGCAAGGGTACAAGCGATAGAGGAACGCGAAGCAAATCGCAGCAAATGAAGTGTCGAAGCTTCCCCCGAAGCTACCCTGCCATCTTAGCGGAGAAGCAGCGTGGCTTCCACCGAGCTGCTTCAGCCGGAGCATGTCTTGACGGCTCCTACTAGCTACCATGTGGATGCTATCACGGAGTCTCAAAATTGCCACCTTATGACGCAATGGCAGAACTTAAAAGTCAAGGCAGCTGTCGGCTCTGTTTGACCTCCTGAACCCGGCGCAACTTTTCACTGTCATCCGATTCCAGAAGGATATGCTAGGGTGACGGTGGACCAAATAACGGAGGGATTTGAGGACCTCCAGCTTGACCACCCTACTGGTGAAGGGGAGACTCGGCTGGGTTCTGCTCTGAAGACTCCATGCCTATGGCGGAAGGAGCTCATCAACCTTCCGAACTGGACGCCTCCACCGCCTCCTCCTCCTCCGGCGAGTCAGGGCACTCCGCCTCCTCCACCACCTCCGCCTCCGGCGAGTGACGATCAGGGCACTCAGCCTCCTTCTCCGGCGCGTGGCGGCACTCCGCCTCCTTCTCCGCCTGCGCCGGCGAACCCAAGCAGCCAGCAGCCTCCTCCTTCTCCGCCTCGCCAGCAAGGGCGGAAGAGACCCGCTGCCGCCCCGGCTGCTCCAGCGCGTCGTAATCCTTCTCCTCCGCCTCGTAAGCAAGCACGAAAGAAGACGGCCGCAGCCGCTCCGTCTGCTCCGGCGTCTAGCAGTACAGCCAGAGGCGGGAGGCAATACAGATACGGTCCACCTCTCAAGCCTCTAGAGAAGTTACCGTATGAGATGACCGTGGAGGAAAACAAGAAGATCGTGCAGACCGAAGTGAAGGACTTCTTTGAAGGGTTGAAAGCGTAGATACATCCACCTCTGGAGGAGAAGGTAGATCCGGTGAAAGCAAAGCGCACTATCGATGCCCTGAGGAAACCACCAAAGTCTCCGCTGAAAACCAACTATGAGCGCATTACTGAAAAGGCATATCTTGAAGCGGAGCGGTCAGGAAGTACGGTCAGTGATCCAAGGTTAAAAGAACGAGCAGCTAGGAAAAAAATTGCCCAGCTCGGCGAACAAGCAAAGCAATCATGCCACCCGCTCAATGTGTCTAGAGACATCGTCGCTAATGCTCCGGGGATGGTGCCCGGTTATAGCAATCTTGGAGATTACCTGCCTGACGATGTACATTATGATTTCTTGGAGGTGGACGAACATAGATACGAGTACGGAGAGCCTCTCGTCAAAGATGAAAAATCTGTAACAACGATGATGCGAAGATTCCGTAATTGGTACATGAAAACCTGCAGAGAGTCTAGGGGGACGAATACTTTGTATCTGAGAATTAAAGAGGAGCACGACCTCGTTGGAACTGTTATGTTGCATGTTCCTTTTGAGGAGTTCTTCCAGTTCTTCAATCAAAAGGCCCTCGATAAATTAACGGTCACTTGCTACTGTCTGTAAGTACTACTTCTGTCATTAAGTCTTTATATATAGCTCAGCTCTTTCATTGCATGTATTTATAATTATCCTCACTATATTATGCAGATTGAAGATCGTCGAGTGCAGAAAAGCAGAAATGTATGATATTGGGTTCATTAACACAAATCTCATAGATGAATTTCAGGTTAAAAATAACGCCGAAGAGGCCGAGGCCAACTTGCTACAATCGTTGCTCAAAAATAAAAACAAAGATTTAATACTCTTTCCTTACAACTTGGAGTGAGTGTTACTGTCGTGTGCATATTCGGTTTCCCTTATTACTCGAGCGAGGTTATAGTAATGTACTTGATGAGTTATGCATGTGTGCGCAGCTTCCACTATGTTCTTCTGGAGATTAAGCTTGAGCGGGGACAAGTAAACGTCTTAGACTCGAAACGAAAAGATCCCGAAACCTATGCGGACATGACTAAAATGCTCAACAAGTAAGTTTAATCGATCATTATCGCACCATATCGGCAATTTTTTATTCATTTCCTGATATCTCAAGTAATAATAATTATTTTCTTTGTCTTGCAGGGTTTGGAAACAGTTCACTGCAGAAGCTCCGGGACTGCTGAAGGAGCTGCGATATACATACCCGAAAGTAAGTACTACTAGCTAGCTAGTTGCGCGCATCTCCCGTTGATTCTATAGCTATACTTTCATCAATGCCATTTATAATGCTTCATTATCAGTTTGATTGACCTCTATTTCTCGTAAAGTGCTTGTGGCAGGAACAAGGGAATGATTACTGTGGATACTACGTGTGCGAGTTCATCTACAACGCGACTTTGAAAAATAAGCGGGGCTACTCTAAAAGACAATATGAAGTGCGTAAGCAATAATATTCACAATTTCATTTTATTACACCATCATTTCTGTTGAGTTTCATTCATATATATGTGTTAACCCCCTTCTTCAAATTAGACGTGGCAGATGCGAAATGAACTCCTACCACAAGATCGCATGAAAGCAATTCAAGAGGAATTGGCGGGATTCTTTCTTGACCACGTCATGAATAAAGTCGGAGAATACCATGTGGAAGTTGATTTCAAATGCTAGGGGATTGTAAGAGATCTTACATATTGTATATGTATGTAGCCAGTAGCGTCGGATAGATAATACGAAAACTTGTTGTTCGACCAATCTCTCGGAGAAGGAGAGGTCGATCACTTCTCTCGGTATGCATGACGAACTTCTGTACTTAATGTTTTCCTTCATTTTCTTACTTGCTAGCGTGTCGAGGGCCTCTCTATGTATAGTACGTAGCATCGACCAAGCACGGACATAAGAGAGGACACTTCTCTCTATTAATTAGATAGCTAACACAATATATGAAACACCTAAATTAACCCCCAAAACCCCAACCCCCTTCAAAAAAACAAAACCCCAGCCCTGAAATGTGGCGTGGATGCCTTTTGGTCCCGATTGGTGCCACCAACCGGGACCAAAGGCCCTCCTGCCTGGGCTCGGCGCACCGGCCACATGGAGGCCCATCTGTCCCGGTTCGTGTAAGAACCGGAACTAAAGGTCTAGGGTATTAGTAAAGACCCTTTAGTCCCGGTCCAAAAACCGGGACAAAAGGCCCTTACCAACCAGGACAGAAGACCCTTTTTCTACTAGTGGCCAAGGGGTCTGGGATGCCCAGACTCGCGGCTTCCGCGTCCTCCTTGGCCCATATGGACCTCTTCCCTCTGTAACCACGACTTCAAGGTGGTGGCACCCAATGTTCCTCTGTTGAAGCCCCTTCATGTACTTTGATTTTTTTTGGCATCTTCGGCCTTGCAAGCCGCCTTGAATATTTCAAATTTCTCTGTCGTGATTGTCGGATTATCCTTTACAATCTCGGAGTAGGGTTCCTTTTTGTCGATCTTTGCTTTCACCCTTATTTTCCAGGCGGCCAACGCGTCGCTAAACTTGGACATGGCGTGTTTGTTTATCTTCTTCATTGTTGGGTCTTTATCTGGATCTTTATAATCCTTTTCATTCCGCCCCGGGAACAAGAATATCTGGTGCAGCTTCTTTAGGAGGGAGGGCCTCATATTATCTATCTTCTATAGTTTCTCATCGTTGATGGTGGCAGTTGTCCGTACGATGCAGCCTATTTGATTGCCGTAGCACGCACGCGCTTCCTAGCGCGGTTGGCTCAAAATTGCCGTCGTCCACCGACGTGACCACCAGTCTAGTAGTCCTGAGTTTGTTAGGAAGTCGTTGCCTCTTTGCTTTCGGTTCTACACTGGCTCCGCTCCCCGAGGCAGCGCCGGCCTCAGTCTCATCGCCGGTCTCGATGCCGGTCTGAGTCTCAGTGCCGGTCTCAGTCTCAGCACCGGTCTCAGTCTCAGCACCGGTATGCATGTCGGTCTCAGTCCCCGATGCGACCGGTGGGCACAGCAACAACATCGGCTGATCGTCGGCAAGGCTCGAAAATTCGTCTGCCGCCAGGCAGACGTCGTCGCAATAACCGGAACCCTGTCCTTCATCGTTGCTAGCCATGTTTCCTACGGTTAAATCTAGTCAATTAATTCTAGACCTAATAAAATGTATAATGACATAAAAAAGACCTATGTTTTGTAGGAACGTTGACTCCTTCCCGATGCGGCAAATCCCGGGCACTCGATGTGTCCTAGTTTGTAGCACAAGTCATGCCGAAATTCACGTAAAATTTCGGCATGACCTTTGCTAAAAAGTGGACAAATCGAGAACCTGAAATTTGCCGGAACGGAAATGAATCAACATTCCGGCAAAACATAGGCCACTCAGCTTCATTCCCTGGAAACAACAAAAGGCCACTTGGGCACAATCGAAACATGGGCAAACACAATTGAGGAATTTGCATATATCCTGACCACTACAAATTTGCATGTCCTAGCGTTTGACACTTCAAGAAAATCTACACAAATCTCATGCTCTCTCAAACTCAATTCAAAAACCAAATAGATTATATTGAGTTAACTAATGAACTAAACTTTACTCTAAACTAAACTCTACTGCCCTAATTAACATCTAGTTAAACAAACTCAATTCAAAAACTAAACCCTGCTGAACTAATTAACATCTACATTATCTACTACTTAACATCTATTATTATCCTAACTAAAAAACATCAACATTATCTACTACTTAACATTAACATCTATTAACTAAAAAGGATGGGTGGGGGGCTTACAGAGAGGGGAGAGACGGTGGCGGGGAGGTGCTCGGCGACGGAGGTAGGGGCGGCAAGGGCGGGCTCAGGATCGGGACGCGGCGTTCCTGGCGGGCTAGGGGGTGGTGAGGTCGAGGGCGGCGGCGGTGAGGTCGAGGGAGGCGACGGTGAGGTCGAGGGCCGCCCGAGAGGCGGCGGCGGTGAGGCTGGGCGGCCTCGGGCGGCGGCCGTGAGGATGAGCGCGACGTCGACGCTGGCAGGAGATGGCGGCGAAGTGGGGGCGACGGCGAAGTGGGGGAGACGGCGGCGAAGTGGGGCGAGGGATCGATTTGGGGGAGAGAAGTGGTGGCCGGGGGGAAACCGTTTTTGGTTAAGTCAAAAGTAACGGTAGCGCGTTACAGAAAACGCGCTATAGCTAAGTTAGCTATAGCGCATTTCAGAGAACGCACTACTGCTACGTTTTCATCATTTTTTTCCCTTTTTCATTTATTTTTCTTTACATTTTATATTTTTCCATTCTCCTTTTTCTATTTCTTTTATTTTCATTTACTTTTCTATTTTTTTTTCATTTTATTTTATTTTCGTTAGCAGTAGTGCTTTACGCGTAAATGCGCTGCTATAAGTGTATTAGCGGTAGCGCAGTTTCTGGAAGATCGCTACTACTATGTGTAGCCCATCGGCTGAGTGATTGAAATTTTAGTAGTAGCGAGTTTTCGGTGAGACGCGCTACTGATATATGTCCATCTGCAGCGCGCTTATTTTGCACGCGCAACTGATGTCTAGCAGTAGCGTGCTTTTTTAACAAGCACTACTGCTAAAGTTTTGTGTATAACGTTTTTCCTAGTAGTGGGAAAAGTGAGGAAGCAGGTTTCTGCTATGGTTGGCCATCTTTGTTTTCTATTTGTTCTAGGTGATTGCCATCACAGGTTGGTATGTAACGGCAAAGAACGAACCAATAGGACTCTGCCATCTAGTTTTTTGTGGGCCAAGTATTAAATGTAATTTTCACTTTGTCTTAGTCTTTTTAGCAGCTATAGATAGTAATGCGATCTAGCAGGGGTCCACAAAAGCAACTTTTATTAGTGGCTTAGAACGACACCAACTAAAGGCTTGCACTTTATTTTCCGTATGGCATTTTCAATGGCTCATAAGCTGTGAACCAAATATTCATTTTTTGATTTTATATATATCTGAATTCGTATCCATAACAAGATCAATCACAAATACATTTGGACAAGTCTTAACTTTACCATTTCACTCATTTTTCAAAAACTACTTGTTTCAAAAGAGTTATTTCATTCATTCCAAAAACATATTTCACTTATTAAAAAAAACTGATTTCTCTCATTGAAAATACGGATTTCACTCTGTTTAGAAAATAACATTTTCACTCATTTCATAAAAGTGATTTTAATCATTATAGTTATATTTCACAAATATCAGTTAGTCAGTTTGACTAACGATTTCACTCATTTATGTGAAATTGATATTAAAAATGTGAAGCTGGTTTTTAAATAATGCAAAACAGATGGTATCAAACTACAGAAGAGATATATTTTAATACATGCGAAACTATTTTTCTTCAAATATGTGTGTTTCAGTGATGAGTAGATGTGAAATATATATGACTTGTAGTAAAAAGATGTGAAATAGATTTCAATTTTATTGAGAACGTAAGATTGTTTATATCAAAACATCTGAAATCAATATCATCCAAAATATACGAAACAAATTGGTCCACTTGAAAAAGGTGAAGACGATATCTTACAAAATAGGAACTGGATTCTTACAAAATATGTGGAGCAGGTTGTAATAAAATTGTTTTCGCTCAGTTCAAAACACAGAGTTCACTCATTTCACTCGACTTCACCCATTTCTAAAAAAAACCTATGCTACTCATTTCTTAAAAGTAGAGAATGCGCAATACATTCAAAACAGGGATTTCATTCATATCAAAACACTTATTTCACTTAATTTGAAGGACTGAGTTCATTCAATTCAAAAACATAAGTTCACTCATTTCCAGTAAAGACGGAGTCCATTAGTTTAAAACAACATATTTCACTCATATCAAGATTTCACTCGTTTGAAAATAAAAAATGATTTCACTCATTTGAGAAAATCCAGTCTTTTGAAAAAAAAAATTCACTAAAAAAACTAAAACTAAAAGCAAGATTTCACTAAAATTAAAACTAGATTTCACTCATTGGTGTTGTTCGAAGCAGTTACCCACATGGTGGCACGCCGCTCTTCGCTGATAGATGTTGGTGTAGTTTTTTTTTATATAGTAGATAAATTTGGTTTCACCATGTATCTGTTGATTATTCATCTTATTTATTTTATTTCATGTAAGGAAATAATGGAAAAGTAGAAGTTAGTGTGTATAGGTAATTAATGAGTTCTGGAGTTTTTCGCATATCCAAACCAGAAAGGAGAGCAAAGTTCATCTGGATGTATACTCGAGAAGTAGGAGTTATGTGTGTAGCAGAACATAAGTGGAATCAAAATGGACGAGAGTATTCTTTATGTTGAAAACTTGAAAATAATAGAATGGTGAACTCTCCTACTTGCCGCATTTACAAATTTTTCCTCTTTCCAATTGAAGGAGACCATGTGGTCCAAAACAGTCTATTTGCACTATTATTGTCACCATGATGAAGATGTGAAGACAGCGGTACAATACTAGATCAACGATGGCGCACGTTGCCGCGCGCATATATTTTTTCGATGGAGAAATGAAACATGGAGGTTTAATTACATAATCACATATCATATTGTGCTAAGGTTGGCATGAAAATTAACAGTACCAAACCCACATTAAAGGTAGGTCAAAACTAATGTAGAACTATGAACTTCTATTTTTACAAAGTAGTAAACTATGTTAACGAAAGATGAGAAAAACATGGGTCAATAAACAAACAAAATAAATAAATAATCACAACTTGTAGAAGATATACAGGTGTGCAGTGCGCTAACAGGTTACATCAGAAGAAAATTTCCTCCACATTATAACTGAAACTAACAAAGGAGTATATTTAACAGGAGCTACTTATTGTTAAAATGGTGATGCTCATATTGTGTCCGGGGTTGAATACAAATTGAAGAGTCTTATGCAAGCTTGCTGACTCTCGGTTTGAAAATGTGCATTATGCTTTGTTAGTTTACTACTTTGCTTGTGTCAAAACATTCAAGGAACTTTAAATAATACAACATGAACTCAAAGTATGGCTGGAGAACAGGGAATCAAAATGTTGACATGATGACAAACATATCAATGCAGTATATTTCTTAAAATTAGCACATTATTAGTGTATAACAATGAATATAGCAGACATCTAAACTATCAAGTCGGACCATACCCATATAAACTGGAGGAGTGAGAATATTTTTATTTGTTTGATTCTACCCAAAAGTATCAAGAAAAAGAATCATCACCAAGCAATAATAATGGAGTATTCATCATCAATTACGAGACACGCTAATTTTTGGGGAAACAAGAAATTTGTGTGCAGCTACAAGATTACAGGAATAAATGTGTACCAAAGGTTCTTGAAGGTGGGCACATAGTTCCATAAATTTACAATGTTCTCGAACAATCTAACTATCGGCAAACAGCAACATAGTTAGATGTTCTTAATTTTTTTGCTAGCACCAATCTGAATCATTGATGAGATGATCACAAAGATTAAGAATATGATAGGTGGGGCGCAGAGTCCATGTCTATCTAGACCCCAGCTCAGAATCCTTGGATCTTTTTGACACAACCAAGAAGTAACCAGATTATATGTCCACCCTTCCAGTATTAGCAAAATAAGGCTGAGAGTATTCGTCAAGTATAGCTTCGATATGCTTCTCTAAATAAGCCTAGTACGATTCTTGAGCCCATCCAGTGTTCGAAAACAAAGGTATGACATCGGTCAAAGATAATAAAGTTCCAAACATCCTGATAACATCATAAAAACAGAGATGCATTGCTGATTCACCTGATAAAAATATGGAAACTAATGAATTGATACTTATCCTGGAAATGTGTGTATATTGTCACAAGAGGACCACAATCACAACATAGTAAGTATAATTACAATGGAAACTTAAACTGTGCAAGTGCATACAGAGATTTATCTCCCTGCTGCAGCTCGATAAGAAAGTTCTATTCTGTGTCTATAGTAATAACTATTTACAGTTTCGAAAGACCAACGGTTTATCTGGAAGAATTATTTCCTTTATCCACTTGTGCTCAACTATAAACGCATTATCAAGGACGTCCAACTACTGAATGGTGCATCTTATAGTTGTAAAACTGTATAGAGATGTCGACAATTTGTTTTTTTTAATAGATAGTTGGGTCCTATACTCACTAATTTTATGTGCCACATAAAGGGTATATTTATTAGTTCTTAGAAGCTAGATATTTGTGTTCATAAGGGAGAAAAATCATCCAAAACTAATTACTTCAGGTACATATAGCATTCACCTAGTTGATGGAGTAAAATAATCATCAAGCGCGGTTGTTAGACGGAATTCTCAAACATTAACAAAAATGAACAATAATAGTACCGGCGGGGCTTGAGAAACCTGAGCTTACTGAATCTGGACACAAGGATGAAGTGCCGATGTGCTTGTTGCAGAATTACATTATGCAGAAGCAAAAATGCATGCCATCAAAAATGGATAGATTGTCATTTATATACCATCTGCATTTTTGTTATTGAACAAATTAAAGGGATGTGTGTCCAGAATGCAAATTACTCCCTCTATAAAGAAATATAAGAGTGTTTAGATCACTTTGATCTAAACACTCTTATATTTCTTTACGGAGGAAGTAGTATACATGTACGTAATCACACAAATATCACGGTATTAGTCAAGTGCACGGTGTAGTGATATTAGGCCTGCAGCCCGCAGAAGCATTTGTTAAATTCTTTAAAAACGATTTTGAAATAACAATTGGCCTCTAGTTAGCAACTTCAAGGACGCTAGTTACAGAACATACCAGATTCAGTCATTCAGAGTTCTATCGGGATATGTACATACCGGAAGTTACCATGTGCCTTTCAAGCGGATGACTTCGCTGGAGAGGATGTCCACCTTGTCTGCATTGACCTCGGTGATCTTCGTGTCATCATCTACATGGCCGAGCTCAGCCTTATTTGGCCTCGGTGGTCATCAAAAGCTCGCGCATGAACCTCTCTAACTCCTCTGTCATGGTGAACATCATCTCCAAGTCCGCCACGTGCTGGCCGCGCACGCAGTCAACCTCCCTCTTGTTGGAACCGCAGCCCTCTCTCACTCTCGGCTAGAGGTAGAAGAAGACACAAGACACAAGAAATTCCGGGCCGACGCACGAACACCGCCGTGGGCGCACGCACGCCCAAATCTTTCCTCTCCTTTACAATGTCTACATGGCTGGCTCCAACTCAACACCCCAACACGAGCAGTACAGCAAAGGGCTTCTTATACCCAGGCTAGCACACAACGCAGCCCACCACTTCCCGGCCGTTGCCGCCACGATCTGCATGGCTGGCCATGCGCGCCTACGACGCGCTCAACGCGCACGACGCGGTCGCTCCATGCAGTTCGCCAACGACCTAGCTAGTCTATCGTGGCCGCCACGAGCCTGCCTCCTACACACATATGCACACACGTACACACACCTGCACACGCCCGGTCACCACAGACCTGGCACGTACGCGCACACGCCGGTTCATCACGGACCTAGCCTGGACGCTCACACTCGCCGGTCACCACGGACCTGAGCATGGCTTATCCCATCACCTCTGCCACCCCTCCCTCTTCTGCGCCTCTTCGTCGATGCCCTCCTCGGCCGGCCGGAACTTCTCGATCTCGATCGGTGGCCTCCTCGGCCCACCACTTGGCCTTCTCGATCTCAGTGCAGTGTCTTGAAGCATCTCGTGTATCTCATGGGCCACCCTCTTGGCCTCGTTGAACTCGCCCACGAGAAGGTCCTTCTCACCGACGAGGAAGTAAGCTAATCCTTCGCCTTCTTGAGGTCATTGTGCGTGGACACACAAGCCACGACTGCAGCTCGATATCCCTCTGTAGTTGCTTCTGCCGCAGTCACCTGCTTCGGACGTGACTGATTACCTTCTTTTGAGTTGATTTCCTTGCCCCCATAGAGGTTCAGTTCAGAGGGCTTGTATATGCATGTGTTCAGTTGGCTGAGAAAGCCGCCATGTTGGTCTTCGAGCATAAATAACTGTACGTATCAGCCATTATTTAGCACCTAAATTTCCAACACACACACCAAGGGGATCATACTTACCGCAGATAATCAATCATGTATGTACTATGTACTTTCATTAACATGTTTTCTAATAAAAACGGGATTAAGCAACTATATACTTCCCATTCAGGGTGGACACGGTCCGGGCCGATCCAGTCCCTGACTGAGCCACCGTTTTGACCGTCCGTCAGCGGACCGGACCGGACCGGACCGACTAGCTGGGCGGTCCTGATTTCAGGGCTCAGACCGACCGCCCTCCAGCCCGGGCTGGACCGAGAGGACCGGCCGTGCTCAACGTAGATGAGGGCACAACGCGCACGAGGGGTTGCCGGAGAGCGCAGGAAGAGGTGTAGGGCGCTCTATGGTTGAGATCGACGGTGGTGCACACATGGAAGCGACGGCGCCGGCCGGGGCGCCATTGTTAGCCATGAACCTTCGCGTTTTGGCTTCTTGGCAGTTTTTCTGTCGCATGCAAGTATTGTAGGGACGAGACTTGCCTGCTCCTTCCCCGTGCTCCCATCCGTGCTCCGTATGGGAAGGGAGCAGGCAAGCCGAATCCGTATTATAGGGCGTACATGAGCCTACGATTTTTTGTGTGCGGGCCTTGCCGTGACTAACGGATCAAATCTGACGTGAAGTAAGTCGTGGGATGGCGCCGTGATTACAGGATTTTCCTTTGGTTTTCTATTCGACTTGATAAAAGGAAACGAAAGCATGGGATGGGCGCATGATTATCGGATTCTGTCGTTAGTCGCTAGTAAAAAGGAAACGACAGCGAAGGGCTAGTCAAGAATGGCGCCGCGATTATCGGATCGAACGCCGGCACCTATTCTCTGTTTGACTGAATACAAGGAAAAAAGGGGAGCGCGTGATCTGGGTCTTCTTCTACCTCATTGCCCTCAATTGAGGGATGAGTACTTGATTCCAATGAACATCGGGGTGGGACACGGCCAGGGCGTCGCCGGTGGCCGTGACGAAGAAGAACGGCCTTGCAGCTTTGGTCCGCTCGGTCGGACCGGTCAAAGACCGGACCGGACGGAGAAAATTTCGGGCCGAAATTTAGTAACCGGACCGAACAAATTCTTCAGCGGGCCAGGACCGGGCGGTCCGGTCTAGAACGGGCCACGAGCGGGCCGAAAGGCCCGCTCGCTCTGTCCAGCCTGACTTCCCATGGTAGAAAGCTTCCTCTGCCTTCCAATAAAATCACTATATTCCCATCAAGTGTGCCTCTTAATGAGGGTGGCTACATTTATGACATCTACTTCGATTTGGAAGATATTGTGGAAGAAGGAGGTCCAATGGAAGGGGGAATTTTAGTGAGTAATCCCAGAAACATTGCCGCGAATGTTAGTGTTGCTGAAAAAAGACCTAGAGATAAGGCAAATGGAGATGATGAAGGATGCAGTAAATCTTCGAGAAATCAGCTACATGTAGATACAAGTGCAGCTTATGATGAAGATACACACAGGGAAGAAGTTATTTCTAGCCAGTATGAAGTTGACATGAACTTAATTGCTGAGAGAGAGACTAGGAAAAAACTGCTTGAGAAAAAAATGTCAAATGAGAAACTACTATCCGGAATAGAACAAGTTAATGCTGAATTCGCCAAAGACTCAGCTGTGCTGGAGGATTTTACTGATGATGTGGATTATCAAAAGAAGACGAATTTGATTGTACGCAAGACCCTGATGACTTTGCGAGGCGACTTGGCATTGGTACACAAAAAATTGGTGAGATCAATGAGGCAGTTGACAGAGAGATGCTTGGTGGTGATCCTGATGAAGTACAGAATGACGTTGATACAGAGAATGAAAAGCCTGTGTGTCTGAATTTGACTGCTGCACCTATGGGGAAAGATGGTGGTCTGGGGAAAAACCCTTGTGTGGTCATATCTGAAAATGCGTTACAAAACCCATTACCTGATATTGGCGGGGGAGTTGATGCTACCAAAATGAAACTCGTCGAGGCTGCTGCTAGAGTTCAAAAGGCTAAGGACAAAGCTGCTTCCGAGGAGGCAACAAGAAGAAGGAGTGACAGGAACAAGAGAAAAGATGAAGGACAAACTATGGATAAAGCTACGGAGATGGCTAGAAAGAAAAACCTCGAGATAACCCCAGGTGAGACCACAATACCTACTGTTTTAAATACTGTACCTAGCTTTATTTCCCATATTACTAGTTCTATTGGTGTTAGCTTAGGTAGAAGTCCTGAGGAAATAGAGCGATCTATTTCTATGATTAAGGAATTAGAAAAGTCTAGAAGTGATTTATTTACTGCCAGATTAAGGAAAGAGGATAGAAAAGATAATGATACTGAGTCAAAACTGGATAGTTTTGACCCTGATGCTATTAAGAACTTAGCTTCTAATTCTGATTCTGATTCCGAAGAGGATGAGGATCTAAGAGAGGAAATATTGATGTTATCTTCTCTGTTTAAACCTAAAAGAAAGGTCTGCACTGGTGCATTCAGTGTTAAACCAAAGGTTCGCTGTAATGTTGGTAATGATACCTGATTATATATAAAGTTTTTTTATGGCTGGTATTTTTTGGAATGCTAGAGGATTAGGGGAACCTGAAAAGAGAAGATTTCTCGCAGAAACTATCTCGGAGCATAAGCTAGAATTTGTTTGTATTCAAGAGACAAAAAATAGTGCGTTCCCTGACCCCTGGCTGGCTGGGGTTAGCGGCCGTTTCACCTTTATTTGGCTTTGGTAGCCATCTGTTGGTGCTTCGGGTGGCTTGCTTATGGGGGTTAGAGAAGATTTATTTGAAGTAGATACTTGTGTAGCTAGTAAATACTTGACTAGGATGACTCTTATGGATAAGAGGACGAGTTTGAAATGGAATCTGGTCAATGTCTATGGAGCTGCTCACTCCAGAGACAAAGAAGATTTTTTGATTGATTTTGTGCATATGCTTGGGTGTAATGATCATCCTTTTGTTGTTGGCGGTGATTTTAATATCATTAGGAGGAGCAAAGATAGGAACAAGGTCAAGAAGCTTCCTAAATGGTCTTTTTTTTCAATTCTATTATTGAGCATTGGGGCCTGAAGGAGCTTGAGCTTTTTGGGCGAAATTTTACTTGGTCGAATAACCAGATTGATCCCCTTTTTGTTAAGTTGGATAGGATCTTAGTTAGCCCTGCTTGGGAGTTAAAATTTCTACTAGTTACTGTCAGGACACTGGTTAGAGGTGTCTCTGACCATGCAGCCTTGCTTATGCATAACGGGGTTAAAACCGTTACAACTAATAAACCTTTTCGTTTTGAATTATGTTAGTTTACCAGAGATGATCTTGCTGCTGTAGTTAATAAAATTTGGCATTCTAATTTAAATGGCAAGGATAATTTGGCCATTTGGATGTAGAAAATGAGGAATTTGAGAAGATGCCTGAAAGGCTGGAATCTCAATGTGGAGGGGGCTTATAGGAAAAAGAGAAACACTCTAAGTTCTCAACTAGATGATCTTGATAAGAGATGTGAGCTAACTGGGTTATCAGTAGCTGACTATGAACTTAGGAAAGACCTTCAGCGTAGTTTGAATAAGATTTTGAGAGAGGAGGAAATCAAATGGTATCAGCGCTCTAAAGAGAGAGATCTCAGGGAAGGGAATAACATCACTAGATATTTTATGATTAAGGGGAGCGGTAGGAAAAGAAAGAACAAGATCTTTCGTTTTGTGCAGGATGGGGTTATTATCCAGGGTGATAAAGAGCTACTGGACTATGCTACCAAGTTCTATAAAGAGCTTTTTGGTCCTGTAGACCTGTTACCTATCTCCCTAAGTATTCCAGTTCCTACTTGTTTAGATATTAAAGATAAGAAAATCTTAACTGCTAGATTCTCCTTGGAAGAGATCAAGCTTGCTGTCTTCTCTATGAAACGCAACCGAGCGGCTGGCCCCGATGGAATGCCCGTTGAATTTTACCAAGTATTTTGGGATTTAATTTGTTCCGATCTACTTCAGCTGTTTAATGATTTTTTTGATGGCAAATTGGACCTCTCTAGGCTAAATTATGGTGTTGTTACATTGATTGCGAAAGGCCAGGGGGCTGATAAGATTCAAATGTATAGACCTATCTGTATGCTTAATGTTCCTTCTAAGATTTTTACCAAGGTTTTGAACACTAGAGCTATGTTAGTTGCGGACAAGACAGTGTCTAAGATCCAAACAGCGTTTATTAAAGGGCGTTATTTGTTGGATAATGTAGTAATGTTGCATGAGACCATGCACTATCTTCATAGAAACAAGCTCTCCGGTGTGCTTTTTAAAGTTGATTTTGAGAAAGCTTACGATAAAATTAACTGGGACTTTATGCTTTCGTGTTAGAAATGAAAGGGTTCCTGAAAAGTTTATTCAGTGGACCAAGTCAACCATTGTTGATGGGAAAGTCGCTATTACTTTAAATGATATGTTGGGTAATTATTTTACTACTAGAAAAGGTCTAAGGCAGGGGGATCCCTCCTCCCCCTTGCTGTTTAATATAGCTGCTGATGTCCTGGTGACCCTGGTTGGAAGGGCTCAGGGGCAAGGGTTTATAAAAGGTTTAGCCCCTCAGATTTATGAAGGTGGCCTTTCTGTTTTACAATATGCTGACGACACGATTTTTTGTTTTGAGGACGACTTGGAAGGAGCTAGGAATCTTAAAATCATCCTTTGTGTCTTTGAGAACTTGATTGGTCTAAAAATTAATTTTTTTAAAAGCGAGGTTTACTGCTTCGGTGAGGCGAAAGTAAGACAGGAGGAATATGCTCAGATCTTTACTTGCACAATTGGAACCTTTCCTTTTCGCTACCTGGGTATGCCTCTACACTATAAGAAACTTAGTAATAGCGTTTGGAAACCTACTGAGGAGAAATGTGAGAAGAAAGCAGCTACCTGGCAAGGGAGCTTGCTTCCTATGGGAGAGAGACTTATTCTAACTGAGACTTGCTTGAGTAGTGTTCCTAGTCACATGCTTTCCTTCTTTAGATTGCCTAAAGGTGTGGGTAAACGCTTTGATTTTTCCGAGCTCGTTTGGTTTGGCAAGAAAGGGAGGAGGCGGAAGTACCACCTGGTCAACTGGAATGATGTGTGCCAACCTAGGGACCAGGGAGGACTGGGGTTACTAATCTATATGTTAAAATGTTAGTCTTCTTTGTAAGTGGCTCTGGAGACTAGAAAATGAGGAGGGAACTGGCAGGAGTTGATTAGAGCAAAGTATCTCAAGAAGAAAACTTTGACTCAATGTGAATCATCTCCTAACAACGCCCACTTCTGGAATGGCTTAATGGAAGTTAAGAATATTTTCTATAGCTGTTGTCAGAAAATTGTGGGGGATGGTCGTAAAACTAGATGCAAACATGTTACTGTTGCGAAAGTATCTACCATGGAGTTTAATTGCATTAGGTTCAGAAGATGTTTATATGGGGAGACTCTTGATATGTGGAATAAGTTACTTGATATGTGTGGTCAGGTGATTTTGTCGGATAAGCCTGACAAAGTTAAATGGCTACTTACAAACTCCGTAGCTTCTCTGTTAAATCTCTCGTATCACTATCTTATAGCTAGACAGGTCGTTTTCCTTTTAATAAACTATGGAGGATGAAGATGCCTCTTAAAGTTAAGGCATTCTCTTGGTTAGTAATCAAAATAGGATTCGACCAAGGACAATCTGAATAAAAAGGCTGGAAAGGTGCTAAGTTTTGTGAATTTTGTGTCTGTGAAGAGAGTATGAATCATTCATTTTTCTCTTGTTTCTTAGCTAAGTTCCTGTGGAATATTGTGGGATGTGCTCTAGGGAGCCAGAGAGCTCCCATGTCTTTTTTTTTTGACTTATGCCAGAACTGGTTGTCTAGCTATACTGGCAAAGATAGAGTAGTTGTTTTATTGGTTATTGCTGCTCTCTTGTGGTCTATATGGAAAACAAGGAACAAATCCTGTTTTCAAACTGTCATGCCTAGAGATCCTACTGACATTATCTTTCTTGTTTGTTCCCTACTTGACTCGTGGAAAAATCTGCAGAAAAGAGGGGTGCAAAGCATGCTTCATCAGGTGTCTAGGCGTATTGTGAGGGTGACTCGTGATATCTTCAGAGGAGGGCATGGTTTGGCGCCGCATGGGAGAAGGATTTTGTGAAGCTAGTCGCTGGAAATGCTTGCTGGCTTCAAAGCATAATGTTAATTTGGTTATTGTCATTTAGTCTGTTGATACCCTTGTAGCTAGCGTAGCACTAGGCCCTTCCATGGCTAGTTTTGGACAGTTTAAAGCATCCTGATGTGGTGATATAATATCAGTGGTGTGATGATTAGGCTGGATAGGCTGGAGCATCATGTGGCTTCTAGATCAGTGATGTAATGGTGGTTTTGATGCCTTGTAAACAACTCCATTTTCATAATGAAAATGGGGGCCGTGTGGCCCGTTCGATCGAAAAAAGTGACATGGCAACTGCCCCTAGTGTGCTTTATAAGCAGGTGGCAACTCTCTTTTCTACCCGAGTTGCCATGTGTTTTTGCAGGTACACAGCAAGCGCCTAGTGTGCACGTAGCAGATGGCAACTCTCTTTTACCGAGTTGCCATGTGTTTTTGCATGGTACATGGCAACTGCCCCAACGTGCACGTACATGGAAACTGCCCTAACGTGCACGTAAGCAGATGGTAACTCTTCCTTTTTACATGGCAACTGCCCTAGCATGCTTGTGAGCACATGGCAACTCTCTCAACTGCCTAGTGTTAGTATGTGGCAACTCCTAAAGTTATGAAATCATGGCAACTACATTAGATCAGATCATACATGGCAACTGCAGTTGAGCAACCATGGCAACTGCGGTTGTCCGACATGGCAACCGTAGTTCGGCGACATGGCAACTGCAGTTAAACGAACATGGACGAGGGTCTGGACCATGGCAACTGCGGGCTCGCGCTGGGCGTCACGCTTCGGGTGCGGGACCAGGAGGGTACGAGGTTCGACATACAGGCGTGTGGGCGTTATCAACCGCCACACGCACGCAGCGTGAGAGGGTTCGGGAGGAAAAAAGATGTGTGTGGGCATTAGTTGTTTTGCCCAAACATAGATGTGTGGGCTGGTTGCTGTCCATGCCACACGAGGCGTGTGGCACAACTACCCGATACACCACACGTGTGGCAGTTATCGGGACCCTTTTGTAAAGGAGGAATATCTTGACTTGGGTCAACCACAACATTGGTTGGATATACAGTGGCACACTATGCGAAGGTAATGACTACCGAACTAAGAAAGAAATCACTCATATACACTCTTAACATGGGAAACGCGTTGTACCTCGAAATGCCCGATGCGCTCCACGGTAGGCAATGCGGTTTTTTGTCTTCCACCTCCCACCTACGTAGGTACCGGTGCGGACCCGTGAATACGATCAAGGGCATGTACAATGGTTGACAAAATAGTTTTACCTTAAGTTTTGCATGTAATTTTGAGATGGCAAAAGAAAATGTCTACAATGGGTCATCTCTTAGCCTTATCTTCAAGCTAAAATATGATGAGACATATTGTGCTAAGAGAGAAGACAAGTCTTTCTTATGATTTCTTTCTCCTCCAGATTGCATTTGGTTCTAAGTTGTAACAAGTTGGGATTGTATCACCAACATGTTGAGGACGCACACCTAGCCGCCGCCTCCAAAAACCCTAGCTTTCTGCCTCCCACCGGCGCCGGTGCCGGTCCATCCCGTCTCCGGTGGCCCTATGGCCATGGAGGCAGAGTGGATCTCGGCCCTTGCCGGTGGGAGGGCTTCGTTTTTAGATCTTTTTTCGAGCTTTGTTAGGGTTTGTGTCCTGCTCAGGAAGGCGAGATGGTGGCGGCTCCCTGAAGATGGAATAAAGGTCTCCCCGCCTAGCCCCTGTTCCGGTGATGCGTCTTGCATCGTTGGTGGGCGTGTGGAGTTGTGTCTCCGGCGGATCTGCCTTTCGTGGATTTGCTCGGATCTGTTCGTCGTTCGTCTTGGTTCGTGTGTTTTCAG
Organism: Aegilops longissima; assembly: GCA_021605205.1. Lineage (NCBI taxonomy): Eukaryota > Viridiplantae > Streptophyta > Magnoliopsida > Poales > Poaceae > Aegilops > Aegilops longissima. The sequence continues at coordinate 823,945,136 of CM038677.1, forward strand.
GTTGGATCCTTTTGATCTACACTCTTCATCTGCGGCGGTTGATGTTCTGATGTGTTGGTTCTACGGGGCCTTAGCACGACGACTTCCCGACTGTCTACTACAACAAGGTTTGTCCGGCTCCGGCGAGGGAGGGGCGATGACAGCGGCGCGCCTTCGGCTCGCTTCAGTGCTTGTAGTCGTCGCTAGGTGGTCTACGGTTCTGGATGTAATTTTTATTATTTCTAGTGTTCGTTGTACTACTATGATTGAAGATGAATAGATTGAAAGTTTTTCCGAGAAAAAAGATTTCTTTCTCCTCCACATCATCATTCATCCTATTTAGCATTGCTAAGATAAAGTCATTGTACATGCCCTAACTTCTCTCCCTACACAGCGCCCTGGTCGTTCTTTGACTTGTCGCTCTAATGGATTGGGTGCAAGGAGGCGATTCAATGGCGCCGGCGCTCGGCCCCCCGGGAACCTCTCCGGCAGACGGCGTTAGGTACGTATTGATCGGTTTTTTGTTTCCTCAATGCGATTCTGAATCCCCTTTCCATATGGATTCTGTGCCGGATCACAGATCCAACTCTGCTACACCGCAGGCGATCCATTCTTCGCAGGCACGCAGATCAATGGAGGAGGATCTAACGGGGTAGTCAAGCATCCCGGATATTGCACATGTCCCGGACGAGATGACATACTACAAATAAGATTTTTTCTATTTTGGGTGTTTCGGATCCAAATCAGTTGGATGTTAAATCCAATATTAAGCTCATGCATGTCCTCCTAAATATGTTCTCAATTGTTCAGTGCGCACCAATGAGGGGCGCGGATACACGTGCATAGGGCCCAGATTGTAATCCTGATGTACCTGCCGATCAATGATTCTGAAAACATTATAGCTGTGCCTGGATGGAAGAAAAGGTAATCATTCGTCGACACAAGACACCATTTCTACAGTACTTGATTATTCGTATGAATCGGCATGAAAAATTACAAGCGTGCAGTAAGTTTGTCAATAACCCTGTTATCTACGCTATTCGCTCCACAGTAAGGAGATTATTTTAATGGACTTTGTTAATTTCCACCCAGGCAGAAGTTAAGCAACAGATCCGCACAATTTTCCTTTCCTAATTTGCATGCATGCATTAGCTTCATCTTATTTATTTTTCTGGGCGTGTCCACTCTCTACTACTAGTAGTTAATTAGCAGCTACTAATCATATACATACAGACAAAATAAAATTGATGATGTCATCAAAGATTCTTCCCAATGCGAAAATTCAAAATATTTTGTAGCTCAAACCGTCGCTCCGATTGAAAAACCGTTTTCATATAAAAGATTCGTCGCGAGAAGATCATCGAAACAAGATCCCATATTAATATGTTTCGATGACTTTTTTTTCCGGTCAAAAGTTATCAGGCTCACGCTAAGTAAGGTATCACGTCTCTAGCTCATAAGTTACCATCTTGTTTATATAGAAATTACCCGGGCATAAAAATGGTCAACCAACCTTCTTTCAAGGTGCAAATGAACCCGAGAAAATAAATAGGTGATGTCATCCTAGATTTCCCCCTATTTCAATACTTCAAAATGTTTTGTAGCTCACCGTTGGTCTTAATTAAAATCCATTTTCACATAAAAGATTTGTTGCGACGAGACCTTCGAAACTAGATCCCATATTGATATGTCTCGACGACTAGTTTTCGGATCCAAAGTTACCGGGCCCATACTAAGTACGTTATCACGTATGTGATAACTAAGTTACATCTTATTTATGCTGAAATTATCGGGGGATAAAAATGATCCTTCTACCTTCTTCCCATGTGGAAATGAATTAGAGGACAAAAAAGTTGATGTCATCTTAGATTTTCCTCTATTTTAAAACTTCAAAATGTTTTGTAGTTCAAACCGCCGGTCCAGTCGAAAAACCATTTTCACATAAAAAATCCGTCCTGACGAGAGCCTCCAAACTAGATCGCATGTTGATATGTTACGACGACTTTTTTCAAATCAAAAGTTACCACTAAGGGGCTAAGTAATTTATCACGATTGTGCTACATATGTTACCATATTGCTTACACGGATATTACCGGGGCATAAACCTAGTTTCTCTAACCTCCTTATCATCTTAGGTTAAAGTTACAGCGGTGTTTGTGTGTGAGTTATCACGTATACAATGCCTATATTACCAAACTATTTACACAAATGTTATCGGGGTATGTTTTTAAACAACCCCATCGCCAAAGTAATCAAGACTGAGGCACATAAGTTTTCAGCAACCCCAAGCTGTAAGATTTTTTCTATTTTGGGTGTTTCGGATCCAAATCAGTTGGATGTTAAATCCAATATTAAGCTCATGCATGTCCTCCTAAATATGTTCTCAATTGTTGAGTGCGCACCAATGAGGGGCGCGGATACACGTGCATAGGGCCCAGATTGTAATCCTGATGTACCTGCCGATCAATGATTCTGAAAACATTATAGCTGTGCCTGGATGGAAGAAAAGGTAATCATTCGTCGACACAAGACACCATTTCTACAGTACTTGATTATTCGTATGAATCGGCATGAAAAATTACAAGCGTGCAGTAAGTTTGTCAATAACCCTGTTATCTACGCTATTCGTTCCACAGTAAGGGAGATTATTTTAATGGACTTTGTTAATTTCCACCCAGGCAGAAGTTAAGCAACAGATCCGCACAATTTTCCTTTCCTAATTTGCATGCATGCATTAGCTTCATCTTATTTATTTTTCTGGGCGTGTCCACTCTCTACTACTAGTAGTTAATTAGCAGCTACTAATCATATACATACAGACAAAATAAAATTGATGATGTCATCAAAGATTCTTCCCAATGCGAAAATTCAAAATATTTTGTAGCTCAAACCGTCGCTCCGATTGAAAAACCGTTTTCATATAAAAGATTCGTCGCGAGAAGATCATCGAAACAAGATCCCATATTAATATGTTTCGATGACTTTTTTTTCGGGTCAAAAGTTATCAGGCTCACGCTAAGTAAGGTATCACGTCTCTAGCTCATAAGTTACCATCTTGTTTATATAGAAATTACCCGGGCATAAAAATGGTCAACCAACCTTCTTTCAAGGTGCAAATGAACCCGAGAAAATAAATAGGTGATGTCATCCTAGATTTCCCCCTATTTCAATACTTCAAAATGTTTTGTAGCTCACCGTTGGTCTTAATTAAAATCCATTTTCACATAAAAGATTTGTTGCGACGAGACCTTCGAAACTAGATCCCATATTGATATGTCTCGACGACTAGTTTTCGGATCCAAAGTTACCGGGCCCATACTAAGTACGTTATCACGTATGTGATAACTAAGTTACATCTTATTTATGCTGAAATTATCGGGGATAAAATGATCCTTCTACCTTCTTCCCATGTGGAAATGAATTAGAGGACAAAAAGTTGATGTCATCTTAGATTTTCCTCTATTTTAAAACTTCAAAATGTTTTGTAGTTCAAACCGCCGGTCCATCGAAAAACCATTTTCACATAAAAATCCGTCTGACGAGAGCCTCCAAACTAGATCGCATGTTGATATGTTACTGACGACTTTTTCAAATCAAAAGTTACCACTAAGGGGCTAAGTAATTTATCACGATTGTGCTACATATGTTACCATATTGCTTACGGATATTACCGGGCATAAACCTAGTTTCTCTAACCTCCTTATCATCTTAGGTTAAAGTTACAGCGGTGTTTGTGTGTGAGTTATCACGTATACAATGCCTATATTACCAAACTATTTACACAAATGTTATCGGGGTATGTTTTTAAACAACCCCATCGCCAAAGTAATCAAGACTGAGGCACATAAGTTTTCAGCAACCCCAAGCTGTAAGATTTTTTCTATTTTGGGTGTTTCGGATCCAAATCAGTTGGATGTTAAATCCAATATTAAGCTCATGCATGTCCTCCTAAATATGTTCTCAATTGTTCAGTGCGCACCAATGAGGGGCGCGGATACACGTGCATAGGGCCCAGATTGTAATCCTGATGTACCTGCCGATCAATGATTCTGAAAACATTATAGCTGTGCCTGGATGGAAGAAAAGGTAATCATTCGTCGACACAAGGCACCATTTCTACAGTACTTGATTATTCGTATGAATCGGCATGAAAAATTACAAGCGTGCAGTAAGTTTGTCAATAACCCTGTTATCTACGCTATTCGTTCCACAGTAAGGGAGATTATTTTAATGGACTTTGTTAATTTCCACCCAGGCAGAAGTTAAGCAACAGATCCGCACAATTTTTCCTTTCCTAATTTGCATGCATGCATTAGCTTCATCTTATTTATTTTTTCTGGGCGTGTCCACTCTCTACTACTAGTAGTTAATTAGCAGCTACTAATCATATACATACAGACAAAATAAAATTGATGATGTCATCAAAGATTCTTCCCAATGCGAAAATTCAAAATATTTTGTAGCTCAAACCGTCGCTCCGATTGAAAAACCGTTTTCATATAAAAGATTCGTCGCGAGAAGATCTTCGAAACAAGATCCCATATTAATATGTTTCGATGACTTTTTTTTCGGGTTAAAAGTTATCAGGCTCACGCTAAGTAAGGTATCACGTCTCTAGCTCATAAGTTACCATCTTGTTTATATAGAAATTACCCGGGCATAAAAATGGTCAACCAACCTTCTTTCAAGGTGCAAATGAACCCGAGAAAATAAATAGGTGATGTCATCCTAGATTCCCCCCTATTTCAATACTTCAAAATGTTTTGTAGCTCACCGTTGGTCTTATTAAAAATCCATTTTCACATAAAAGATTTGTTGCGACGAGACCTTTGAAACTAGATCCCATATTGATATGTCTCAACGACTAGTTTTCGGATCCAAAGTTACCGGGCCCATACTAAGTACGTTATCACGTATGTGATAACTAAGTTACATCTTATTTATGCTGAAATTATCGGGGGATAAAAATGATCCTTCTACCTTCTTCCCATGTGGAAATGAATTAGAGGACAAAAAAGTTGATGTCATCTTAGATTTTCCTCTATTTTAAAACTTCAAAATGTTTTGTAGTTCAAACCGCCGGTCCAGTCGAAAAACCATTTTCACATAAAAAATCCGTCCTGACGAGAGCCTCCAAACTAGATCGCATGTTGATATGTTACGACGACTTTTTTCAAATCAAAAGTTACCACTAAGGGGCTAAGTAATTTATCACGATTGTGCTACATATGTTACCATATTGCTTACACGGATATTACCGGGGCATAAACCTAGTTTCTCTAACCTCCTTATCATCTTAGGTTAAAGTTACAGCGGTGTTTGTGTGTGAGTTATCACGTATACAATGCCTATATTACCAAACTATTTACACAAATGTTATCGGGGTATGTTTTTAAACAACCCCATCGCCAAAGTTATCAGGACTGAGGCACATAAGTTTTCAGCAACCCCAAGCTGTAAGATTTTTTCTATTTTGGGTGTTTCGGATCCAAATCAGTTGGATGTTAAATCCAATATTAAGCTCATGCATGTCCTCCTAAATATGTTCTCAATTGTTGAGTGCGCACCAATGAGGGGCGCGGATACACGTGCATAGAGCCCAGATTGTAATCCTGATGTACCTGTCGATCAATGATTCTGAAAACATTATAGTTGTGCCTGGATGGAAGAAAAGGTAATCATTCGTCGACACAAGACACCATTTCTACAGTACTTGATTATTTGTATGAATCAGCATGAAAAATTACAAGCGTGCAGTAAGTTTGTCAATAACCCTGTTATCTACGCTATTCGTTCCACAGTAAGGGAGATTATTTTAATGGACTTTGTTAATTTCCACCCAGGCAGAAGTTAAGCAACAGATCCGCACAATTTTCCCTTTCCTAATTTGCATGCATGCATTAGCTTCGTCTTATTTATTTTTTCTGGGCGTGTCCACTCTCTACTACTAGTAGTTAATTAGCAGCTACTAATCATATACATACAGACAAAACAAAATTGATGATGTCATCAAAGATTCTTCCCAATGCGAAAATTCAAAATATTTTGTAGCTCAAACCGTCGCTCCGATTGAAAAACCGTTTTCATATAAAAGATTAAATGGCGAGAAGATCTTCGAAACAAGATCCCATATTAATATGTTTCGATGACTTTTTTTTCCGGTCAAAAGTTATCAGGCTCACGCTAAGTAAGGTATCACGTCTCTAGCTCATAAGTTACCATCTTGTTTATATAGAAATTACCCGGGCATAAAAATGGTCAACCAACCTTCTTTCAAGGTGCAAATGAACCCGAGAAAATAAATAGGTGATGTCATCCTAGATTCCCCCCTATTTCAATACTTCAAAATGTTTTGTAGCTCACCGTTGGTCTTATTAAAATCCATTTTCACATAAAAGATTTGTTGACGAGACCTTGAAACTAGATCCCATATTGATATGTCTCAACGACTAGTTTTCGGATCCAAAGTTACCGGGCCCATACTAAGTACGTTATCACGTATGTGATAACTAAGTTACATCTTATTTATGCTGAAATTATCGGGGGATAAAAATGATCCTTCTACCTTCTTCCCATGTGGAAATGAATTAGAGTACAAAAAAGTTGATGTCATCTTAGATTTTCCTCTATTTTAAAACTTCAAAATGTTTTGTAGTTCAAACCGCCGGTCCAGTCGAAAAACCATTTTCACATAAAAAATCCGTCCTGACGAGAGCCTCCAAACTAGATCGCATGTTGATATGTTACGATGACTTTTTTCAAATCAAAAGTTACCACTAAGGGGCTAAGTAATTTATCACGATTGTGCTACATATGTTACCATATTGCTTACACGGATATTACCGGGGCATAAACCTAGTTTCTCTAACCTCCTTATCATCTTAGGTTAAAGTTACAGCGGTGTTTGTGTGTGAGTTATCACGTATACAATGCCTATATTACCAAACTATTTACACAAATGTTATCGGGGTATGTTTTTAAACAACCCCATCGCCAAAGTTATCAGGACTGAGGCACATAAGTTTTCAACAACCCCCCCTCCCCAAGTTATCAGGTCCGTGATGTGTGAGTTACCATGCTATTCGCATAAAAGTTACCAAGGGATATTTCATCAACCACCCTTGTCCACCCCCGACCGTGCAAAGTTACCAAGACAGGGGTACATAAGTTATCAGGTTTGCGATGAGTGAGTTACCATGCTATTAACATTAAAGTTGTCGCGGGTACATTTTATCACCCCCTTGCCAAAGTTATGAGCACCGAGGCACATAGGTTATCAGGTCTGCGATGTGTGAGTTACCATGCTATTGACGCAAAAGTTACCTAGGGATATTTCATCAACCCCTCCCCCCATGCCAAAAAGTTATCAAAGACCGAGGTACATAAGTTATCAGGTCTGTAATATGTGAGTTACCATGCTATTCAGATAAAAGTTATCAGGAGGATATTTCATCAACCACCCCTCCGCCCACCCCCACCCCACGCGCACGCCAAAGTAATCAGGACCGGGGTACATAAGTTATCAGGTATGTGATGTGTAAGTTACCATGCTATGCACAAGAAAGTTACCGGGAGTATATTTCATCAACCCCAACCCCCAACCCCCCCCCCCATCGTCTCATCCGAGGTAGTGGAGGGAGCAGCCCCACGCCTTCTTGATTGCGGGCGGCAACTCCTCCACGGCGAGACGGTGACGCTTGCATGCGGCAGGACTGGCTGCATGGCGGGAACGTCGGCTCCTCCTTGACCACGCGTCCAATATAGACGCCGCGGTGGTGCGGGGGCGAAGCTGGCTCCTCCTTCATGTGGCATCCGATCTGGGCGCCGCAGTTGTGCTGGGGCGAGGCCGACTCCTCCTTCCTAGGACAGAGCGGGGACGCCGGCTCGTGCTTCAAGCGGCGGCGCGGCGGGGACATGCTGTCTGGCTTGACTCATCGTTACATTGGCTTAATGGAATGCATTGCCTGGCTTGAATCTCATGCGTGCTCGGAAATGGAATGGTAACTGATATATGTGCGACACTTTTTCAACTGATTCTGTGTACGAGAGCTAAAATCAATGTTAGATTCCCTCCCGAGTGATGCTATACATACAATGGTTCCTGTCCAAATATACGTACGGTGTTGAGTTAAACATGCATCTTCACCGCTAGTTGTTATGATAGAAGAATGGAAAATTAATCATGGTCAATCACGTTCTAGTCATACTTGGGACGGAGCAAAAAGGTAGGCAAAAATATTTTTCGTTTTAGCACCATTGAAAGTTAGTGTCATAGCTAAATCGTGCATGAACAGTCCAGAGTACTTCCGATGCTGATTTCAAAGAAAACTCGTGCTAACCAAATCGCAGCAGGTGCCGTGGCCTGGTGGCTGTCAGCACTGGGATTCTACTCTCAGGTCGCAGGTTCGACTCCCACATGGCTGCCCTTTTTTGCGAGAATAGGAAAGGCAGAGTGGACGTGATCGAACGCTAAACACATCGTCCGGATTTTGCGAGAATAGGAAAGGCAGAGTGGACGTGATCGAACGCTAAATACATCGTCTGGATCTCTAGCTAACTGCCAGTCGGCAGGTATTTAGAATTTCTCGTATTTTAATACCACGGTAGTGTTCGGATATGGCATGTTCGTGGTTGTGCTAATTTTATTAGTGCTCATCAACAATATACAGTTAGTAGAGATGACTTGCTGGAACGATCTGATTGCTTATCCAGGATGCTAGTCTAGCCTGCAGAACAAATAGATCCAGGGCTAATCACCCTTCTAATGTGCGCCCAATGCCAAATTACATCCCGACATCCAAATAGCCTGTTCGCATAGCTGAAATCACATATTTACCTATGTTGAATCCATACAATGGCCGGTGGCGGGGCGCGCTGTGCCCTGGCGCTGGATTTTCCGGGCGGCGAAACTTCTGTCGTACCCTTGGCCCGGACATGCAGCTGATTCCGTGCCTCCTCTTGTACCAGCAACTCCCGCCTCCCGCTTAGATTTTGGTTCTCTCCATGCTCGGCCTAAGAGGAATCCCCCTCCCGCGCCGCCCAGCATGCTCCCAGAAATAAAGTAGGCGGACCATGGCCTAAGGTAGAATTGAGCATACTAATAACACGAGCGATATAACTATTAACTGAAAATCTTAAGGAAACGGCTGGCACATATCCCGATGTATATGGACATATAGGATATTCGAGCTAGGGTGCATGTGCTCAATTCTATGTTTTTGGTAGGGAGAGTGGCGGCTGGGCAACCCCATCATCTAGCGGGAATGAGAGGAATCCGGACATCAAACCCGGATCTGTCAACCGGAGCCGCTGCCGGACCAGCAGCAGGAAGCCGCACCGTCTCAACACGCCTTCTCTTGTCTCCATCTCACCTTCTCTCTTCCTCGTCTCTTCTTCCCAGGAGACCGAGCCTGCATGGACATGGAGCATCGCCGCCGCCGGCCTTTGCGCCGCTGCGCTGGATCCTGACCTGATCCGGCTCGCCCCGACGTCCGCCACTTCCCCGACGTTCCCCACCTCCCGGAGCCCTTCCGTTGTCGCCCTGCATCATGTCCCGACTGGATCGGGAGCCCGCCGCTCGATCTAAAGCCAAATGTGCACAGAGGGTTGATGAAAAATAATATTGAACCATTTTTTCTTCACTCACCGAAGATTGTGGATTAAATTAGTCAAAACACAGGGACTTTTGTGTAAAATTAGCAACGACGGTGAACGGATGGAAACAATACGTGTTTTATTAGTGGGTAAAGATAAAGATAAAGACTAGCAAGCAACGCTCCTTACTAAAAGAAATTCCTACTAAAGTGGTCCCCATCCATGACTAAGATAGCAAAACTCAAATGCCACCTGTTGCAGTTTTCTCGCTCCTTGGAACTGCAACTCTGTTGTACCTTGGTTTGTAAATACCAGACCACAACGACAACCCATAAGCAAGAACTTGATTTTTGAGGAAGCAAATCAGCCTGTGATGACTTTGATTTTTGTGAAGCAAAACAAATCAAGGCATTGACCTGTTTCGTCGACTATGAAATGGAGATCGATCTTCTGGGCCCAATCCGATCTATTGTACGGTGTACGTACCTTGATATATGCTCATGCACGTTCAAAAATGGCCTAGTGAGTGAAAGAGCGTACAAATCCCTCTCCAACAGAAAGATTCTCAAGGGCCAATTATTCCAGATCAAAAAACATCACTTGCTTCTCTCAAATGAGTAGAAGCTGCCTGATTAAGAACAATGCATGATAGAAGTTAGAACTGGAGACGATACTACCAATATTCAGCTTTTTATTCAGGTAAAGAAATATGCACATTTGGTCTCGATGTTAATGGGACATGACGACCTTGATCTCCAACTGTTGTCCGATGACCAGCGAAAGCCCACTGACGCTGAACACTCCATTCGTCCGGGGACTTGGTGCGGGCTTCCTTGAGCTCATCGCTGTTCACATGGACGGCTCGATCGGGAAGAGGAGCGGCTGATCAGGGAAGGCAGCAGCAGAAGAGGAGCAGCACAGCGGATCGGGAGGGCGGGTTGTGGCACCTAAAAAAATCTCTAACCTAGGCTCATGATACCGCGTTGATGTTAGAAGAATAGCAACTTGTATTATTAGAAGGTCAAAGCTAACATATATACATGAGGCCAAACACTCTTCCTGGATCTACAACTCTGTTGTACTTTGGCTTGTAAATACCAGATCACGTCGACAACCAATAAGCAAGAACTTGATTTTTGAGGAAGCAAACCAACCTGCCACAACGTTGATTTTGTGAAACAAAACAAATCAAGGTATTGACCAGTTTGCGAACCAACGCGTGGTTGGATGGTTAGGAAGACAGTGTTATTCCTAGCTCATCAGATTTCAAGTCCTGGTGTCCGCATTATTTTCTGGATTTATTTCAGGACTTTCGGCAATGTGCGTTCATTAGGACTCTTTGGAGGAGACGTTTCCATTGGCTACGAAGGTGTGTACATACGTGCGTTTATAGTGTGAGTGTATGTGCGTATATATATGAACGTTTGTGTCTGTACTGTATTAAAAAAATGGTATTGAGCTGTCTGAGGAAGTAAATCTATTTTATGAGTGAAAAAACGTAAAATTCCCTCTCCATAAGAAAGATGGTCAAAGCTCAAAGGAGCACTTTCAGATTAAATCATCAAACAAAGCACGATTTACTTCTCTTAAATGAGTCAGAAGCTTCTGACGGTACTGAATGACCAATTAAGAACAATGCATGAGAACTGGTAGGCGATACTACCAATTTACATTTTTTTTATTCAGATGAAGAACTGTGCATAAATGTCTCGATATTAATGGGACGTGACGAGCTTGATCTGGAACTGCTGTCCGATGACCAGCGACAGCCCACCGACGCTGAACACTCCATTCGTCCGGGACTTGGTGCCGGCTGCCTTGAGCTCAGCGCTGTTCACATAGACGGTGAACCCCCTTGGAGCCGACGGGAGCCCCATGAAGGCCACCTTGCCGATGACCAGAGTCCGGCTCGGCGCGTACGAGTTGTGCACCACATGTGAACTCACTGTGGTCGTGATGATGCCCTTTCTATCCTCCGTGTTGCAGCTAAACCTCACCAGCGTCCAGTTGCCTCCCACCCCTCCCATCTCCGGCGACTCGCCGTCATCCAAGAACAGCTCCCCGCTGGCAGTGCCATTCTCCGCGAGGGCCACAAGGAGGTGGAACTCGCTTTGGCGTGCGGCGGTCGTGGTAAGGCCCGGCTGCTGCAGTGGTAGTATGTTGCCGCCGGCCAGGTGCACGTTTGCCGAGTCCGCTGGCGCTGGGAGCGTCACTCGCTTGCCGGTCTGCAAGGAGATGGCGGGGGAGCGGCCGTGAAGACTAAACCACCGGCCGGCCGGGAAATAGGCATCGACGGTGGTAGCGCCTGGCTCTAACACCGGAGAGACAAGCACGCCACGGCCTAGCAGGAACTGCTTGTCCACGCCGTAGGTGTCGGCATCCTGAGGATAGGAGAAGAAGAGCGGGCGCGCTATGGGTGACCCCGTTGTGTGCGCCTCATACATGAGCGTGTAGATGTAGGGGAGCAGCCGGTACCGCATCCCCAACGCCTTCCTCGCCGACTGTGCCGTCGACTCCCACACGTAGAGCTCTCGCCGGGCAGTTGTCTTCTCTGCATGCGCCCTGGCAAACGGGTAGAATGCACCAAGCTGTATCCAGCGGCTGCAGAGCTCCTCGGTTGTGTTGCCGGTGAAGCCGCAGATGTCGGCGCCCATCATGGGGATGCCGAAGAGTCCAAAGCTGAGGATGGTGTTGATGGACTGTGCAAGCTGTTCCCACCGCCCATCATTGTCGCCGGTCCAGTGAGCGGTGTAGCGCCCCGAGCTAACAAACGTGGCGCGACTGAGCACGAAGGGGCGGCGCGCCGTGTCCTTGAGAAGAGCATCATGCGTGGCCCGCGACTCGAGGAGGCCGTAGAGGTTGTGCGCATCGTACTCCGTCACACCATTGAAGTGCACCGCGGAGACCGGCACGGTCTTGTTATTAAGGTTACGGTGAATGCCAGTGTTGTTGATGCGGTAGGGCGAGTCATCGTACTCGTTGAGCGGCTCCCAGTCCTTGAAGTTGGAGGGCTCGTTCATGTCGCACCACAGCCCGTCGGCGGGGATGGTTCGACGGAACCCCGAGATCTTCCGCGCCCAGTACTCAGCAGCGTGTGGGCTCATGAAGTCCGGGTAATAGGCCTCGCCTGGCCACACCCGGCCGACATAGTTGGTGCCATTTCGCTGGAGGAACAGACCCACGGACTCATTTTGCGGAGGCGCTGCTTCCTTTTTGATCGCCGGGTCTATGATGACCACGTATTTCTGGCTGTTATTGTGCAGCCGGTCCACAAACGGCCGGAGCAGATTGGCCGGGAAGTTGATCGGATCCAGCGTGAAATCCTGGCCGCCGTCCATGTAGTCGATGTCCGACCAAATCGACTCTAATGGAATCTTGGCCTTGGTGTAGCCCGCGACCACGCCCTCCAGGTCAGCCACATTCTTGTAGCCATACCTGGACTGGTGGAACCCTGCATTGCAAGAAATAGCGTATCAGGCGAGTACAACAGATTGATGTAAGCATGCACGGAGCTAGCAAGACGGTTGAGTACACGCACCGAATGACCAGTACGGCATGGGGGCAGGGCGACCGATGAGCTGGGTGTACTGGTCGACGACGGCGAGCGGGGAGGGGCCGGCGAAGAAGTAGAAGTCGAGCACGCCGCCGATCACCTTGTAGGTGATGTAGGACCCGCCGTACTTTATGTCCATCCCGTTGGTGTTGAGGAGCAGAACGCCGTGCGCAGCGCCGCCGGGGCGCACATCCATGTAGAATGGGTGTGAGCTGTAGAGGTTGATGTCCAGTATGTCGGCCCTCCCCACGTCCTCGTTCCAGATCGTGAACGTGTCGTTCTGTTGGAGCCGGAATCTCCGTTTTGTCTGCTCGCCCAGTCCGTACAAAGATTCCCCCCTGTCTGGCAGCGCGGACGTCACCTCCAGGTACCTGCAGTATAGTTCCATGCCCATCACCACTTATAGGCTACTTACGGATCAACTAGCTACGCCGTGTGTCTTGTATCATGTATTACGTACCGGTTCTTGAAGATGAGGACGGCGGAGGTGTCGAAGAGGACGTCGCCGGTGGAGCGGCGGGAGACGGTGAAGCGGAACGGGGCGGTGTGGATGGTGAAGGTCAGGTCTGAAGACGCGCTGGACATGGTGCTGTTGCTGGGCAAGGAAGCATTGCTCAAGCCCGAGAAATGTAGCAATACGTCCTCCGACGCCGGCACTGGACGCGGGATAACGTCCTGGGGGACCTCCCATCGTGAACGGTCGGCATCGGTGATGCGCACGTGGAGCCGGTTGTCCGTCTCTAGGCTACCATCAGTCATGTCAAAATTAAAATAGTGAGGGATTTGTACCTCTCTTGAAAGAAAAAAAAAACAAAACTCACGATCAAACACGCTTACCTTGCAGTCAGATTGAGCCGCTTGACATCAGGCCCGAACTCCGCCGTCCCGCCTACAAGTTTCAGCTTGGTTGACAGCACATTCCCTGACCCGGCGACCGACTCGACTTCATAGTTGGCGCCACAACGTTGGAGGCAGATGAGGATGGTGAGGAGTGCGAAAAGATCAACAAATGACGAGATGATCGTCATCAGATGATATGATGGGTGCTAACACAAGTGAGTGACATCAGCTATTGGATGCGTAGCTTTATATAGACTTGTCATCATCTCTAATGTTTAGAAAGTTTCAAATGTGTGCCTAAGATTATAAAATGAAGTTAAGACTTATCGCCGTCCGCAATCTGGCCTCCGTGCACGTCGTTGCCGTCCGCAATCGCGCCGTGATCTGGCCTCCGTGCACGTCATCGCCGTCCGCAATCACGCCTTGATCTGCCTTAATTAGGCACTTCCTAGAAAATCCCACGTTGATTACTACATAAAATCTAAAAATAGATGCCATTGATTTGGTGGGTCCGAATTATAACGGTCAGATCTAACGTTGAAATTCTCGTGTTAATGAGAGAATATTAGAAAATAAAGGTCATTGATTTGGTGGGTCTGATTTTAATGATTTAGATCTAACCTAGAATTATAATGGTTGAGATCTAATCAGAGAAAGTTTTGATTCAATCTTATAATCAGATAAAGTAGACCCTGATTTTTAAGGCCAGAAATATTACGATTCAGATATCTCTAATTATGGTTGGGATCTAATCAGAGAAAGTTTTGATTCAATCTCATATAATCAGATAAAAGAAGTAGACCCTGGTTTTTAAGGTAAGAAATATTACAATTCAGATCTCTCTAATTATGAGGATTGGTTGAGATCCATCCCACGTGACCTAAGCATAACCCCTGTCACCACGTACAGCTTCCTCGAATCTTCCCATAACGCTTCGTGATTAGCTAGAAATCCATTCATCTCTACTCCTAATGAAGCAGTTGGTAGTCTCCGCCGGTCAATTTTCGTCCCATCTTTACTGATTTTTTTTGGTCCTAAACAAATTTCGTAGATTAACCAGGGACAACCAGCGAACAAAAAATTGGACGACGCCCTAGCTCCCTCCACCCGTGGGTCGCCAGCTCCCTCGCGCCCCTGTTGCTCCCTCCTCGATCCCGATCTGGATCGAGGGGACGAGGAGCTCGTGCCTCCCGACGGCCGGCCTCCTCCTCGCCCCGCCGCTGCGTCTGGCGCCGCCACGGCCTCTGGAGCCAGGGAAGCCATGGCCTGAGCTCGGCCTCGAGGTCCCCGCCGCCGTCTCCTGCAGCTTCTGCCCCGCCGCCTCGCCGCCCGAGCTCGCCGTCGCACCAACCTTGGCGCCGCGCCGACGCCGGCTCTGGTCGCCTCCACCTCCGCGCTGTGAGGAACCCACCACGCGCGACAAGGCGAGGCGCCTCCTGGGCTCCGTCTATTTCCAGAGCGAGCGCCCGTGAATACCTAGCTAGCCGCCGCCGTCGTGACCGTTGCAGCCACCGCCAAGGTAAGGTGCTTTCTCAATCTCAATTTCCTTCCTTCCCCATCAAGGTTAATTTGGATGCGTACTTATGTGATTTTGGTGTTGCTCATTGGATTTGTATACGTGCGTACGTGTGTCTTCGATCTGCTTCATTTAGATACGTTGTTAAGTAATTCACATCTTCCCCATTACGATACGTGCATGATCTTGTCTTGTGCTCTTCTGCTCATTGGACTGATGCATGAAGGACAGGAGCTTGCGCAGAGTTTTTAGTAGAAGACGGCGTAAATTGTGGTATTGGCCGCAATCTGGAAGTTCTTCAGGTGAGTGACATGATTTAATTTGAAGAGGCACGAGTTAGGATGCAGTCACATATTTTTTAATGGTTTCTTCCTATTCCTTGTGATATTATCAAGATTTTCTAATTGAACTGAAGTTCTATAACCTTCCAGATCCAAATCCTGCTTCAGAAAGTGTATATGAAGCAAAGGTCTGCACCTACATGTTATCAGAAGTCAGGTCTTAGACAAGGTAATGTTTTTCTATCCGATGAACTAGACTAGGTAATGTTCGAACTTGGAAGTGATCAAATCATATGTTTTCAGGTTTGTCATTGTCCGTGGGTTCAATCTTTCCCCCTTTCTCTATTGACATACTTCTAGGAGCTGCAATGCTCAAATTGCCACGGATCTTAGACTGGTGTCAAGATGCTATTGATAAGATTTTGAATTGCATCAAACGGTTTCAGGTTTTTTCTTCAATTTCAGTTACGATGTTCATGTTCTACTTATAACCAGGTTTAAATATCGTACTGTTGTTTTCTGCTGTGTCATTTGTTCACATTCGTTCACATGAACATTACAGATTCAGCTACACATGAATTTGTGTTAGATCAATTGCAATTTTAATTATTTTGGCCTGGGATACCACTTCAACATTTTTGAAGTATAAGATATTCATTGTTATTACTCCAGTAAGATATCCCCCTTTGATAATATTGCCCTATTCCTTTTCCTTTTTTCAGGAAAGTGGAAGGAGTGATGAAGAACTAAAACATAGTTACAGTGGGCGTTTTTTATAGGAACAAAACTGAAGAATTTGACATTAACATAATTTTAGTACTAAATCAGGTGTCCCTGGTTTTGTTAGCATCAGGACATGTTGACCTAATTGTCCATGGTTACACTCATCTTCAAACGGCACAACTTGTTTTGCTGCACATCTTCTCTTACCATATGATGAACAGGTATTCTATGTTCCATCCCTTTCTTATTTCACACTGCATTAACAATGTTTTTTCAGTATGTGGATTTGCCTAACTTTGCCTTATAGATTATTGATTTTGTTACTGATGTGTACACAAACCCTGCCTAATTAATTTAGTCTACTATATCTAACCATATGAAATCTGAAAGTTGATTCGGACTACTTGCCTGGTGGTGTGGTACATTACCTCTGTTTTTTTAACTATGGGAGCAGAACGACGGCGCCGACATGGATGACTCGGAGCTCAACCTTGTCAAGGGCCGCGAGCAGCGGCGACTTTCTTTTCCACGAGAAGATGACCAAGGGCGCCATCGGCCACTTTGTCTTCGTCGTCGAAGAGTCCAAGCTCGTCTCCGCATCGGTTGCATTGGTGCCGATCAGGTGCTAATCTGAATCCTTGTCCAATTTCAAGTGGCCTATAAAAAAACGGGCCAATAGCTCCTGTGCGACGTTTTTGAGGTGAATTGGCAAGAGTGCGACGTAGTTCGAGCGAATGACTGTGGTGCGACACATTTGAGCAGGTAAATAGCCCACACACGACATGGCTGTTAAATGTGGTTAAATTGGTCGTCAACCAAGCCCGCCCGTTTATGTTAGGACATGTGGGTCCAACTTAATTGTTCCTCAAAACAGCTGACTGTGCCCTGCCGCCCGACCGTGCCGGGCCCGCCACTCTGCCCCCCTTCTTCTCCGGTGGCGGGGGATCTTGCATTCTCGATGGCGGCGGCGGAGCCCTCGTTCTCAACGGTGGCGGAGCCTTCGTCCTCAGAAAATGGTGAGTGAATTCAAACCCTAGTCGCCTTCCCGTTCCTCTCTCGGGCTCGTAGATCTCAGCTCGTTTCTTCTCTGTTTTCGCTATGGAATCGATAGGTTGTGAGGGAGCCCGTGGGCATACTGAGATGGAGCCGCCAGATTCAACTCGAATAGGTAATGCGCCTCTCCGATCCAATTTTGCATGCAATTAGGGGTGGCCTCGTCTGCTCTTTCTCACGGGCTCACACTGTCCGCCACTGACAGAGGGGATGCTGCCGCTCAGACCTTTGAATTGACAGTCAATTTCTTTCCATCAAAGGCAAAATTAGTTGATGGTAGCATACAAAACATTGAGAGAGACACAATTGTTAAATGGGAGGTTGAGTTTACAGAGATTGATCCACAAGTTCTACAGAACATGGGAGAGACGGCAGTGAAGAAATGGGTGGAAAAAATTGGGGAGAAAATTGTTTGGGGTCCAGAGCAAGAAGTATCACTGTTGCGGTTTGATGATTGGAAAGGAGAGTATGTTAGAATAGAAGATGGTGAACAGATTGTTGAAGAAATCGATCGGCAAAACGGCTGGACAAGCAAATGGGCTAATTTTTTTGCTGAGCTCGTTGATCTGAACATTTTTTCGAAGGTTTGATATGTGCCATCACAATTGGCTGCGCAGATGGTAGACGATGATTGGGCTACACAGAGGTCATTGATTCCCATGTGTACTGAACTTACAGTAATAGCCGAAGAGGGACATGTGACTGGAACTGAAACTGAAACTGCAGCAACTGTTGATTGGAATGTAGTTGAATTAGATGAGCCTACTGATTTGGTCACTGCACCAATGCCTGACATTGAGATGGCCAAACTTTTTGGCATTCCAGTTGATGACAGAGATAAGCAGGAGAAGGGCGAATCTAGTTTGCCTGCTAATGCTGATGAATAAGTAGATGGACAGTTGATGGAACAAGCTGCAGATGAAGTAGATGATGCACATGATGATGAGCTGGTGCATGTGTATGACAAAGAAAACCCTGTCATTGAAGTAGGCAAGTTGTTCCCAAGCATGAAGGAGTTTAGGATGTGTTTCAAGACTTATGCAGTCAAACATGAATTTGATGCTAAGACTGTTTGGACTGATAGAAAGAAGTTTTATGCGAGGTGCAGAGGATTTGATGGTAGTGTGAAGCCTTGCAAGTGGTACATATCTGCTAGACTGCAACCTGATGGAAGTACTGTCAGGGTTAATCAAATCCCCAATCAACATACTTGTATTACAAGTTCACAGACAGTATCAACCATGACATCACAACTTTGGGTTGCAGAAAAGATCACCCCAATTTTAGCCAAAACACCAAACACTACTGCCAAAAAACTCAAAGTAGACTTGGAAAAGATGTACCCCATCAAACTGAAATATACCACAGTGTGGAAGGCAAAACAAAGGGCAATGAAAAATTTATATGGTGATTGGGCAAATACATTTAGGATGCTTTACAACTTCAAAGCAGAGGTGGAAAAGAGGTCACCTGGCAGTGTTGTGGAGATAGATACAGAGGTATCACCCTCAGGTGAAGTCAAGTTCTCCAAGTTTTTTATGGCTTTGAAGCCTTGCATCGATGGGTTCAAAGCAGGGTGTCGTCCATATTTGAGCATAGACTCATCATTTTTGACAGGCAAGTGGAATGGTCAGTTGGCAGCATGCAATGCTCTAGATGGACACAACTGGATGTTTCCTATTGCCGTTGGCTTGTTTCAGTCAGAAACAGAGGCTTCATGGACATGGTTCATGATCCAGTTGAAAAGGTGCCTAGGGCCAGTGTCACCTTTGGCTATACACATAGATGCATGTAAGGGGCTTGAAAATTCAGTGAAAAATGTTTTCCCACATGCTGAGCAGAGGGAGTGCTTCGGTCATTTGTGGATGAATTTGATCAAAAAATTTAGAGGAGAAGAATTTGGGCGCATGTGGCCAGCAGCAAGATCTTACACTAGACAGACACACAAATATCATCTTGATAAGATAATGGCAGCATGTGACGAGTTTGGTCCATGGCTGAACACCTACCATTCTTTGTTATGGTACAGGTCAGCATTCAACACTGCCATCAAGTGTGACCACATCAACAACAATTTGGCAGAGAGTTTCAACAACAAGGTGAAGGAGTTAAAAGATTTGCCTGTGCATGACATGGTTGACCAAATCAGGATCATGCTCATGCGGCTGTGGGAATTGAGAAGAAGGATAGGTGATTGTCTACAAGGTGATAAGCTTCCAGCAGTGGTACAACAGGTGGTCAATAGGAGCAGAAATCTTTCACATTTGTTTGTTGAAAAATCTTCACCTTGGGGTGCTGAAGTTAGAGATAACAAAACTGGAAGGAGACATGTTGTTAACACTGAATTGCATGATTGCACTTGCCTCGAGTGGCAACACACTGGTAAACCATGTGAGCATGCCATTCTCTTCTTAGCATCCCAACCGAAGATAAACATGCACCCATATTTGCATGAATATTATTCGGTAGCAAGATTCAAAGCTGCATATGCTACTCCAATTCCAGCACTTACAGATCAGTCTCAGTGGCCTGAAGTGGACATTGAATTTTCCATGTGTCCTCCCTTGACAAAAAGAAAGGCTGGCAGGCCTAAACAGAGTAGATTCAAGGCATGGTTTGAGAAAGGTGGGAGTAGTAAGAAGGGAAAGAAAGATGGAAAGCCAAAAAGGGCCCAAAAAGGTAACAAAAATAGATGCAAGTTGTGCCAGGAACTTGGGCACAGAGTGGGATCTGTCAAATGCCGTTACACTCCTGATAAGCCAAAGTATGTTCTTGTTTATTTGTCTGTGTTTTGATTTGGTGCTTTTTTCTAATTACTATATGTATAACATTTTCCCAATGGCCAGGAGGAAGCGAGCAAGTCAACCCCTTGTTGTTGAACAGTGTTGGCCAACAAAAAAAGCAAGAGTCAGTGGCGGTAGAAAGAGGAGAAGTGTGCCTGAGCCTGAGCAGACTGAAGAAAATCCTGCTGCAGTCAACATTCAAACTGAAGAAACTGCTCTCGAGGTTGAAACTGAACCTGAGCGTGTCGAGGTTCAGACTGAAGAAACCCATGTTGAGGTACACACCGAAGAAACTGCTCTCGAGGTTGAAACTGAACCTGAGCGTGTCGAGGTTCAGACTGAAGAAACCCATGTTGAGGTACACACCGAAGAAACTGAAACTGCTGTCAACATTGAGACGGAAGACACTGATCATGAGGGTGTTGGCGAGGTGTTGAAAAGACCAGTGAAGAAAACCAAGATGATCAGTGAACTTGTGTGTGTAGTAGAACCAAAACAAGAAGTGCTAAAGGCGAAGAAGGGCACGCGACGTGGTAGGAAGAGGTAGAACAGAGAACAGTTTGAAAATTTGGGGCATGTAATAATATTTGTAACTTGATGCGATTGGTAGTCACTATGTATCCCGTATTTCTATTCGAACTTGTTTGTTGGTACCTACCAGCCAAATAAAATTAATTTAAATTCAAATTTGGGCTCAAATTTGAATTAGGGATGGGGTTTTGATATTTTAATGCTATCTAAACTACCTCAACTGAAATTATGTTTGCTTGCTGATCATTCCGAGCCCTTTTGGTAAGTTGAACTCATAGTCATGAAAAGTGTGTCTCAAATGACCTCCAAAGGTAGGGTAAACGGCCTCATATTTAAGCAAGTTTTTTTGGCACCTTGTCTAAACCAGCCAAATAATTTTTCTACACATCTATTCTACCTATATAGTGTACATCTAAAGTCTCACTATTTATTGAATTAATTTTCTATTATTTTCTTTTTTTTGAGAAAACAAGGTTTAATAGAAAATTATATATAAAACAAGCTTAAAACATGAAAATGAGAAAAGTAAGTTAAGATCTTTCTTAGTCAATCCAAAATGAAGTTTTGGTGAGGTTTACACACTTTTCATTTTCAAAACCCCACCTACTCTCTCGGGTGCCCACTACTCTCATCCTTGAACTCCATACTACATTGTTCGAGGAGTGACAATTTTGTGAAGGAATTTTCGTAAAAATGTATGTAAACCATATTTATATTTTTTTCTCGTTACTACACGACATAATAAGACTATGTGCTTAAGTTTTATATATTTTGATTTTTTTGAATTAGTTATGCTCAACCCTAATCAGCCAAAACCCTCAAAACCCTCCCAAAACCCTCAAAACCCCGACACTACCGGGCCGTCGATCGTTGCGTGGGACGGTTGAGATCAGCGCTAGGGTTAGCTACAGTGTGCATCGATCCGCATGAGACGCGCTGATTGGTTGAATCGGTGGGGTTTGGATCCGCCTCTCGTTGGGGCATCGGACCGTTCATTTGAATCCAACGACAAGAGTTGACGCGTGCATGGACCAAGCCTCACGCAGTGCCCTTTCCATCATTGCATGCGTGCTCGAGCCTACCCGCAGCATGCATGCCCAGCCGCAGAACCGCGCCCGTGCGTTGCATGCGGGCCCGTTGCATGCATGCCCTCGACGTAGCCCCGCTCCGCCACCCCTATCAACGCAGAAGCTGTCGATGCCTACCATTAGAAGTAATGCATCGTCGCATCAAAGCATGCACCCGCCACAATGCAGCAGCCCGATGAAGACAACCAAAAGCCAACGCTGCATGGCGGTTGTACATGGCGTGCTCCTCTTTGAGGACGCACATCTGGCATGGGTATCGGGCATCGATGTGGGTATCGATGCAGTTCAAACAGCGTGCTGCCCATTACAAGAAGGGCAAATGAAGGCGCCCATTATTGTCACTTGTCACGACTCCCATCCACGGGCCCCCATCGACCGAACGTTGCCCTCTAGCGGGCACTAGCAAGAATGGGCTAGGGCATGAATGCACGGGCGGCACACGCAAAGAACCCGGGCAGGCGTGTCCCTTGACCCACGACGGCACAGACGCGCGTCGTGAGCCCGTCCCCTTGACCCGCGACCAAAGGGCATGAAGGATCACAACCCGTTTCCCACGCTCCCACCAAACGCCGCCACCCCCTCGTGTACACACTTTCATGGGGCGCCACGCCCCCACCAAACGCCGCCCGCCCATTAATTCTACGGGGTGAAACCATGTCGCACTTGGGCTATTTAAGCCGGGCACTATCGTCTTCCTCTCCCTCCTCATCCACACCCCATCCGCCTCCTCTGCCCTCCTTCTTCCTTCTTCTCCAGCAAACCCGATCGAGCCCTTGAGCCACCTCGCCACCATGCAGTACACCGGCCCCACCTACCGCTTCCCCCCAACCGTGCCGGAAAGGCTCTACCCGGACAGAGTGTATGTAGAGAGAACCCTTAGGGTTTGGGCGATCTCGAGGTGGAGGGCGCAAGGAGTTAACGGAGTTCTTCCTTGGGGCGGCTTCCGCCACCTCCCCGCTGCTCTCCTCGGATGTACCATCTTGAGGAGGTCAACCACAACGGCATTGTGGTTGGGCTCCTCGCCACGCTCACTAATCCTTTCGATGCTTTCCATCTCCTCGGGAAGCGATTGGGTTGGTTGTGAGTTCATAGCTTTCACAACCTACAATATCTACACCGACTTCAACGGCATCTTCCCCAACAACGGCGTTATGCACACGCTCCCATACCCCATCAACAATGGGGGGGGAGGAGTGAAGGGCGGCGCCCGGAGGAGCGAGGTGGCCCCGGAGGAGGAGGAGGAGAAGAACCCGAAGAACCCGCGTTTGGTGCCCCCTTATCTATCTAGCGAGATCTATCATATTAGTTTTTTTAAGTTGTAATCGTTAAGCTACTATTATTAAGTTTTATTAGTACTTTAAGTTGTAAGGCTATCGTGGAACTATGGGTTGGAATCTTTATGCTTCTATATAATCGTTATGCTACTATATATATTGTGTGTTTCGTGCTATTTTTTGTGGATTGCTATGGGTTGTTTTTGCTTATTATTCGTGTATTGCTATGGGTTGCCACGGGCCCAGATTTCTAGACCCCAGTCACCACACGAGCGCCCTCACCACACACACCATCTTCAAAATATTGGCCAAACCATGGACATGCAACTAGGAGCCCCATGCAAACCCACTATGGACATGGGAGGAAATGCAAACTAATTTACTTCGGGCACTTCATGCAAGCATGCAACTCATTTAGTTCATGGAACCGTAGACATGCATTAGTTTTGGGCAAAAAATGATCCATCACAAAATTTAGTGCAAGAAAAAGGCCAAAATTGAAACAAGTAACATTTTATTGGGCCCCATTTTATTTGCCGAAGTGAGAGGTGGGCGGGCTGGTGCCCCTACGCGGGTGGGCTGGTCACGGCCCAACATCTATTCAGCAGCCCAATTTTGTATTTTACTAGAAACTGAATTTGGTGTGTACTCTTATAACTGAAGAACAAAAACAGAGGAAACAGAGCATGAACACTGAATAATTTGTGTTCCAAATTGCTGCTTCAATTCAGATACATAACTTGGCATGGCGCACAGATCACATCCTCTACCCTGACAGGCCTAAATGCCCATTTTAATGATGGATGAACAACAAATAAAACAAAAACAGAGCAATGATACAACAATAGAACCCCCCTGCCATGATATTTGCTTGCTTCTGCAAATCGATCATCTGCATTAGATGTTTCTTGATCTTCTTCAGTTCCTCGGTCAGTTCGGACTCGCATGCAGTTCAGCATTTGCGCATACATCGCCATCGGCACGACTCTGCCCGCCCTCCGCCCGAGCTCCCGTATTCTCCACAGCAATCGGCGGCATCCCGCCCAAATTGAGCTCCAGGTTGCGCCACACTCGAATCAACGTAGCCCTCAAACTGAATCCTATCAACATATTCATCAATCCACTCAAATGGTAACATTTCTTCAAGATCTGAAAAGAACAACATGAACCCTAAATCCCAAATTCGAGAAGAAAAACAAAATATGGAGAAATCAGAGCAAAAGAAAGCGAAAGAACGGGCTAAGAACTAAGATCTAACCTTGCCATCCCTTCCTGTCATTGGTTTGCTCAAGCATTTCACAAATTCGCCTAAGATTGCCATTGCCATCCCTCTTAGTGACCAACCGCTTAAGAGGGTCAGGCGTGGGCAGTCAGGCACCTTGTGAGCAGCACTGGTCCATACTGTCGCCATTTTGAGTCTTGCGCGGAGGAGGTAGACATTTGCGCTAGGTCGCAGGAGAAGAGAAAGATTGGGGAAAGGGGATGAATGGTCGGCGGCGGGCGGACGGGCACGGGCGCTCGTCTCTTCTAGCTGCGAGGAGGTGGGTCCCGCGAATAGACAAGTGGTTGGTCCCGCGCTTGCGTGGATAAGTGGTGGGTCCAGCCCCCAACAGGTAACGAGGGCATCAGTTGAGTTTAACAACCATGTCGTGTGTGGGCTATTTACCTGCTCAAATGTGTCGCACCACAGCCATTCGCTCAAACTACGTCGCACTCTTGCCAATTCACCTCAAAAACGTCGCATAGGAGCTATTGGCCCAAAAAAAACCAGGGTTGAACGCACATTACCATCACACTGCCATTTAGTTTTCATTGGTACGCAATACTATGGTTACAATTATTTTTGGCCATTTTGTCTTTGTCTTTGTCCATGGTCAGGTCATGGTTTTTAGGCTTGATTGTTATGAGTCAGTAAGGTTAGAATGACCGGTAATGGTTTAACTAATCACGCCTGCATGTTTTTAGTATCACTAATTCTTCCAAATCCCATCTAAAGGAAAGAAAACTACCTGATGTATTACTAACACTTCTATAGGCATACTAGCCCTGGATTTATGAGTGACAACTCCAGTATAGTTGAGGGGTGCCTATTGGTGGTCTTTCTATAGCAGCATTAAATGGATGACTACTAGCAGTACCATTGTCTCTGTCAATTTTGTACTTGCCATAGAAAGATGACCCCTATTCTCTATACATACCTGAGAATATTGTGGTGTTAGGAGATTAGCTTTTACTTCTTTCCATTGATTGCTACAGATTTTGAGAGAACACTGTTGTCCACGTTTATATCATATACTTCCAAATTATAAAGCGTTCTTGTTATATGTAAGTTACCTGTTATCCACACAATGCAAGTAGTGGTTCAGAACTACAGAGAAAGGAAGCACCAATAATTTGTTTCTTCATTTCTTGTTGGTGATAAAAATGGATTTTGCTTTGCGATGATCCTGTGTAGGTGCCTTTGTCTCTATCAAATATTAGGGGTAATGACTTTTCTGTGCTGGATCAACATGCAGAACTTGCGCCCACCTTGAGGCCATTAATCTAGGGAAGTCAATTTCAGTATATTCAGGACATAGCCAGTAGCTTAGCAATTTCCACGACTATGTTTTGTTTAAAATAAAGTTGTATGCAGAATATGCATGATGCTCTATTTTGTCATCCAGTTGCAATGCACGGGAACCTTCGATTTGATTCAGTTTTATCTTCTACTGCACATAGGGAAATATGGACACTGGATGAGCCTGTTATACAATACAGTCGTGCACCTCTATCGCGTCGAGAAGGACAGGAATTCTCAGGAGAGTTTTCTCCCTTTCGCAGGATACGTGAGACTGTGCGACGTCCGCTGGACAAAGCGGTTGGACTATTTGAGACCGCTTGACATGATGTGGTTGGTCCGGCGCCGTTTTGTGGGTTTTCTTCACGGGACGGCGCAGCGGCTTAGTGGGCTGTCCCCCCACACGCACACACACAGTTGCATCCTTACCCCTGACCCATTGATTCTTCCCCGTTTGCTTTGAATTTGATGTTCAACTGTAGGACTGAATTTTGAAGTTTGTCTTGGTTTATCTTGAATTCCCTCTGACCCCTAATCATCTGTGTGTAGTAGAACTACTTGTCCTTCCCATACCTCCACTAACTTTTTTCTTACTATATCATAGTTGTTTGATTATTGGCAAATAAAACAACAATTATTTACCTTATCCTTTTTTATCTGCAGATTGGTCTAGCAACATAGAGAGGAAGCTGCAAAGAAGCTCCAAGTGGATGTAGAGGTACATGTATCTGTGATTTTAGGACCACTACAGCCAAAGTTTTCATGAAAACTGCAGGGTTGCTTAAGAGGAACAAACAGTTCTTAAGTTCATTACATTAGAGTGGCTGCTCAGCTGTAAATTAGTAATACATGCACATAGAGACTAATCTGCTATGTTCAGTAGTAATACATCAATTAAGTTCAGTACATGGTTCGTGTATTGCATATGATGGTTCAGATATGGTTTATTCCATTCAGGCTATTTTGCTATGTTGTGATGAGTTTGGGCATTTGGATGAAGAGAGCAAATCGATTATGGAGAAGAATTTTTGTGTGCCGTGGATTTACCATTGATGATTTAGACTTT
This sequence comes from Aegilops longissima, assembly GCA_021605205.1. NCBI lineage: Eukaryota > Viridiplantae > Streptophyta > Magnoliopsida > Poales > Poaceae > Aegilops > Aegilops longissima. Next base: position 823,971,977 of record CM038677.1, read on the forward strand.
AGTCTGCATCATCATTGTAGTATTATATTACTAAACACTTGATTTTTCTTCATTTAGACATTTCTTTTTGGTAGGCACACCTATGTCAACATATTGTGCCCTCCTTAAATTCAGTTACAAGTACTTATGTGTGTGTGATGTTGCCTTCTCTTATGATGTGCTCATAGGCCAAAGTGATTTCTCCTCTCTTTATCTGTAAAACTATAACCCAACATTCTTGGCCGCCCACCCCTGTTTGACTTGGTCTATATGGCAGTGTGCAGAAAGCCTGAGCCCAAGAAAACTCCATTGTGGCTCACTGATTCTGCTGATAAGTCGTATAAAAAGAGTCATGTGCTATCTATTTATTATTATTATTATAAGTTCATCGCTACCACTTTTACTTCTCTTTATTGTTTTATGTGCCTTTGTATAATATGCTATTATAGGATATTTTCTTGTTCCAATCAAATCCATAATATAGTTCATCCTTACTAAATAGTAGTGTCTACTTAACTAATCTGTACTAAGATCTGGTGGCTTTGGTAGTTTCATCACTATCTTGCACTTCTTATATATAGGGTCTCTTTAGGAACTTCTAAATTTTTATTTTGTCATTAGTGGTGTGGTGTGTCTGGTTAAATTGGTGTTACTAATAGCTTTCTTTCAGTTTTCTCTTCAATTTCAGCTTGTGGAATTTGAGGAGAATCTGTGCACCAGCATCCGACTCCTTGATGTTGCTCTGATCATATTGTGTAAATATATTTCTAATAAAGCAATCGCCCGGTGATGTACATGTTAGAAATAACAAGATGTAATCATCAAGTGTGAGAGATGGCAACATCATGATGGGATGGTATGTACTGTTGTGCTCATCCATAGGTTAGTCTTTCATTCTCTTGCAGCCAGTATGTTTTTTGTTATGCAAACAATTAGGAAATATCTAATTTCTATGGTTGGCAGGGGGAGCTCAAGGTCATGGCGGGGCTTCGATTTTTCTTGTAGAAAAGAGAGACATAGGAGGATCCAGGGAGGAGGAGAGGTAGGAGAAGAAGGACGGGGAAGTAGGAAGGGTGCAGTAGGGGTGAGTGTGCTTCCGCCTGCCACGCCCAAGGCTTGATCTGCCGCCGCCTCTCCTCTACCCATGCTGTCTGTGACACGTCAGATCCCCAGCTGCCGTCACTTCTCCTCTGCCCATGGGCCATGGCTGTTTTAATGCATCAAATCCGTAAGCTTCCAGTTGCATCTCCATCTCTTGCAGATTGATTTACAATTGGGACCTCTAATGATAGTGCCGTCCCTAACAAAGACTACAGATCGATCTGCTGTAACATTGGTTGGGTGTTCTCTTCTCGACTCTACCAACACTCTGGAGTTACAAGCAATTGCATCAGGTTTATATATCTATGTTCTTTTTTTTTGCTTTGAGCTGCTTTGGTTTTATTGGTAAACGGGGAGAGGCTTGTGAGCTGTCAGCACATCTTGGCCACAACTGATTTACAAAAAGACGAATAGACATGCAGACTAAGCTCCATTGCAAAGGGATTTTGTTAGTACATGCCATGTTTATGCTCACTGTTGAATAGTCTGTATACAACTATTTATGCAATACTTGGACCACAGGAGCAATTCATTCTATATATTTTGCTGGGGGTTGTGCCTTGCAGTCAATTTATAGAAGGGTAAGATGTATCGCAATATCTTTGACTTGCATTCTCTGTGATGTCAAGTAAGAAAATAGAATATATACTCTTTGAATTATCTTTTCTTTTTTTCGATGTCTCTATCTTACTTATATAATCCAATTGGCATTCGATAGAGTTTCTGTTGATGAAACATTTGTTTTGTGATGTGAGGAGGTTCTATTTGTGACTTTGCAATCAATATTCGTAGATACGGTTCGTAGATCATGATATCTGCACAATCTCAATCTACTTCCTGTTACCATATATTGTATTAATGGGTTGTGTCAGGGTTATTTTATGCTGGGTTGTTGATCTACATTACGGTTTAATTCTTACACGAATTAATGTTGACTCGATTCCCTGTAGTAGGTTGAGAGGCTTCTCCTCTCATGATTTACTCTGATTAGTTTGCTTGGCTCCATGCTCCTCATGATTTCTTTGAATTTTTCTGTAGGAGCTCGGTCAAAAATCACCTAAGAAAAATATTTCATTCTTCTCTACAAGGGTTGCATGTGGAATTTAAGGAGAATCTGTGCACCAGCATCCAACTCCTTGATGTTGCTCTGATCATATTGTGTAAATATATTTCTAATAAAGCAATGGCCCGATGGTGTACATGTTAGAAATAACAAGATGTAATCATCAAGTGTGAGAGATGGCAACATCATGATGGGATGGTATGTACTGTTGTGCTCATCAATAAAGTTAGATCACTTTTATGTCTGAGAGTCGATTTTTTTTGTGCGTTAGATGGATTGACAAGTACCGAAGATTGATGCAAGCAAAACTAAAACCTGTCCATGGATTACCTTCAGTCCCGCATTCCAATCAACAACATTGAGCCGAGCGAGCGCGCGGGTGGCGCAAGAGGCAATGGGCAGCCGGTGGAGACTGAGTGGTGAGCCGCGGTGGCGAGGTCGAGAGGTTGGCACCAGCGGCAATTACCGTGACGGGCGAGCGGACGGGGCGAGTAGGTGTCACGATTGCATCACAATTGGAATAAAGTAAAAAAATGCATACATATGGCCATTGACTGATTTTGTGTGTTGTGTGCTTGTGTTAACAGTCAGCCAAATCAATCAGCCAAGGGCCATTATGTACGTGAGTGTGTTAGCAGTGGGTGTATCTGAAGATTATTTCTCAACTCGGCATGTGGGTAGAGACTAAAAAGACGATGCCATGGTAGCATGGCAGACCTGGCAAGTGCCACGGACATCATGATATTCTTCCTTTTCTTAATTCCTTGATTTGAAAAATAATTTGCTATGCGTGTGTAGGAACATAGAGTCGGGCAAATGACACTTTGGCATCTTGATCTATCAAGGGAAATAATTTTTTACTTTAGAAAATGTGGGTTCGGATTGGTCTGTTGAGTTATGGTTGGCTGATCGAAATAATTTTTCTATGTAAAAATGTAGCAAATAACATTTCATTAGAGATTGGTCTGTTGAGTTATGGCTGGCTGATTGGAATAATTTTCCTATTTAAAAATGTAGCAAATAGCATTTCATTAGAGATGGCTTTGCAGCAAATTGCAAATCGCGCAAACCAAGCCATCGCCGCCTCGTCGCTCTCGTCGGGAGCGACACCGCCTGTCTCTTCTTCGCCTTCTTAGCCGGCATCTCCTCCATCCGGATGCCCTGCGGCACGAGCCACTCCGCCACCGGCTGGGACTCGACATCCGGGAAGTTTAGGTCCGTCTTCGGCCCTCCGGCACGCCACACCGCCACGTCGTAGGCACGAGCAGCCTCATCGGCAGTGGGATACGTGCCGAGCCACCAACGTTGCCTGGCGTCAGAGAACTCCAGTCCGAAGTTCCCGGAGGGCTTCGCCATCATGCCGAAGAAACCGGATTTTCCCTTTGGCGTCTTCTTCGGCGCCATTGGGGAGCGGGCGGCGGCCGAGCGGGGAGCGGGGCGGCGACGTGTGGCGTGGGGCAGAGGCGGACGGAGCGGGGCGGCGGCGTGCGGCTCGGGGCGGAAGCGGACGGAGTGGGGCGGCGGACGGACCGGAGAGGAGGCGGACGGAGCATGGCCGGAGAGGAGGCGGATGAAGCGGGACCGGGCGGAGGATGGACCGGAGGCGGAGGCGGCCGGGCGGAGGCGAACGCGATGGGGCAGCGCGGCGGTAGGCGGCAGCCTAGGCGGGGTGGAATCAGTGGCGGGGGTCTGGATCTACGGCGGGGTGAGGCCTTAGAAAGTTAACATGTAACTCTTGCAAACTATTTCAAGAGCCCGTGGCAACGCACGGGTTTCAATAACCGAAATGTTAACGTCCATACGTGTGGGCGTTAGCCAACTCGCCCACACGCCTCCATCACCGTCCAGCGCCTTTTGCACGAATCTTGGCATAAAAAGGCTGATTTTGTGTGCCACGTAGGACCACTCGTGTGTGTGGCATGTGGGGGAGTTCGCCCACACGCCTGTTTTCTCTTCGCGGCCAACGTTCGCTAGTCGGGGCGTGCGATGGAACTGATGTCGCGCCCGCACGCCACGCACCACTCCTGTTCCCCATCTCCCACGACTGCCATTCTCCCACTCTCCCACACCAAGCTGTCATTTGCCATGTTTTTGAAGGGTACATGGCAACTGCCCTATTTATGATTGTAATCATATGACAACTCTCTTTTTACCCGAACGTGTTATTGTTGCCACGTCTGTTTTTATAGCGTTACATGACAACTGTCTAGTGTTAGTAGGTGGCAACTCCTAAAGATACCACCGTCACCCACATGCCCGTCTCCTCTCCCACAGACCAAAAGCTATCAGTTGCCATGTCAAACATAAATATGATCGATTATCTTATTGTTATGTGCACTAAAAACAGAATATATGTTAAAACTACTAAAACTATGCACCGTTGTCCTTCTGAACCCGTACTCGAAGAATTCAGGATACCTTTCTAAATTGGCAAAAATACCAAACTAACTGAACATTTTATAATTTCTCTGACAAAGAAGTACTCACCTTTAAGCCAGTGCTGCAAAATCCTATAGCTCGCAAAGGAAAGAGTTCATAGTCTAAACATGTCTATGGTATAGCTAAAAACTAGCTAGAATTAGCTAGCTTGGATATGTTTCTTTTCCAATATTTTTTTAAATAGATAAAGAAAGTTGTAACAACACGAGAACTACCATAGCAAGTTAAGAACTAATAACGCAATAATCTGTAGTCCTACATGCGTCTACTATGGGGATCAACCAAGCATTTGATATCAGCCAAAAGAAGTTGTAATACAGTTATAATTGGATCAACCCCTATGGTTTGCAAGAACAAAAACAGTCACTCTAAATCCATAACTAAAAACAATATGGAAATAAGGTATGCTACTGATGATTTATTTCATACAAAATAAGGTCATGGATATAGCATTAGTAAATAATAACTAAGAAGTTGTACTTCTGCGTAAATCTACATATGGCACTCCTATTAGAAAATAGAGAAAAATAGAACAAGTAGAAAAGTGAATAAAGAGGTTCCTTTGGCACAGCAGCGGTGTCTTGTGGTTTAAGAAGGCTCAAAAACATTGTGAAAAAATGTAAACAGTGACAAAAATGGAGGTACAGGACAATGGGAAATCGAAATATCAAAATAGCATTAAATACTAACAATTTTTTGAAAAACATGAAAGACAACTCTTGCAGACTACATTACTAATCTTATTGCAATTAAAGTAGAAGATTGCTACTGGATGGTCAGCAAGACTAAAAGGCCGCCATACTTCCCTACCACTCTTTTCTAAAAAAATACTTCCCTACCACTATGAACCTATTACCAAAGTACCGGCCCTTATTGACACAAGTGGAATATGTACGAATAGCGTAACAAAATGATTTGTCATGAACTTTCTGAAAATAGAGGAACATCAGAACCTATACTAACTGAGAAACTTCATCAGAACGTTTACTGAACTGAAGCTCACAAAAGCAAAGGAAAATCAGTCCTACTTTGACCACAAGCAGGAAGATATGTCAATCAAAAAAAGAAACATAAACTGAGAGAACTTAATTAGTGCATCTTGGACCATGCTGAATATTGTCAGGTTTAACCATAAGCCGCTTACGTGATTCAGCTAGTACAGGTTGCTTCAGTGGTTCAGCTAAGAACAGTCATAGTTATTCAGAATAGTTATTGTTTGCTTCTGTCGTTCAGCTGCATCACACAACTGGAAAAATGTGAGAGGTTATTGGTTGCAATGGACAGGAGACATTATCCCACGCATCTAAATTAAACCAGCAAGTTGGCATGTAATTTATTTAGAAAGAAACACCACAGCAGGCTAATCAACAATTTTCCTTCGTCACTAATTTCCTTCTTCTCTGTAGCTCTTAACATGGCGCAATGGTTTATCCCCTATTTTAATCTTACACCGAAATCTAAATTCAGCGTGTGGCACATATGTTTATAAAACCAGCCTAAAATCTGAGAAGAGCAAAAAAACTGAGAAAGTTAACTTGGTCATTCTAAGCTTGCAGCCAAATGGAACATACATGACAAAATATGCATTGCTGGTTATCCAATATTTGTCCACATGACCTTCTTACTCACAAACCTGGAGATAGTATGGAAAGATAAAAGCATCAAAAAGTGATCCAGCACAACCAACTACCATGATCCATGTCGCCATGCCCATCTTATCCTCTCAGACAAAGTACATACCAGCATGGTCATCGTTGTTGATGACTCGCCATTGTAATCCTAGAATGCAAAATGTCGAGTAGTACTATCTTGCGAGGACTTATTCGTCTATAAGCAACCAAGCATGCTCTCTGTGCACATGCCAAAAAAACCTTCAATCCATCGAATAGGCAAAATCATCTGTAGGAGAATGAAGTTTTACACCACCTGCAAGGAATCAACCTCCTCAGCAACCTAACAAATGTAGGACAATTAAGGTAAGCAACAATATTTCAAGGATGAAAAACATGCATATAGATACATGATTTGAAAAGGCACTATATACCTTCAGATTCAACAACTCAATTATTCCAGAAAGATGTTAGGATTGAAGAGCCCTTCAAACCAAACCAATACCAGTAAGCCTGCAAATCAACGAACACAAGAGGCAGTTTGTTACGACGGCGGTACGGGAGAAAGACAGAGAGGAGGGACTGGTGGTGCCACTGCAGGCTTAGACGTCGGGGCTGCGGTGCAGTGGCCGGAGGAACAATCTGGGCTTTCGCGTCCTTGGATAGCACGTTCCCAACCTGAAATCAAGCAAACTATTAGCCAAATTCCACAAATGAATATGACATCAAAGAGATTTCTTGAAGAACTGGTGCATTTCAGAGAATTATCACACCTGGAGTCGGCGGTCTCTTGCCTCTCGATGTCGAAGAAGGATTAGTATGTTGATTAATTAGGTGTTTCTTCACATAAAAAGGTACTTTTATTGTCTGTTAAGTACATACATTTCACAGGACCTTGCTACTCAGAATTCACCCATCAAATTATCCTTAATTTGGTGCATTGCCCAATCACAAACTGATAATAAAATAGGAAAAACTCTACAGCAACAGACAAGGCATGGTGATATGCGACAAAGTTCCAACTTATCTTGCAACCAATCAACCAATCACAAAAAAAGGAAAGAAAAGGAGCCTGTGAGAGAATTTCCAACACCTCACCTCATTGTCGCAATCAATGGCTGCTCGGAGACCAGCTCCATCTTGCCCATCAGCAGGTCCGTGAAAACCCACAAAATCAAAAGTTCAGGGACGGAGCACCGCACATAGTCGACTTCCCACCTCGAGCTAGGGCCGCCGTCAGAACCTCGATGCCATCCCCTTCTACCCCTCCTCTGCAACCATCATGGCGGCATGGTGGAACGTGAAGACCAGAAGGTTTGGGGGGAGAGGCGGATCTGAGGAGGACGCCTTGTCCAGTGGCGGGCGGCGCTGGAGGAGCTGGGACGGGCTGATGCGCAGGTGGCAGCTGCGACGGCGACGGGGTTTGCTTAGTGGGGAAGGGGTCACGAGCAAAACCTGTTTAGGTAACACCTCCCTCGGCGATCGCTCTTCTGTATATTTTTCTCTCCCGTCGACACAATGCGCGGGTCCAGCGCCGACGTGGCTAGTGCGGGCGTTCGCCCTTGATGCGCAGCTAAATGTGTTTAACTAGGGGTTGGGGCGCCACCGTGTGGCGCCTCTTGGGAGGAACTTGGGCGTTGCCAGGTTGGCAAGCGCCCATTCCACTTGTTTTCTTGCTATTTTGTATAACACATGGACATAACATGTAAAAAGTTGCACTACAAATTTTAAAAGAGCTAAACAAATGACACTTAAATACAAAGAGATTAGGGAAACTAAAACACAAAACACTGGAAGGTACGAGATATAACCAGAATTGAATGTTGAATTCTTACAACTGCAGAAACATGCAGCATATATAGATTCATTACTTTATGAGTATGTGTGATGAATTGAAGATATTCACCATATAAGCAGTACACTTCAGTATTGCCAGATTGCTGCAGTAGAGGATGTACCTAGAATCTGGATCATAGATTCATGTGTACCTGCAGAAAATAGGATAGGTGACATACCATTATACTGATAGAAATATAGATTGCAGTGTTTGATTATAAATTCAAATCTAAAAGAAATTCATGAGGACGGCCAAGAATAGCCAATAGCCTAATGATGATCCCAGGGACAATCTCTACGAGAACAAAGCTAATATCCACCAAGATAGACAGCGAGAACCCTTGATATGGCCACAAGCTAGAATAGATGGGAGCCAACATATAGATGGGACCATACTGTCCCAAATTCTGGGCAAATAGCAAATGAAAGAGCAATACATACTGAGATAACAGGCCGAGAAGATACTTAGTATTCATTTGAGTTGGTCAGTTGCAACTATTACTCATCAGGTGGGTATCATGTTGTTCGCCATTAGTATCGTACCTTTAATCTAGCCTATTTTACCCCAAGTGCAAAGCAAGAAAATTAGCATAATTCTAATCAGGCCACCAAGAAGAAGATGATCATGCAGACATGCACATAGGTACTACAGTAAAGATGTTGCTATACTGTTGTTCAGTTTTCTGAAACCCAAAGCAAAAGTCTTGCAGGCTGAATAATTATGTCCTTAGAGCTCAAAATTCCTACCACAAAATACAGAGCATCTCTGAATACAACAACATTGAGGGAACACTTGAGGAGGGGGGGGGGGGGGGTTAAAGCATGTAGGATCGACACACTGAATTAAAATCTACGTTTTGCGGTACAATGTTGCAAAGAACATAGATGAGTATAAGAAGCCCACCGGATGGCCGGTGATGTGGTTGTGGGAGCGGCAGCGGCTGCTGGTCAGGTCAAATCGAACGTCATCCTCGGATACACAGAGCGCATCGGCCAGCTGGCCTAGGCAATTGATTGGTGGCGCAGTTGCCACAAGACGCGACACTCCCTCCAACGATGCATGTTAATTAATAAGTGAGAGGTTGTCCAATTGAGGACTAATTGTCAGGCTACTGCAGTTGCACATGCGAGAGATAAATACATCAGTATTGATTCTATCTATGAAGTTATCATAAGCACATAGTTAGACAAATGGCTCAAATGATTCACTCCTAAAATCCCAAACTTTAGCCCCGAATTATAAAATTATAAAATTAATCATTATATTCCAGTCAGTCAATCAAGAAATTTTCCAGTATAGACAACTTTCACCGTGCACTTAATTAACTTACCGCACCACCATGTTGTCCCATTAGCTCTTGCACTCGCCTCTGCCTGATGGCCTCTAACTCCGGGTCATGGTCAGCCTACCAAGAAGAATCTCAGTTTCAACAGATGGATGTAGTAAAAATACCAGCATGGATAGAGTTAATGGCATATTTTAAGAGCATAAATTTTACAGGAAACCCTACGTTTTCTGCAGCATTAAGGAAAAAATCCCGTGTTCCACACAATCCCTAAACCATTTCCCTTCCGCTGGTACCAACAGTAATATTTTAAAGATGGACATTTCATGCGTTCTATATACTATAGACTATAAACCTAAAGTTAAAACATATGAGTGAACCCAGCTAGTTAGATTCCACATGGGATTAAGCTTGCATGCAAATTTCAATAGTATATACTTCGTCTGGAAGCCTTAAACTGAAGAGCTGATTCCTATGAAGAAATCTTTGAGCATCATCAGATGAAGTGCACTGGTGGCACAAATGCAAGACCTAAAAGTCTTGTTAACACAAAATAACACTACCAGATTCAAGTTGCTGCAATACATTTTTAGGGCAGCCAATTGGATTCCAGGATGCAAAGCAATTCCAGGTCATGTTGTAACCATCAATTTGCCACCCCTTCACTAGCTTGAGAATAATACATGCCAACAAGCAAACCAGTATGGCCCTCAAGGATAGCTCAATGTCAAAATTAGCACGCCGACAAATCCTTGTATGCTCCGTACTCACTTCCTAATCGAAGTAGCATGCAAAATCACAGTAGCTCAAAAACATCCACCGTTCTGTCTATACTGCGAGCACATAGCATGTGTACTACACAGTTTTTCTCACCCTACCAAACCTGTATCAGCTGAATCTGCCCGGGCTATCAGCCACCGGCCACGAGATCGTATCAATCACACCACGTCAACACGGGGAGGCGCATCATACGAGGCGAGATAGTGAACAAATCACAGATCGCCAAAAATACCTAAAAACTACGACCAAGAAGAATTGGAAAAATTCAGACGAACTGATCATCCTCCACTCAGCCATGGCAGGGCCATACTTGTATCCCGTGGTGCTGGAGTAGCATAGGCGGCTGAGCAGGGAAAGGAGCACAACATACCAGCACGGCCGGCGATGACGAAGACACCACGAACTGCTCCGCCTCCTCGTCATTCTTTTGGCGCCACACGACGACGAAAGCACGGGCTGCTGGACCTCCTCGTCGCTCTCTCCGGCAGTGGTGCCACGCACCGAAGGCAGAAGACGACGATGGCGCCCACACGACCTGACTCGAGGGAGAAGCGGGTCTCGGGAGGGGCCCTTCCTCCGGTGGCGGCGGCGGATCTGGGATGGGAGGAGGAGGCGGCGGCGGATGAAGTATGGTCTAAACAAAGCGGAAATATGAGTGAAACAAGTCTTGATGGCATATAAGAAATCAATAAAAAAAGGATCATACCATCATGTACACCAAGGCGCATCGATCGCCCTTCTTAAACACTGAATATATCGATACAGATTAATCTCTGAAAATGCAGAATGCTTGTTCTGAAATATAGAGCTTATGTGGTGTTGCTTCATACATGAATTGCTTGTATGCATTCCTAAATACTCCCTCCGCTGTGAAACATCGGTCATAAACATGTAGATAACCATTGTATAACCAGTGAAGGGGCTAAAATTCAGTAGCCCAAATTAGGATTACACTTGACCTTTTCTACAGAGAACCGTAGGTACTGTGGTAGCATATTCTTATGTTCAGGCATTTTGACCATAGCAGGCTGTAGCAAATGCAAGATCATGCTCAGTAAAGCCATGTATAGATGTATGTTAGTTACATCAACACATATGTAAATGCAGAGAATTAATTTACCAATAATGTCAACTGCTACCTTCTGCCTTTAATTCTAACTGAAAAAGTTCAAATATAAATCTCTGAAAGTATGGTTGTGATCAATCACCTGTTCTAGTGTCTTTTTCTTCTCAAACTTGAAAAAAGGCCATGTGATTTTGATCAACCTGTCCATCATAAAACCAAATATATCCACCTATCCTATCTTTAAAGCAAAAGAGCACCCTGCCCAATCCAATCATCTACACAGAAAGGAATATACACTAAGTAAGAGCTTGGAAGAGCGAACAAATTAATTAGGCGGGGAACCATATCTTACAATAGGCCGAGTAAAAGGGTGTAGTCGTGTTTGACGCCATAGCAGGCAAGCGGACCACCACCGATGTATGGTCCCATGACATGACCATGCTCCTCACATGCGGCACAGTCATCGCGCTGTCCTCGGTCTGCAGGGTTTCCCTCCTCGCCGTCGAGCGGATGATATATATATATATATATATATATATATATATATATATATATATATATATATATATATATATATATATATATATATATATATATATAAACACCATGAGAATATCAGTAAGTGGGCTTTGACCCAAAGGAATTTTTCTCGCATCAATATCGGAAATCCACTGCCTGATTGCCTTCTCTGTATTTATGTTTATCATATTTGCTAGCCCTGAAATCTGTAGGGAAATTTTTAAGATGCGGACTATAACAGAAAAGCGTGAAGCACAATACAACATAATTAGCTCACCCCTTGGTATGATCTCTGGTCAGTGTCATAAACTGATCTTTAATTCCAAAGGGAAGTGCTTCTGCAAAAATCATCATTGAAGCAATCATATCAGAAATTCATAAAACTGATTTGTAGTGTGTACAACAAGAACAAGGAAAAAGGAACATAATTGGGCATCCAGCAGCTGTTTTTAATTACCTTTTAAACACATTTCCATGAAGGGGTTAATACTGCCATCACATGGCATAAGCTTCATAACTACAAGTGTAATAACATGTCTATAAATTCAAACGTCGGTGGCCAAATACTTCGTGTAATACATGACTAAAACAAATATAGGATTCACTAATACATGACTAAAACAAACTTTCTTGTCTCTGTGTAACAATCACTCGGGAAAAATTTGACATCCAAATGTATAAAGTCGAACACATCATTGGAAGAAAAATCTCAAATTCAACTATATACAACGGTTTTGAGTGGCTTCCACACTAAACATCACCAACTATTTCACCAACTTAACCTCCAGAATAATAAAAGGCACACATGTGTACAAACAAGTTGGGCAGGAACTACTTGAGGATAAAAATAATGCAGAGAAATAGGAGTGAAGAAACCGATCATATACCTTTGTATTCACTTACTCGATTCTCCCAGAAATCTTTTAAGGCTGAAGCTCTTCTACCTGAACCAGAACCATTAAGCCTGCAAACCAATCAACAATACAAGAGGTAGTGTCCATCCATGATACATACATGAACATTTAGTAACTCACATCTTGATACGTAATGTAACTTGAGCAAAGAAGAAACAAAAGGTTCTGAAGGGTGCTCACTGTACCTGCTAATCATAAAGTTTGCACAAACAAAGGCATAACTGGTAGCATCCTTCTCAACAACCAAAAACAACAACCCCAGCAGCACAATTGGTACCATTAGCAGCTGAGGTGAGGGTTGCAACAAGGATGGTCTAGATGCGTCAAAATGTAACATTGTTCAGCATAGGGGCTAGCATCTTAGCTAGCAAAATTAGACATGACCAAATAATGAAACCAATGAACTGTAATCCCATCTAAGTTAGCAATAAAAATAGTTACAAAACATTCCCAATCCCCCCTCATTCTTCTTCTAGATTGATATCTCTGCAACCTTCTTTGGCGAAAGATCTATAGAAACAAGGAGGAGGTGGATCAAGTCTCCCCCACCTCAGGCAACCTAGAGGCGCTGCAACACCACCCATTCTGCACATGAATGTAAATAGAGAGGAGGATGGCTAATCTATTCAAAGCTCTATCCGATGAGCAAATTTCGCTAATACACCAAAGACAGTCTCACTGAAGGTCTTAGTTCCTTGCGTCATCACCGATTTCCTCAAAAAAATGTACCACAAAAGACAAATTTAACAACCATATCTCATTGGCTAATCTCCATATTTACCCATTTCCGGTTTGCATCAGTAAGAAACAAGAGAAGAGGGGGCGCTAGCATACCTGCAGAGACGCCGTTTTGAAGCGCCGCAGTAGAAGAAGCGGTGGGCCTTGCGCCATTCCCGCTGAAGCAGCCCACATCCGACGCTTTCACCACCATCGCCACCTGCTGCGACTGCTGCTACCCTCGTCTCCCCGCGACGGCAACCATGCTCACGACAACTGCACCGGGCGGCCTCGCCTTCCGCTGGCTGACACCTACGGTCGCTGCCACGGCGGGGGCGCTGCCTCCCCGGGCGAGCTGGCGCTGCTCGGCCCCGCCGGCGAGCCCCTCCTCACCGTGACGAGGCTCCGCCCACCTACTAGCATGGGGCACGGCCGATGAGAAGGGCGGGTTGACGGCGGCGCGAGGCTAAAGGAGTTGCTGCTCCTTGCTCGGGCAGCGGAGGTGCATCGGACGCGGGGGCGGCGGCGGCGGCGGCGCTAAACCTAGAGGTGGAGAAAGCGCAAGGGCTCTTATCTCCAATGAACGTATAGAGAAGCCACCAATCCATGCGCTCCCTCGATTCGTCGTCTTTCTTTGAGCCAATCGATCGATCCTACGTGGCATGCGCGAGGGAGCGCCTTTGATGCGCACGTTAATGTTTTGGATTAGTATCATTTAAAACTCAATGCATGGGACCCACATGTGTCGATTTCATGGGTTACCTTAGAGCAACTCCAATGGGGCGACCCATTTCGTCCGCGGCCGTTCGTTTGGGTCGGCACGGACAAAAAAGCAGGCCCAACGCGCCGACCCACCGACCCATTCTCGGTCTATTTTTGAGCCTGATTTGCATCGGCGCGGACACGCGACGGACGCGCGCGCTCGCCCTCTTTCCTCACTGGGCCCACTGGTCGGTGGCACATTGGATGAGAAGTTTCTCGCGGAACCAGATCTCAGAGGAGAAGGCGCCGGAGCGACGCTCGCGGACTCCGCGAAAATCCGAAGCGCTCAGGCGGCGAATCGACATGGTGGCGCAGAGGCGGCGAGGCTAGTGAGGGGGGGCTTCTTATAACGAGCGCCAGCCGCGGCGCGCGCAAACCTTTCCCACGCGCTGGAGCGCCAAAACCAGCGCGCGCTAGGCCGCCCCCCCACCCTCCCCCCGCCGCGCGCTGGAGCGCCAAAACCAGGGCGACGGCATGGACGCTGGCATGATCTAAAACGCGCACGGTCATGAAATGGGTCGGCCTGTTGGGCGCACTGCCGACCCAAAACTAAAAGAGGGTGGACGGTGGGCGGGCGGCCAACCCAAACGGACAAAAAGCGAACAAAAACACCATCCGTTTGGGTCGGCCCGTTGGAGTTGCTCTTGTCTGCTTTTTGTCTGTTTGGGTCAGCCAGACGGACACGGATGTCCGCTTTCGCATTTGGGTCGGCGCGTGCGCCCAACGCTGGCCTGAACTCATTTTGACGGCGCTAGAAAAAAAAAATAAATGCATGCATATTAAAAAAGAGAAACATCATTAATTAAACATTAAAGCCGGCCACGGAGGCCGGCGAGAGTCCACGCGTCCACATTTGCATTAAAAAAATAAAAACAGCCTAAACTACGAGGCGGCGCGCTGCCCTAGGCATCGTCGTTGTCGTCCTCGGGGTCTGTGAGGTCGATGAGCGTCGGCGCCGGCCCGGCCCAGGCGAACGCCGTGTTCCAGAGCGCCGTCATGTCGAGTTCAGGCAGTGCCGGTGCGGGGGGTGTGCGGCCGCCTGTGCAGCCGCGGCCTAGCGCGCCTCCTCCTCGGCCTCGCGCTCCTCCTCCTCGAGGTCGCCCTCAAGCATCTCGAGGTACTCGCCGTCGCGACGCTCCTCGGCCACCATGATCTGGCGCCAGTGCTCGAGGTACGCCGCCTCCTGCGCCGGCGTCGCTCTCATCCAGACCGGCGGCGCTCGTACCCACTCGCGCACTACTCTTGTCCAGGAGTAGCGCTCGATGGGGGACGACTCGCGCTCCGGCTCCGGCTTGATAGGGGACGGCGGGGCCACCGGCGCTACCACGCAGTCGCCCGCCGCGGAAAGGGCAAGTGCCTGCGCCATTGCCGCCTCGTACCGAGCCTCCTCTTCCTCTGTCGCCGCGCCTTCGCGCCTTCGTCCTTCGCTCTCCGGTAGACGGCCGCAAGGGCCGCTCGTAGGCGTCCTCCGCGCCGCCTCCGCGGACGACGAGCGGCGGCGGCAAGCTCCGGTCGACCTCGCGCACGCCCCGTCGCCTCGCCTCCTCGTGCTCGAAGGCGAACCACCTCACCCAGTTGGGCGAGTCGGATGCGTAGGCGGCGTCGCGGCGCTGCTCTGGCGTCAGCAGCGCCCGCCGGCGCCACACCTCCTCCTTGTGAGCCCAAGCCGACCGCGGCGCCGCCGGCACTGGGATCCTATCTGGATCCAGAATGCCAGTCGTGTGGCAGCGTCACGTCGGGATACGGCAGAGGCTGGCGGTGCTGCCAGTGCCACTCCGCCTGGTGCACTGGCACGTTCACGTGCTGCCTCTGCCGGCGAGGCGTCGACGCCAGCGGAGGCGGGTGGAACTCTGAGGGGAAAGGGGTAGCGGGGGCCTTGCCCTTGGCCTTGCTGCCGCTGGCACCGGAGAAGAGGCCCATGTCGCTGTGGTTGTGGTGGCTAGGTTCGCCGGCGACGAGGGAGAAAAGGTTGGCAGATGTGGACGGCGAGTTTGGATGAGGACGGCCCCGCCGCACGGTCGGCTTAAAATAGGACGAGCGCCGTCGTTGACGCGTGGGCCCATGGTCATAAATTAAGCTAATCGCGTGGGCAGCGGGTAGTTGGACGACCGCCATGTGGGGACGCGGCGGACAGCAAGAAGGCGCATGAAGTGTCCGTTCGGCGTCTGCGCCGACGCATTTGGGACGCAAATTTGGGCCGCAAATGCGTCGGCGCGGACGCGACGCGGACGTGATTTGGGTTTGGGTCGGCGCGTTGGGCCGTCACTTTTGTCCGTGCCGACCCAAACGGACGCAGGCGGACAAAATGGATCGGCTCTTTGGAGTTGCTCTTATCCTGCATTCCGAACAGGCCTCTGTAGCTTCCTACAAAGTTTTTTGTTCTTATGTTTCACATCTACCTTCCTTTTCTTTTCCCCTATTTCATTCCAAACCTGTGTTTTCAATCCCTTTGACCCGAACAGGCCCTTAATGCTTAAAATTGGAGGGGAAGCAAATAAGGTGCATGTGAGTGGGCCAGACCAGTTCACCGTGTTAAGCTGTTTACACTTCCAGCTATTTTTCCCGGCTCGCTCTTTTTTTTGTGGTCAGGTTTTTTCCAGTAAAACATGGATATGGTATGGAGAAACAAAAAGCAAGCTTTTCAAAATGAAATTTTTTGTAATAGTTTCTCAACATTCAAAAAATTCAGAAATTTGAAATATATTCGCATATTAAATAATTGTTTGTAAATTTAATTTAATTTTCATGATTTTAAAGTAATATTAGAAAATGTGATAAATTTTAAAGAATTTAGTAACTATTCATAAATTATTGAAAATGTTGATGAATGTTAAAACTATTTAAAAATCTAAAAAAATCAGATTTAGAAAATGTTCATGTATTACCAAAAATGTTCCTGATTACTAAATGGAAAAAATAATAAATATAATTATAAAAAGTAAAAAGGAAGAAACCAATGAAGGGGCGAGGTACTCTTACAAAGAAACAGCAAGAAAAAAAAGAAAAAGAAACACCCTAGTAAATCGCTCCAGAAGCACTGCCGGAAAGCTATGTCCTAGAAGGGGCGAGTGTGCGTGTGTGCGTTCATAGGAATGAGTGTATGCACGTGTATATGAGCGCTTGTGTCTGTACTGATGCTAAAAAAAAAGGGGGGGGCGAGGACGGGGAAAGGAGTGCCGGACTCCGGATCTTGCCTAGGCTAGGAAGCGGGAGCGGTTGAGGACTAGGTACTCTTACACGGATTCGTAGTCTGAGTTGCCAACTTAGGGTAGCGTATATATACGTTGTACTATACCTACAGGTTCGCGTGTGTCTGTGTGTCGTGCGCGTATCCACAGAATCGATTAGCACGCGATCTCGATTGGCAAATCGATGGATTCGGCACGCGATGTCTCGACGGTGTTTCTGCAGGCCGACGTCGAGCAAGGCGAGGCCAAGGACGGGGCCGCCGCCATGGACATGGAGATATGTATGCTGCGCGAGCGGGTGTGCGAGCAGATGGACAAACTAGTGCAGAGTTTGATCTCGGCAGACAGGGAACAAGAGAAGCGGCAGGCAATCCCCATGTTGCAGTCCATCTCGGATACTATCGGGCGCCTCTGTGCTGCCGACGGACAACCGCCAGCCACGGAGGAGGAGAAAGATGCCGACGGACAACCGCCAGCCACGGAGGAGGAGAAAGAGGAAGATGATGAGACGGACATGGAAGGCGGAGTCGCCGAAGAAGCGGTGCTGGGCCAAGGCAATGCAGCCGAGGAGACCAACACATCCACGGTGACCAAGACCAACCGGGCAGCCGACCAAGTCGACTACGCCGAGTACGAGGAGGAGGCGTTCGCTCGCTTCCGCAGGTGCTGGGAGCATATCCACGCCAACTACAAAAGCAGCTTCGAAGACCTTAGTGAGTAAACATGCGTCATGCATCTAAATCCTCTGATTTCTTTCCCTTCCTCGTCATGATATAGATTTTCTGACACAAACGCCCCCTGCCCTAACTGCCATGCATGCAGCCTTGTTCAGTCCCATGCTCTTTACCCACTGCACGCCGGGGTTCAAGCCAATTGACGGCGTCGTCGTGACGACCTTACAGATCTGCTCCATCAAAGTTACCGACTTGAAACACTTCGACTGGCCGCTGCAGGTGTACGGCGTGGTTGCTGCCCGAGATGCCGTGGATGAGCGTCGTAATCCCATCTTCCTCCGTCCAAGGGATAACTACCAAATCCTCCATGAAGCGGTATGTAATTGTAATTGTAATTGTATGCTATTCTTCTTCTTCCTCCTTGCATTCACAATTTCACATCTGCAGGATTCCCTTGTTGATTAGTTTTACTGTAATTAATGGCAAATATGACCATGATGCTTAATTGCAGGATCCTTTTCTATACTTGACCGGCCCAGTTCGTGCAATTATGTCGGAGGAGCCCGTTGACATTGAAATCCAACTGAAAGTAAGGGGAACAACGCCGCCTCAAGATAGAGCGTTGGTCAGCTATGTCCATTATTATGATGGTGGTTATCGAGCTAGTTTAAGCCCGATCATCATTGAAAAGCACTCTTGCACGCTAGAGTTATGCGCTCAACAGCTTAAACGTTCAGTTCAAGCCACCATCTTTGGTGCTCATGTTGTTGATTACAAGTCAAATCCTTTTGAACATGGAGTCCGAGTTGTCTCCTCCTCACTATCTCAGCAGCACGACACAGACCCATCAATGGAAGTTGTGTTGCTCGATTCAAAAGTTGGAAGAAAGCGTGCGGTGAAATGTGGTTACCTCAACCTGTCAAGGCAAGTTGTTTCTGTAAGCTTGGGTGGAAAGCTCAAGGTTCTCATTCAAGCATACACACCATCCGGGGACATCGCTGCGCAAGGTCATGTCTTTGCCGTGCCCAAAACATGCAACACTAGTCAACACGAATGTGCCCTTGACGGCTTCAAGGTAGAGTTTACCATTGCTTGGTCCTTTCTTGTTGAAGATGAGGAGCGTATCTTGATGAATGGCCGTGTGGATCCTTTCGCATCATGTCCTATAGATCCCTCCCTTCTCCTCAAGGAGATTACAGTGAAACCAGCAAAGGTAGTGCAGAAATGGCAACCTCCCGATGATCCTTTTATCAAGGTCAATGTGGATGCTTCTTTCCATGAAGAAACACACCAAGGCGGCACGGGACTGGGCATTCGCAATCACAAGGGCACTTTGCTACGTGCACAAGCAGTATGGTATGATGCAGGGCTCAGCGCAATGGCCATGGAAGCTTATGCAATCCGAGATGGGGTCCAACTCACATGCGATTTGGGTATGCAGAAGGTGATTGTTGAAACTAGTGCCCAAACAGTGGTGAACATGTGGAGCACTAGATGTTTTGATCGTTCCGAGATAGCTGCCACTCTGCATGAAATAGAAGGACTATGTGAGAATCTAGAGGAGTTTCGTTTAGTATTCGCGCCGAGGGAAGCAAATGAATTGGCGCATCTTTGCGCCAAGCAATGTAGTGCCTCTAGGAGAAGGTGTTTATGGATTAATTATATCCCAACCTTCCTTGCGGATTGTTTAAGGAAGGAATGTATTCAACGAAGCCCTTGATGTAAAATAAAACCTAGTTAGCATGCTATTTGTATTACCCGCAAAAAAAGCATGCTATTTGTATATTTACCAAATTTTTTTCTTTTGTTTTTACTCTACCACCACTTGGTTCTGGTAGCATGCTATATTGTAACCTATAATATATACTCAAAAACACAACTTTCAACTCAAAAATGAAAGAAACGCAAGGAATAACACCACTTAATTCTGGTTGCATCATACCATCGACGTCTAAAATTATTTCTTTCTCAGTGCGGCGGCTGCGGGCTTGGTGAAAAGGTATAGAGTTTCCAGGTTTCTACGTACTCTACCAATGGAATCGAGCCAAGTGGGCACACAAGCACCAGCTCACCAGTGCTCCCAGCCACCCACAAACAAGCTGTTCGACCCGGTCATAGAGGGCCCATGAGTCATACTGATGTAAATAACAAGCAACGGTAACAAAAAATTGCCACATGGTCAAAGCTTCCAAGGGCTGAGCACAACCAGAGGCAGAAGACAAAGAAGATCCAATGGCCAGGAATGTTGCGCATGGGAGGAGCTCTCCGCGGAAGGGTAGATTCATATCTTTTTAGTTAAAAATGTGAGGAGGTAGAGAGTTGCTGTGCAGATATACATGATCAAACAGATCAAAAAGAGAAACTTACAACAGTACAGTGCAGCAAAGGATTACCATCTTAGATAATATAAACAATATCGATTTTTTCTTAGGAAAAGTATCACAAATTCACAATCTTTGTCTTTTCTCTAATAGAAAATCACAATAATCTTTGTTGGGTCTTAGGACGTTGCCATGTAGTATACGTAATTGATAGATAGATTGTCAATTTGTAGCAAAGCTAGCTAGCACACGATGGGCTTGTTGGAGTGCATGCTGAAGATCCCTCCTCTGTACCCACCGCCGCCACGGCCACCGTACCTCACCACCGGCCCGTCGCGGCCGTAGACCTCCTCCCCGTTCGGCCCTCTCGGCCGGCGTCTCCCGCCCACCAAGTACCCGCAACAGCAGCAGCAGAGGACGACCAGCGCAACCACAGCCGCGGCAGGGAGGGCGACGGCCAAGGCGGAGCCCGCCCGCTGCTCCATTGCCACGGCCCACTCCTGGATCCCGGCGACGAGCGCCGGGAACGCGGATGCGAGGAAGCGGAACAGCTCGGCAAGCTTCTTCACGACAACGTCCCACGGGATGGGATGCCCGTCGTGTCCTTGGAGGAGGACGGGGTCGAAAGCTCCCTGCGCCGTGACGAGCTTTCTAATCCTTGGCGCCGCCATCTTGGTGGGTGGGAGCGTCGTCTTGGCCGCCTGATTAGGCGATGGTTATGCTCGCAGGGACAACGACGATGGAGCTGCGGTGCTGGTCTGTTAACGTTAGCTAAGAAAGGGTATATATGAACTCAGGCCGTGCCGGAAATCAACGTCCTGTTTCGTTACTCCCTAAGTTGTTTGCTTGCTTGTCTTGGAGTGACGTTTCTGATGCTCCACCTAAGCAGTGAGGTAATTTCGTACTACTGTCGTGGTTGCTGTCTGGTGCACGCGGATCGACGTACGGTGCATTATGCGTCGTGCCACTGCCAGGGGAATATAGTATAGGGACAAACTAGGAAGAGAAAGGGACGGGCTCTTTTTCCCTTTGCAAATTGCAAGTTGCAACGCGCGGCTGCAATCAAGTCATCTAATAATTCTAGAACCTAGAATTGTTGACAGCTAATCCATCGAATGCAGCCATGCAGCTAGTATCAACTATCCGCCAGTAAGTAGTACTCCCTCCGTTTTAAAATAGATGCCTCAACTTTATACCAACTTTAGTATAAAGTTGGGTCATCTATTTTATAACGGATGGAGTATATAATTGAAACCGCGGTGGGTGCGTGTTATAGGTTTCATGTTTGGTTTCCGTGGAGGAATTCGTCAGTCAGTAGGAAGATTCAGAGACGTTTCTTTCTTTAGAAAATTCGAATATTATCAACACTTGACGGCAACTCTGGACCGTTTACTTTTGCTAGGCAAACACGATCGAGGTTCGGCCGCCACCATGTGTCCATGTCGCCGTAGATGTGCATACGTACATAGAGCTCGATCGAGGTGTTGGCTTCTTCACAACACAGCTTCGTGTCTTGTCTTGGCGTCGGCCTTGTATTGCTTGCAGCACAATATGTTCCCGGAAGTGCGGTTCCTAGTTCACGTGCAGAAGGCAGAGTGCGAACGCCAAGATACCGTACCCATTTGGTATCGGCTTCCACATCAGTTGCGAGGTCCACGATGGCATACATAAGTCGTTCAGGAGTGCCTTTGAGGTGCTCGACATCTCCTTGAAGCAAGGGATCGCTCAGGTGCAACACCTCCACCGGGGCCATCAAGTATCTTGGCCGATACACTGGCTCAACGAAGGAGTTTCTTCTCCCTATCGCAGAAAATGAGCGTCAAACATACACAGTGACCGTTTCAGTCCGTTTTAGCAAGTATGATTACTGTAACAAGCTGTTTTCTCAATACATTGACCAAAGTGACCAGCCTAAACAAGGTCAATGACCTAGAGTGCATTTTACTCGCGTAACCAGCTCCCCGTGCGTGCATACATACGTAGAGAGCTCGATCGAAGTGTTGGCTTCTTCACAGCACATCTACCTGTCTTGTCTTGGCCTCGGTCTCATATTGCTTGCAGGACAATATGCTCCTGGAAGTGCGGTTCCTAGTTCACATGCCGAAGGCAATGTGGGGAGATCGAGATACCGTACCCATTTGGTATCGACCCGGCTGCTCGTTTGGAGACGGCTTCCATATTAGCTTTGAGGTCCACGATGGCATACAAAAGCTATTCAAGAGTGCCTTTGAGGTGCTCAACACATCCTTGAAGCAAGGGATTGGCCGGCTGCTCAATTTCATGAGCTCTTTTAAGGTACCCTCCATTGAACATGAGCCGTTCATTCTCCTAAATCTACGAGATCCATCTTGATCTGAAATTGCTCCTTCACATTTTTTTAGGCAATTGTATGTTATTTTACTTACTTATTACTGATTACTACTAGGACATCTTTTTTTTGTCAAATTACTACTAGGACATCTTTTTTTTTTGTCAAATTACTACTAGGACATCTTTTTTTTGTCAAATTACTACTAGGACATCTTTGAACGTGCATAGCACACATGAAGGCCCATAGCCATCGTTTTTCTAAGGTTGACAAATCTGCTAAGACTTTCCTTTTTTGTGGGGCAATCCCCACGCCACGATGAAATTAACCACCTTAATTTTGGAGTTAGTTAAATACAAGGATTTACTTCTCTGGGATGAGTGGGAGATGCTAGATGAACGGCCAAGGACAATAAATAATCTTAGAACCCGCAAATGATAATAACCTTCAAATTTCTCAAAACTTTTATTCAGAATTTCAGATATAAAATAATAATTATGAAAAAATTATATCAAGATCATTAATGGGACATGATGACCTTGATCTGGAACTCCTTTCCAATGGCCAGCGACAGGCCACTGACGCTAAGCGCTCCACTCGTCCGGGACTTGGTGCGGGCTGCCTTGAGCTCAACGCTGTTCACATAGATAGTGAACCCTTTTGCTGGCGATTGGAGCCCCATAAAGACCACATGGGAACTCACCGTGGTCGTGATGATGCCCTTGCTCTCCTCTGTGTTGCAGCTAAACCTCACCAGCGTCCAGTTGCCTCCCACCCCTCCCATCTCCGGCGACTCGCCGTCATCCAAGAACAGCTCCCCGCTGGCAGTGCCATTCTCGGCGAGCGCCACAAGGAGGTGGAACTCACTTTGGCGTGCGGTGGACGTGGTCAGGCCGGGCTGCTGCAACGGTAGTATGTTGCCGCCGGCCAGGTGCACGTTTGCCGAGTCCGCTGACGCTGGGAGCGTCACTCTCTTGCCGGTCTGCAAGGTGATGGCGGGGGAGCGGTCGTGAAGACTAAACCACCGGCCGGCCGGGAAATAGGCCTCCACGGTGGTGGCGCCTGGATCTAACACCGGAGAGACAAGCACGCCACGGCCTAGCAGGAACTGCCTGTCCACGCCGTAGGTGTCGGCATCCTGAGGATAGGAGAAGAAGAGAGGGCGCGCGATGGGTGACCCTGTTGTGTGCGCCTCATACATGAGTGTGTAGATGTAGGGGAGCAGCCGGTACCGCATCCCCAACGCCTTTCTCGCCGACTGTGCCGTCAACTCCCACACGTAGAGCTCTTGCCGGACGGTTGTCTTCTCTGCATGGGCCCTGGCAAACGGGTAGAATGCACCAAGCTGAATCCAGCGGCTGCAGAGCTCCTCGGTCGTGTTGCCGTTGAAGCCACAGATGTCGGCGCCCATCATGGGGATGCCGAAGAGTCCAAAGTTGAGGATGGTGTTGATGGAATGCGCAAGCTCGTCCCACCGTGCGGCATTGTCGCCGGTCCAGTGAGCGGTGTAGCGCCCCGAGCCGATGAACGTGGCGCGACTGAGCATGAAGGGGCGGCGCGCTGTGTCCTTGAGAAGAGCATCATGTGTGGCCCGGGACTCGAGGAGGCCGTAGAGGTTGTGCGCATCATACTCCGACACGCCATTGAAGTGTACCGCGGAGACCGGCACGGTCTTGTTATTAAGGTTACGGTGAATGCCGGTGTTGTTGATGCAATAGGGCGAGTCATCGTATTCATTGAGCGGCTCCCAGGCCTTGAAGTTGGAGGGCTCGTTCATGTTGCACCACAGCCCGTCGGCAGGGACTCAGAGATCTTCCGCGCCCAATATTCAGCTGCGCGTAGTAGACCTCGCCTGGCCACACCCGGCCGATATACTCCCTCCGTCCGGAAATACTTGTCATCAAAATGAATAAAAGGGGATGTATCTAGATGTATTTTAGTTCTACATACATCCTTTTTTGTCAATTTTGATGATAAGTATTCGGACGGAGGGAGTAGTTGGTACCGTTTCGCTGGAGGAACAAACCCACGGCCTCATTTCGAGGAGGTGCTGCTTCTTTTTTGATCGCCGGGTCAATGATGACCACGTATTTCTGGCTGTTATTGTGGAGCCGGTCGACAAACGGCCGGAGCAGTTTCGCCGGGTAGTTCACCGGGTCCAGCGTGAAGTCCTGGTAACCGTCCATGTAGTCGATGTCGGACCAAATCGACTCCAGTGGGATCTTGGCCTTGGCATAGCCGGCGACCACACCCTCCAAATCAGCCACATTCTTGTAGCCATACCTGCACTGGTGGAACCCTGCATATCAAGAATGTAACAACGGATCGGGTGAGCAAAGTAGATTGATATATGCATGAACAGAACTAGCAAAACGATTGGCCGCACATACCGAATGACCAGTACGGCATGGGAGCAGGGCGGCCGATGAGCTGGGTGTACTGGTCGACGACGGCGAGCGGGGAGGGCCCGGCGAAGAAGTAGAAATCGAGCACGCCGCTGATCACCTTGTAGGTGATGTAGGACCCGCCATACTTTATGTCCATCCCGTTGCTGTTGAGGAGCAGCACGCCGTGCGCAGAGGTTGATGTCCAGTAGGTCCGACCTCTCCAGGTCCTCGTTCCAGATCGTGAACGTGTCGTTCTGCTGGAGCCGGAACGTCCGTTTCGTCTGCTCGCCCAGCCCGTACAAAGAGGCCCCACTGGCTGGCAGCGCCGACGTCGCCTCCAAGTACCTGCATTATAGTTCCACATGCCCATCACTACTTGGCTACTTACGCGGATCAGCTAGCTACGCCGAGTGTCTTGTATCATGTATACTAGATCAGGACCGCGCCTTGGCGCGAGGGTGCCGGTCCGAACGTTTTGGTCAAGTAGGTAATACTAAGTTAGTAGGAATTCAGGTTTAGCATATGCACTCATACAGAAAAAACAATAAAGTGAAGAAGAAACATTCAATCATGATAGAAGCAAGACATAATGGAGCTCAATATCGTCATTAGATTATAAGCCAACATCAAGATCAGAACGTTCATAAAAGCACAAAAGATAGGCACTCGACACGAAATTCAATACCAAAAGCGAGAATACATGAGAGGAAGTAATAAGACCAAGAACATAATAAAGGAGAGCCAACTACGAAGCCATAACTACTAAACATACTAATAAGTGGCTCCATTCAGCTGCCTTGTCGATCAACTTCCTTCCAGGAGAGGTAAGGTGATAAAGTTGAATTTGACCTGCACAGAGAAATGCGTATCTTTGTCGGCCGAGCAACCAGTTCCAAGCAAACTTAATTCTGCACTCGTTATTCTATCAATGCACGATAGAAATAAAAAAAATAATGAAACACAATGGAAAACCACCAAGCAAGATATGAGCATAAAAGGCACATTCCATGATAGGTTTAGTGGCAAACATCCCTGACATAGAGCATACGACAACACATGGTAGCTTACAAACAATCCGCAACTTTCATAGATAACTAAAGTCTTAGGCATAATGTAGTCTAATAGGAACAATGACACGACACGTACAGAAGGAAGTGCAGCATATGCACAAGAAGCTGAAACCAATTCAACAGTCGAACAAAAGGAAGTGCGGCGTTTTTGAAAGAACAATCTAGTTAATTATCAGTTGAAAATACAATTTGTTTTAGCAAGAGCGGTCGATAAGATAAGATCTATTATCTATATGATCACCACCTGTTCAAAGATAGAAAGCTAATCATCACGATGCTTGGTCTTTCTAAAGAAAATGTAATTACATATAAGGCCTATACAACATCTAATCAATTGAGGAAACACCTATAAAGCAATTCACTGCACGAAGAACATGTCAAAGAAATAGAGTTTAAATTATCACACCGGCTAGATCTAAACATCACTATTTCTCTACTGCTATCTGTGAGCACCTAAACAATCTCTAGATTAGATACGTTTACATCAGTGAGCATTTTCTTTGATTCTAACATTAGCCGAGGCACATACTGATCATATTTTTTCAGCCGTTCAGTAAAATCAGAGATGGGACACGATGGAGTTCAGCTGACTTGGGCAAGTGCTCGCAGACAGCTGTTAGTGGTGGAAGTGGAACCCGGCGAGCCGTGAACCTGGAGCTCTTCTTCCGCCATAGTGACCTGAACAGAATATATGGATCCAAGAAATCCCCCAGATGTGGGCACACCTTTAGAGCTTCGAAGAAAAAGGAACCATGGATGTAATTGAACATAAGCACAGACTGACCTGGTCGCTGGAGCTGAGTTCTGAAGGGACAATCGAAGAGGTGCAACAGAGGTCTGATCCAAGGCGGCGCCGCCGCGCCGAGAAGACGATGTATTCGCAGGAGCAAAGGAAAATGTCGGAGAGAGAACGTGTAAATCCTTCTCGGTTTGACCTATGTATCAGACAGGAAGATGACCCAAATAGCCTTGCCCAACGGCCTTCTCAAAGGTAGGCTCTGGTGGAGCGCCGCTGTGACTTTTGGGCCGGCCCATGAAGTTCTCTTCCATCTTTTTCCTGTTTATCATTTACTTTCTTTGCGTTTGTATAGGTTTACTTATTTATCTTAAATTCCGGTTTTTAAAATTCATTCATGATTTCGGAAAAATGTTGACAAACTACCACGCCTCAGAAAATATTTGGCCCGTGCAACATGGCACTCTTGCCTCTCATAATCAAATTCACACACGCAGACTTTACCAAAACAGTACACAATTATGTAACATGCCTTTGGTTTGCTGTCTTTATGAGCTCACCAACCATAGGCACAAGAAACATATATATATTGGCTGTAAGAAGAGATGGAAAAGGAAAGTGGCACAGAGCAAACTATCTGCTATATACTACGTCTGAGACATTAAAAACATGTGCATATAACCAGTTCCTAGTTTACACCGACAATCATAGCCAAAATAAAAGAGAAGATTAGGCAGAACCAGGTAACCAGGTCAAAATCCTAGCTGAGACTTTAACGATTCTGCAAATTCGGTCCAAATAGCATGAATAAGAAAATGTACAATTGTTATTCCAAAGACCTGGGAAGAACTAACACTTCCATACAATTGAGAAAATAAAAATCATGTAATACTTCTTAACAGCCGGTATGTGGATTGAAATTTAACTCGAAATAACATATGCATTCATATTTAACTACACATGTTATCATCCCAGTTTACTTCTAACCAGATTGTTTAAGAGATTATACTCAGAATGTTAATTAAGAGAATATTGTGAACTATCACGAAACACATAAGATCCATTAACTTTATATCATTCAAGAGAACAGATCAATATTACCAGTTTGAGAGAACAATAGTTTTATCACCAATGCACTATGTAATGCTTCTATCATACCAATGACTAAAGCACAACTGCCAAGCAATGATATACTCATCACTCTCAGTAGCTGCCTCATAGGAAACAGTTAAGCTTGTGTAAACAAAAGGATGTTATATACAATCTGGAGCATTTGGTCACATATAAGCCATGGAAAGAAATTGGTGGAATTCAGAGTGTGCTCTAACAACCTACCTATAACGCTTTACTACCGAAATGCAAGACAACATGAATTGATCATCCCTTTAGAGTAAGATCATAAGGTCATTTTACACAAAAGTAAAGGGAATGTTCTAAATTCATGAATTTAAAATTTCAACCTTGGTGAAGTCAGAAATAGCGGAGTCCAATTCTCTTTGAAATGCATATGTTGTACCTCTCCCAATTGGTGCCTCTGGATATGTTAGACTTTCCCTCAGTATCTGCAAATGTAAACGCGGATTTTCAGGCTCCTTTTCTGATTAGAGAGAATAAGCGAGAAAAACTGATAATAAACCAAACAAAACCTGATAAAAAACTGATTATAGGTTACAAAACCTGAGAAAAATCAATGGTGAAATTTGCTTCAAAACAACAGTATCCACATGTAAAAGAAATAGAGATCACATCTACAGAAACTTCACTACAGATGGAAACAAATTTCACTGAGAGAGAGAGAGAGAGAGAGAGAGAGAGAGAGAGAGAGAGAGAGAGAGAGAGAGAGAGAGAGAGAGAGAGAGAGAGAGAGAGAGAGAGAGAGAGAGAGAGAGAGAGAGAGAGAGAGAGAGAGAGAGAGAGAGAGAGAGAGAGAGAGAGAGAGAGAGAGAGAGAGAGAGAGAGAGAGAGAGAGAGAGAGAGAGAGAGAGAGAGAGAGAGAGAGAGAGAGAGAGAGAGAGAGAGAGAGAGAGAGAGAGAGAGAGAGAGAGAGAGAGAGAGAGAGAGAGAGAGAGAGAGAGAGAGAGAGAGAGAGAGAGAGAGAGAGAGAGAGAGAGAGAGAGAGAGAGAGAGAGAGAGAGAGAGAGAGAGAGAGAGAGAGAGAGAGAGAGAGAGAGAGAGAGAGAGAGAGAGAGAGAGAGAGAGAGAGAGAGAGAGAGAGAGAGAGAGAGAGAGAGATTACATTATGAAATCAAAACCAGGGAGACATATTAATAACTCCTTTGCTTCCTTACCTTCAGAGTTCAGACCTCTACTAATAGAGAAATCCTTTAGTATCTTGTGATCAACACCCTGCTGCTGCGCGGAGCTAGCCATCCCCCTGTGCGCCGAGAAGGTGGGAAAGGCGCATCAGGACATGCTCGTCCTATGGAGTCTGAGCTCGTCTACAGCTCGAGCTTACTCCCATGCACATCTGGAATATAAAAACAGACTTACTGCACATACTTATGATATAAGAAGCTGTAGATGGGAAGTATAACCAAAACCAGTTTACTTTTATAAACTTATTATAGTACATCCTGCAACACTAAAGAATTTTTGTGAAACTAATTTGTGAAGGCAAGTATCTCCAATGGTAATTTAATCTGGTAATTGTTTATTAGCGCTGATAACAACTATTTCATTTATCGAATAATGAAAAGAGCAGCTAAATGATAATAAAGATAGTGTTACCATTTCGTAAGGAAAAAGAGTAGTGTAGAAAACTTAAAAATAGGACCAAGACCAACATCAACCTTTCCCTCCACCATGAATACGTTAACCACCATCTTCAAGTTCATTATAAGAAAATAGTCACATATATGCACATCAAGCCTGCACCATCATAACCAGGATTAACCCAAAATCAAATGTCTCAAGCTTTTGGTACCTCAAAATTGACAGCATTAGATATAGAGATGTTTCCATTTGCATATGCAAAAAACCAAATAACTAAACATATACGTGGTTGGCAACCAAGATGAGCACTACAAAAAAAAAACAAGAACAGAGAAAGGAGAGAGAGAAGGGATCGACCTGCAGTTCACTGGACGAAGACAGACCCTAGCCTCTCAAGTCTCACCAATTCTGCTGCTTCTTGCCCGCCGCCGCCTTGAGCACAAGCTTCTTCTTCCTGGATGTGGTGCCCTTGCGCGGGCGCGTGGTGACCGTGGCCTCCAGGTCGGCCTCGGGCGCGGCCTAGGCGGAGGACGTGCGCTTGCCTCGCGACGGTCCGACGGCCAAGGGCGGTGAGCTGGGCGGCCCCATGGGGTGTGTGCGGCTGGCTAGGGTTCCAGGGGGGATTCTGATGGGTGGGGGGCGAATGGGAGGGGTGGCCGATGGTGGGGAAGAAGGCTGGCGGCGGCCTCGTCGCGGGAGGAGCAGCGCGGGAGGAGGCTGCAGATGGGGCGGCTAGGGTTCTACAACAGGGGCTGCTGTTTTTATATGCTTCTGGCTGAAATGACGAAAATGCCCTAGGTGGGGCACCAAATTTACAGGCGGTGGCATGGCCATTTCGACACTGTTTCGATCTACAGTATCCATTTTTGATCCAATGATCGGCGTCTCTCCATCTCTAGATCGGACGGCCCAAAACGCATCAAGGAATCGATCCAACGGCCAGGAAGCACTGATCTATGAGAGCGTTGGGTTCCTCCCGGTATGTATCTTACGCGATTACGTACCGGTTCTTGAAGACGAGTATGGCGGAGGTGTCGAAGAGGACGTCTCTGGTGGAGCGGCGGGAGATGGTGAAGCGGAACGGGGCGGTATGGATGGTGAAGGTCAGGTCTGAAGACTAGCTGGACATGGTGCTGCTGCCGGGCAAGGAAGCATTGCTCATGCCCGAGGAATGTAGCAAGACGTCCTCCAGCGCCGGCGCTGGGCGTGAGATGACATCCTGGGGGACCTCCCATCTCTGATGGTTGGCGTCGGTGATGCGCACGTGGAGCTGGTTGTCCGTCTCTAGGCTGCCGCCGGTCATATCAAAATTTAACAGTGAGCATACGAGTTCCGTGCATTAGGTGATGTACAAGTAAGTGATTGTGCCTCTTTTAAATTTTACTCCCTTCATTTCAAAATAGATGACCTAATTTTGAACTAATTTTATACTAAAGTTAGTATACAGTTTGGTTATCTATTTTAAAACGGAGGGAGTAAAAGATAGGACAATGCTCGTGCGTTTCAACAGGTATTAATATTCCACTAGTAAGTAAGCTTGTGATTAATTTATTTGCCCATATTAATACGATTCTGCAAATAAATGTTTATCAAATCCTGTGATTTATCTTATATTTTGATGAGAATTTTGGTAAGTAAATTAAAGTGAAATTCATTTAGAAGATAAGTAAATGAAAGCGATTGATTTTATACGGGGAAGATTAGATGAAGAGATGGTGGGAAAAAATGAAACATGGAAGGTTATATTCTTTTTAAGTAGTAGAGAGAAAAAACCATGAATTAAATCCCGAATCTGGATGAAGATCAGACACACTTACCTTGCAGTCAGGTTGAGCTGCTTGACATCAGGCCCGAACTGTGTCGTCCCGCCTACAAGTGTCAGCTTGGTCGACAGCAAATTCCCTGACCCGGCGACCGACTCGACTTCATAGTTGGCGCCACAACGGTGGAGGAGGTATATGAGGATGGTGAGGAGTGCGAGAAGATCAGCAAATGACGGGACGATCGTCATCAGATGATATGATGGGTGCAACACAAGTGAGTGTCATCAGCTATTGGACGCTCAACTTTATATACACTTGTAATCATCTTCAATGTTTAGAAAGTTTTAAATGTGCGCCTAAGATATGACTATAAAAGGAGGTACTTCAAAGTTAAGACTTATCGCTTCCTCCAAATGAGGAAGTAAATTAAAGAGTACTAAAGAACAATGGTAAAGAAGGAAAGTAATTAATGCCAACGTATGTAAAAAAAAGAATAAGTTTGACCAAGTTCATAAAAATATACACCAAATTGCAAAAAAAAAAAACTCACATAAGATCCTTTATGAACCAAGTCAGTTTTATAAGCTTGGTCACTTAGAGAAGTTTGATTTGGGACAAAAGTAGAACTGCAATTATTTTGGGAAGGCAAAGTATCTTATTCTCCCCCATTGCTATTTATTGTCTACCGTTACCGATGAAAAAAATTCAGTTAAGCTTTTGCATCTATGAGTTTAGCTATATAATATACTAGAAGGATTAGACATGCTATGTTGCATGGTTGGTGTTGTTGGGATCTCATAAAAAGGGATTTAGTGCGACTGTAAGGGGAGATGATGAAGTGTTTTTTTATAATGTCGTTTTGATGGTTCTTTCTGGGGTATAAGAGCATCTCACTAGTAGAAAACAGGGCATACGTTCGGGTGAGATAAGCCCATTAGTCCCGGTTCGGTCATGAACCGGGAACCATGGGCCCATTGGTGCCGGTTCGTGAGGCCATGGGCCTGCCGGGCCTCGTGGGGGCATAGGTCCCGGTTCGCCTGACACCTTTGGTCCCGGTTAGTGGGATGAACCAGGACCAATGGGCCTCGCTCCTGGCCCACCACCATTGGCCCCAGTTGGTGCCCTGAACCGGGTCCAAAGGTTGGTCTTTAGAACCGGTTCAAGGCACGAACCGGGACCAATGAACCGGCCTGGGGAGAGGTTTTTTTTGTGTAATACATTAAAAGCAAAAAAGAATTTTCATAAAGCAAATAAAAAAGCAAAAAAGAAAATTAAAATAAATAAGTAGAAACAAAATAAACTTTAATAAAGTAACATAAACAAAATTTAATAAAATAAATAAAAATAGCAAAAGTAAGTAGAAACAAAATAAAATAAAAGAAGCAAAAAAGAAAGAATTTTCACAAAATAAATAAAGAAAGCAAAAAATAAAAGGAAATAAATAAGTAGAAACAACATAAACTTTAATAAATAAGTAAAAACAAAGAATTTTCAAAATATTAAAAGCAAAAAGAATTTTCATAAAGAATTTTTATTAGAAACTTTAATAGCAAAAGGAATTATCATAAAGAATTTTTGTTAGAAACTAAAATAACAAAATCTTTTTTGAATATAATGATAAATTACAATAAATAGTAGGAAAAAGAATCACTCAAAAATCTATTTTTATAGTAAAGTTATTCAAAACTAGTGGTTCACACAAATTTCAAAAATTCAAATTTAAACTATTCAAATTGGAAAACAAATGACACTAACAGAAAGTTTATAGTTTTTATTACCTAAAAGTAAAAAAGAATTAAAAAATAAAGAAAAAAACAAAAGAAAATAAATAATGCAAAAAACAAAATAAATAATTAGAAAAAATAAAAAATTCCACCTACTGGGCCATCATGGCCTGAATACGACTAGAAACCCAACCAGCCAGGTGGGCCATGATTATGGCCCGCAGAAGGCCCAGTAGGACCACAGGCATGTGCAGAGAGGTTAGGCCCGTAAGCCTGGTTTAGAGAGGAGCTCAACAGCTCAGGGGCACTGCACCTTATAAACAGGTGCGGCTCTCTCTCAGCTAGCAAGGCGGGACTAAGCTCCCACCACCACGTCGCTGTGCAAGGCCTATTGGTCCCGGTTGGTGGCACGAACCGGGACCAATGCCCCCCTTTGGTCCCAGTTCCTGGCACCAACCGGGACTAGTGCCACCCTTTAGTCCCGGTTGGTGCCATCAATCGGGACCAGAGGCCTCTACTTCTCACCCTTTGGGCTGCAGAAAAGAGACCTTTGGTCCCAGTCGGTGGCACCAACCGGGACTAAAGGGGGTAATTAGTCCCGGTTGATGCCACGAACCGGGACCAATGCTTCGTGTATATAAGTAGGACTTGTGAAAAATTTCAGTTTCATCGACCATTTAACCCGCCGACGACGCCAAACTCATCGACGACGCCAGAGCTGCCCGACGCCATCGCCGTCGCCGCTTCGCCGCCGTCACCGTCCCGCGCCGCCACGACGCGCTGTTGCCGCGCCACCCGTGCCGTCGCCATCTCATCGCCCGACGCCGTCACCTCCGCGCCGCCCAGACGCCGTCACCGCCCCTGCCCCGATCGACGTCGTCGTCGCGCCGCCCCGCTACGGTCCGGCGGCCTTTCTTTAATGTTTTTTTGTTCATATGATGTTCATATGATCATATGATGTTTTTTTGTGCATATGATGTTTTTTTTCATATGATGTTTTTTTCATATATGTATTAATTTTTATTTATATGTATGTATGTTCTCTGTGTATATATGTTCATATATGCAAAAGTTAGATTTTTAGAAATGTTTCATCTATGTATGTTCTCTGATTTAGTGCATTTTAGGTTAGTTTCATTTTTAGAAAAGTTTTATATATTTAGGAAGAAGGAAGAAGGAAGAGAAGGAAGAAGAAAGAAGAAGAAAAAGTTTTATATATGCAAAAGTTACATTTTAGAGGAGATATCAATAAGAAGAGGGAAAAAAAGAAAAAAAGAGAGGGGGGGGGGGGTATTCGTTGTCGATATACCCCCTCCTCGGCAACTTCGACATGAGGGGGGTCGATATACCCCCTCCCCGATAACTTCGACATGAGGGGGTTGGGGGTTCATATGATGTTTTTTTGTGCATATGATGGTTTTTTTCATATGATGTTTTTTTTTCATATATGTATTAATTTTTTTTATTTAGGTTGTTAATTAGTAGATATCGATTTTAGGTTAGTGCATAGGTTAGTGTAGAGGAAAAAGTAAAATAAGGAAAAGGAAGAAAAGGAAGAAAAGTATCGGGTATGTCGTTGTCGATATACCACCTCCCCGATAACTTCGACATGAGGGGGGGTGTCGATATACGCCCTCCCCGATAACTTCGACATGAGGAGGGGAAAGGGGGTCGAGGGTTCAAGGGTTCGAGGGTCGAGGGTTCGCGGGTTCGAGGGTCGCACTACTACAAAAAGGGCTATAGATGGAATGGCCACTAATGGCGCACCTGTGATGTGGTGCGCCATTACTATATTCTAATAGCGCACCATGTCTCGGTGCGCCATTAGTAATATATTACTAATGGCGCACCTGGTGTGTGGTGCGCCATTAGTAGTTTTGAAAAAAAACATAAAAAAAATTTTGTTACTAATGGTGCACCGTTGCATTGTGCGCCATTACTAATTGACATAGTAATGGCGCACCACATCCATCGTGCGCCATTAGTAGTTTTGAAAAAAAAAGTAAAAAAAAAAAAATTTGTTACTAATGGCGCACCATGTCTCGGTGCGCCATTACTAGTTTTAACTAGTAATGGCGCACTCTACACTGGCGCGCCATTACTAAGTTTTTTTCAAAAAAAAATCAAAAAAAATATCATTTTTTATATTTTTTTTCAAAACTAGTAATGGCGCACCGTGGGTGTGGTGCGCCATTACTAACTTGCCCCAACACCGAATGCACCCCCCTGGATCGCCTTTTCAGTTTTAAAAAAAATAAAAGAAAATGATGGAAATATCAAAAAAATAAAAGAAAATATGTTTCCCATGTGATATGTGCTCTAGTTTTTGGGAAAATTTACAAATATGAATTTCGACTTTATTTGTAAAATCTCTCTGGAAATTTGTAAAATGGGCATAACTTTTGCATACGAACTCGGATGAAAAAGTTTTTTATATGAAAAATCATCTATCCCGTTAAACATTTTCAAAATCCCCAAAAACCTAACAGAAAAAAAGTTACGGGGCTTTCAAGATCTAGCGGCAAAAAAATTCAAAAAATTTCAAACTTACTAGTGGCGCACCGTGGATGTGGTGCGCCACTAGTAACAGAAACAAAATTGGTTTTGAATTTTTTTTCAAAAAATGATACGTAATATGACTGGGAAGTTTGAAATATTTTTCAAAATTTCATCATAGTCATGGACATGAACAAAGTCCTAGACATCAACAAGGTATAACAGGATTGATATGCTAGATATATCAACAAGTGCCTGTGAAGTGAGCTTTATTCTTTCGGGTTGGATAGAACTTTGAAGTTAAGCGTGCTTGGGCTGGAGTAGTGTGAGGATGGGTGACCTTTCGGGAAGTTTGACCACGGAGTGCAATTTGACCTGAGATTAAGCCATAGTGAACTGAGATTAAGAAAAATTTGAAAAAAATAAAATAAAAAAAATTTCTGAAAAAAATTTGAAAAAAAAAATGTTACTAATGGCGCACTTCTATGTGGTGCGCCATTAGTATACCAGATACTAATGGCGCACCACTGGTGCGCCGTTAGTAAAAAATACTAATGGCGTGCTAGTAATGGCGCACCGGTAGTGCGCCATTAGTAGGCAAAACCGGTGCGCCATTAGTAGGCCTCTTTCTAGTAGTGTCGAGAGTCGAGGGTTCGAGGGCCGAGGGTTCGAAGGTCGAGGGTCGTTGACGGGCGTCGAAGCGCTGCCGAGGCCACCCCAAACCCTAGAGAAGCGTTGAGGCCACTAATTAATATAATTCCTTGTTGTGATTTGCTAGCTAGGTCTACGTTTGCCACTAATATATCCATCTATCATGTTTGTATAATACTTGCCATGTTGTAATATTTGCAGAAACTATGGAGCACGGCCGAGACAAGGAAGCATAACAGGTGTTGGGGGACATAATCGCAAACGGAAGTGATGTCATGTCGTATCTCAACGAAACCGATGGTCTGGAAGAAGAGGGTGAAGCAGGCTACGGTTATGGAACAACGGAGGAGGAAGGACATGATTATGATGGCTCCGGTGACCGAATGCCGGTACAAGAAGGAGACCGTGATGACGACTCCGGTGACTGAACAGAGTCCGGCCAGGTATATATATTAATTAAGCCTGTGCTGACTAGCTAATTGATGCATTCATTGTTTTGGTATCTACACATATTAACTCTCGTCTTTCTTCTTTTACTAGCCCTCCGGGTCGAGCTCAACTTTGGTAAAGAAACGAGGCCCGAAGAAAAAGTTGCGCCCGGATGACAGGTTCACGATCGCACCAATCGCGCCCGATGGCCTACCGATTGAACCCCTCCAGACCAAGGACATATTTACTGCTCAGTGCGGGGTTCTTGTTAGGGACATGATCCCGATCAGCATCGAACTATGGAATCAGCCTAAGAAGGAAGAGATTCAAGTTTCTTTTGTCGAAGATGCACAGAAAGAGGATCTTTGGAATGCGCTGAAGGTAAATTTAGCCCTACCGGAAGAGGAGGATCCGGAGAATCCAGTTATAGAGCCATTGATCAAGTCCTGTGCTCTCAAGAAGATGGCAGATCTATTTCGGAGGTGGAAGAATGATCTGAAAGCAAAGTTTATCAACAAAAAGAAGACACCAGAATTCACCGGCCGGTATGAGAAGATCAGAGATCAATGGGACGCATTTGTGGCCAACAAGACATCGGAGAGGAGTAAGAAGATGTCAGCGAAAAACAAGATAAATGCTGAGAAGGAGGAGCATCACCATCGCACGGGGTCAGGTGGCTACCTCAAAGCCCGACCATTGTGGGCCAAGGCTGAGAACGACCTGCTTGCTAAAGGGGTCGAACCAGAGACATTGAACTGGCGAGACCGTCAAGGAC
Organism: Aegilops longissima; assembly: GCA_021605205.1. Classification (NCBI taxonomy): domain Eukaryota; kingdom Viridiplantae; phylum Streptophyta; class Magnoliopsida; order Poales; family Poaceae; genus Aegilops; species Aegilops longissima. The sequence goes on from CM038677.1 coordinate 824,009,283, forward strand.
TTGGTTCTTCGGGGTTTGCGGAACCTTGGACCCTATAACAGGGAAGTTCGTTTGGACGAGCGAGCAACTATGAATATCCATCACGAAGCTTCGGGACTATAATGCCGCAGCGCAGGAAGGGAGGTTCGTTCCAGATAGAGAGAAGGACGAGCTCACAATGGCCCTCGGGAATCCTAAGCACCCTGGACGGACACGAGGCACGCCAGGCTCCGTTCCGTGGAAGGTTGGGTTTCCGAGGAACGAGAAGCAGTTCGAAGCAAGCGACCTGCCGAAGCTACTCCCGAAGCTACCCCGCCATCTCAGCGAAGAAGCAGTTTGGCTTCCACCGAGCCGCTTCAGCTGGAGCCTGTCTTCACGGCTCCTGCTAGCTACCCCATGGATGCTATCACGGAGTCTCAACAGTGCCACCTTATGACGCAATGGCAGAACTACAAAGTCAAGGTGACTGTCGGCTCTGTTCGACCTACTGAACCCGGTGCAACTTTTCACTGCCGTCCAATTCCAGAAAGATATGCTTGGGTGATGGTGGAATAAATAACGGAGGGATTTGAGGAGCTCGTGTTTGACCACCATATCGGTGAAGGGGGGACTAGGCTGGGTTCTGCTCTGAAGACTCCATGCCTATGGCGGAAGGATCTCATCAACCTTCCGAACTGGACGCCTCCGCCTCCTCCTCCTCCTCCGGCGAGTCAGGGCACTCCGCCTGCTCCTCCGGCGAGTCATCAAGGCACTCCACCTCCTTCTCCGGCGCGTGGGGGCACTCCGCCTCCTTCTCCGCCTGCGCCGGCGCGCCCGACCAGCCAGCCTCCTCCTTCTCCGCCTCGTCAGCAAGGGCGTAAGAGACCCGCAGCCGCTCCGGCTGGTCCAGCGCGTCGTAGTCCTTCTCCTGCTCCTCATAAGCAATGAAAGAAGACAACCGCAGCTGCTCGGCCTGCTTCGGCATCTAGCACTACAGCCAGAGGCGGGAGGCAATACAGATTCGGTCCATCTCTCAAGACTCCAAAGAAGTTACCATACGAGATGACCGAATAGGAAAACGAGGAGATCTGTCAAGCCCAAGTGAAGGACTACTTCGAAATGCAAAGAGCTAATAGACATCCACCTCCAGAGGAGAAGATAGATCTGGTGAAAGCGCAACGCACTTTGGATGCCCTGCATCGACCACCACCATCTTCGTCGCAAACCAACTATGAGCGCATTACTGAAAAGGCATATAAGGAAGGGAAGTGGTCGGGAAGTACTTGCAGTGACAAAAGGTTGCAAGAACGAAGAAGTGGGAGAAAAATTCCCCAGCTCGGCGAACAAACCAATCGTGCCCCCGCTCAAGGTGTCTAGCGATATCGTCACTAATCCACCGGGGATATTGCCCGGTACCAATCCTGCAGATTACCTACCCGACGATGCACATTCTTATACAATGGAGGTGGACGAATTCAAATACGAGTACTGGAAGCCTCTCGTCAAAGATGTTTCTACTCTAACAACAATGATGCGAAGATTCCATGATTGGTACAATGAAACCTGCAGAAAGTTTGCAGGGGAGAAAAAAAAGATACTTTGACGCTGAAAGTTAAAGAGGATCATCACGGCCTCGTTGGAATTGAGGAGTTGTATGTTCCATTTGAGGAGTTCTTCCAGTTTTTCAATCAAAAGGCCCTCGATAAATTAACGGTCACTTGCTACTATCTGTAAGTACTACTTCTGTCATTAAGTCTCTATATATAGCTCAGCTCTTTCATTGCATGTATATATAATTATCCTCACTATATTATGCAGATTGAAGATCGTCGAATGCAGAAAAAAATGAAATGTATGATATTGGGTTCATTAACACAAATCTCATAGATGAATTTACGGTTACATTTCATGCCAAAGAAACTGAGGACAACTTGTTACGATCGTTGGTAATAAATCAAAACAAACATACAATATTCTTTCCTTACTACTTCAAGTGAGTGTTACTGTCTTGTGCATATTCGGTTTCCCTTAATTATTATTCTAGTTTATGTAATTGATGAGTTATGCATGCGTGTGCAGGTTCCACTATATTCTCCTAGAGATTAAGCTTGAGCAGGGACTAGTAAACGTCTTAAACTCGAAACGAAAAGATCTCTCTGACTATGCGGACATGTCTAAAATGCTCGAGAAGTAAGTTGAATCGATCATTATCGCACCATATTGGCAACTTTGTTCATTTCATGATATAAGTAATTGTTTTGTTTGTCTTGCAGGGTTCGGAAAGTATTCACGGCACAACTTTCGGGACTGCCGCGGGAACTGCGATGGAAATACCCGAAAGTAAGTACTACTAGCTAGCTAGTTCCGCGCATCTCCCGTTGATTCTAGCTACTTTCATCAATGCCCATTTATAATGCTTGATTATCAGTTTGATTGACCTCTATTTCTCGTAAAGTGCTTGTGGTAGGAAGCCGGGAATAATTACTGTGGATACTATGTCTGCGAGTTCATCTACAACGCGGCGGCCAAGAATAGGCGGGGCTACTCTAAAAGACAATATGAAATGCATAAGCAAAAATATTCACAAGTTTATTTTATTACCATCATTTCTGTTCAGTTTCATTCATATATATGTATATATTGACCCCCTTCTTGAAATTAGATGTGGCAGATGTGGGATGAACTCCTACCACAAGATCGCATGCGAGCAATTCAAGAGGAATTGGCTGGATTCTTTCTTGACCACGTCATCAATAAAGCCGGAGAATACCACCATGCAAGTGGAAGTTGAGTTCATATGTTAGGGTATTGTAAGAGATCTTACACTATATATATATATATATATATATATATATATATATATATATATATATATATATATATATATATATATATATAGCTAGCATGTCGAGTCCTCTTTATACATAGTGTCGACCAAGCACGAAGATAAGAGAGGACACTTCTCTCTATTAGCTAGCTAACACAATATATGAAACCCCTAAATTAACCCTACAAAACCCCCCAACCCCCGTCTTTCAGAAAAAAAACAGCACCAGAAATGCTGACGCGTGGAAGCCTTTTGGTCCCGGTTGGTGGCACCAACCGGGACAAAAGGCCCCTGCCTCGGCAAGCAACAGCGGCCACGTGGAGCCCCCATCTGTCTCGGTTCCTGGGCGAACCGGGACTAAAGGGAAAGGGCTTTAGTAACGTAATTTAGTCCCGGTTCGTGAACCGGGACAAATGGCCCTCACGAACCGGATCGAATGGGGTTTTTTCTACTAGTGTCTACAACCAGACTTAGCAAAATATGACCCCCTAAACGCCTGCGGACACGCCCGGCCACTGACTGGGCGTGTCCGTCATTTGTTTTTTCACGCAGTGATAGTCCTCATTTTCTTCCTGATATGTCCGGTCACTTGCACGTGATTGGTGGAGATGAAAAAAGAGAAAAAAATGAATAAAGAAAGAGAAAAGGTGGTCCGGAGTGGGGCCGCGTCCTACGTGGCGGACTGACCAGGCGCGCCCGAGCGCGTCTGAGAGCCCTCATATCCTCCCTACATTTGAGATGGATATGAGGGTTCGCGGACAGTCCAGACATATAGGGATGGTATGAGAGGTCTGGTTGGGTCACTTTTTTTCCTTCTCTCTCATGTCCGGTCACTGACTGGGCGCTTCCGCGGGCGTATGAGAGAGTGTTTGAGGTGTCCGACTCTAGATGTTGTAATTATATGTTATTTGCAAATTAACCTGCATGTATGAAGGTGAGTTTCTTGTAGTCGTGACCACATGCATTGTATTGGTGTTACAGTATCGCATGTTTGCATTTATGTTTTGTCAGGTGATGAGAGGGTGCAGGACCGGTGTATATTTATAAGCTGGTTGTTGCGGGGATTCGAGAAATCGTTGACCAGTCAAAATCATGAATCAAATTCAAAATTAAACACCTCACTTGAATGCGAGAATGCGAGAGTTCCTTGAGATTGACAAAGTCAAAGATTGTAAACTGAATCCAAAATCATATTGGTTCTATAGTACTACATGTTGGCATTCTCTCTGTCATGTTATGAGAGCATGCGCGAGTCTGATATATTTTTATAAGTTGGCTGATGCCAATTGATTTGAGAAATCATAGTCAAAATCATGAACGAGATTTAAAATTGAACACCTCATTTGGATGGAGAGCTCCTTGCAAAATTATTGACCAAGTCAAAATTAAGAATCCGATCCAAAACCAATGTCCTCAATTGAGAGAGGCCTTCGCTCCCTATGGAGCTTAGTGATATAGTAGATATTTTATTTTTAATAATATTAACTATTTACTCATTGTTACTCCCTCCGTGTGGAAATACTTGTCATCATAATGGATGAAAAGAGATGTATCTAGAACTAAAATATGTCTAGATACATCATCTTATATCCATTTTGATGACGAGTATTTTCGGACGGAGGGAGTATAATATTGCAAAAGTTATAGTAATTTGGGGAGTTTCACTTAAGTTGGGGGATTAATACATGGAGACATGTGGATGCGCAATTAATGCTAGACCTACATGAGATTTGTTATATGTTTGACGGACAGATCAACGTGGGCGGTTATGATTGGACATAGGGGGGGAGAGGAGCCCACCCTGGTGAAATTAGGGGGGCATTATTAGTTGGAAGATTACGTAAAACATGCGTAAACCATTCGTATGTGTAGGATTATTGCACGTGGATCCCTTGGGAATATGGCCTCGAAGTTTTTGGCAAAGCACCTTAGGACTAGCCTGAACTAGGGTTTTGGCCTTTTGGTCCATAATCCGCTCTGAGTGAATGAAGATCTTATTCGACACACATTCCGTCCTCATGATGTGGATGCGCCTTCCTATAATTTATAATGAAGATTTTGTGGTTTGGTATGATGAAAAGTCTAGCTTTGTTTTTCTGCTCAGAGTGCATACTTCTTGGCTATGCATGCAGCGGGTTATGGAGGTGACCCTCTATTGGGTCACCCAACATATGGTTGTAGGAAATTTTGGGACATCATCTTGCTATCATACATTCCACAAAAAATAAGATATTTTTTCTACTAGTCCAACATAGCATGGGCTCAGCGTCCCACGTCCACCTCACAGGGGTACGCATCCGCGCCACTCCTAGCGGGGCGGCTCAGGGAACCCTAGCCACCACCGCCCCCACCCCTCCTCCCCTTCAATTAGCCGTCGCTGTCGGAGGAGGCCGGCAAGCAAAAGCCCTGCCCGGCGGACGACGATTGATTGGCCCTGGTCTCCTCGACCTCGTGGGAGATCTCCGCCTGGAGCTGTAACATCCCGGTTCTCGGAATGTTTAAGAAAAAGTTTTCCAAAAATCAGGGCGAGAAAATTTCATTTGTTTTATTTGTTAGCAAAGCTTAAATTGGACTTTTATAATTTGAAGGATTTAATTTGAACTAACGTGAACCTAAATTAAAATTTGAGTTTAGTTCTTTTCTTTTAGTCGGGCTTTATTTTCTCTTCTTTGGCATATTTAAATATGCGCCTTGAATTTTCTTTGGGTTACTGAAATTCGTTTGATTGCTTGAGCTTCTTTTCCTTCTCTAGATTTCCTAAAACGGAAATCCATTTCTTTTCCTTTTCTCAATCTCGGGCCAAATTCCATCGGACCATTAGATACGTTCTACCATTTGAATTGTTCACATATCTTACTCATACTTCTTTCACACGTACATTGTTTATTAGACAAATCCACCAATACATGTATATGTACATCTCTCTTCTCTTCCCTGAGTTGAGCCACTGTTGTTTTTTCCTCTCTAAGTAGCAAGGGCCTAGCCCATCTATGTTTTTTCCCTCTCTTCCTTTTCCCTCCTCAACCTGGCCTTCGATCCACTTGGCCCATCTCTCCAGCTAGCCAACGCTCTTTCTCCTCCTTTTCTGTACGCTCACATGGTACATGAAGAGTTCTAAAAAAAAAAAAAAAACATGGTACATGAAGAGAAACAGCCAGCACTCATGCGTGACTGTTGCCTCCTGCACTCCTCCTTAATTCCCATAAATCCCATCAGTTTCCAAAACTGCAGCCCCTCCTTATTGTGCGCTCCACGGTCTCCTCTTCCACCCCGCAGAAACTCTTGTCCTCTCCCTTCTCTGTTCTTCCAAAAATACATCCACCAAGTGCTGCTGCTCCATGAACGCCGGTGCTTGTTCCCGGCGACTTCAACCATCTCCGTCCGTTCCCTTGCGCCAGAACGTTTCCCTCGATGCGATAAATCCATTCAGGAAAGAAGGAACGCATTCGGTCGACCACATGCGAAGAATTTCACATGTGCGTGTACACTGTTCGTCGAGTTCATCATCTTGATTCGTCATGTTCGGTGAGCCTCTGCCTAATTCCTTTTATATGCGTGCTATATCATATCCGTAATACGCTACAGACATCTCTTTACATCCTATGATGGTAGTTGGCCGCGCCAATTTCGCCATGTCCATGAACCGGAGGCCATCCGACCATTTTTCTTTAGTTTTCGTTCGTCATATGACTTCTTTTCCCATAGATGAAATATTCCCTAGGACATTCATAATCCCATAGAGGTGTTCGATTACTTGTTTGGTTAATTGGATGTACTGTATATTTTATTGTTTGTTGATTGGTGATATTCGTTTAGTTTGTTAAATATGTTATTTATTGTATGTTCAAGATTTACCTAGGAGTCGCTCCTAATTATTTCATAATGTTCGGGGTAACACATGATTCATTAGATTTATTTTACGCTTGTCTTATAGTGTTAAAATAGTTGTGCTATGGCTTCGGTGAGATAATTTGTGGTACTCGGTATATTTCTCGTGTATTGTTTATTTTAATAATTATTCCATGTGTAGGAGTTGATTGGTGTATATGATTATCATCGCTCATACATGTTTGACGCATGCTATTATTTTGATTTGCTTTGGAGCATTGATAGTGTCATTTTATTATTATTTTTATTTATTTTGATAATGATTGGTGGGTTTATTGTTTTATGGTTTGAATGTGTACATAATTGTGGTGAATGTTCACCGTGCTTATAGTTCTTTAATTAGAATTGATCTAGGCGATGATTTACTTATCTATCTAGTCATGTAATGCTTCATGTCTTGACTATTTTTTTATTTTGTATAGCATGGTGATATCTTAGATATGGTTTACATATTAATTACCGTTCGTTTTATTGGTTTGAAATCATGTCATGTCTATGATAGATGTTTATATATTTCTAGTACATGTTGTTGCATGGTTTCTTTGTGCTGGATGTCAAACGGAACGCTTCGTTGTTTGAGAACAAATCCATTGTAGTTACTTGATGTGTAGCATATTATTGCCTAGTTGTTCCTTTTATTTTATACATGTGTGTCATACAAGATTGCATGGATAGTAGCTTCATGAAATCATTGAGATTTGTATTGCTATATATAATTTATTGTTGTGACATAGAACTTAGTTTATTACATCTTAGTAATTATCATGTGTGATTATTTACCTTAGTTTATTACATTGGCATGCTAGAACTTGTTCAAACATTGAATGCATGTTTTATTGTATGATTTCCATGTGTTATAACATTGCTAGGGTTTACGATATGATGTATATTGTTAGACTTTGCTTGGTTGAGATACATGCTAGTTGTGTATGATTTCATCTTGCTTCATCAATACCATTCCATGATGTTGTGACAATGTAACTAGATGATAGTGCGTGTATCAATTCATATTATAGAACATTCCTGCTTATGTAGCTTATGTGTTTACAAGTGTAAGTTGTACTTGATAGAAATGCACGTTATCTCTTTATTCATGTTATGATATTTCATTGCTTGATTTGGTTGATGCCATGATCTAGTTGTTTACTTGCCTAAGGCTTGTATGCTTCCTCGATGTGCTTATATGTCAAAACAAGAATGTACGGTGGTGTGCCATTGTCATACTTGATAGTCGTGTTAGTTGATATCAACTAAGTTATGTCGTAGTTATAAGTTGTATTCTACTGGTAGCATAGTTTGGCATCTTGTGTCATGATCATCCATGCTTAGCGTTATATCTAGTCTACATCACTATTACATTTTTGTATGCCTAGACTTCTTCATATCTACTTTATCTAGTTGTTGCATTGTTATATGTCTAGTTGTCACTCATGCAAGTGATCTTTCATGTCTTATTTTGTTTATGTGCTATAGTTGAGTACTTAGTCTCTTGTGCGTTCTTATGGATGATCACTTTGGTCTTATGATAGCCTCAGGAGTGTTGGGTCTTGTTGCGATAGTTTAGCACATTCTTAAGATAGTTTACCTTTCATGTTAGTTGAGTTGTATCTTCCTCATATGCTTAGGGTGCATAGTTGATTTGTTATTTAAACATTAAGTGGTAATCTTATTGCTAGTGGTTACTTGAGTACTCATTTTTTTAGTAGTAAGACCATATCCTACTTTAGTATGTTTCCATGATAACTCATAAGTGTGATTCTTGTTTTATTATATAAGACCTCTTTGTGATTTTCTACTCATATGCCTTGTATGAGATGTGTCTTATTATTTAGTTGTTTAATTAGCTTTAACCATAGTGTTGGTTGGCTCTTCTTAATCATGTTTTCTGATAGTTGTTATGGTTGATGTTTGGTTCTACTTGATGTTAACCATTATAAATATTTAGTAACATCTAAATATTTATTTATGGTTAATTGTTACTTTTAAACATGCCATGTTCTTTCTTGTGGTAGTTTGTGGTTACATTAGCATGTATTACCATGTCATAGGACAACTCTTATTTATTTGATGTGATGTTTAACTTGTTTATATTAGTTGACATATGTTTGGTTTGTAATATTGTATCTATATCATTTAGTTTTGCTTTAGGACCAAAACTAGATCCAACTCAATTCAAGTTGTGGTTGAAAGACGTTTGATTGCTTAACTAGTATGGTTTGAAAGTGTGTTTGTTTGTCTGATGGAACACTTGCTTTTCAATTGTTATATAGTTGATGTATATGTTTGCTACTGCTGACCATTTATAAATATTTAGATTCTATCTAAATATTTATTTGTGCTGAACGTTTACCTTTATCATGCCATGTTGTGATTCTGTAGTTAAAATGCATAGGATGGTTCCATTTATATGTGTGTGGATGCCATTGTGTTAGTTATATACTTGTTTCATGTAGAGTTAGTCGAGATGTGTAGTGGGAACTACTATTGGTTAGTAGCACAGTTCATACTAGAGCGTTAGTCTTGATCGCCAAGCCTTCCATAGTTGTGTCAACCTAAACCTTGTCACTTCGCTGATTCCTCTCTACTTACCTCCCTATCGTGAATCTCCATCTTGATCAATATCTTGTTATCCATCCTCTCTTAATTTATTTTGGATGTTATTTGGATTTACTATTGTTTTGGTATTTATTTGTTTTCCATTTGCTATCGTTACAACGATTAGGGAGTGAAGATGTTGGACATGACAACCAGGTTATCGAAGGACTCAACAACGAAGGCATGCCACCTTCTTTGATCATATTTATCCTATGTTTACAAAATTGCATTGTGTTTAATGGTTACTATATGCATGCTATTTTAATTCTTGTAGCTAGCGTGTCGATTGACACATTACCTTGATCCGCTTGACGCCTATTCAATTGACACCTGAGTAGAAATATAGTATTCTAGTAGAGTAGAAATGCTTAGCCATGTTTATTACCGTATAGGTGCTTTGTTAAATGACCTTTGAGTCATTGACACTTGAAACTTATCGCTGAGCTAGGCCGATTGGCCCTTATTGATCTCCTCTACTCTCTTCTACTCTGGGTGAAACTTACCATCTGAATACTGGCGTGGGCGATAGCTGAATCAAGGATTGAAGGAGCGATTGGCTGCCCTTCACAGGTTGAAGGGGGCAATCAGTCGTCTGTGCCGCATGAGGCCTAATAAGTCTTGGATTTGAAGATAGTGATAACAGTACAGCCACATGCTATATGGGCACTGGCTTGGTTAATTAGTTAGTTCACTCTTATTGTCGTCATCGCCGTACCGCAGATGGGATAGCTGCCTTGCGAGGAGTATCCTCGGCACAAAAGGGGGGCCCGGACTATGAACTGCGATTACTTCCGTGTTGAAACCTAGTGGGCTTGGCACAGTAAGTTTGGTCTAATGAAAGACCTCGTCACAATCTCCCTGCCGGTATACCAAATGGTGTACTATGCTAGCGATGGCTAGTGGCAACAAGTCGGGATTGTGTCATGTGGGTAAAGTGTACAACCTCTGCAGAGTGTAAAACTATTCAAATAGTCGTGTCCACGGTCATGGACAACACATGAATCTTTCTTGACGTACGGGACCTGTCTTGCTTATTCCCTCTTTGCCCCTATATCTTGGAACCTATGAAGAGTGTGAGTTGATCGAGGATCCTCACTTGATGAAAGTTATTCTGGAGACAAAACATGTTTTCATCTAAAACTGCTATAATCCATGTACTATGTTATTTCAAACAAAATTAGCTTTTATGCAAATGAGCCATACAACCTTCCTTTGAAGCCACATGTAGCTATTAGGTCCTTCCCCGAGGGAGGCATGTTGAGTACGTAATGTACTCATGGCAATAGTTTTTTACAACAGAGTTTCATGAAGACAAAGGTGATAACTACGACAACTATGGAGATCCGTAGGAGTGAGGTCACGTTGACTACATCGACTGCCTGTGGCTGAGATGGAGTCGCTATGCATTGTACTTTCCACTGCTTTGTGGTTGTAATAAATGTCATGAGACATTTCTCTATGTATGCCTTGTGGCAAGATATATTTAAACTGGTAATACCTTTTATGCATTATGCAATGATATCATTTCGCTGTGTTGTCAACAATGATCCTGGGGTTGACAAATATACACAGGAGGGTCTGGAAGTTAATTCCGGGTTCTCACAGGAGCGCAGTTGTGGCCCTAGACGTTGTTCATGCGTGAGGCATAGCTTGATTCCAGGGCAGCGGCCTCGAAGCGGTGGTGGTCGGGCAGCTGACGATGGCCCGACGAAGGTGCTATGATCACGGTTCCCTCGTTCTTCGGGTCGACAGGGCGACTAATTGGGATCTGTTGTGGCTTGAGGCTAGGAGGCGATGTGTAGTGTCTATCGGCGGCTTCTACTGCATGGCAGCACGATGACCAGTAGCCAGTCAAGGGGGAGAACTGGCACATCAGCTACTACAAGTGACGAGGAAGGGAGGCGTGACTGCCGATGAAAACTGAGCCGACTTTGGTCATGGCAGGCGATGACGACGTCTACACACCATTATCCTGATGAAGGTATCATCATTGCAGGTTTTGTCTTCTCGCTCGGCTACTCCGGAGGAAACCCTAGACCCGGGACTCCCGGATCGAACGATGGCGGCGCTTAGCGTCGTTTTCCCTCCTGGGAGCATCGTTTTGGAGCAGCTGCTGGAAGGGCCATAAAGTGGAGCGATGTCGTATATACCACTTCGACGACGCGTCTTGGTGACATGGCACGGCGGAGTCTCAGCTACGGATGCATCCTAATGGATGAGCACGGGGTGGAGGCGCCATTTGGCACCATCGAGGCATCGACGGCTAGCTTGGCAAGGATAATGTGAATCTCTACCTTGAAGATGAGTCGACTGTTCGATGGTGGTGGCGGCTTCTAAAGCGTGTGCATGTTATGCACGCTTATAGTCTACTGGACAGGAAGAGTGCTCCGGTATGCCATGCAGGCGGCTCGATGATGACGACGGTTCTAGATGATGGGGCATTGTGATTACATCCTTGTTGTCGGGTTTGTTTTTTTTTTACCGTAAATAGTAGGGGAAGCCCCCACTGTGAAAGAATCAATTAAATGAGGGTGATAAAGTTACATGGTTACTTACAAATCCATTTCCCTTTGGGAAAGGACAGAAAGGCTACTTTATTGGAGTGAGGACAGAAGCAAAGGAATAAAGTTTGTGTGCTTCTCCTTAACTCTATAAGCTAGGAGTGAAAAATCAACCTTGAATCTACTAAGCCAAGCAGCACGGGATGGTGCAATCCCTCTAAAGTGTTTGTTGTTTCTTTCTTTCCATATGCTCCACGCCGCCAGAAGGAAAACTTCCATGAAGAGTGATCTCCCCCAAGTGTCTTTCGTCATTGAGATTTTGGAAAGACAAGTCCCCCCTTGTTGCCAGGCAATAGCTAGAGTGGCCCAACATTGGGAGCTGATAGAACATCCAAAGAACAAATGCTCTAGGGTTTCCTCAATGTGCTGCCCGCATAGAATGAAATCATGATTGTTCCCGATGTTGTAGTGGCGTCGTTTAAGCATATTCCTTGTGTTTAAACGGTCCGAGAGCAATAGCCAGCCAAAAACTTTGATCTTCATGGTTGATTTGGATTTCCAGAGCCAATGAAAGGCACGATGACATTGGATGTCTCGAAAGCAGAAGGCATAGAATTTGTGAGTGGTATAGTCCTTATCTCCCCAAACATACGTCCAGATGTCCTTGTGTTGCGAAGCATTCGACAAAATTACATCCCTGGTGTCCTGTTGAATTTGTCTTACTTCATCATATGCTTGTGGGAATGGGGGTAGATGAAACGCCTCATGCAGTGACGTAGTGGCCAAGAAATCCTTTACCGAGATGTCCTCCTCAGTGGTGTACGAGAAAACACGTGGGTAAGTATCTGCTAGGATGCCATTACACCAGTCATCTTTCCAAAAGAGGACCGTGGTACCAGTTACCACCTGGACTTGAGTGATTCCACGAAAAATCGGCATGAGCTTGGACACGTCTCTCCACCAGAAAGAACCGCAGGGATCGGTTGCATGTGGGATCCGGCCATCATAATAGGTATCCTTAAAAGCTAAACCCAGGGCACATCCCAATTGTTGTAGAATTTATGAAGAAATTTTAGGAGAAGAGCGTCACCTTGGATTCGAAGGTCGATGACTCCCAAACCTCCACAATCTTTGGGTTTGCACACCATATCCCAAGATGCCAAGGAGTTACATTTGTCACCTTGATCAGTTTTTTTGGTCCAGAGGCATTTACGTCTAATCTTGTCCAGCAGCGCAATGATTTTAGTAGGTAAGCGCAAGGTGCACAGTGCAAAATATGACCAAGGAGGTAATCACAGAGTTGAGCAGCGAAAGTTTTCCACCATAGGAGATCATGTTGAGGGTAGCAGAAAGTCTTCTCTCCACCATGCATGTTGATCGTTGTCGGGTTTATAGGTGGGAAGTGGTGGCTTCGAGATGTTTGATGTATGTTTTTGACAGGCCTTTGTTGAATAATTTAATAAAAAGATGACCGTGTGTGTCTTTTGATGCATTCCGAGGTTTCAACCTCTTTTTAAAAAAGAAAAAAGAAAAAAACATAGCAGGATGAGGCTGGCGCAAGTAATATGGACTAGAGGCTGGAGTGCCACCTGGTGGCGCTTCCTTAGACGAGCTTGTGCACACTTATCTTGTCTTCGCACATTCGGCTACGATATTTGGTCCTCGGTCTCACCTCATGTACATCAATATGGGCTTATGTTATAAGAGTATATGATCTCCATTCCTTGATGGATCAATAAAAAAGAAAAAAAATATGTGAATAAGCTTTCAACAGAAAAAATTTCAGTGTGTATGTATAATAAGGTTGCTCTGCCATCTACAAAACAGATAAATGGAAAAGGGAGAGAGAGCTGCCATTAGTTGGAAACCAATAAGCATGTATTGAGCTTACACAGAAGTAGAATGGCGACTTGCTTCTTTACAAACAAAGCCAAGGCTGTTCCTGGATATAAACACCCTAGTATATGTAGCAAGGGATTCATTGTTTTTTTGAAAATGCCTAAGAAGCTAGCAATCATTTATCTATTTTACGCAAACTAACTCCGTTACTGAAATTCCAAATACATGGCTTAGCTCCCCAAAGAAATGAATCCAATATTAACTTATTCACATGCACCACCTATTAATAGAGTATTTATTATTTAAATCATTATTTCAACAAATCAAAATATGCCTTTCAAAAGAAACAGAGCGAATAGGTAGCAGTAGAACACTTTGAAACTTCATAACATCTAAGAAATCAGCATTGTAAGGTTAAGAAACACAAACATGATCATCGTCTCGTATTTGAAGCTTCAGTTTGGCAAACATCATTCATTGGTAACATTCTAAAAGAACTTTAATCTCCCTGAATTATTATGAGAAAAGGTTGATTGGCACAATCAGATTAAGTAGCAAAACGTTATTTTTGTTTGTCAATAAAATCCATGTAGGTCAAATAACAAATTATAGTTATTTGAAATTAGAGATGTCAAATATGAAAATATAGATGTAAAAAATGGAAGATAGAGAACAAGGTAAGTCTAACAGTTTCCTTAGGAAGAACAAAAGCATACCCTCTGAGGATTTATTCCAGCCGCAGCAACATATAAATATCCAGCTTCCCTATAGCAAAGTCAATACCTTGCACCCCAAGATCACCAAGGCCGAATATCCTGCTTCCTACGAGTTGTGAGATGGCTGCACATGGGCCATGTACAATTGGTGTCCCGGGTATCATCAGCTGCTGCTGCGCATGTGTGGGCGCTGGTTGTGTCGGTGCACCTCTCAGTAGGAGTTAATTGCACGGAAGTACCACAATTGGGGCATCACATGCAGATTGGTACCACGATTGCTAATATTTGTGTGTCAGTACCAACATTGCTCCAAGCCGTTGCAAATAAGGCTAAAACTCTGTTTTATACGTATTGACTCTAGACCCGACAGCTCGGGCCCACCCGTCAGGTGCCATGTTGGCCAATCGGTGTGTGCCTGTGCGCTGACTAGGAGGAGCCGCTCTCCAACCCGGTCCCCCACCGCACCATTCCCCGCCCCTCGACTTGAACCCTAGTTCATGGCGTCGGCGACTCTGGAAGGCGGCGGCGAGGGCGTCGACGGCGGTGGTGACCTACCGTCCTGGCCTCCTAGCAGCCCGGCTGGCGTCAACGGCGATGGCGGCGACGACTCCAGCTCCATGTACTCGACCGGCAACGAGGAGGAGTCGATGTTACTCTCCATGGAGCAGCGGTTGTGATTGGCGCAGCTGTGGGTGGTGAACCCTAGCAGCAGCCATGAGTTGACGCATGGACTTGGCGGCGTGATGTAAGTACCCTTCTCCTCCTCCTCCTCTGATTATTTATCCAATTGGAGATTTTTAGGGTTTGTTCATCTTCTACTTTATCCAGTTAGGGATTAGGGTTTGTCCAATTAAAGTGAGTAGTACATGACAATTACAGTAACCTAGTAACGTAGTGTAGTGCACTCTCAAATTAGTTCAATTACATTAACAATTTGGGATTAGGGTTTGACTAGCCGAAGTATTCTGGCCTTGTCTTTTTCCTTGAATTTGCTATTGTGCTGAAATAGGAAACTACATTGATTCATGTTCTGTAATCTGTAATAGTAATAGTAAATTTTATACTTAAAGCAAAGTTACTTCAAATTTTCCTTTACTATACTGTTGCTCTCCAAATATAGAGTTATGCTAATGAATACATGAAATGTAATTTGTTCTGTAGTTTGGATGAAGATATTTGGCAAGTAAGGATCCATTTTGATGCAAGAGAACCATTGGAGATGAATCTGTGTAGTTCAGATATTAATTATCTGAATTTGGTTGCAGTGATGGAAACCCAAGGATTTAATGCATATGATTGTTTGTATCACATTGAAATTCCAACTTTAGGAGAGAAAGGGCTGGATTCGGTAGACATTCATGCAGAATTACAGATGATAAAGAGGAAGATCCAGGACAAATTGGTGCCTAATTTGCTAGTTAGGGCTTGTCCGCCCCCTGATAGTGATTTTGAGAGGCAACAATGTGAAAGGCCAGAGTTGTCCACTGTTGTGTACCAAGAGCTTGTTGTTTTTTATCTGAGTGAGCTTCCTGTATTAGCTGTTGATCAGCAATGAGTAGTTTTTGAGAGTCAATCTAGCAGCTCTAGCACACCTCATCCTCCTGGTGATTGCACACAAGAAAGCAAGAACGCAAATGCCAAGTTGGAAGCTGTTTTGGAAGAAGAAGGAGAGGGATGTCAAGGATATGAGGTATATGAGGACAATGAGGATGGTCAAATTGGAAGTGACCCTAATTATATGTGTGATGATGAAGATGTAGAGGTGGAAGAGGGGAAGAGACAAAGAGAGCTAGAAGTACAAGAGGAAGAATCATATGATAAGCAATCAGAGGAGGAAGAAGTGCTGCATTATGAGGGTGACACTGAAGTTGAGGACCCATTTGAGGTAGAGGAAGATAGGACTTTTGAAGAGAACAACAAAATATAGGTGTACCTATAAAGAAACAGAAGCTGATAGTTAGAAGAGGACCAACAACTAGGTCGCATTCCAGTAAGATACCAGAGGTTGAACCTGATTTCAGACCATCATCAGATGAAGAAGAGAAGGGGTTGTTGAGGGAGAGTGATGATGATGGTTTTGAGCCACCCTCATTTGTCCTACCAAAGAAAAGGAAGAGTAGGGCAAAGAAAAGGCCTGCTAGGAAGTGGTACAATGAGAAAATGGAGCAACCACACGAACAACTCTGTCTAAAGTTGTGTTTTAGGGATCAGCATCAATTCAGAGATGCTTTGTTGAATTTGCACATCACTCAGGCTAGGAATTTCAAGTATCACAGGAATTCAGATCAGAGGATAATTGTTGAGTGTACAGATAAACAATGCCAGTTCTTTATGGTGGCAGATGTTATAAAAGGGGAGAAAACCTTTGTAATTAAGAAGATGAGACTAGAGCACACTTGCCCTAGTACTACTGAGACCACCAGGGTTAGTGCTAAGTGGCTAGCATAGAAATATGATCATCTCTTCAGATCTGATATAACTACTAGTATTCAGACTATAATTGATGCATGCATGAAAAAATATGGTGTAGATGTGCCCAAGTGCATGGCATATAGGGCAAAGAACATAGCTATTGAAGCTGTGTTAGGAGATCACAAGAAGCAATATCCTAGGCTTAAAGACTACGCTCAGACTGTCATGGACACAAACCCTGGGAGTAGAGTAATAGTCACTACTGTTACTCTAGTAACAACTGCAAAAATACCCCACCCAGGCCCAAGATTTCATGCCATGTTCTTTTGCATGAATGGAGCAAGGGAGGGGTTTCTCAAGGGGTGCATGCCATTCATTGTTTAGTTTCTGAACCCTGTGCACCACTTACATATTATAGAGTACTCCATATTGTATCTCACTTAAATGTATTTAATATTGGGAAATGTTGATTATGCAGGTGTTGATGGATGCTTCATTAAGCTCACTACAGGTGCTCAACTCCTTGCTGCCACTAGTAGAGATGGCAACAACAACATATATCCACTCGCATTTGGCATAGTTGGACAAGAGGACACACCTAGTTGGTGTTGGTTTCTACACCAACTCAAAATTTGCCTAGGGGGAGAAGTCGTCGAGTTTGGACCTTATACTATAATGTCAGATAGACAAAAGGTATGTGTTTGAATATTTCATTCTGTTTTGCACAAGTGTTTACATTGGCTTAGGGTTTCATTGGTGCATATTTCTTTAGCTTGTAGCTTAGACTTATTAAATTGTGTGTATCAGGGGTTACTGAATGCAGTGAGTGTTGTGTTTCCAAATTGCAACCAAAGATTCTGCCTTAGACATTTATATGCAAATTTCCAAAATGCTGGATTTAGGGGTGAAGATCTTAAGAAGTGCATGGATAATGCTAGCTATGCCTAGAATGAACACAAATTTAATATTGCAATGAAATGATCTTAGAGCTGAAAGTGAGGAAGCTTGGGAGTGGCTTACTACAATACCAAAAAAAACATGGGCAAGGCATGCATTTGACACAAACTGCAAGACTGACTTGGTAGTGAACAACTTGTCTGAGGTGTTTCAACAAGTACATTCTAGATGTTATGAGAAAACCTATAAGGACAATGTGTGATGGGATAAAAGATAAGCAGATGGTGAGGTGGCACAGGAACAGAGAGAGTGGAAAGGCAACAAGATGGGAGATAACACCTCATTACAGTGAGAAGCTAGAGGTTGAGAAGGAGAGGGCCAGATACTGCAAGCCAATACAAGCTGGGGTGAACTTATGGCAAGTTACAAGTGGGCAGCAAACACATGCTGTCAACCTGGAACTTGAGACTTGTGGATGCAGGAAGTGGGACCTTAGTGGCATACCATGCAACCATGCCATCTCTGCAATAAACAAGGCTAAAAGGAAGCCAGAGGATTATGTCAGCAAATTCTTCAAGAAAGATGTTTATGTTGCAGCTTATGAACCAATGATCTTTCCTGTGCCTGGTGAGCATGATTGGACAAGGACCCCTGGTCCAGACATAGTACCATCTGCATTCAAAATAAAGAGAGGAAGAAAGAAAGAAAAGAGGATCAAGGGCAAATTTGAAGTACCAAAGCCAAAAGACACATCAAGAATGGGGACCATAACATGTGGCAATTGTGGTCTCCAAGGGCATAGGTACACAAACTGTCTTAAACAGTTGAAGCCTGAGCTAGCTTTGAGGAAGAATAAACATGTGCTAATAATTTTCACCTTGAAATATACTAATGTTTCCTTTCTTGTACATTTCTTTCTAGTATTATTAACTGTTTTCCTTTTCTTTGCAAGGCTACTCCAAGAAACTCACAGCCAAGAGCTGTTGGTCCTTCTCCTACACCAACAACAAGACAGGCAAGAGCTGGCAGAGGAGCTGGAAGAGGAGCAGATGGAAGAGAAGCAGCTGGAAGAGGACCAGCTGGCAGAGGAGGAGATGGCAGAGGAGCTGGAAGAGGTGCTCCAAGGCCATTCACTGCCCGCCCCCAGGCAATACGCTGCCTCCACTTATGCTGATATTCCTACTGATGGTACACACACTGACTGGATGTTCTACTTCACTGCTAGCAGAGGAAGAGGTGCCATGTAATGTTGAACTGATGTGGCGTTATTTTGGTTCATGCTTGAATGTTGTTATGCTACAAAATGATGCTCAAATGACTTGAATGAACTTGAAGATGATGTTAGTTGATGGAGTACTCTAGTTGATGCATATGTGGATGCATATGTTGATGATTATGTAATGCTACAAAGTTTGCATGTCTTGCTGTTGATGATTATGTAATGCTACAAAATGATGCTCATATGTTGATGATTATTTACTAGCATATATGGTGTTGCCAGTGCCTGTTGATGTGGTGTTATTTGTGAAATATGGTTGTCTGTTTGGTAAAATCTAGTACGGTTAATTGCAAAGCAGTACCACATTTGGGACTACTTGTTGCACGTCAGTACCAAGACTGGTGCTACTTTTTGCATGTCAGTACCAACATTGGGGCATCACATTCACAAGCAGTACCACATTTGGGGATTCTGACTGGTGGGACCGATACCACCTACTAATAATGGGACAACACAAGCTTGTATCGAGCGAGTGGGGAACGAAACTAGGGTTTGTTCATGCGGTGTCAATTCAGAGTGCAGCGGAGGAGAGATCTGAGCGTGAGGTGGTGACTGGGGCCGGCGGCGGAGAGGGAGATGTCGTGGTCGTCCAGTGTCGGGTTTGCTCCCGGATTCCATTGAGCTGCAGGAAGAAGGGGGGATCAATCGCGCTCGCCGTTTCGCTACCGCGAGAACCCAATGGTGTACGAGCCTCCAGTGATGTGCCACTGCAACCCTCCGAGGAAGGCACCAAGATGGATCTCCTGGAGCAGGCTGAACCCTGGTAGGAGGTACTATTGATGTGTGGATGCTATGGTGAGAATCTATTTTGGCCTAATTTTCTTCCTTTTTCTTCTGTCAAGTGATATATATTTGAATAAAAATTTGTGCATCTTAATAGCATGGTTGTTGTGGATTTGTGGACTGGCATGTTGATCCATTGCCAACATTTTGGAGTGAGCTCATTCGGGATCTGCGTGATGAAATCTTGAGGCCTAAAGGTGCAACAACAAATGCTCGATCTGAAGATCAATTTGCAATGCTAGCTCCCAGTGAAGATCAAGGCACAAGGGAGGCCATGGTTCTGTCTTTGCAAGCTCAACTAAGCGAGAAGAATGCAGAGATAGCTGGGATTAGGGCCAAAATTCATAATGTGTTGTTTCTTCTCACTATATTTGTGCTTGGCTTAGTTGCAGGGAAGATCTTAAGTTAGTTGGTTTAGTTGCAGCCAATCTAAATGCAATGTACTGTCTGGTTTAGTTCAATTTGTACTGGACAAGTTAAGTTGCAACCAAGTTAAGTTCTTTCTTTAGTTGAAGACAAGTTGTCTTTTTTATGCTCTTGCTTAATGTGTAATGGATCAGTGAAGTTATCTTCTGATGCAATGAGATTGAGTCAGTCTTGATCCTCTTTTATTTTGTATGGCATGAGTGTTTTGCTTCAACATTGTCATAATGTATCATCATCAACATATCCATCTACATAATCAGCATATCCATCAACATATGCATCAACATAATGTATTCAAGGCTGATCCATGTCTAGCAATCATATAAAATTTATTCAGATATGGCACTATAAAATAAGAAACTGATCCATGTCTAGCAATCATAGCACACATTAGTTACTGGAGTTCAACTGATTATAGGCATACATAACCATTGTTCACAATACATAGAGGAGTTCAAGTTCAAATGCATAGTTTATCCTTTTCTCACAAAAGGATGAATAGCATAACTACTGCATACATACACAACCATAGTTCACAATTAGTACAAATTAGTACAAACATACAGTACACAATCATAGTTCCTAGATGCTAGGTCATTACACAACCATCATTCTCAAAAGGTCAGCAATGCCACTAATCTCATTTTCATCTTATTCACTTCTCCAAGATGGCCTGAATCCCCTTGAACTTCTCCTTCAGCTTTTCATTTCCCATCATGAGCTTAGCATTCTGAAGCTCTAACTTGCACTTCTCTTGAATATGTTTTTCCTTTCCCTTAAGAAGATCAGCAACGTGAAGCTTCAACTCTAGCTTCTCTTGCGTGAGCTTCTCCTGACACTTTGTTAGATCTGCATTCTTCAGCTCCAAATTCATCCTAGCTTCAATCAGCACTTGCTTCTCTTTCATATTGTTCAACTTCAAGTTTTGAATGACTGTTGCTTGAGCTCTTGTCAGGTTAAGCAGCAGCTCATACTTCTGAGTAAGCTTTTGGGTCTCTGCATCTTTCTTTGCCATCTCAGTTGCCATATGTGCCTTCATATCAGCAATCAATTCTTTTCTTACCTCCTGTTGATATCTAATGTTAGACTGCAGATAACTGAAATAAATCACCCTTTCCTCCTAGAAATTCATAAGTTCATGCACATCTTGGACTAGCTTGTCATAGTTGGCCTCTAGCTTGTTCTTCTCTTCTGTCGGATTATGAATAGCTAAAGCACTCTCAAGATTATCATTGACCCTAGCACTTTTGGCATCTTCAACCATTGCCCACAGCTTCAACAACGCATTCTGCATTGTTGGGGGCCACTGGTGATCAACCCATTCAACAAAGCCACCATTGTTACGTTCCTGCGGAAACAACAACAACACCAACAGAGTTCATACACCAAGTAATTACATAAGAGAGTAAGAGCAAGATCACTACAAAAACAGCAAAAATAGCTACATTTAGCATCAGAAGCAAGCTGTTCTTTAGCATCACTTAGCTAGCAAATTGGTCATTTCAGGCAAAGAACACTCGAGCAATATAAGATTTCCATGTTTACTGCAAAATCGGTATGCTACTCCATATCAACAGTTTAAAATCTATGAGTAATATAAGATGCCTAGATGAGGATAAGTTGTTCATATCAAGGGGTGTTCAACCATTTTTAAATATATGGTCAGTTAAAAAATGTTCATAGCAAGCAAAATATATGGTTAGTATGAAAATGGTTCTTATTCATTTACTCCATTTTTAAATCAACAAGCAAACAGTGGCTGATCCATTACGCTAAATAAGGCACTATACTCATATTATGCTAAATAAGCTACTCTAGTACCACTATCAACCTATATGACTATGCCATTGTACTCCACTCCAGTTCAATATGCCACTGACAAACTAAGAAATAAACCAACTATGCCTAAAATTCATACCGGCTGTGTACATGCTAAAAACCTCCTGCCTGTGTCTGTTCCTTCAAAGGCAACAAGCCTCTCAGATGCCATGTCGTGCTTCTCACATGGGGACATCAGATCCAGCTCAAGCCCCTTGTAATCTGGATCTTCAAGGCTGAAAGGGACCTGCATAAGCTCGTACAAGGACAATGGCCAAATCAAAACCTACCTAAATCAACCAAGTCAAGAAACCCCAAATCTGAAACCCTAACCCTAAACCTAGCTCAATTGTACTGACCTGGTTATGCCCGTCGGTGGAGGAGGAAGAGTGCATGAACGGGAGGCTAGACTGGTCGTCGCTGCTTTCGTCCTCCAAAACCATGTCGTCGGCGGCGCGGTGCGGCGGCCAACAGTCAGGAACGCGGGCGGCGGCGACGGAGGGAACGAGCGAGGAGGAGGAGGGAGGGGAGGGGAATGGTGCGGTGGGGGACGAATCGGTGCGACCGGACCGGGGTTGAAGAGCGGCTCGTCCTATTCAGTGCACGGACACGCGCCGATTGGCCAGCGTGGCACCTGACGGATGGGCCCGAGCTGTTGGATGTAGCATCAATACGTATAAAACAGAGTTTTAGCCTTATTTGCAATGGCCTGGAGCAATATTGGTACTGACACGCAAAAATTAGCAATCATGGTACCAATCTACATGTGATGCCCCAATTGTTGTACTTTTGTGCAATTAACTCTCTCAGTAGAGAAGAAATCCTTTTTTCACACCTTTTCATCCCTGCCAAAACAACCTCATCCATCTTCCCTTCCCTCCTATGCCTTCTCTCCTAAGGACCAGATCGAGCCGGGAAGGTCAAGCGGCAGATCCCCTTCCCTGCTGCTTTGCCCACCGCATCTTTCTCGGCCAAATCAACCGACACAGGCACCGGCGAACAAATCCGAGCTGGCTCCTTGGCCACAGCCGCAGCGGGTCATTACTCAATCACCGATCCCTCTCCTCCTCTTTTCCAACCTCGCCACCGGATGCTGCTCTGCCCTAATCATGATCTCGGTGGTGTAAAGTTTCCTGGTCAGAACCCACAAACATGAGGAAAGTGCTCGGGGCACTGAAAAAAAATGTAGTGCCTTAAGGAAAAAGACCTCCACGCGAGAAATAACCTCTTCAACTTGTATGCAAAGGCTATTGGTTTGATCTGAACTGAGACAAAAAAACAGATACAGAAACAGAGAGAAGCCAAGAAGTGCATACTGGACACTACTGAACAGAGCCAGGTTTGATCATAAGGCGGCTAACCTCCCGCACACAAAAATTCTAGTTAGCAATACTTCAAGTTAATGAAGGAGGGAATAATCGGATGGAGATATGCATTGTGATCTTTAAATAGGAGGAAAAATAATAGGTAATGAAGAATATTTGTTTCAAATGAGAACGTACATCCAGGCATATAGACATACCCAAGAATTATTTATTTTCCAACAATACCTACAATCTAAACCTAATAGCTAAACTCATCTGCACCTGCGCGTCCGAACAAACACATAAACATCAAAATTTGAAGAATTACTACAAATAATACAACCATCAGTTTAATATCAGATCATCAGCTTGTATTATCACTTCAGGGGGGAAGACCATTTGCCCAGAGAAGTATCAGTGTAAATTTGCCATTCGACATTTTTCTTTGTTCTGGAAGCGTCTTCTTGAACGTAGACTACACAAGGTCAAATAATATAATTATGTTAGTGTGGCTGATGACTCGTGTGACATACATTTCTCAAAAGATTAATGATGGGGACAGCTTTTACACTGCATGCCCAATAGAACCAGTAAACATGTGATGAGAATATCTCCATAACATGAAGGTTAGGACAATTAACACAATCTTTTTTTTTTTGTGAGAAGACAAATCAACACATTCTGTATTGGAAAAAAAATCCAATTAAAATTTTGACCGAAACCTTGACTGAGCGAAGTGAAACAACACCACATTATGTGGTAGCCAAATCTGCACAAGGTGTAGCTTGCAGATGTGATACCATGGACTGCCCGAACAAATCAAACTGAATAACTATCCAGATCCAAAATTGCATGAAACCAGTTTTACAATTAAGATGTTCGGGAAGGCTATGCCTTTATTAACTAAAACTTCTTACTCATTTGTTCACCGCATAGAAGCAAGTAATCAACTAATAGTAAATTAGACATAAAGGATTAACTGTAATTTATTGGCTAGGGTGCTCACTGGAAGAACTTTTTGCATAGAAGCAGACCTTGCAAACCATGGGATGATTAAGGTGGATATAAAACAACGCTTGTCCTCACCAGGTCTTGCAGTCCTGCTCCAACCCCTCATATGCCTTGTCATAGCCCGCTCAAACCCCTCATGTACCTCGTCACCTCCTTGAGTTAGCATGAAGGTCATATCAGAGAAGGAGCATGAGTGGGGAAGAGAAAAATACAGGAGGAAACTCACCTTTCAAAGCTGCGCACACGCAAGAGAGGGGTTGAGAAGAAGCGGCGCGGATGGTGGCGCTCGACATCTTCATCCGCTTGTGCCTCCTGGCGGCGATGGTGACACGTGAGCTCGATGGAATCCTGGATCCGTCTGTCCCGGTGGCGAGCACAACTCGGCACACAACTCCTTCCCGCGCGCAGACTAGATCATGCGGCCGGCGGCGTCAGAGAGTGAGCTGGGGCGGGTGGTGAGCCATGGGGTTGGGGACGATGGCGACCCATCCTTCTAGCAGCTACTTCGGCCGGATCGATCCGCTGCCTCCCACGCCGAGGCAGAGCACAAAGATCAAAACCGCCGCCGCCGCCTTCTCCTCCCACCCACTCCTCCCTCGAGAGGGCGACGTTGGTGTGACTGCGTAACAGAGAAGATAAAGCAGAGGAGCACACACGAGAGAAGAAAAAGCAGAAGAGCACGCATGAGAGGACGCCCTTGTAGGGGCTCTTTGTTTTTTGGGAATTTCTTCTCCCACTGAATGCGCATCGCCGGAAATCCTGAAATAAATCCAGGAATAAATGCGAGCACCAGGATTTGAACCCTGGTGGGCTTGAGATACCACCGTCCCTCTAGCCATCCAACCACAGATTGGTTCGCACCTTGTAGCGACCGCTAATGGGTTTGATGTTTCTTTCCCTGCAAAAAAAAAATATGGATGTTTCTTCGTAACGTGTTATGTTTGTTGGCGTAAGGATGAGGATGATCTTCATGCTCTAGTTGTGTGACCATAATCTACAAGCATCATTTGCAGGCGGTTCAGCATGATAGCATTGCATCACCTAGAATAGGATTAGTGTTGCATCATTTCAGAAGACCTGCCCCTTTAAGCCGAAAAGTAGAGATGAAGAAGTCATCACCGAACAAATGCACCTCTACGAACTGAACTGAGGAGGCCGCCCTCATACACGACGTGGTTGTTGGTTCAGACTTTAGAGTGACGGGTCCGGTACATGCGTGCACCGCATGAACCTACGCGCTGGTCCGGGAATAAACTTGCGCCAACAAAGCTTAACGTACTAACGTCGCGTGTGAACCTTACCCGAGTGTTTATATAGAGTTAAATAATTTTGAATACAAAATAGCTGGAGTAGCTCAGTTGGTTAGAGCGTGTGGCTGTTAACCACAAGGTCGGAGGTTCGAGCCCTCCTTCTAGCGATTTTATTATTTATTTTTTAATTTCTGGCAACCAATATCATATATGCATCAAATTTTGCCCCAAAAAAGAAAAACAATAATTTATATCTTTTTTGTTTCTTCTTAGCTCTTGGTGACCAGCATCATATATGTGTAAACAATTTTGTCACAACTGCATATAAATGTTAGTGAGATTGGTCTCTAAGATTTGACCTCATTAGACTATGCGGAACTTCCGTTCCAACAGAATCACCGCCGGGGATTTTCCTTAGTGACATGGTTGCCGAGCACTAGATTTTTTTTTTTTTTGCTTTTGCTAGGATCACATGCATCCAGCGTTTTGGTTATCGCTTGAAATTTCAAGATTTACCAAGGTTACCGCATATTCCGCCCCTTGCTGCCATGTAAATGGGCATTTCGAGCAAAAAAAACATTTTTTTTAATTTCTTGAATTCAAACGCTCAATGTATGGTAAAGTATGGCAGCACTTGACAGTATGTGTGTAGACAACGTTCCACTAGCTAGTAGCTCTTTTATCATAAATATAAGTTCAAGTGCTATCTATATCTATTTTCAAAGAATTTGAATTCAAAATTCAATTGTGAATTTCGTTTGAAATTCGTTCGGAATTTGCTTCAAATTTCGTGGTAACCGTGGTAACCACGTTTACCAGCCACACTTGGTAAAAATGCACCATTCAGTAACCAAAACCTTGGATGCATCTATGTTTTTGTTTGCATGTTAAAGTCATGTTCTGTAATCAGGATGTATGATCGGCATATGATGTATGATTGACATACAACATGGCTCATGTATGATCAGGGCACAGGAGCACAACCTGCCACCGGGCACCAGCGTGGCGACATCCCTAAAATGGCAAGGAAGGAATCCAAGAGTTGTAACTGTGGCGTGGCACTACTAGAGAAAAGGCTACTAGCAGTGCGGGTACCCGCGCTACTAGTATCGTGCTACAGCTAAGTAGATAGCAGTAGCGCGGATGCAACCCACGCTACTACTACGTCTGTTAGTAGTAGCGTGGATGGAACCGCGCTACTACTATCTCAACCAGCGCTACTACTATCCTAAGTAGTAGTAGCGTGCACTTTTCCTCCCACGCTACTACTAGCTAATTAGGAATTAAAAAAATAAAATTTAGATGCATTATTCCTGGATAGAAATAGACATGCCCGATGCAAAATAAACTCATGTCAAGGAACAACATCTCAATTGAAAGAAATCACGACATCCCATTTAACATCAGACGAACACAATCATCATCTCAACTGAAAGTATTCCACCACCAACCTAAACAAACCACTTCTCTAGATGTATCTACCAAGGTTTGGAGTTCAGACGGCGGTGGACCTCCCCCCGGACGGTGGCGTCGAGGACCTCCACCTCGGCGACCTCCGACGGCGCGATCACCTGGATGATCATCTGTGTGCAGTAGTCACCGGGCTTCACGGTGAAGTCCACCTCCAAGTGGTTGAAGAGCACGACACCCACCGGGCCATGGTAATCCTCCTCGATCATCCCTGCACCCACGTCAGGAAAGTGAAAACTTGTTGGTTCACGTCCTATGTCAATCTAGTATTGTATTTTCTTTCTTTATTGCGCATGCACATGAATCCATAGTAACAGCCGAAGGCTGGTCATTACTTGTTGCTCGACACATGAAGAAGGCCGGGTCCCCTCCTTATTGCACGAACGAATCCAAGGAAGACACTGTCGGTGGCTCCGAACCCGACTTCCTCTTATCTATAGACAAGGAATAGTTTCAGCTAACAAAGGAAAATGAGAACAAAGAGCAATCAGTAATTGTGAGACAAGAAATAACTTCTGTTGTAACCCGTGCATTGTATTCTATCCCAAGCTAAACTACCTAGTATCTGCCGTAGTCATGGTGAACTCGCTTTCATTTTCAGAAAATCATGTATTCTATCCCAAGTGCAGCAACAACTTTTGTGATATGAGAAATGCTAGCTAGTATAAAAATCATTAGGTAAAATATAAAAAGTTAACTTGTGTGGCCACAAGTTTGCAGCTATTCGAGCAATTCAGATCATTAGTAATTAACCTGGTGAAAGGGATAGTTATCGACTAGAGGGGGGTGAATAGGCGATTTTTATGAAAGTCTTCACAACATGAGAGTTTCGAAGACTAACAGTAGAAACATCACTATTCGAGTGGAGCGGAAGGTAGACTACACTAGACAAGCCATAGTCAAGTATTCAATGAAGTGAAACACGAAGACTATAAGTAGCTAGGTAGTAAGGATCAGAAAGGAAGATAGTGCCAAGCCAATCAGGATAAGTAGTCACGCAGTGAAGTCAAACAGATAATTGCAAGCAGGCAATG
Source organism: Aegilops longissima (assembly GCA_021605205.1). Classification (NCBI taxonomy): domain Eukaryota; kingdom Viridiplantae; phylum Streptophyta; class Magnoliopsida; order Poales; family Poaceae; genus Aegilops; species Aegilops longissima. The sequence goes on from CM038677.1 coordinate 824,037,291, forward strand.
ACTTCATGAAGACAAATGGTAAGTAAAGAGAAGTGAGAGATAGAACCAGTGACTTCAGAAGGACAGGGGTTTGTTCGACCAGTTCGATTCTTTGTGACAACTGCGACGTGCAGTTAGGGAGGCTGAGATTTAACTCAGAAGACTGTGTCTTCACCTTATTCCCCTTGAGCTAAGGACTCTCAGTCCCCGCCCAATCACTCTGGTAAGTCTTCAAGGTAGACTCCCGAACCTTCACAGACTTCGTTCACCGGCAACCCACCATGACTCTTGGATAATCAGAACGTGACGCCTAACAGGCTGGAGGATTCACAGTCCTCAAGTGAAATAAGTCTTCAGATCACGTGGATAGAAAGACTTAAGTGATGCCAAACACTCTTTGGGCTCTGGGTGGTTTGGGCTTTGTCCTCGCAAGGATTCTCTCTCTCAAAGGCTTCGGAGGTGGGTTGCTCTCAAACGACAAAAGTTGTATCTAACTCTGAGCAGCCACCAATTTATGGTGTAGGGGGTGGGCTATTTATAGCCACAGGCAACCCGACCTGATTTGTCCGAAATGACCCTGGGTCACTAAGGAACTGACACGTGTCGCAATGGTCATATTTCAAACACACGCGGCAGCTTGACTTGGGCTACAAGTAAAGCTGACTTATCCGACTCTGGATAAGATTCGCTCTCATTGTCTTCGCTCGAAGACATAGGATTTGGTTGAGCATCACTTTAGTCACTCTGACTTTGTTTACTTGGACCCCACTTAACAGTGCGGTGGTTCCTATGACTCAATCAAAGAAGAAAAGAAACAACGAAACAACTAAGTCTTCGCACTCCATAGTATTCATACATATCTTCTCATGTCATAGTCTTCAACGTTATTAGCTTCACAGACCACCATTGTCTTCAATGTCTTCACACATTTTTAGGGGTCATCTCCGGTAGGTAAACCGAATCAATGAGGGACTACTACCTGTGTTATCCTGCAATTCTCACAAACACATTAGTCCCTCAACCAAGTTTGTCGTCAATACTCCAAAACCTACCAGGGGTGGCACAAGATGCACTTACAATCTCCCCCTTTTTGGTGATTGATGACAAACTGGTTGAAGTTTTCAACGGGGATAAAAGTATGTGAAATTGTAAGGGATTAAGGCATTGTCTTCATATATGGCAAGAGGCTCCCCCTGAAGATGTGCATATAAAATGTTTTGCGTTGGAATGCAAATGCACATGGCAGGTTGTACTTGTGGAGATCCTTCTCACCATATGAAGACAATACATCATGCATGAAACGATATACAAGTATAATGACATGCATAATGAAAGATGGATGTCTGCGAAATGACTTTATGCGGGATTTATCATCGCATATGCGGAATTTATCATCGCATCACAAAATAGCAGTAAAAAGTAGCAGACAACCATCGAGTTTAAGTGTTACAACTCAAAGAACCAAATGTATCAAAAACGAGAGTTGAGTTGTAAACACTAGGCAAAAGTATAACAACCACCATATGCACCTGCTTGAAGACTATCAACATATGCTTCTCCCCCTTTTGTCAGTAAGGACCAAAAAGGTTTGAAGACATAGTCGCTACTCGTTCCCATGAGGAGTAGGTGAAGCAGCAGGGTCGTCGTTGAGGTTTGGTGGTGCAAAAGAGCTTGGTGCAATGTCGACACACGCTGAGGTTGGAGGTGGTGAAGTAGCATCATCGGCTTCATCAATGACTCTCGCATGAACAATGGCTGCGGACGAAGAGTACTCTGAGTCTTCAAGAGATGGGGTTCGACGTAGAACAGCATTCCGTGGAGGAGTGGAGTCGAACTTGAATCTCTCAGTGAAGCCATCGTCTTGAAGATCAGCTTCAGCACTTAGCAATGTGAGACTCTTTCAAGACCTCCGACAGGTTTCATGAGTGACAAAGGCATTCTTGGTAGCAAGATTGCTAATGCGATTAACATCCACCAAGAGGCTTTGCATTTGACGCTTGAGCCAGAAATGAAGCTTGTCTTGTTTCTAATGCAATGCCACAAGAAGCTCTCGTCATTGAGCACACGTGATCGCTTGCGTGTCCTTGGAGCAATGGTGCTCTCTGTGGCTTCAGTTCGTGCACGGCGAGTGTTGCCGGCCAATGGATAGACACGAGAAGCAGCCTGAACACCTTCAACATGTTGGGAAAAGCTCTGACGATCTACATTGTGAAGATATAGTGCTTCCTTGGCAGGCTCTGGGTAAATGGCTTCAATGGACATATCAACCTCTGGTAAGATTATGAGATGGTTACGAGCAGAGGGCTGATAGTCAATGGCAGATTGGAGCTTGATCAGACGCATAATCCAAGGAGCATAGAATTTCAGACCAAAAATGTCAGACCTAGATGCAGCAAACTGTCTTATGAAGAAGTCCTGAGCATTGAAGCTCTTGCCATTCAGAATGTAGAAGACCAATGTCTTCATTGCACCTTCGAGCTTCGCTGAGGAGGAATGCCCTTTGATGGGACATAGAGTTCGCCTAATGATATGATAGATAGTGTGGGGCAGATACTCTAGGTCTTCAACAAGGAATTCTTTGGGATACTCAGCATCCTGGGGCAGTGGCTTCATCATACTAAGCATCTGGCTCATGTTGGGTTCTGGTTTCTGAAAAATGCTTTCCAATGCATTGCGATGAAGCTGACAACCAGGTTTATACAGTTCGCCTGGAGTGGAGAGGCCGGTAAGCTCAATGAGATCAAAGGCTTTGGCTTCATGATGGACGTTGCCCGTCATCCACTCAAGGACCCATGTGGTTGTGTCCCTGTTGTAGCCGCGAATGTGGAGGGTTGCATAAAATTGCAGGAGAAGCTCTTCATTCCAATGTTCCTTGTCAGTGACAAACTGCAAAAGGCCGGTAAGCTCTTCGTTCCAATGTTCCTTCTAGGCAGGGCAGACCAGCAATGGCTTCGGTGTCTAGACGCATATGGGGAAATATGCGCTCTTGATTGTATAGAATACAGGAGTAGTAGCTGCACTGCTGATAGCTCCAGAACCGATCTGATGATATTCGTGGCTTGGAATATGGGTTCCTGCCAGAATCGAAGAAGGTGTTGTGTGCAATGAAGCCGTTGATATTGAAGGAGCCTGGTGCCGATGCAATACCTGGGAACCTTGGCAGCCTTGGTTTTGGCTTCTGAACCTGAGGCCTATGCTCCACATGGTAGTCAAATTGCGGTCCAGGAGCAGGCGGAGGAACCAGAATTGGCCATCTGACAGGAACAAGTTCACCTTGATAAAATGCATGCTCAATAGTGTGTGGCCTTGGTGGCAGTACAGGAGCAGAGGCATTAGCAGAGGCGTCGGGCTGCACACTGGTTGCTGGTGCAGCATTGGATTCATTCACAATGTTAGCATGAGGCGCCACATTGGCTTCAGTGGCATTGTTGGTGGCCGAATCAGTGTTCTCAACCTGCACTTGTGTAGTTGGAGGGTCGGCACAGATACATTCTCCGCGAGAACAACTTCTTGGGTGGTAGGGGGAGTTGCAACATGCTCTTCTTCTTGTCTTTCTTCGGCTGATGCAGCCGGAATCTCTTCAGAAGCATTAGCTTCGGGCACAGGAACCGTCACAGAAGGATTGTCTTCAGGAAACACTTGACGTGCCACTTAGCTGGACTGGTGGGAATCCTCTTCCGTGATAGTCGTCATGGAGACCGAAGGCCTCAGGCCTTTGCGAAGCCGTTGAAACATGGGCGACGCTTTCGGTGATGGTGTGGTCTCCATGTAATTGTCGTCATTGACAATTGGACCGGTACCTTGCATTGGTGTAGGATGAGGTGTACTTGGGGAGTCTTGGACTGGGGTAGCTGGTTGAGGGCGATCAGCTCATGAAGCATCATGCGTGATTGGCATCAAAGGACGACCAATACTGATGGGTTCGTTGTTCGTGTGAATAGGCGATGATACTGTGGGGTTCTGAATCTGAGGAAGAACTGCATCATCTTCTACATTGTCTTCAGGACCAATGTCTTCAGTCGCGATGGGGTCAACGACTGGTACTTCTTGAGTCTCAGGAGCCTCTGTGGAAGCAGGCTCATGTACAATCAACTGGCGCTCTTGATTGCCTGATGGAGGGGGAGCATAAGCAATGGATTCAACAACAAGGGGCTCTTTGGGAGCAGCCCGATCTCTCTTCTTGGTTTTTCTCTTCTTGAGGGGTGGTGCATCATCAGTGTTGTTCTTGGTTTTTCTCTTCCTTGCTTCGGCTTCAGCTGCCTTGGTTTTCTTCTGTTCTGAAGCTGATGTGGGGACCTTAGGCTTCGAGCCTGTCATGCTGGCAGGGAAGACAATGTGAGGTTCTTCTCGCCGTGTAGCATCAGTTAGGGCCACAACACACTTCTTCTTGGCAGCCATGTTGGGGTCAATGCCTGGACGCCCAAGAGTCTTGCGCTTTTCAGCTTCATTGTATGCTTGAACACACTTGGCAGCAAGATTCTTCATGCGTTCTCTTGAGCCTTTGGCTTCTTCACGCTTCTTGCGAAAGGCTTCTTTGAGGTCATTCAGCATCAGTTTGAATTTCTGGACATCAGCCACACTGAGCTTGGCCACGTGCTTCTTGAACTGCTCTTTTTCAAAATCAATCTTGTTTTTGAGTTTGACGATTTTCCGAGCCAGAGCCAGCTCAGGAGCATTGGCGCCTTGGAAGGCGACGTTGATGCCAATCGGAAGCTGAAGATCATCAAAGCTGAGATTTGGGTTATCAAACCACTCATCGATGAAGTTATCTAGGATCTGTACATCGAAGAGAGGTAGATCATTGAAGATCTCTGCCTCTTGCTTGCTCTTGATCAGCTGTTCAAGAGCATCCTCACCAAATTCTTCATCTGAAGACAAATAAATGGCTTCAGATTTGTTCCTCAGAACGACAGCTGGTGTCGATGCTTGACTTGTCCTCTGAGCAGTTTTCTTCTGCGGCTCCTCGGTCCGTTTGGAGACACGAGATTGATCTTCAGAGGTGTTGCTTGGAGCAGGAGGGGCAGTTGCCAATGGCTTCACTCGTGAAGCCTTTGGTGCAGCAGTGGGTTTGGAAGCCTTAGCTTTATTCTGCTTCTTTGGCTTAGGGGGAGGAGCTGGTGCATCATCAGTATCTGCACCATCATCAGAATGATCCACATTTGCACCTTGTACAGCGATGCGTGTGAGGAGGCCTTCAAAGTTGTAGAAGGGGCCGATCCTGTTCTCATTGGCTTCACGGGTGCCATCTTCCCGTGGAGAGGACGGACCAGGGTTGAAGTCAAGTCTGAAATCCTTTTTTTCTTCACAGCTGAGTCTTTGGCGAACTGGTAATTGCTCTTGAAGATATGGTCTTCGCGACACCACAGCAGAGACGAAGGGTCAGCATTCTTTGGCTCTGGTCCGTGAACCATGCATGGATAGAATCCTTGCTCAATAGCTTCAGCTTGGGTTCTGGGTTGAAGATTTTTATACAGAATATCCCCCCAGGGTCGCTTGATGGCATTCTTCTCAGCATATTCTTGAGTGACAAATCGGTACTTGAACCATTCCTCAGCCCAGCATCTCCGAATCCATTGAATGCGATTCTTGCGACCAGTATAGGTTTCTTCAGGGTCCATTTTGTACAGCTCATGCAAATCTGGAGGCAAATCCTTGGAAGTGTTCCCACGACGCTTTCTGCCCCCCTTTCTTGCTGGTTTATCAGTAGCCATGAAACTTAACTTGAAAGGCTTCAGAACTTGCAAAGGCTTCTTGCGGCTAGTCAGACAAGAACTTGCTTCAGGAGAATTTATATGATTCTTTAAAAACTCTGCAATGAATGCAGACTATGAGAACAAAGGGATTCTCCCACGGACATGTACCTGTGACAGCATTAGAGATGCGAGGGAAGGGGAAGAGGTCATATGCATTCTTAGTGGATTTTGAAGATAAATCAGTTTGAAGACATTGACCTCATATCGCGAAGACATTCACTTATTTGATGAGAGTTGATTCCAGATTTGTACAAATCCAAGAATAAGTACAAGTGAGGAATCTAACTTGTAGTGAAGCATAAGTGAACATACTAGGCACATTATGAGATGCAGAGAGAAACAGATTCAACTTTGGAGATGTAGAAACTACTTTTGGTAAGGAAGGATGAATCTATCAGATCAAAACATCAGTAAAAAGAGAGTTTTAATTACCACAAGAAGAACTGCTAGACGGAGGGGAAGTTGATGCCGAGTAGTTCAATCTTTCGTGCCCAAACTTGGCGACGAGAGACAGCTACAGTGGCGGCGGAGAAGATGAGGTCCGCGGCCGGCGTGAGGACGGCGTCAGAGAAGTCGCGGTAGCTAAGCGCTTCGTCGCTGGCGTCGTCGAGTGCTAGCGGTGGCGCTAGGGTTTTCGGGAGGTGGCGAGGTGGAAGAAAATTTTTTGACCGCGATGGGATGTGCATTTATAAGGAAAGGGACAGCACAGCGTAATTACGCAGGTGCCCCTGGCGATTCTCATTTGAATGACACGTGGCATGCATGCAACTCCTTGGTAGTTGTTCCATGTTCCCACGCACGCTTGGATTGTCGGGGCGGTCATTCCGAATTCTTCAGATTTCCGGTAATAAAGATAGAGCATTTAAAACTGACATAAATGTGTGTCAGGTTGGCTTCAGCTGACAAGGTTCAGTGAAGACAATTGACAGTTTTCAATAGAATGCATACGATTTGGACAGATAGAGTTGAGGTAGAAGCATAGATAGGTTAGGGTCCGATCACATTCACTTAGATCAGAAGATTCAACACGAAGTCATAGCTATAAGTGAATGTTGTGGAGGACAGAACACAAGTAGTATACAATAGTTCAAGTACAACTCAACTAGATGAAGACAAATCAGTTATGAAGACTGTGCAAACATAACGCCAAGAGAAATACTTCAAAAAAAAATTTGGTGGTGGCGTTACCCACCGTATAGGAAGTATTAGACCCAGACACAGCGCACAATTATCGTGGCGCTCCGAAGTCAAATTCTGCATTAATGTATTCACACTTGGGAGTGTATGTCTTCATTGATTGAAGATATACGTTACTTCATGCGTTGCACATCTAAGTCATCAAAATGCATAAGTGTTAGGATGTGTGTCCCATTCACAGGACATTTGAGGATTCCAAGATATTTAGCTCACACCGCAACTTGCAAAACCTTTTCTCATCCAAGGGCTTTGTGAAGATATCTGCCAATTGCTCTTCAGTGTTGACGTGAATGATATCAATATCTTCCTTCATAACATGATCTTTGAGGAAGTGATGACGAATCTCAATATGCTTTGTCTTCGAGTACTGAACTGGGATGTTGGCAATCTTGATGGCACTCTCATTGTCGCAGTAGAGAGGCACATTCTTCAGGTGTATACCATAGTCCTTGAGAGTTTGCTTCATCTAGAGAAGCTGAGCACAACAAGATCCAGCAACAATATATTCGAATTCAGCAGTGGAGAGAGATACACAGTTTTGCTTCTTTGAAGACCAATAGACAAGTGATCGTCCCAGAAAAGTGACATGTGCCTGATGTGGACTTGCGATCAACCTTGCCACCAGCATAATCAGCATATGAGAATCCTACTAGATCAAACTCTGAGCCCTTTGGATACCGTAATCCTAGTGTTGGGGTGTAAGCCAAATATCGAAGAATTTGCTTCACAGCTAAGTGATGCGATTCCTTTGGTGCCGCTTGGAATCGGGCACACATGCAAACACTAAGCATTATATCTGGCCTAGATGCACATAAATAAAGCAAGGAACCAATCATGGAGCGGTATACCTTTTGGTCGAATTCTTTACCATTTTCGTCAGGACCCAAATGACTTTTGGTTGGCATTGGCGTCGTGTATCCTTTGCAGTCTTGCATTCCAAACTTCTTCAGGCAATCTTTGAGATATTTTTATTGAGAGATGAAGATATTGGAGACCCAGAAATAATTTCAGTTCACCCATCATGGACTGATATTGCTCTTGCATCATGTGACCAAACTCATCACTGTATTTCTTGTTGGTGCAGTCGAAGATAATGTCATCCACATAGATTTGGCACACAAACAGTTCACCGTCATATGTCTTCGTGAAGAGAGTAGGATCTAGTGAACCAGTTTTGAAGCCTTTGCTCTTCAGGAAGTCCTTGAGCGTATCATACCAAGCACGAGGGGCTTGTTTGAGGCCATACAGTGCCTTGTTGAGCTTGTACACCATATCAGGATGTTTTGGATCTTCAAAGCCCCAGGAGGTTGTGCAACGTATACTTCTTCTTCTATCTTTCCATTGAGAAAAGCACTCTTCACATCCATTTGATACAGGAGAATGTTGTGATGATTTGCATAGGCAAGCAGTATGTGAATGGCTTCAAGCCTTGCCACAGGAGTAAAAGTTTCATCGAAGTCAATTCCTTCCACTTGAGTGTAGCCTTGAGCAACTAGACGAGCTTTGTTTCTGACCACTTGACCATGTTCATCTTGCTTGTTGCGATATATCCATTTGGTGCCAATGATATTGTGCTTCCAAGGATCAGGACCCTTGACCAGTTCCCACACATTGTTCAACTCAAACTGGTGAAGCTCTTCTTGCATGGCTTGAATCCATTCAGGTTCCATGAAGGCTTCAATGACTTTCTTGGGTTCTGAGATTGAGACGAATGCAAAGTGTCCACAGAAATTGGTGAATTGTGCTGCTCTTTGTGTGGCTCTTGAACGAGTAAGTGGACCAGGTGCATTGAGGCTATCGATCATCTTCTCAATCTGTACTTCATTTGCAACACGAGGATGAGCAGGACGAAGATTTTGTTCATTCTGATCAATGTCATCATTTGGAGGATTATCTTCAGGTTGAGTGGAAGCAGAAACGATCAGTTCTTCTTTAGTATGATTCTCAGAGGGTATGATTTCGCCAGTTCCCATTTGCTTGATTGACTCGCTAGGGGATAACTCATCTAGCACATTTGGCAGGTGCTCTCTTTGCGAGCCGTTAGTCTCATCGAACCGCACATCCACAGTTTCAACCACTTTATAGTGAAAGAGGTTGACTCTGTAGGAGTGCGAATCCTTTCGGTAACCAAGCATAAAACCTTCATGTGATTTTGGTACAAATTTGGAAGTGTGATGTGGATCCTTGGTCCAGCACTTAGCACCAAATACTCTGAGATAACTTACGTTTGGCTTCTTACCAGTTAGGAGCTCATAGGAGGTTTTCTTCAGAAGCTTGTGAAGATAAACACGGTTGATGACGTGGCATGCAGTGTCAATGGCTTCAGGCCAGAACTTTCGTGGAGTCTTGTACTCATCAAGCATCGTTCGTGCCATCTCAATAAGTGTTCTGTTCTTGCACTCCGCGATGCCATTCTGCTGAGGTGTGTAAGGAGCAGAAAACTCATGAGTGATACCCATGGTATCCAGGTAGAGGTCGAGGCCGGTATTCTTGAACTCAGTGCCATTGTCACTTCTGATGTGCTTGATCTTGACACCGTAGTTCGTCATGGCACGGTTGGCAAAGCGTCTGAAGACATCCTGCACTTCAGTCTTGTAGAGGATTATATGCACCCAAGTGTATCGAGGGTAATCATCAACAATGACGAAGCCATAGAGGCAAGCAGCATTGAGAGTGGAATAGTGAGTAGGGCCAAATAAGTCCATGTGCAGCAACTCGAAGGGTTGAGACATGGTCATGATTGTCTTCGAGGGATGCTTGGCTCTTGTCATCTTTCCGGCTTCGCAGCCCGCCACACAAATGATCCTTCTTGAACTTGACGCCTTCGATGCCCACAACATGCTTCTTCTTCGCGAGAGTGTGCAAGTTCCTTATGCCAGCATGCCCTAGCCTTTGATGCCAAAGCCAGCATTCTGAAGCTTTTGTTAGAAGACATACGGCCATCTATGGACCTGCTGAGAAATCTACCATATACAGATCATCTTTTCGATATCCTTCAAAGACTAGAGACTTGTCATATTCCATTAGTACAAGGCAGCGATATTTTCCAAATAGCACAATCATGTTTAAGTCACAAAGCATTGAGACAGACATTAAGTTGAAACCAAGGGATTCAACAAGCATCACTTTATCCATGTGCTGATCCCTTGATATTGCAACTCTACCTAGACCCAATACCTTGCTTTTACCAGTGTCAGCAAATGTGATGTGGCTCTTGTCTGATGGACGCAGCGTTGAATCCATCAAAAGACTTCGATCGCCAGTCATGTGATTAGTGCATCCACTGTCCATAATCCATTCTGAAGCACGAGGTGTCGTAGCCTACAGTGCAGTTTGGGGGATAGGCTTCACCAAGCGAGTTGTGAAGCAGAAACATTTGACGAACAAGTGGAACATGGAAATTCAGGTCTTGGTTAGGATAGACAGGATGAGTATCAAGAAAATCTGGAGTGAAATACATAGTAAGACCATTTGGGCATTTTATCTTGCGCCCAACAAGATTTTTAAGGTCTCCAGCATTAGCTTTGGACGCCTTTGATTTCCGGCTAGACCATTCCCTGCAAAAGAGAGTTAAGTTTTCTTAACCACCCACATCTTCAGCGGTGGCTTAGAAGCAATGAGTCTAAGTGCAGCGTCTGAGAATTTTGGCTTCGGAGCCCTAGTAAATAGCCTTGCAGGGGGTGAATAATACTCATGTGAATAAGCAAAAAAGTTCTTGGTTCTATGAACATAGCGGTTTAATGAAACACATTCATATTCATGGGTCTGAGTATGCTTTTCCTGCAAACATTGACGTTAGGGTGACTCAGATGAGTCCTTGGTCTGTATGAAGCTTTTGGAACATATGACGCCTTTGGTAGGGGGTTTGTCTTCTTCACATGTGGTGTCATGATGACATTCACAGGAAGATTCTCAAGGCAACTCTTGGGTACCCATATCTTCTTCATAGGTGACCCATTCCTGCAGTTAGTATCAATGTACCAGGCAAACACTTCGCCATTCTAATTCTTAAACAATTTATAGTTTGCATCAAAGGATTCATCAATGACAATTGGGTTAGCACAAGTGAAGCCAGATAAGGTGGATGGATCTACTGAAGGTTCCTTTGCAGCAACCCAGTTGGTTTTGGGTACTGCTCAGGTTTCCAGTATGACCCATCAACATTCATTTTTCTCTCGAACCCTACACCCTCTTTTCTAGGGTTTCGGTTCAGAATCTGCTTTTTGAGGACATCACATAATGTCTGATGCCCTTTGAAGCTTTTGTACATCCCTGTCTCAAGCAATGTTTTCAACCTGGCATTCTCATCAGCAATAATAGTGGTATCCTCAACAGAGGGGTTAGTTACCACATCAACAGTTGAAGATATTGCAACAGGAGTAGCAGTAGAACATTCAGCAACAGAGGCAACATTATCACGCTCAATGCATTTTAGACATGGTGGTTCAAATCCTTCCTGAGCCGGACTGATCTGTTGAGCGCGAAGTGACTCGTTCTCTTTTTGAAGATCTTCATGATCCGATCTCAATTTCTCAAGTTCCTGCTTCCTTTGAAGATAATCATAGGAGAGCTTTTCATGAGATGTTGAGAGCGTTTCATGACGACCTTTAAGTTCCTGGTACTTAATATGAAGATTTTTTATGTCTTCAATTAAGGACCGAGTCTTAGTCATTTCCGCGTCCAACGGGTCATCGCTTTTGTCTAACAGTTTTTGAATATGTTCCATGGCATTTTGTTGTTCAGTTGCAATTTTAGCAAGTTTTTTGTAGCTGGGTTTGGATTCACCATCAGAGTCATCTTCACTTGATATTTAAAAGTAAGCATCGCGAGAGTTTACCTTGGCACCACGTGCCATGAAGCAGTAGGTGGGAGTCGAGTCGTTCTCGTCATTAGTGTTGGTGACGGAGTCATTGTCTTCAGTGTTGAAGATGGACTTGGCGACGTAGGCTGTATCTAGAGCCAGACTTGCGACACCAGAGTCAGACTCCTCCTCAGACTCCACCACTGCCTCCTCAGAAGCAGACTCCTCCTCTGAATCCATTTCCTTGCCAACAAAAGCACGTGCCTTTCCGGATGAGCTCTTCTTGTGTGATGAAGACTTCGAGGAAGTTTTGGAAGAAGACTTTGAGGATTTCTTCTTCTTCTTGTCATCAGAATCATATTCCTTGCTCTTCTTTTTCTTCTTCTCATTGTCCCACTGTGGAATTCAGAGATGTAGTGGCCAGGTTTCTTGCACTTGTGACAGGTTCTTTTCTTGTTGTCATAGGTGGAAGCTTCATCGTCCCTTGAGTTGAATCGTGAAGATTTTCTGAAGCTTTTCTTCTTAGTGAATCTCTGAAACTTCTTCGCAAGCATAGCAAGCTCCTTTCCAATGTCTTCAGGATCATCAGAATTGCAGTCAAATTCTTCTCCAGATGAGGAAGCGGCAGCCTTTGCCTTCAAGGCGCGAGTTCGGCCATAGTTGGGGCCATAGATATCTCGTTTCTCAGATAGCTGGTACTCATGTGTGTTGAGCCTCTCGAGTATGTCAGACGGATCGAGTGTCTTGAAATCAGGGCGTTCTTGTATCATCAGGGCTAAGGTGTCAAATGAGCTGTCAAGAGATCTCATCAGTGTCTTCACAATTTCATGCTTCGCAATGTTAGTTGCACCGAGTGCACGGAGCTCATTGGTGATATCAGTGAGGCGATCAAATGTGAGCTGGACGTTCTCGTTGTCGTGTCTTTTGAAGCGGTTGAAGAGGTTGCGAAGAGTACTGATTCATTGATCACGCTGTGTTGAGACGCCTTCATTGACCTTGGACAGCCAGTCCCAGACTAGCTTTGATGTTTCCAGAGCGCTCACACGGCCATACTGCCCTTTGGTCATATGATCACAAATGATGTTCTTGGCGGTAGAGTCCAGTCGAAAGAACTTCTTCACATCAGCGGGGGTGACATCAATGGCTTTAAGATGCATGCGCATCCTATTCTTCCAGTAGGGATATTCAGTGCCATCAAAGATGGGGCACGCAACGGAGACCTTGATTATCCCTGCAGTCGCATAGCTAAAACTTCAGGTGGTTAAACCGAATCACACAGAACAAGGGAGTACCTTGCTCTGATACCAATTGAAAGGGCTAGTTATCGACTAGAGGGGGTGAATAGGCGATTTTTATGAAAGTCTTCAAAACATGAGAGTTTCGAAGACTAACAGTAGAAACAACACTATTCGAGTGCAGCGGAAGGTAGACTACACTAGACAAGCCATAGTCAAGTATTCAATGAAGTGAAAGCACAAAGACTATAAGCAGCTAGGTAGTAAGGATCAGAAAGGAAGATAGTGCCAAGCCAATCAGGATAAGTAGTCACGCAGTGAAGTCAAACAGATAATTGCAAGCAGTCAATGACTTCACGAAGACAAATTGTAAGTAAAGAGAAGTGAGGTAGAACTAGTGACTTCGGAAGGACAGGGGTTTGTTCGACCAGTTCCAGTTGCTGTGACAACTGTACGTCTGGTTAGGGAGGCTGGGATTTAACTCAGAAGACTGTGTCTTCACCATATTCCCCTTGAGCTAAGGACTCTCAGTCCCCGCCCAATCACTTTGGTAAGTCTTCAAGGTAGACTCCGAACCTTCACACACTTTGTTCACCGGCAATCCACAATGACTCTTGGATGCTCAGAATGTGACGCTTAACCGGCTGGAGGATTCACAGTCCTCAAGTGAAATAAGTCTTCAGATCACGCGGACAGAAAGACTTAAGTGATGCCAGACACTCTTTGGGCTCTGGGTGGTTTGGGCTTTGTCCTCGCAATGATTCTCTCTCTCAAAGGCTTCGAAGGTGGGTTGCTCTCAAAACGACAAAAGCCGTAACTAACTCTGAGCAGCCACCAATTTATGGTGTAGGGGGTGGGCTATTTATAGCCACGGGCAACCCGACCTGATTTGTCCGAAATGACCCCGGTCACTAAGGAACCGACACGTGTCGCAATGGTCGATTTCAACACACGCGGCAGCTTGACTTGGGCTACAAGTAAAGCTGACTTATCCGACTCTGGATAAGATTCGCTCTCATTGTCTTCGCTCAAAGACATAGGATTTGGTTGAGCATCACTTTAGTCACTCTGACTTTTGTTCACTTGGACCCCACTTAACAGTGCGGTGGTTCCTATGACTCAATCAAAGAAGAAAAGAAACAACGAAACAACTAAGTCTTCGCACTCCATAGTATTCATACATATCTTCTCATGTCATAGTCTTCAACGTTATTAGCTTCACAGACCACCATTGTCTTCAATGTCTTCACACATTTTTAGGGGTCATCTCCGGTAGGTAAACCGAATCAATGAGGGACTACTACCTATGTTATCCGGCAATTCTCACAAACACATTAGTCCCTCAACCAGGTTTGTCGTCAATACTCCAAAACCAACCAGGGGTGGCATTAGATGGACTTACACCTGGCCGAGGATACTCCTAACATATATAACATAGTAGGCTCAAGCAATTGTTAGCTTCATTCTGTAAATCCTAGAGATGTATGCAAGGTATATTCATCCATCCAACTACATGCCTGAATTGCTCTACCAAAAATTTCATCAGTCCACCGACAGGAATCACACCCAAACAGTCTCTACAACTTCTGCGCATATTTTAGTTGTGTTCTTCTGTTGACTATCAATGTACTAAAGTCGTAATCTTGTCTTCACCAGATTAAATGTGGCTCGGCTAACTCCCTGATGCAAGTAAATTCTGGAGCCCAAGGAAGAAGAGTATTGGGGACTGACCTGAAGTGTCGTCTCTCCCCGTCAACCATCTGTAACACCAAACAGATAAAACAAGCCTAATAAATGTACTCTGCTTATATGTGCCTATTTTATTCGATGAAGCATATTTTCAAGAAAAATGATGTCAAACTGTACACTGGAAGACCATATCAAAGTCCAAAACGACATTTATAGTGACATAATGTAACATTCAGACATTCTGATCCATTATTATCTACAAACATATGGACCAATAAATATACCACTTCAGCATTATTCAGACATTCAGAGTTAGGTCGGTAATTTTACCACGCCGGGGAACTTGTGGATCCTCTCCTTGTACTCCAGCGCCGGCTGCTGGCTCTCCCCATCGGCGCCCACCTGCGCCTCATCTTCAATCGCCGGAAAGGGGGGAGCAGGAAAGGGGTTCGTCAGCTAGGAGCACAAGGTGGGCGGCGGAATGGACGGGAACACGAAGGGGGACTGGGTTTAATTTACCTCGTGAGCCGCCGCCGTCGTCGTAGCCATAAATAAACAGAGTGAAGCAAACAAATTAACATCAAATCAATCGACCCAGTTATCTTCTCCACATACATACGCATAATCTGCAATCATATGTGGTCTGATTTTGGTCTCTTTTGATTTGGTGAAACAACACTAAATGCTTCTTGTTTGATTGCATAGAGAATACCACTGCTGCTGGAGCGTCTATTCCTCTCCTTGCAAAACATAACAAAATTCAGAGCTTCCCCTAAATTCAGATTAGCAGGAAGCAAAACTGAAGCAAAATTCAGAGGTACTCCCTTCGTTCCAAAATAGATGACCCAACTTTGTACTAAAGTTAGTATAAAGTTGGGTCATCTATTTTGGAACAGAGGGAGTACCAGTTTGGCACTGCAGCTCGTCCATCTGGTCCAGCGTCGATGTTGCCCTGCACGCACAGGAGAAGGTCAACCAGCGTCGTCAGCCGCCGCAGCCCGCATGACTAGCTTGTACGCCGCCCTACAGAATAGTTTTACAACACCAAGTCCCTATAGAATAGTTTTTTCAGCATGAGAAGCAATGAACAAACTTAAATATGAGCATAGTAGCTACAAACAATGAAAAGTCTATACATCTACTGTAATCGTTTTGACCACCTAGACATGATAATCACAAGGGAACAGAGAAGCAAATTTTTGGTCTGAAACATATACGGCTCTCTGTACAGAAGATAGATACAGTAGTTGACAAAACAATATTGACATAAGTGTAGGCTCTCTGTAAACACCGGAGAACATGGGGAAATTGGATGCTAGATGTAGCACTCATGCTTAGTAATCCATCTGAACGTCATTTCCTCAAAACTGAAGTTTGTCCAATCGGAAGGAGATGAATACCAGTGCACACTTAGAGAACAAGCTCAAGGAAGTTGTACTCCCATGACCAAATCACTGCAGTGTATTTTGGCCACAATAGATCGATCCACTCTGAGCTTGTCCCTGGTCAAATTGGCAGCCTACAGCAGCAGGGGCTCTCCGTAGAAACAAATTGGCAGGCCTCATCCCTTGTCAAACAAAAATCAAGGGCTTGTCCCTGGTCACGCACGCAACAGGGGCTCGCCGGGCCGAGGAAGGAACGAGGGAGGTAGGGGAAGGAACGAGGGAGGTAGGGGAAGGAAGAGGGGAGGAGGAGACGGAGTAGCTACCTCTCCCGGCCGGCGGCGACGGTGTGCTGGACCTGGCGGCGGGCAGGTTGAAGTGGGGCAGCCGCGATTTGAAGGGGCGGCGGCGAGGCAGCAGGGCCTGCGAGGATGCAGATCAGGCCGCAGTCGCCAATCGCCATGGAGTTCGCGGGAGGGCGAGAGGTGGCGGCTAGATCAGGGAGAGGGGAGGCCGAGCGAGACTCCTCCGGTGAGCGAGACGCCCGGGATGGGGTGGATCGAGGATGAGAGAGAGAGATTTTTTAGGGACGAGAGAGAGAGAGTGGTGGGGTGGGAGTGGATCGGGCCGGACACGTTTAGTAATAGCGTGGGGGTGTTACCTGCGCTATAGCTACTTACTTAGTAGTAGCGCAGGTTTTACACCTTTCGCTACTACTATGGCCTGTCCCGGGAGACATGGTGAAAACCACTTAGTAGCAGCGTGGGTTTATACCCCTCGCTACTACTATCAATTTAGTAGTAGCGCGGGTTTTATACCCCTCGCTACTACTATCAACTTAGTAGTAGCGCGGGTTTTATATCCCTCGCTACTACTAATTAGCAGTAGCGCTTCCTTTTAAACCGCGCTACTGGCACTGGTGGAAAAACAGGCTTCCGTCCAGCCCCATAAGTCGCGAAGCTGTAGGAACCGCGACTAATGGGACCTTTAGTCATGTTCGAGGTGAACCGCGACCAAAGGCTGGGCCCAGGCGCTCGGTGGCAGTGGCAAGACGTGAGGTCTTTAGTCGCGGTTGGCCAGACAACGCGACTAAAGGTTTTCGGCACTTTTTAGTCACGGTTTGCTGTGCCAACCGCAACTAAAGCCCTCCCTATATATACCCATCCAGCAGCCAACACTTAGCCATTTGGAGCCATTCTCTTCACAAGTGGGTGTAGGTTTGCTTTTGGTTCCTCTTATGCACATAAGGTGTTTGATGAAATGCCCCAAGAGCATGAAAGAAACATGACATGAAGTGTTGGAGCCACACTCTTCGATCGCGGTTAGCAACTTGATGAACCTTTGATGTGTCAATATGCATGTGTGTAGTTCATTGTTTAATTTATATTGTTTGTAGCTAGTTAGTTTAACAAATGCATGATGGTTAATTATATATTTTATATTATAATAATGCAGATGAATCGGCAATGGATGTACGGTAACCGACTCTCCGGCGAGTTCACTACGGGTTTGAAAGATTTCCTCGTAGTGGCTAATGCGAACAAGCGGGGGGGTTTTGTTATCTGTCCATGTGTTATCTGTAAGAATGAGAAGGGTTACTCTTCCTCAAGAGTTGTTCACATGCATCAGCTTGAAGGGTTTCATGCCAAGCTATAATTGTTGGACCAAGCATGGAGAAAGAGGGGTTATAATGGAAGAAGATGAAGAAGGGGATGATTTCATCGATGAAAGCTATCTTGCTCATTTCGGTGATACTTTCATGGAGGATGCTGAAGGTGAAGGGGAAGGTGAAGAAGAGGCACGTGATGATCCCGTTGATGATCTTGGTCGGACCATTGCTGATGCACGGAGACGCTGCGAAACTGAAAAGGAGAGGGAGAATTTGGATCGCATGTTAGAGGATCACGAAAGGCGCTGTACCCGGATGCGATGATGGTCTGAAAAAGCTGGGCTGCACATCGGATTTGCTGAAATGGAAGGCAGAGGCAGGTGTAGCTGACTCGGCATTTGAAAACTTGCTGAAAATGTTGAAGAATATGTTTCCAAAGGATAACGAGTTGCCCGCCAAGACGCACTGAAGCAAAGAAGGTTGTCGCCCTCTAGGTTTAGAGGTTCGAAGATACATGCATGCATCAACGATCGCATCCTCTACCATGTGAATACGAGAATTTGAATGAATGCCGGTATGCACTTTGCATTGCGTTATAAGATCGAGGCGATGACCCGGTGACGATGTTGAGGGCCGAAACCTGGAAGAGGGTTCCGCCAAGGTGATGTGGTATGCTCCTATAATACCACGGTTGAAACGTCTGCTCAGGAACAAAGAGCATGCCAAGTTGTTGCGATGGCACAAAGAGGACCGTAAGTCGGACGGGAGTTGAGACACACCGCAGATGGAACGCAATGGAGAAAGATCGACAGATGGTTCAAAGATTTTGCAGCTGACGCAAGGAACATAAGATTTGCTCTAAGCACGGATGGCATGAATCCTTTTGGCGAGCGAGCTCCAGCCATAGCACTGCCCGTGACTCTATGCATCTACAACCTTCCTCCTTGGTTGTGCATGAAGCGGAAGTTCATTATGATGCCAGTGCTCATCCAAGGTCCGGCAACCCGCAACGACATCGATGTGTACCTAAGGCCATTAGTTGATGAACTTTACAGCTGTGGGTGGTGTCCGTGTGGGATGAGCACAAACAAGAGGAATTTGACCTCACGAAGCGTTGCTTTTCGTAACCATCAACGATTGGCCTGCTCTTAGTAACCTTCGGGACTGTCAAATAAGGGATACAATGCATGCACGCACCGCTTACATGAGACTGAAAGTGTACATTTGCCAAATTGTAAGAAGAACGTGTACCTTGGGCATCGTCGATTTCTTCGAAAATTCATCCAAGAAGAAAGAAAGGCAAGCATTACAACGGCAAGGCAGATCACCGGCGAAGCTGCGGAACGACCGGTGCTGAGGTATTTGATATGGTCAAGGATTTGAAAGTCATCTTTGGAAAGGGTCTGGCGGACAATCAGTTCGAAGGGAGCTGACGGGCACGCAGCCATGTGGAAGAAGAAATCTATATTCGGGAGCTAGAATATTGGAAAGTCCTAGATGTCCGCTCTGCAATCGACGTGATGCACGTTACGAAGAATATTTGCGTGAACCTCCTAAGCTTCTTGGGCGTGTATGGGAAGACAAATGATACAAAGGAAGCACGGCAGGACCAGCAACGTTTGAAAGACCACGATGACCGCATCCGGAATGGTTTCAAGGTCGTGCCAGCTACGCCCGACCAAAGAAGAGAAGGTCATCTTTTTGAATGCCCGAGCAGTATGAAGGTTCCGTCTGGATTCTCGCCCAATATAAAGGGAATAATAAACATGGCGGAGAAAAGTTCCAAAACCTGAAGTCTCACGATCGCCACGTGATTATGACGCAATTGCTTCCGATTGCTTTGAGGGGCTCTGCCGAAAATGTTTGAGTAGCCATTGTGAAGCTATGTGCATTCCTCAATGCAATTTCTCGAAGGTAATCAATCCGAAGTTCTACCACGGTTCTGAGCGATGTGATCCAATGTCTTGTCGATTTGAGTTGGTGTTCCGCCATCCTTCTTCAATATTATGACGCACCTCCTGGTTCACCTAGTCGAAGAGATTTTCGTTCTCGGTCCTGTATTTCTACACAATATGTTCCCCTTCGAGAGGTTCATGGGAGTATTAAAGAAATATGTTCAGTAACGTGCTAGGCCAGAAGGAAGCATCGCCAAGGGCTATGGAAATGAGGAGGTAATTGAGTTTTGTGTTGACTTTGTTCCGACCTTAAGCCGATTGGTCTTCCTCGATCGCTGCACGAGGGGAGACTAAGTGGAAAAGGCACGATCGGAAGGAAATCAACGATATGTATGGACGGCCATTCTCGATCAAGCACACCACCTCTGTCTTGACCAATTCCAGCTTGGTGGCTCCGTGCTTTGAGAAACACAAGAATATTTTACGCTCGACAACCCGGGAAGCCTGAATCCTGGATTAGGAAGGCCCACATGGAGACTTTCGGCAGTTGGTTGAGAAAACATTTAATGAATGACAATGATGTTGTAGATCAGCTGTACATGTTGGCCAAGACACCATCTTCGACTATAACGACTTTCCAAGGGTACGAGATAAATGGGAATACATTTTACACGATCGCCCAAGATAAAAGAGCACCAACCAAAACAGTGGTGTCCGCTTTGATGCAGCAACCGAGAATGGGCATCAGGTCACATATTATGGTTACATAGAGGAGATATGGGAACTTGACTATGGACCCTCCTTTAAGGTCCCTTTGTTCGGTGCAAATGGTTCAAGCTAACAGGAGGTGGGGTAAAGGTGGACCAGCAATACGGAATGACAATGGTGGATTTCAACAATCTTGGTTACCTTGACGAACCATTCGTCCTAGCGAAAGATGTTGCTCAGGTTTTCTATGTGAAGGACATGAGTAGCAAACCGAGGAAACGGAAAGATAAGAAAACGATCAGTACATCATGCGATGATCCAAAGCGCCACATTGTTCTTTCAGGGAAAAGAAACATCGTGGGAGTGGAGGACAAGACAGACATGTCGAAGATTATAATATGTTTGCTGAAATTCCGCCCTTCAAAGTGAACACCGACCCAAGCATTAAGTTAAATGATGAGGATGCTCCATGGATACGGCACAATCGTAAGCAAGCAGGGACACAAGGAAGAAATGATGTGTAATAATTTATTGTACCAAACTTTGTTGAATGGATCATGTGAATTATATTACCCGTGATGTGTTTGGTGTCCATTTTGAATGATTCGAGATACCACCGATGATACATGAAATTTGGAGTGATTTAGTCATACTCCTGCCTAGGCGTATAATATGCATACTCGTAGTCTTCATAGCCGCCGTCGTCGTTGTCTTGGTAGTCGCCGCCTTCTAAGTTGCCGCCGCCGCCGCCGCCGCCTTTGTCGTCGCTGCTGTCGTCGTTGTCGTCGGGCGGCGCCGTGGCTCGAATCGAGGGTAGCGCAGCGGGGATATCGCCGCCGTGATGTAGTCCATGATGCTCGCGAGTCCGCCATACCACCATAGCCGACGGCCGGCCTCGTGGAAGTTCCGTGAGGCAGACCGTCCTCCTCATACTGGCGAGTGCCCTCTCACGCCGATTGATGAAGAAGGCGTCCCAAGTATGCTGGTTATCGGGATGCCGCGGGATTCATCCGCTGCTCGGCGTGAGGTCGAGGTAGTAGTGGTTCGTGATGGCCGCCCGGCCTGCAGTACACGAGGGACGGAGGGACTGCACGCCGGGCGCTTAGGCTCCAGCCGGTGGGGACGCGGTAGCCCGGTGGACAAGGGTAGTTCGAGGCGCAAAGCTCCTCCACCTGCTGGTAGGTTAGAGTGGGTGCGGTGGAAGCCATGAGAGAGTGATGAGAGATTGTAGAGATGTGATAATGCTGGCCAAGCCGGGCTACATATATGTAGTGAGAAATGGCGGGAAAAATGGGAGCGGGAAGACAGGAGGCGGGAAGAAAGTGGCGGGAAGAAAGAGGCGGGAAGACAGGGAAGAAATGGCGGGAAAACCCTAAACCTGCGGCGGCCTTTAGTCGCGGTTGGGCAAGGCGACCCGCGACTAAAATAGCAAAATTAAGTATTTTGTTGTAAGTAGAAACAAAATAAAATAAATAAAGCAACAAAGAAAACAAAAAAGTGTTTTCAAATTTGAAAACTAATGGCACTAACAGAAAGTTTATAATTTTCTAAAACTAAAAGCAAAAAGAATTAAAAATAAAGCAAAAACAACAAAAAATAAATAATAATGCAGAAAACAAAACAAAAAACTGGAAAAAATAGTGCACGCCTAAGTATTTTGTTGTAAGTAGAAACAAAATAAAATAAATAAAGCAACAAAGAAAACAAAAAAAGTGTTTTCAAATTTGAAAACTAATGGCACTAATGAAAGTTTATAATTTTTCTAAAACTAAAAGCAAAAAGAATTAAAAATAAAGCAAAAAACAACAAAAAATAAATAATAATGCAGAAAACAAAACAAAAAACTGGAAAAAATAGTGCCGCCATCGACCCCCACGGCCTGAATACGACTAGAAACCCTACATGGGCCAGATTCAGGCCCGCAGGAGGCCAAGTAGGCCCACAGCACATAGCTAGTGACAGATTAGGCTCGAAGTCTGCAGTTGAGAGGAGCTCGAGAGGGTGGGCGCAGCAGCGCTATAAACCACTCTCGAGCTCTCTCAACTAGCGAGGTGGGACTAAACTTTTGGGTGGGCAGCACGAGGCCTTTAGTCGCTGGTCGCTGCACCAGCCGCGATTAAAGGTGGGGCGCGGAACGCAAAAACCGCTTAAAAACCTTTAGTCGCGGTTGGGCAGGCGACCCGCGACTAAAAAGGTACCTTTAGTCGCGGGCCTCGTAGCCCACCGCGACTAAAGGGGGGGGCCTATAAATACCACGCTCCCGATTCTCGTCTTCTCCGATTCCCTTTGTTAAATGCGCTTGCCGTCGCCCTCGCCCTCGCCTCGCCGCCCGCCGTCGCCCTCGCCCTCAGCCCGCCGCCGTCGCCGTCGCCGTCAGCGCCGCCCGCCGTCGCCCGCCTCGATCTGCATCGGCCCCGCTCCTCCCCAGCCCCGCTACTCGCCGCCTCGCAGCCCCCGCTACCCGCAGCCCGCTACCTCGCCGCCCTTGGCTGCCTCCTTGTCGCCGGTGGTCGCGCCGAGGCCATCGCTCGGGCTCGCCGGTGGTGGGCGGGGTGACCATCGCTAGGCTCGCCCGGTGGGCGCGGGGCGCCATCGCCTCGGCTCGCCCGGTGGGCGCTCGTGGCCAGCGCGGTGAGCCCACAAGTCAGCGGCGGTGGGCGCTCGTGGGCGCGCCTGTGAGCCCCTGAAATGTAAAAAAAAAGCAGGAAAAAAATATTAATTAAAATTATTAATTAATTAACCAATTAATTAACTTAATTAATCTTGTTAATTAATCTAACTAACCCTGTTAATTAACCTTAATAACCTAATTACATCACCTTGACATCATGCCGACGTCATAATGGCATTTCCTAATTAAATTAATTCTGTTAATTCTAAAATGAATTAAAACTTTGAAAATTAATATTAAATAATCAGTAGCTCGGATGAAAAACTTTCTACATGAAAATTGCTCGTAACGAAGAGACGAATCCGGATACGCAACCCGTTCGTCCACCACACATCCCTAGCATAGCAAACACGCAACTTTCCCCTCCGGTTCATCTCGTCCGAAAACACGGACACAGGGGATACTTTCTGGATGTTTCCCCTTCACCGGTATCACCTCATACCGCGTTAGAACATGTCTAGCTTTGCTTGTTGTCCTGTTATGCACTTGCTTGCTTGCCGCCAGACCAACCGGGACCCACGTGGTTGTCTGTTGTCCTCGCCTCCCTCTCCGTGTGTGTTGTCCTCGCCTCCCTCTCCGTGACGCCGCGTGCGTCGCCGCCCGTCTCGCGCTCTACCGCGACACCCTCTCCCACCCTTCCTCGCCCCTCCTTTTGCCACCGCCTTTCGCCACCGCCACCGCCACCGCCCCTTCTTCACTTAATTAATTTGTTTTACTACATATTTTCAGGGTGACATAATGGCGGACGATAGAGCTGACCGATTATGGACAACTATGATCCGGACGGTGAAGCACATATGTTCGGCATCATAAATGGCGATATTCAATATGTGCCGACCGGAGAAGAAGAAGATGATATCTCTTCTTATCTGAACCTTGACGGTGAAGATGAAGGGCGCCGTCAAGAAGATGATGCGAAGAAACATCGATAAACGATCTTCAAATGGAAGTAGCAACCACCTCCGCGCCGAGGTATATATATACATTGAGCCTCTGGTGATACAAACTAACTGATTTGAATAAATATGTGTGTACTAACGCGCGCGACTCTCTTTCTTATTTTAGCCCTCGGCCGGATCGTCGAAACAATCGAGTACGTCGTCAAAGCGTGGCGCAACCAAGACGATGAAACCAGGAGAAACATGCACCATCGAGGTTGTCGACGAGGCAACGGCAGGCAGCTGGAGCCCCGCAAGAACGCCACCAAGTTTGTCACCAATGCGGAGCCATTGTTAGAGACAACGTCTCGATCACCGTCGAGAGTGGAATGAGCCAAAGAAGGCACGAATTGATGGTTTCACTTTTGTCGATAAGAGAACAAAAAAGGTTGCTTCAAGAAGCTTATGGAACATTTCGTTCTACCTCCGAATACAACAAATTCGATGAGGAGGGTAACAAGATTGAGGAAAACAAGGAGAGGAGGAGGCTAGTCAAACAGTTCGCTCTTCATAAGATGGCCGACGCATTCCGGAAATTCAAGCAAAATCTAGCCCGTGACTTTGTCAAGCAGAACAAGACTCGGATTTCAAAGGACAATATGAGAAACTGAAACATGATTGGCCAGAATTTGTGAAGCAAAAGAAATCGGAGCAGTTCATTGAAATATCGAAAAAATAAGGAAAATCGGCTAAGAAGGAGTACAATCATGTTATGGGGCCAGGAGGGTATCGCATTTTGGTGCCTAGGTTGGAGAAGATGGAGAACGAGATGAGGCGCGAGGAATCCGTCCAGTGCGGAGGATGGGACCCAAGGGCCAAAAGCTGGTGAATGCGGGCATGGGGAGCGTTGAACCCGGAGACAGGGGAGTGTGTTTACCGGGCAAATTAATTAAACCCACCCAAGCCCTTATTGGCGCAATGAAGGATGCTCAACAGGGAAGATCAAGTTCAACAGAGAGAACGACGCTAGCGACAAAGCCCTCGGGAATCCTGAACACGGAGGGCGTGTACGAGGCATGGGGCACATTCCGTGGAAAATAGGGTTCCCCGAGCGATGACCCGACTGATTCTGAAGCCGTAAGAGAAAGATGGATCGGGAAGCAGATGTTGTGGCGCGGTTGGCATCGGAAATGGATGTGATGAAGAAAACCATGAGTGTACTAGTAGCGAAAGAGATGCAGCTCGGGTGCAGCATGAAGATCATCCAGCGGATCTCGGAAGCCAGCAGCGGAGAAGCAGCGTGGCTTCCACGGAGGTTCCCACCGGCTGGTGCAGATGCACCGACGATCGAAATTACTGCACCGGAGCCTCTGGCGGTCGAAATTACTGCACCGGAGGTCGAAATTACTGCACCGGAGCCTCCTCGCTACCCGTGGGCGATATAAAGGAGATGAAAGAATGTCATCTGATTATCCTATCGGGAACATGTCCATGAAGGTAGCCATCGGCAGTGCTTTACCATGTTTACAGGAGCACTCCACCACAACAACCCCATTCAAGATGGCTATGCTCGTGTCACGGTGGAGGACATAGTCCAAGGGTTTGAGGACACTGAGATTGACATTGCTACACCGAAGGGGAGAAAAGACTTGGAGATGTCAAGCGCCATTTCATTCTATGGCAAAAGAAGTTTATCAAGTTTCCAGGCGAGGCGCCAAGGACAACAAGTCCACCCCCCTACGGTGGTGGTGGTGGCGGTGGTGGTGGTGGTGGTGGTGGTGGCGGTTCACCTACACCTCCGTCACGTAAGCCGACGCCGCCCCCCAGTCCACAACGTCCGGCGGGTGATCATCCGCCGCCCCCCAGTCCTCGTCCGGCGGGTGATCAGACGCCGCCCCCCAATCCACCTACGGCAAAGAGGCAGAAGCAGTCCTGGATTATTAACCCGGACCCTTATGTACCTAAGACCACAAAGGTACGGAGCCATCATCAAGCCTCTCCCACAAGGCCTTGGGAGCGAGTGCCGAGGAAGTCAACGCAGCTGCTGCTGATTTGGAGAAATGGAAGGCGGACTGCAAGAAGAAAAGAGAGCCCGAGCCCAAGCCAGTATTTTCGATAAGCAAAAGAAGTGGGCTAAGTCATTTTGAGCACACCGTCCCAAGCGCGAAGAATCTGCCTAACGACTATGAGCGTGAACTTGCAGGCAGGCACTCATGTTCAAGGAGAACAAAGAGCGGAGAAGGCGAAAGTAAAAAAGCGGAAACAAGTTGCCCAGCTCGGGAACAAAGTAAACAATCGATTGCCCGCTTATAGTGGAAGCCTTCCGTCCGGATGACCCCGAGATCATACAAGCTGCGGCAACACATGGATTGATGAACGAGTGCGGAGAACAAGCGGCCAACTTAGGTATTACTCTTCGTGAACTGTTAGGCCTTGATGAGGCGCCAGTGAAGGAGGTAGTAATTACATATGTCAAGAATGGGCCTCTCGTCGAGCCTGCACAGGAAAAGGATCTACGACCAAATGAAAGGTCTGCTGAATTGGTACAAGGGTTACATAAAAAATAAAAACGCCAAAGAATATATTTATGCGGAAGTTAGACATGAGCATCACTTCAAACATTACTATGTACAAATTGCACTGAGTGAATTGTTCCAGCTTTTCAATCTGCGCGAGCTCGACAAATCTATCATCGGTTGCTACGTTACGTAAGTGATTTATTAATTTCTACCCCATCTCGTTCATATTGCCTGCACTATATATATGTCCTAACTATATTGTTGTGTCCGCTATTATATATGCAGAATGAAGATTAAGGAATGCAGAGTAAGGAACATCCATGATGTTGGGTTCATTGACCCACACATCGTTAATGGATATGTGTTGGAGCGTCACCCGCCGACGTGGAGGCAGACCTGTGGCAGTTTCTTACAAAGCAGGATCTCAAAAGTGATATTCTATTTCCTTACCATTTTGGGTGAGTGTTTCTGTCTTGAGCACATTCTCTTTTGTTTACTCCATGCATGGTATGTGGCGGCTAATCGATGAGTTATGCATGACGATGTGCATGTATCGTGTCCGCAGGTTCCACTGGATTCTGCTAGTAATTAAAGTTAACACTCAGAATGTCTCGCCCACGACTCTCTGAATATGGATCCAAAGATTTGGGCCGACATGAGAAGAATGCTGCAGAAGTAATTATTTTCATTCATTTGCGCTCTATATCGATCGGTCTATTTCGTTCATTTCCTAATATCAAGTAACTAATAACTCTCTTGTTCATTTAATTTTCTTTGCCTCGTAGGGTTTGGAGACGGTTCGTAGATACAAAGGTCGGTGAATTCAAAAAAGAGCTAGAATTCAAAATGTTAAAGCCTAAGAATGCTGGGGATATTCAGCCACCGTTGACCAATCTATGTGGATACTATGTCTGTGAGAGGATCCGGAGATACACCTCTGAGCGGGTTCCGAGTGATACCAATGCTCAGAGGAATAACCTCCGGATGATGCTTAGTCTAGAAGCTCGCTTCCGACCACTTCAAGAGGAACTAGCTGGATGGTTCAGCAGGGAAGTCCTCCATCCTAAAGGAGAACACTATTACGAGGACGTAGAACTTTATATGGATTAAATCATGTATGGAAACTTGTTCAAAATTGTATATGGTCATCCGATGATATTTAATATATATTGTATATTCCTCTTGAATTTTTTTGGTTCTAATTTCAAATTTATTTGAAATTGTACATTCATATGCATGTATGTAGTACCGTAGAATATATGAAACTCCTTCAAAATTAAAATAAAGCACAAAAGAAATAAAACAATACAAATTAAACAGAAAACAGGTTTAGGGGGGCTAAACCCTAAACCCTTTAGTCATGGTTGGCGGAAGAACCGCGACTAAAGGTCCTCCGCTTGACGGCCGCTGGCGCCCACGGGACGGGCCGTTAGTCGCGGTTCTTAAGCAGCCGCGACTAAAGGTGGGGGGCTTTAGTCGCGCTTATTTGGTCGCGGTTGCGCAACCGCGACTAATGGCAGTTGCGAACCGCGACCAAAGGCCTTTTTTCCACCAGTGTGGTAAGCTTCTGTGTATAAGCTTTTTCCTAATAGTGTGGGAGGACATCGACGGAACACTTGCAGCAACCCTGCCATTGTACTACCCATTCACTAGTAGAAAAAGGGTCAAACGTGAAGCACATTAGTGCCGGTTTGCATTAGAGCCGGCACTAATGTGTATATTAGTGTCGGTTCGTGGCGGCGATCAATAGTACCAGTTCGTGGCGAACCTGTAGTACCGGTTCGTACCACGAACCGGTACTAAAGAGGCTGTGTCGACTGCGGTCGCTATGGCCCCACCATCACCATTTAGTGCGGTTGAACCACGAACCGGTACTAATGACGTTAATGGCAGGCTGTTTTAGTCTCACCTCGCTCCCTAACAAGCCTTTTACCACCTTAAATATGTTACTTCTCAAACTATCACAAGCAGTTGGTCTTCATTGAACTCTATGTGTAGGATCTGTGGCTGCAATAGGAGTCTTCGCGGTTCTTAAATCGGTGGTAGATTCCTATTGACGATGTAGATTCTATACAAAAGATCATTGATGATCAATGTATTTTTATATGTACTAGATTCCTATTGACGATGTAGATTCTATACAAAAGATCATTGATGCTCAATGTATTTTTATATGTACTTCTCTGTAGCGATAGCGCGTTTTGGCTGAAAGGCGGTCTTGACGAATGCATTTTTCTCCGTTCAGATGCACAATTTAAATATGTCAATTTAAATATGTTATTTTTAAAACTATCACAAGCATTTGGTCTTCATTGAACTCTATATAAAGAAGAAGCAGAAGAAGAAGCAGAAGAAGAAGAAGAAGAGGAAGAAGAAGCAGAAGAAGAAGAAGAGGAAGAAGAAGCAGAAGAAGAAGAAGAGGAAGAAGAAGCAGCAGAAGAAGAAGAAGCAGAAGAAGCAGCAGAAGAAGAGGAAGAAGAAGAAGAAGAGGAAGAGGAAGAAGAAGAAGAGGAAGAAGAAGAAGAAGAAGAAGAAGAAGAAGAAGAAGAAGAAGAAGAAGAAGCGTTCAGTATGCACCATTCAAAGCGACGCCATCAACTTTCAACCATTTCTGCCTTCATTTGCTATTTTTCATGCATTCAATGATTTGTTTTGAGAACTAAATGACCTGGAAATTGAAAAGCACTACAAATGAACTCTGAAAAAGTTGAAACTTGGCATGGTATCATCATTTCACCCACATAGCATGTGCAAGAAAGTAGAGAGGCTTATGGCTAAAACTGAATGCACTTCGTTTACAAACTGAACAATCTCTTTCGAAGTAGTCAGGTTTCTGACGAAATTAAACTCATCTGTTACAAAGGCATTTTATTTTTTAGAACTTATTACAACACCAGAATTTCTGTTTTTAAAACTTTGGTTATAACTCCAGACTTTGACCATCAAGTCTTGCAGAAAAGAAAAAATAGCAGAAAAGAAAAAAATTATATAAAAAAACTACTCAGAAATAAATAGAAGAAAATAAATATAGCAGAAAAGAAAAAACTACTCAGAAATAAATATAACAGAAAAGAAAAAATGATATTTGCTATTTTTCAATCGTTCACAAAATGACCGTGAAATTGAAAATCACTACAAAATGAACTCTGAAAATGTTGAATTTTGGCAAACTAGATGAAAAACTACTCACAAATAAATATAACAGAAAAGAAAAAACTATACAAAAAACTACAAAGAAATAAATAGAAGAAACAGAAAAGAAGAAAATATAAAAGAAATTGGGGCGCTGCCCTGTGGGCCTGCTACGCGACAGGCGTGCAATTACAGGCCCTAAAGGCCCGGCAGACTCACAGGGCAGCGCGCAGAAATTAGGCCCACAAGCCTGCTATATAGAGGAGTTCAAAGAGGCAGCCGCGATTGGGCTTATAAACCAGTGCGGCTGCCCTTCGCCCGGCGAGGTGGGACTAAACTTTGCGAACTGCGGGGTGGCAGCGCAAGGCCTTTAGTACCGGTTGGTGGCTCCAACCGGTACTAAAGACCACCTTTTAGTACCGGTTGGAGCCACCAACGGTACTAAAGGCCAGCTCTTCCGCCTCTTGGCCTGGCCAAAGTTGGCCTTTAGTACGGTTGGTGGCTCCAACGGTACTAAAACCTCTCTATATACAACACTTGCGAAAATTCAGTTAGATCTCTACTTTTTCGTCTCAACCTCTCGCGCTTGCCGTCGCCGTCGCCGCCGCCGCCGCCGTCGTCGTCGTCGTCGCCGCCGTCGTAAATCGTCCCGCCGCCGCCCGTCGTCGTCGTCTCGCGCCGCCGCCCCGAACGCCGCGCGCCGCCTTCGTCGTTCCGCCGCGGTATACGTCTCTCTCGCTCTCCCCGCCGCCGTCCGTCGTCGTCGCACACGTACGCCGCCGCCAGTATGCCCCGCCCGTCGTCGCCGCCCCTTTCAGATCGTCTGGGCGGCGGCATCTGGGACACACACATATACACACATATACGTACACGTATATGCACACATACACATACGCACACACAATTTTTTTTACTTATTTTCTGTTTTTTAGAAAAGTTAATTAGATGATCAAATGTTAGATGAATTAGCTAGGTAGAAAATTGTCGAACTAGAGATTTGAACTAGTTGAATAATTAATATAACTAGTTTATTTTAGTAAGAAAATTGTCGAACTAGTTTATATATTTAGGTATATGAGATTTGAACTAGTTCAATAATTAATATAACTAGTTTATTTTTATTAAGAAAATTTAGGTATCTGATATTTGATGATCTAATTAAAATATTATTTGTTAATGAGTTTTTTCTTTATTTAATTTTTATATATTTTGAGTTTATATAAATGTTAGATTAATGTCGAATGTTAGATTAATTTTTATATATTTTGAGTTTATATAAAAGTTAATATAACTAGTTCATAGAATTCTTTCATAGAATTTTTATGAATTTTTTGTTGTAATTTTGGTCATAGAATTTTTATTATGTTAGAAAGTGTTTAATGGACTTAGTTAGAGGGCAACTTGTTTATTTTGAGTAAGTACTACATTATTCTATTTATAGTAAGTTCTTAGTAGTTGAACTAGTTGAAGTAGTTTATTTTTAGCAAGAAAATTAATAGAACTAGTTTCTTTTTTAGTCAAATTGGAGAGCACTATATGCAAGGCATATGCATATGATTAGTTGAATAATAATGATCTAATTTAGTCTTTGAATTATGAACGTATAGGAAATGTCATCATCGGACGACGAAAGTCTCCCGGGAGTGCTGTTGGTGCTACGACGATCGAGGTGAGTGCGACAGGCCTCACCGGACGATGGTCGGCGCTTCAAAGATTAAGCTCGAGGAGACTTTCGAAGTTGAAACGATGCATAACGACGACAAGTGTTTTTTCATAATTAAGCATGACTTCAACTATTTCAACGTGTAATTTTCATCTTTTACAATTCGAGTATAGTTGATCCCATGCCATGCAAGGCGCTATGTCTTGGAGAGGATGGATTTTGAAGACCATGAAAATTTTGAAACGAAGAAAATTCACCTAAGGACCCATCATGATGTGGATTTTGAAGTAAAGTTGTATAATGCTGAGAGCGTAACCATTTTGCTTGCAAAAATTGGGAAGCATTTTGCAAATTGTATGGTTTTGATGAGGGTATGCTTGTCACTATGGATCTTAGTGATCCTGAAATCGAGCAAGACAATATGGACATTTGGGTCCTTGTTGATACTACTCCAGTTCTACCGCCATGTGAGTTTCTCAAACATAGTTAATTATTAATAGAACTTATATTGTTCATTTCAAAATAGTTGACAGCTTATTTTGAAGTATTAAAGAATGTGCAGAATATGGTAGATAGAACTTACTACACCGATGGCTCTGAGTTAACTTACAAGGAGAAAACTCATCTGGTTGGATTTTGTAATGATATTGAGAATTACAATATCTACAATCGAACTCCTCAACATTATGGTCAATCGTGCCACTAGTGCACGTGTTGAACTCTGATAACTACCATGGAGATACCCTGGTAAGTTTTTTACTATTAGGACATCTGTGCATCTTTTTGCGTACTTCTAAAACTAGTACATCATTGCTAATTACGAAGTTATTACTATGTTTTTCAACAACTTATCCCAGAGAATTGTGTGCCTCATTTGATGTATCAGAATGGCGGCAGCGTTCGTGTTTTGAACATATATCCAGGTCATCCTATGAATCTCAATTGTCCATACCGGATTTCTAAAAGAAGTGGAGACATGACAATCAAAGGATGGAAAAAATGTATGGACAGTCGTAAGGAGCTTCTTGGAAGCAAAAAGAAGCGAGGCGCAAGAATTGGAGACAGGATGATCTCCATTCTTCATAATGGAGAGTCAGGGTCTATATTGTTTTATGCTATTTTACCTTAAGTGTGTTTAGGTCCGATCCTACGATCATCGATGATCATGTGCTAAGAACAATTATGTAGGGTTGGGTTCGATGACTATGAGGATGATGATCGTATGACTTATTATTAATAACGAGTAGAAGTTGTATGATGATGCTTGATTAATTAGCTAGTAGGACTTCTTATTATATATGATGATCTATGATGCGAGCATGCATGAGTTATTATATATATATATGCGGGTGAAACGAAAAAGAATTAAAATGGAAAACACAAAATTAAATGAAAAGAAATCATAAAACCAAAAACCCCCAAACATTTTAGTACGGTTGGTGTTACCAACCGGTACTAAAACTCCGACCCCTGAGCTGGCTCGTGCCACGTGGTGGCCCTTTAGCACCGGTTCGTGCTGAACCGGTACTAAAGGGGGGCTTTAGTGCCCACACTTTAGTGCGGTTCCTAAACCGGCACTAAAGAACCTCTGAACAGTGCTATTACCCGGTTCAGCACTAGTGATTATGCAGAGCAGGACGGAGGCTGGCGAAGCAAACCGGCCGGTTCACTGAGAACGGGTGTGTGATGTCATATGGGTAGTATTTGTCATGTTTGTGTGGTACCCTGAGTGCCATCGCTGAATCACTTTTTTTTGGAAGGCACAGGAAGCTATCGCTTAATCCCATTTTTATTGGACGACATAGGAGGCTATCGCTGAATATCGTGATTTTATTGGAAGGAAGAGGAAGCTTTCTACCATGGGAAGAACATAGTTGCTTAATCCCGTTGCTGTTGGAAGACATGCCAATGAAAGTACATACATACATGATTGATTGTCTGCGGTAAGTATAATCCCCTTGATGTGTGTGTGTTGGAAATTTAGGTGCTAAATAATGGCAGAAATGTCACATGAGCTTGTGGAGTGCATTGGCAAACCCACTGATATTGGTTTACAGTTATTTATGCTCGAAGACCAACACGGCTTTCTCAGCCAATTGAACACATGCATATACAGGCCCTCTGAACTGAACCTCTTTGGGGGTATATGATGGATGAATTTTATGCTCTAACATCAACCGACAATTACCTTTTGCAGCACCAGCGTTGTGATGCACTTACAATGTGCAATATGAATAAAACTGCATGAGCTTCATCACACACTTCTTTTTGTTGGGAAAAGACACTCTTATATGGTAAATCCATGTTTCCTTCTACTTGCTCTACTTGTTGGCTATTAGATATATTTAGTGGTTTGCTGGCAGAGTGCAGTATATCAATCAAACGATGATGCTATAATTGAAATACTTTGAGATATCCTGGGTGATGGTATGTTTCTAGTTAATTATTGCAACATTATAAGAAAATATTAGCATTCTTAAGTGCAATTAAAATCTCCTGATGCTAGCTTCTCTGTCTTCTAGACTTCTAGACGATGAATTGGATAAACGATGCCGTCAATCTTAAAATGGTTTCAATGCAAATATAGAAATGTATAAGATGCACTTACTAGGAAAATTAAATTGAATTCAAAGATACTTGAGAGCAGGAAAATGACTTTGTATGTATTTTTCGTGTACTATTCTATTCCAGCAGTTGCTAAATTTGGTTTCCGAACCTTATCATTAGAGGTGAGGATATAAAAATGGTCTTGCAAGGGAACTTTAGATCATATCTTTAGTGAAGAGAACTTCTCATGTGTAATGTCTAATCGAGGTCGGCATAGTTTGCCTTATCTTTTCCTTTTACCTCCATTGTTGTATATGTGTACATCTCTACACAATATGGACTTAGATTTCCTTTTGAGAGGTAGTTGTAGAATCAACATTTAGTCACATACTAGCAAAAGAGCCCGTGCGTTGCAATGGGAGAAAAAACACAACACACACTCTTAACTGAACAACCATCACTCAAGACCACAATAGGTCCATCTCCTTTATTTTAGCGACGCATCATATTTGTGTTGCCGCTTATCCTTCTTCTCACCCTCGCCGGCGATGGCCTTAGTGTTCACACAAATCAAAACGTGTTTGAATGTGGTTAATCCTAAGACGTCTCTGTTGGAAATATGCCCTAGAGGCAATAATAAAATGATTATTATTATATTTCCTTGTTCATGATAATTGTCTATTATTCATGCTATAATTGTATTAATCGGAAACCGTGATACATGTGTGAATACATAGACCATAATACGTCCCTAGTGAGCCTCTAGTTGACTAGCTCATTGATCAACAGATGGTCATGGTTTTCTGACTATGGACATTGGATGTCATTGATAACGGGATCACATCATTAGGAGAATGATGTGATGGACAAGACCCAATCCTAAGCATAGCACAAGATTGTGTAGTTCGTTTGCTAAAGCTTTTCTAATGTCAAGTATCAGTTCCTTAGACCATGAGATTGTGTAACTCCCGGATACCGTAGGAGTGCTTTGGGTGTACCAAACGTCACAACGTGACTGGGTGATTATAAAGGTGCACTACAGGTATCTTCGAAAGTGTCTGTTGGGTTGGCACTAATCGAGACTGGAATTTGCCACTCCGTATGACGGAGAGGTATCTCTGGGCCCACTCGGTAATGCATCATCATAATGAGCTCAATGTGACTAAGTGGTTAGTCACGGGATCATGCATTATGTAACGAGTAATGTGACTAGCCGGTAACGAGATTGAACGAGGTATTGGGATACTGACGATCGAATCTCGGGCAAGTAACGTACCGTTTGACAAAGGGAATTGCATACGGGATTACTTGAATCCTCGACATCGTGGTTCATCCGATGAGATCATCGTGGAACATGTGGGAGCCACCATGGGTATCCAGATCCCGTTGTTGGTTATTGGCCGGAGAGCTGTCTCGGTCATGTCTACGTGATTCCCGAACCCGTAGGGTCTACACACTTAAGGTTAGATGGCGCTAGGGTTATTAGGAAGACTTGTATGTGATTACGAATGTTGTTGAGTCCGGATGAGATCCCGTGCGTCACGAGGAGTTCTGAAATGGTCGGAGGTGAAGATTTATATATGGGAAGTTGTCATACGATTCGCGGAAAAGTTCGGGGCATACGGTATTATGAAAGGCCACCGGAAGGGTTCGGGGTCCACCGGAGGGGCCACCTCTCTGAAGGGCCTCGTGGGCTGTAGTTGGAAGGGAACCAGCCCTTGGAGGCTGGGCACATCCCCCTTGGGCCCATGCGCCTAGGGTTGAAACCTAAAGGGCGCCCCTTGCTTTGGGGCAAGTCCCCCCCGGCTGCGCCCCTCTAGATCTCATCTAGAGGGGGCCAGCCCCCTTCACCCTCCTCCTATAAATAGAGGGGCGAGGGGAGGGCTGCAGCAACACACCTAAGGCGCAGCCCCTCTCCTCCCCAACACCTCTCCTCCTCCGTAAGAGCTTGGTGAAGCCCTTCCGGAGTACTGCCTCTCCATCACCACCATGCCGTCGTGCTGCTGTTGGAGCTCCTCTTCCTCAACCTCTCCCTCCTCCTTGCTGGATCAAGGCGCGGGAGACGTCACCGGGCTGTACGTGTGTTGAACGCGGAGGTGTCGTTGTTCGGCGCTAAGATCGGAGTCCACCACGATCTGAGTCGCTTCGAGTACGACTCCCTCATCCGCGTTCTTGTAACGCTTCCGTCTCGCGGTCATCAAGGGTATGAAGATGCACTCCTCTCTCTCTAGTTGCTAGTTGCTCCATAGTATTGATCTTGGTGATGCGTAGAAATTTTTTATTTTCTGCAACGATCTCCAACATTGGCATCAGGAGCTAGGTCTATGCGTAGTTTCTATGCACGAGTAGAACACAATTTTGTTGTGGGCATAGATTTTGTCAATTTACTTGCCACTACTAGTCTTATCTTGTTTCGGCGGCATCGTGGGATGAAGCGGCCCGGACCGACCTTACACGTACACTTACATGAGACAGGTTCCACCGACTGACATGCACTAGTTGCATAAGGTGGCTAGCGGGTGTCTGTCTCTCCCACCTTAGTCGGGTCGGATTCGATGAAAAGGGTCCTTATGAAGGGTAAATAGATATTGGCATATCACGTTGTGGTTTTGGCGTAGGTAACAAACGTTCTTGCTAGAACCCTATAGCAGCCACGTAAAAACATGCAACAACAATTAGAGGACGTTAAACTTGTTTTTGCAGCATATGCCTTGTGATGTGATATGGCCAAGAAGGATGTGATGAATGAAATATATGTGATGTATGAGATTGATCATGTTCTTGTAATAGGAATCACGACTTGCATGTCGATGAGTATGACAACCGGCAGGAGCCATAGGAGTTGTTTTTATTTATTGTATGACCTGCGTGTCACTGAATAACGCCGTGTAATTACTTTACTTCTTTGCTAAACCGTTAGCCATAGTAGTAGAAGTAATAGTTGGCGAGACAACTTCATGGAGACACGATGATGGAGATCATGGTGTCATGCTGGTGACGATGATGATCATGGCGCCCCGAAGATGGAGATCAAAGGAGCAAAATGATATTGGCCAAATCATGTCACTATTTGATTGCATGTGATGTTTATCATGTTTTTGCATCTTATTTGCTTAGAACGACGGTAATAAATAAGATGATCCCTCATAATAAAAGTGTTTCCCCTAACTATGCGCCGTTGCGAAAGTTCGTTGTTTCGAAGCACCACGTGATGATCGGGTGTGATTGATTCTAACGTTCACATACAACGGGTGTAAGCCAGATTTACACATGCAAAACACTTAGGTTGACTTGACGAGCCGAGCATGTACAGACATGGCCTCGGAACACAAGAGACCGAAAGGTCGAACATGAGTCGTATAGAAGATACGATCAACATGGAGATGTTCACCGATGATGACTAGTCCGTCACATGTGATGATCGGACACGGCCTAGTTGACTCGGATCATGTATCACTTAGATGACTAGAGGGATGTCTATCTGAGTGGGAGTTCATTAAATAATTTGATTAGATGAACTTATTTATCATGAACTTAGTCTAAAACTTTTGCAAAATGTCTTGTAGATCAAATGGCCCACGCTCATGTCAACCTCAACTTCAACACGTTCCTAGAGAAAACCAAGCTGAAAGACGATGGTAGCAACTATACAGACTAGGTCCGGAACCTGAGGATCATCCTCATAGCTGCCAAGAAAGCATATGTCCTAGAAGCACCGCTAGGTGAAGCACCCGTCCCAGCGAACCAAGACGTTATGAACGCTTGGCAGTCGCGTGTTGATGATTACTCCCTCGTTAATTGGGGCATGCTTTATAGCTTAGAACTGGGGCTCCAAAAGCATTTCGAGCAGCACGGAGCATATGAGATGTTCCAAGAGCTGAAAATGGTTTTCCAAGCTCATGCTTGGGTCGAGAAATATGAAGTCTCCGACAAGTTCTACAGTTGTAAGATGGAGGAAAATAGTTCTGTCAGCGAGCACATACTCAAAATGTCTGGGTTGCACAACTGCTTGTCCCAGCTGAACATTAACCTCCCGGATGAGGCGGTCATTGACAGAATCGTTCAGTCGCTCCCACCTAGCTACAAGAGCTTTGTGATGAACTACACTATGCAGGGGATGGTGAAAACTATTCCTGAGGTATTTTCAATGCTGAAGTCAGCAGAGGGTAGAAATCAAAAAGGAACATCAAGTGTTGATGGTCAATAAAACTCCTAGTTTCAAGAAAGGCAAGGGTAAGAAGAACTTCAAGAAGGACGGCAAGGGAGTTGCCGCGTCCGGTAAGCCAGTTGCCGGGAAGAAGCCAAAGCACGGAACCAAACACGAGGCTGAGTGCTTTTATTGCAAGGGGCAGTCCTTTGGAAGCGGAACTGCCCCAAGTACTTAGCGGATAAGAAGGCCGGCAACACCAAAGGTATATGTGATATACATGTTATTGATGTGTACCTTAGAAGTACTCGTAGTAGCTCCTGCGTATTTGATACCAGTGCGGTTGCTCATATTTTTAACTCAAAACAGGAGCTGTGGAATAAGCAGAGACTGGCGAAGGACGAGGTGACGATGCGCGTCGGGAATGGTTCCAAGGTCGATGTGATCGTCGTCGGCACGCTACCTCTACATTTACCTACGGGATTAGTTTTAAACCTTAATAATTGTTATTTAGTGCCAGCTTTGAGCATGAACATTGTATCTTGATCTCGTTTAATGCGAGATGGCTACTCATTTAAATCCGAGAATAATGGTTGTTCTATTTATATGATAGATATGTTTTATGGTCATGCCCCACTGGTCAACGGTTTATTCTTAATGAATCTCGAACATGATGTTAGACATATTCATAGTGTGAATACCAAAAGATGTAAGATTGATAATGATAATCCCACATATCTGTGGCACTGCCGCCTTGGTCACATTGGTGTCAAATGCATGAAGAAGCTCCATACGGATGGACATTTGGAGTCTCTTGATTTCAAATCATTTGACACGTGTGAACCATGCCTCATGGGCAAAATGACCAAGACTCCGTTCTCCGGAACAATGGAGCGAGAAACCAACTTATTGGAAATTATACATACTGATGTGTGCGGTCCAATGAGCGTTGAGGCTTGCGGTGGCTATCATTATGTTCTCACCCTCACTGATGACTTAAGTAGATATGGGTATGTCTACTTAATGAAACACAAGTCTGAGACCTTTGAAAAGTTCAAGGAATTTCAGAATGAGGTAGAGAACCAACATGACAGAAAAATAAAGTTCTTACGATCAGATCATGGGGGAGAATATTTAATTCACGAGTTTGGTACGCACTTAAGGAAATGTGGAATTGTTTCACAACTCACGCCGCCTGGAACACCTCAGCTGTTGGGGAACGTAGCAGAAATTCAAAATTTTCTACGCATCACCAAGATCAATCTATGGAGATTCTAGCAACAAGAGGGAAGGAGAGTGCATCTACATACCCTTGTAGATCGCTAAGCGAGCGTTCATGAGAACGGGGTTGAAGGAGTCGTACTGTCGTGATCCAAATCACCGGAGATCCTAGTGCGAGCAGACGGCACCTCCGCGTTCAACACACGTACAGCCGGTGGCGTCTCCCACGCCTTGATCCAGCAAGGAGAGAGGAGAGGTTGAGAAGACTCCATCCAGCAGCAACACAGCGGCATGGTGGTGATGGAGGGCGTGGCAATCCGCAGGCTTCGCCAAGCACCAAGGGAGAGGAGGAGGAGGAGGCAGGGCTGCACCAAGAGGAGAGAACTCATGTGTGTTGGGCAGCCCAAAACCTCAAGTATATATAGGGGAAAGGGGCTGCGCCCCTTTAGGGTTTCCCACCCAAGGGGTGTGGCCAGCCCTAGATGGGACTTGGGGCGGCCAGGGGAGGAGGTGCCTCCCAAGTCAAGTGGAGGCCCTCCCCCTTAGGGTTTCCCCCCTCCCATGCGCATGGGCCTTGGGGGGGCTGGTGCCCCTGGCCCATTAAGGCTAGGGCGCCCCCCTACAGCCCATGCTACTGTATTGGACGTGGTGGAACAATTTCCGGACCTCCGGACCCCTCCGGAATCCTCCGGAACCTTCTGGAAGCTTCCCGATACAATACCGAAAAAACCCGAACTTTTTCCGGAACCCGAACAACAACTTTCCATATATAAATCTTTACCTCCGGACCATTCCGGAACTCCTCGTGACGTCCGGGATCTCATCCGGGACTCCGAACAACATTCGGTAACCACATACAAACTTCCTTTATAACCCTAGCGTCATCGAACCTTAAGTGTGTAGACCCTACGGGTTCGGGAACCATCTGAGACATGACCGAGGCGTTCTCCGGTCAATAACCAACAGCGGGATCTGGATACCCATGTTGGCTCCCACATGTTCCACGATGATCTCATCGGATGAACCACGATGTCAAGGACTCAATTGATCCGTATTCAATTCCCTTTGTCTAGCGGTATTGTACTTGCCCGAGATTCGATCGTCGGTATCCCGATACCTTGTTCAATCTCGTTACCGGCAAATCTCTTTACTCGTTCCGTAACACATCATCCGTGATCAACCCCTTGGTCACATTGTGCACATATGATGATGTCCTACCGAGTGGGCCCAGAGATACCTCTCCGTTTACGGAGTGACAAATCCAGTCTCGATTCGTACCAACCCAAGACACTTTGGAGATACCTATAATGCACCTTTATAGCCACCCGATTCGTTGTGACGTTTGGTACACCAAAGCATTCCTACGGTATCCGGAGTTGCACAATCTCATGGTCTAAGGAAAGATACTTGACATTAGAAAAGCTTTAGCATATGAACTACGATCTTTGTGCTAGGCTTAGTATTGGGTCTTGTCCATCACATCATTCTACTAATGATGTGATCCGTTATCAATGACATCCAATGTCCATGGTCAGGAAACCGTAACCATCTATTGATCAACGAGCTAGTCAACTAGAAGCTTACTAGGGACATGGTGTTGTCTATGTATCCACACATGTATCTGAGTTTCCTATCAATACAATTATAGCATGGATAATAAGCGATTATCATGAACAAGGAAATATAATAATAACTAATTTATTATTGCCTCTAGGGCATATTTCCAACAGTCTCCCACTTGCACTAGAGTCAATAATCTAGTTCACATCGTCATGTGATTAACGCTGATAGGTCATATCGCCATGTGACCAACATCCAAAGAGTTTACTAGTGTACGTAAACTAGTTCACATCATCATGTGATTAAGACTCAATGAGTTCGGGGTTTGATCATGTTTTGCTTGTGAGAGAGGTTTTAGTCAGCAGGTGCGAACCTTTCAGATCCGTGTGTGCTACAAATTTCTAGGTCATATTATAAGCGCTGCTTCCACGCTCCACTTGGATCTTATTCCAAATGGTTGCTCCACTATCGTATCCGGTTTGCTACTCGAGTCATTCGGATAGGTGTTAAAGCTTGCATCGGCGCAACCCTTTCGCGAACTCTTTATCACTTCCGTAATCGAGAAACATGTCCTTATTCACTCCAAGGACAATTTTGACCGCTGTCCAATGAT
Source organism: Aegilops longissima (assembly GCA_021605205.1). Classification (NCBI taxonomy): domain Eukaryota; kingdom Viridiplantae; phylum Streptophyta; class Magnoliopsida; order Poales; family Poaceae; genus Aegilops; species Aegilops longissima. Next base: position 824,078,490 of record CM038677.1, read on the forward strand.
CCATTCTGGATCATTCTTGTACCCCTATAGTGACTCATGGCAAGGCACACATCGGTGCAGTACACAGCATAGCATACTATAGAGCCTATGTCTAAGGCATAGGGGCGACCTTAAATCCTTTCTCTCTGTTACGTCGTGGTCGAGCTTTAAGTCTTAACTTCATACCTTACAATTCAGCTAAGAACTCCTTCTTTGGTGATCCATCTTGAACACCTTCAAGATCATGTCAAGGTACATGCTCATTTGAAAGTATTATTAAACATTTTGATCTATCTTATAGATCTTGATGCTTATTGTTCAAGTAGCCTAATCCAGGTTTTCTATTGAAAATCATCTTTCAAATAACCCTATATGCTTTCCAGAAATTATACATCATTTCTGATCAACAATATGTCAACAACATATACCCATCAAAAAATTCAATAGTGCTCCCACTCACTTCTTTGGAAATACAAGTTTCTCATAAACTTTGTATAAACCCAAAATCTTTGATCATCTCATCAAAGCGCACATTCCAACTCCGAGATGCTTACTCCGGTCCTTAGAAAGGATCATTTGGAGCCAGCATACCTTTTAGCATCCTTAGGATCGACAAAACTTTCTGATTGTATCACATACAACCTTTCCTTACGAAAACTGGTAAGGAAACTCAATTTGACATCCATCTGCCAGATTTCATAAATCCATCTTATGCTAACATGATTCCGACGGACTTAAGCATCGCTACGGATGAGAAAATCTCATCGTAGTCAACTCCTTGAACTTGTGAAAAACTCTTCGCCACAAGTCAAGCTTCATAGACGGTGATATTACCATCCACGTCCGTCTTCTTCTTAAAGATCCATTTATCTCAATGGCTTGTCGATCATCGGGCAAGTCCACCAAAGTCCATGCTTTGTTCTGATATATGGATACTATCTCGGATTTCATGGCTTCTAACCATTTGTCGGAATTTGGGCCCACCATTGCTTCTCCATAGCTCGTGGGTTCATTGTTGTCTAGCAACATGACCTTCAAGACAGGATTGCGTACCACTCTGAAGCGAAGACGCATCCTTGTCACCCACGAGGCACGGTAGTGACTTGATCCGAAGTTTCATGATCACTATCATAAGCTTCTACTTCAATTGGTGTAGGTGCCACGGGAACAACTTCCTGTGCCCTGCTACACACTAGTTGAAGTGACGGTTCAATAGCCTCATCAAGTCTTCACCATCCTCCCACTCAACTTTTCGAGACGAACTTTTCCTCGAGAAAGGACCCGATTCAAGAAACAATCCCTATTGCTTTCGGATCTGAATTAGGAGGTATACCCAACTATTTTGGGTGTCCTATGAAGATGCATTTTGTCCGCTTTGGGTTCGAGCTTATCAACCTGAAACTTTTCACATAAGCGTCGCAGCCCCAAACTTTTAAGAAACGATAGCTTAGGTTTCTCTAAACCATAGTTCATACGGTGTCATCTCAACGGAGTAACGTGGTACCCTATTAAAGTGAGTGCGGTTGTCTCTAATGCCTAACCCATGAACGATAGTGGTAATTCGATAAGAGACATCATGGTACGCACCATATCCAATAGGGTGCAACTATGATGTTCGGACACACCATCACACTATGGTATTCCAGGTGGTATTAATTGTGAAACAATTTGCACAATGTCTAAATTGTGTGCCAAAACTCGTAACTCAGATATTCATCTCTATGATCATATCATAGACATTCTATCCTCTTGTCACGAATATCTTAAACTTCACTCTAAAATTACTTGAACCATTCAATAATTCAGACTTGTGTTTCATCAAGTAAATATACTCAACATCTACTCGAATCATTCGTGAAATAAGAACATAACGATATTCTTTGCATGCCTCGGCACTCATTGGACTGCACACATCAAAATGTGTCACTTCAACAAGTTGCTATCTTGTTCCATCTTCTTTGAAACCGAGGCTTTTGGTCATCTTGCCCATGTGGTATGTTTTGCATATCTCAAGTGATTCAAAATCAAGTGAGTCCAAGCGATCCATCTGCATGGAGTTTCTTCATGCGTATACACCAATAGACATGGTTAGCATGTCTCAAACTTTTCAAAAGCGAGTGAGTCAAAGATCCATCAACATGGAGCTTCTTCATGTGTTTTACACCAATATGACTTACATGGCGATTGCCACAAGTAAGTGGTACTATCATTACTATCTTATATCCTTTTGGCATGAAAATGTGTATCACTACGATCGAGATTCAATAAACCATTCCTATTAGGTGCAATACCATTGAAGGTATTATTCAAATAAACAGAGTAACCATTATTCTCCTTAAATGAATAACCGTATTGCGATAGACATAATCCAATCATGTCTATGCTCAGCATAAACACCAAATGACAATTATTCAGGTTTAATACTAATCTTGATGGTAGAGGAGGCGTGCGATGTTTGATCACATCAAACTTGGAAACACTTCAACACATATCGTCAGCTCACCTTTAGCTAGTCTTCGTTTATTCCGTAGCTTTTGTTTGAGTTACTAACTCTTAGCAACCGAACGGTATCTAATACCCTGGTGCTACTAGGAGTACTAGTAAAGTACACATTAACATAATGTATATCCAATATACTTCTATCGACCTTGCCAGCCTTCTTATCTACCAAGTATCTAGGGTAATTCTGCTCCGATGGCTGTTCCCTTATTACGAAGCACTTAGTTTGGGTTTGGGTTCAACCTTGGGTTTCTTCACTGGAGCAGCAACTGATTTGCCGTTTCATGAAGTGTCCCTTCTTGCCCGTGCCCTTCTTGAAACTAGTGGTTTCACCAACCATCAACAATTGATGCTCCTTCTTGATTTCTACTTTCGCGGTGTCAAATATCGCGAATATCTCAAGGAGCATCATATCTATCCCTGATTTGTTATAGTTCATCACGAAGCTCTAGCAGCTTGGTGGCAATGACTTTGGAGAAAGATCACTATCTCTGGAAGATCAACTCCCACTCGATTCAAGTGATTGTTGCACCGGACAATATGAGCACAAGCTCAACGATTGAGCTTTTCTCCCTTAGTTTGCAGGCTAAGACAATCGTCGGAGGTCTTATACCTCTTGGCGTGAGCACGAGCCTGAAATCCCAATTCAGCCCTCGAAACATCTCATATGTTCATGACGTTTGAGAACGTCTTTGGTGCCTCAACTCTAAACCGTTTAACTGAACTATCACGTAGTTATCAAAACATGTATGTCCGATGTTCGCAACATCCACAAGCGGCGTTTGGGGTTCAGCACACTGGCGGTGCATTAAGGACATAAGCTTTCTCTGTCCGCATAATCGCTATCTGTCAACTTTCAACTATATTTTCTCTAGGAACATATCTAAGCAGTGGAACTAAAGCGCGAGCTTACGACATAATTTGCAAAGATCTTTTGACTATGTTCAGGATAATTAAGTTCATCTTATGAACTCCCACTCAGATAGACATCCCTCTGGTCATCTAAGTGATTACATGATCCGAGTCAACTAGGCCGTGTCCGATCATCACGTGAGACGGACTAGTCATCATCGGTGAACATCTTCATGTTGATCGTATCTACCATCGACTCATGCTCGACCTTTCGGTCTCCGTGTTCGAGGCCATGTCGCACATGCTAGGCTCGTCAAGTTAACCCCAAGTGTTTTGCTGTGTAAATCTGTCTTACACCCGTTGTATGTGAGCGTAAGAATCCATCACACCCGATCATCACGTGGTGCTTAGAAGCGACAAACTGTAGCAGCGGTGCACGATCAGGGAGAACACTTCTTGAAATTTGTGTAAGGATCATCTTATTTACTACCGTCGTTCTAAGTAAACAAGATGCATAAACATAATAAACATCACATGCAATTATATAGTGACATGATATGGCCAATATCATTTTGCTCCTTTGATCTCCATCTTGGGGCTCCATGATCATCATCGCCATACGGCATGACACCATGATCTCCATCATCATGATCTCCATCATCGTGTCTTCATGAAGTTGTCTCGCCAACTATTACTTCTACTACTATGGCTACGGTTAGCAATAAAGTAAAGTAATTACATGGCATTGTTCAATGACACGCAGGTCATACAATAAATAAAGACAACTCCTATGGCTCCTGCCGGTTGTCATACTCATCGACATGCAAGTCGTGAATCCTATTACAAGAACATGATCAATCTCATACATCACATATCATTCATCACATTCTTCTTGGCCATATCACATCACATAGCATACCTGCAAAAACAAGTTAGGCGTCCTCTAATTGTTGTTTGCATGTTTTACGTGGCTGCTATGGGTTTCTAGCAAAACGTTTCTTACCTCATAAAACCACAGCGTGATATGCCAATTGCTATTTACCCTTCATAAGGACCCTTTTCATCGAATCCGTTCCGACTAAAGTGGGAGGCGGCACCGCTAGCCACCTTATGCACCAAGTGCATGTCGGTCGGTGGAACCTGTCTCACGTAAGCGCACGTGTAAGGTCGGTCCGGCCGCTTCATCCCACAATACCGTCGAAACAAGATTGGACTAGTAACGGTAAGCATATTGAACATCATCAACGCCCACAACTACTTTGTGTTCTACTCGTGCAAAGAATCTACGCAATAGACCTAGCTCATGATGCCTTTGTTGGGGAGCGAGCAGAAATTCAAAATTTTCTCGCATCACCAAGATCAATCTATGGAGATTCTAGCAACAAGAGGAAGGAGAGTGCATCTACATACCCTTGTAGATCGCTAAGCGGAAGCGTTCATGAGAGCGGGGTTGAAGGAGTCGTACTCGTCGTGATCCAAATCCTTGGAGATCCTAGTGCCGAGCAGACGGCACCTCCGCGTTCAACACACGTACAGCCGGTGGCGTCTCCCACGCCTTGATCCAGCAAGGAGAGAGGAGAGGTTGAGGAAGACTCCATCAAGCAGCAACACAAGCGGCATGGTGGTGATGGAGGGCGTGGCAATCCAGCAGGCCGCCAAGCACCAAGGGAGGAGGAGGAGGAGGAGGCGGGGCTGCACCAAGAGGAGAGAACTCATGTGTGTTGGGCAGCCCAAAACCTCAAGTATATATAGGGAAAGGGGCTGCGCCCCTTTAGGGTTTTCCACCCCAAGGGTGCGGCCAGCCCTAGATGGGACTTGGGGCGGCCAAGAGGGAGGAGTGCCTCCCAAGTCAAGTGGAGGCCCTCCCCTTAGGGTTTCCCCCTCCCATGCGCATGGGCCTTGGGGGCTGGTGCCCCTGGCCCATTAAAGCCAGGGCGCCCCTACAGCCCATGCTACTGTATTGGACGTGGTGGAACAATTTCCGGACCTCCGGACCCCTCCGGAATCCTCGAGAACCTTCAGAAGCTTCCGGTACAATCCGAAAAAACCGAACTTTTCGGAACCCGAACAACAACTTTCCATATATAAATCTTTACCTCCGGACCATTCCGGAACTCCTCGTGACGTCCGGGATCTCATCCGGGACTCGAACAACATTCGGTAACCACATACAAACTTCCTTTATAACCCTAAGCGTCATCGAACCTTAAGTGTAGACCCTACGGGTTCGGGAACCATCTGAGACATGACCGAGGCGTTCTCCGGTCAATAACCAACAGCGGGATCTGGATACCCATGTTGGCTCCACATGTTCCACGATAATCTCATCGGATGAACCACGATGTCAAGGACTCAATTGATCCGTATTCAATTCCCTTTGTCTAGCGGTATTGTACTTGCGAGATTCGATCGTCGGTATCCCGATACCTTGTTCAATCTCGTTACGGCAAGTCTCTTTACTCGTTCCGTAACACATCATCCGTGATCAACCCCTTGGTCACATTGTGCACATTATGATGATGTCCTACCGAGTGGGCCTAGAGATACCTCTCCGTTTACGGAGTGACAAATCCATCTCGATTCGTGCCAACCCATGAGACACTTTCGGAGATACCTGTAATGCACCTTTATAGCCACCCGATTCGTTGTGACGTTTGGTACACCAAAGCATTCCTACGGTATCCGGAGTTGCACAATCTCATGGTCTAAGGAAAGATACTTGACATTAGAAAAGCTTTAGCATATGAACTACGATCTTTGTGCTAGGCTTAGTATTGGGTCTTGTCCATCACATCATTCTACTAATGATGTGATCCCGTTATCAATGACATCCAATGTCCATGGTCAGGAAACCGTAACCATCTATTGATCAACGAGCTAGTCAACTAGAGGCTTACTAGGGACATGGTGTTGTCTATGTATCCACACATGTATCTGAGTTTCCTATCAATACAATTATAGCATGGATAATAAACGATTATCATGAACAAGGAAATATAATAATAACTAATTTATTATTGCCTCTAGGGCATATTTCCAACATCAGCGTAACGGTGTGTCTGAACATTGTAATCCCACTCTATTGGATATGGTGCGGTCTATGATGTCTCTTACCGATTTACCGCTATCATTTTGGGGATACGCTTTAGAGGCAGCTACATTCACTTTAAATAGGGCACCATCTAAATCCGTTGAGACGAGTCCGTATGAATTTTGGGTTTGGAAAGAAACCTAAGCTGTCGTTTCTAAAAGTTTGGGGATGCGATGCTTATGTCAAGAAACTTCAACCTGAAAAGCTCAAACCCAAGTCGGAAAAATGCGTCTTCATAGGATACCCTAAGGAAACCATTGGGTATACCTTCTACCTCAGATCCGAAGGCAAGATTTTTGTTGCCAAGAACGAGTCCTTTCTGGAGAAAGAGTTTCTCTCGAAAGAAGTAAGTGGGAGGAAAGTGGTGCTTGATGAAGTACTACCTCTTGAACCGGTAAGTAGCGCAGCTCAGGAAGATGTTCCTGTGGTGCCTGCACCGACTAGAGAGGAAGTTAATGATGATGATCAAGGTACTTCGGATCAAGTTACTACTGAACTTCGTAGGTCCACAAGGACACGTTCCACACCAGAATGGTATGGCAACCCTGTCCTGGAAATCATGTTGTTAGACAACGGTGAACCTTCGAACTATGAAGAAGCGATGGCAGGCCCAGATTCCAACAAATGGCTTGAAGCCATGCAATCCGAGATAGGATCCATGTATGAAAACAAAGTATGGACTTTGACAGAATTGCCCGATGATCGGCGAGCGATAGAAAATAAATGGATCTTTAAGAAGAAGAAAGACACAGATGGTAATGTTACCATCTATAAAGCTCGACTTGTGGCTAAGGATTATCGGCAAGTTTAAGGGGTTGACTACGATGAGACTTTCTCTCCCGTAGCGAAGCTGAAGTCCGTCCGAATCATGTTAGCAACTGTCGCATACTATGATTATGAGATATGGCAAATGGACGTCAAAACGGCATTCCTTAACGGCTATCTTAAGGAAGAATTGTATATGATGCAGCCGGAAGGTTTTGTCGATCCTAAGAATGCTAACAAGGTATGCAAGCTCCAGCGGTCCATTTATGGGCTGGTGCAAGCATCTCAGAGTTGGAACATTCGCTTTGATGAAATGATCAAAGCGTTTGGGTTTCTGCAGACTGGAGAAGCCTGCGTTTACAAGAAAGTGAGTGGGAGCTCTGTAGAATTTCTCATATTATATGTGGATGACATTCGTTTGATGGGAAATGATATAGAACTTTTGGAAAGCATAAAGGCCTACTTAAATAAGTGTTTTTCAATGAAGGACCTTGGAGAAGCTGCTTATATATTAGGCATCAAGATCTATAGAGGTAGATCGAGACGCCTCATAGGTCTTTCACAAAGCACATTCCTTGATAAGATATTGAAGAAGTTCAATATGGATCAGTCCAAGAAGGGGTTCTTGCCTGTGTTGCAAGGTGTGAAATTGAGCTCGGCTCAATCCCCGACCACGACAGAAGATAGAGAAAAGATGAGTGTCATCCCCTATGCCTCGGCCATATGGTCTATTATGTATGCCATGCTATGTACCAGACCTGATGTAAACCTTGCCGTAAGTTTGGTAGCTAGGCACCGAAGTAATCCCGGCATGGAACACTGGACAGCGGTCAAGAATATCCTAAAGTACCTGAAAAGGACTACGGATATGTTTCTCGTTTATGGATGTGACAAAGAGCTCGTCGTAAAGGGTTACGTCGATGCTAGCTTCGACACAGATCTGGATGACTCCAAGTCACAAACCGGATACGTGTATATTTTGAATGGTGGGGCGATGGTGGTGCAGCAGACAAGCGAACATCGTGGCGGGATCTACATGTGAAGCGGAGTACATGGTAGCCTCGGAGGCAGCGCATGAAGCAATCTGGATGAAGGAGTTCATCACTGACCTAGGAGTTATTCCCAATGCGTCGGGGCCAATCACTCTCTTCTGTGACAACACTGGAGCTATTGCCCTTGCCAAGGAGCCTAGGTTTCACAAGAAGACCAGGCACATCAAGCGTCGCTTCAACTCCGTTCGTGAAAACGTTCAAGATGGAGGCATAGATATTTGCAAAGTGCATACAAATCTGAATGTCGCAGATCCGTTGACTAAACCTCTGTCGCGAGCAAAACATGATCAACACCAGAACTCTATGGGTGTTCGATTCATCACAGTGTAACTAGATTATTGACTCTAATGCAAGTGGGAGACTGTTGGAAATATGCCCTAGAGGCAATAATAAAATGATTATTATTATATTTCCTTGTTCATGATAATTGTCTATTATTCATGCTATAATTGTATTAATCGAAAACCGTGATACATGTGTGAATACATAGACCAGAATATGTCCCTAGTGAGCCTCTAGTTGACTAGCTCGTTGATCAACAGATGGTCATGGTTTTCTGACTATGGACATTGGATGTCATTGATAACGGGATCACATCATTAGGAGAATGATGTGATGGACAAGACCCAATCCTAAGCATAGCACAAGATCATGTAGTTCGTTTGCTAAAGCTTTTCTAATGTCAAGTATCAGTTCCTTAGACCATGAGATTGTGTAACTCCCGGATACCGTAGGAGTGCTTTGGGTGTACCAAACGTCACAACGTAACTGGGTGACTATAAAGGTGCACTACGGTATCTTGAAAGTGTCATTGGGTTGGCACAAATCAGATCGAATTTGTCACTCCGTATGACGGAGAGGTATCTCTGGGCCCACCCGGTAATGCATCATCATAATGAGCTCAATGTGACTAAGTGGTTAGTCACGGGATCATGCATTATGTAATGAGTAAAGTTACTTGCCGGTAACGAGATTGAACGAGGTATTGGGATACTGACGATCGAATCTCGGGCATGTAACGTACCGTTTGACAAAGGGAATTGCATACGGGATTACTTGAATCCTCGACATCATGGTTCATCCGATAAGATCATCGTGGAACATGTGGGAGCCAACATGGGTATCCAGATCCCGCTATTGGTTATTGGCCGGAGAGCTATCTCGGTCATGTCTACGTGATTCCCGAACCCGTAGGGTCTACACACTTAAGGTTCGATGACGCTAGGGTTATTAGGAAGACTTGTATGTGATTACCGAATGTTGTTCGGAGTCCCGGATGAGATCCCGGACGTCACGAGGAGTTCCGGAATGGTCCGGAGGTGAAGATTTATATATGGGAAGTTGTCATACGGTCGCCGAAAATGTTCGGGGGCATACCGGTATTGTACCGGGGCCACCGGAAGGGTTCCGGGGGTCCACCGGGAGGGGCCACCTCTCCCGGAGGGCCTCGTGGGCCGTAGTTGGAAGGGAACCAGCCCTTGGAGGGTTGGGCGCATCCCCCCTTGGGCCCATGCGCCTAGGGTTGGGGGGGAACCCTAAAGGGGGCGCCCCCCTTGCTTGGGGGGCAGGTCCCCCCCCCCTTGGCCGCCCCCCTCCTCTAGATCTCATCTAGAGGGGTCCGGCCCCCTTCCCCCTCCTCCTATAAACAGAGGGGCGAGGGGAGGGCTGCAGCAACACACCTAAGGCGCAGCCCCTCCCCTCCCCAACACCTCTCCTCCTCCGTAAGAGCTTGGCGAAGCCCTGCCAGAGTACTGCCTCTCCATCACCACCACGCCGTCGTGCTGCTGTTGGAGCTCCTCTTCCTCAACCTCTCCCTCCTCCTTGCTGGATCAAGGCGCGGGAGACGTCACCGGGTTGTACGTGTGTTGAACGCGGAGGTGCCGTTGTTTGGTGCTAAGATCGGAGTCCACCGCGATCTGAATCGCTTCAAGTACGACTCCCTCATCCGCGTTCTTGTAACGCTACCGTCTGGCGGTCTTCAAGGGTATGAAGATGCACTCCTCTCTCTCTCTCGTTTCTAGTTGCTCCATAGATTGATCTTGGTGATGCGTAGAAATTTTTTATTTTCTGCAACGATCTCCAACAGTCTCTCTCTCTCTCTCTCTCTCTCTCTCTCTCTCTCTCTCTCTCTCTCTCTCTCTCTCTCTCTCTCTCGCTCGCTCGCTTTCTCTCACATTCGCAATGAGAAATCTGTTGTTTTCCCCTGCGATGTATCCAGAGGTATGCATGTATAGTTTTCGATGTTTTCTTTTTCCTATATGACTATAGTGGGTGTTTATTTGCAATCCGGATTGCCGCCTGTACGAAAGAAAAATGGATCGTGCACTATAGTTATAAGTTTGCTTCCAAAACAATATCTAAAAAATATTTAACATGTAAAATTAACATCATATTCAGATTTCACACATTTTTTTAACCAAATTTCATATATAACATGTTAAAATCGGAGTTAAGGTTTAAAAGATACGTATAATTTAGAAAACCATTTGTTTGACTTAAATATCTTCCAAAATAATATTTATAAATATTTAACAGGTTAAAATAATCTTATATTCATATTCTACATATTTTTTTAATCAAATTTCATATATAACATGTTTAAATCGGAGTTACGGTTTAAAAGATATGGATGGTTTAGAAAAGCATTTGTTTGACTTAAATATGATCCACAGATGGAATACGTAAAAAGTTAAGGTTTTTTTTGAAAAACTGTAAAATAACGGTTCGGTGTGACTTAAATCTGGACAGCGAGTTGATTTCATAAAAACACAGGGGCTTTTTTGCAAAACAGTGCGACGGGCGGGCAGAAACCCTGTGCGCTTTATTATTATTAAAAAAAAGGTAGAGATAGAGATAATCGCCGTTTGTGCAAAGCATGCTTATGGAAGATGTTGCGTTTTTTCAGATTACTAGATGACCCGGTGCGCCAAATGGCGCAGAGACCCAATTGAAAACATGTTCGTGTTGAGAAATATTTGCCTTTTTTAGTAACTTTATGTTTGATCAAGGATAGAGACCATGTCAAACCCGAAGTGTTTTGAACGTGTATTTGGACAATGTGCCATTTGGCTCTATGTTACCCAAGTAAGGTGCAAGGTCCAACTTCAAGCATCAAGGGTAATGATTCTAAACCTTTTGTAACAGAAACCTTTGCATTTGTTAGTCGAGCGCCTAAATAGAGGAATTGCTATGGCAGTGGCCTGACATGGGTCTGCTGGTGTCAAAGCTTTGCCTTAGAAAGCTGCACAAAATACATCATGTGCATGCCCAAAAGTGGGTTGAGGTGACGATCTCCGGACCCCATGGTCAGACCGTTGCTATGGCGCAGCAGAGCTGAGAAGCGTTCTTCAGAAACACACCCATCTAACGGTAAACCTAGCTTGATAAGCAAACAGATCGCAGAAGATGCTGTGAGGAAACGAGAAACCACAATCGTTATATGATGACACATTATTTAGCACGGTTGTATCAAGCATGGAACCCAAGAAGCGCTAGTCATACCGTATGTACATATCTAGTCCAACCGATGGAAGAATTGCTGCTTTGCTTTCTTTGGAGCACCAGCCCCCTTTGCAGCAGCGTTTGTCCTGAGTTTCGTTCATTGGTAAAAAGAAGAGGTATTTTAGTAATTTTGTTCATACCGGAAATGACCCACAGCTATAGAACGTAATTTCCATGGTAGCTTCAGTTCAGTTCTGTACATACATGAGTGTTTCTTCCTATAGTTTACATGAGAATAAAATAATCCATGACAAAAAACCTGAGAACAATAGGGTTTTAGCTCACTGAAATTGTAGATTACACATGCATGTATTATCTCTTATGCACCAACAAAATAGCATATTAATATATATGAGCATGTACAAATTGATTATTCAGGTGTTGAGTAGAAAGCATACACCCAATAAGGATTGATAACTTGATCGAGGAAGAAACTTCATTTCCTTAATAGCATTTGGCAGATCAAGCTATAGAATAAAATAATGAAGTACCACCAGGCTGATCTCTAATTTTCACTCAGCTAACACAAACGCATTTTACACTGCCCGTGTATTTGATGTCCATTTGGAGTAGGATTTATAAGTGAATGTTTATCTACCGTTGTACTCAAGTTAACTTGAATTAGGTCAGATGAATCAGATACTTTTGCCAATTGCATGAACAGATCAACAAGGTATGCATACTATACTGCCACTTTTGCCTCAGAAATAGAACTTTTCTATCTTCGATCATGTCTCTAAGAAAAAGTATTAAGAGAAACCAACTATGAGGATAAACAAATGACCAAACTTAGAAGTATGTACTTCAGGTACACGTCAGCCAAAACATTACCTTGTCTTTGAAGAACACATCCAACTCATCCTGCTATCCGGCAACCTGTGGCCACCCCCAAGCCTGAAATCCTCGACGCTCCATCCAACCTCTGCATGGCAGTAAAGCGAAACCAAGATCTATGTCATGATAAAGCTTTTCAAAAAAATCAGTGCTCTTAACTACTGCATCTAAAAAATAATTATTTGACTACAAAAATAGTTGCAAGACTATATGAACAATTCAGTCTCAAACCCTTCAAAATGCGCTAGCCCTTCGCTCCGGCAGAACCTATTTCATGACAAAAAAATCATGAAATTCTATCATGTGACTGTAGGATATTGTAATTAACCAAAAGGATTAATAAACGATATTATATTGTATCCAACTACCGAATAACCAAGAAGACTAAAGGGATGAAGAGGCATACACAACATCAGGTACATCAATGGCCGCAGGTAGCGATGCTTCTGTGGAGAGTTGTGGTCGCTGCTACCTGTACAACAACAGTGTTGTCGGACGAATTGGTGATGCGTTGTACAAGTCGTACTTCGGCTCGAACCTTCTCGGGACAGGTCAGAGGCATCTAAGAAATAAGAGAAAATTAGGAAAAAAATAAGATGGTGATTTGGTTAATTTGAAGGAACTGTAATTTGCAGGGAAGGGCAACGACTTTGCAACTCGGTGCTCACCCTCACTATCAGCCGTCAGGTAGAAACAATTTGTGCGCGCGCCGGGGGTCCTCTTATTCCCATTTCATCTGCTCCCTGTGCCACATCCGCCGCATCCACAAGCTATAGATCTTTGGAGGAGCAGACCACTACTGCTTCTATGCTGAAGGTATTACAACCGGTAAAACGGCATCCTGAACCAAATTTTATAAAGAAAAGTAACCTGCAGCAGAAGTAGGTATTTACTCTATGCAAAAAAGATACTACGGTACAATACATGATAATGCCTAGTCGAACTGATGCATCTGTTAGCTACAAATGGTAGTAGGATAGTACTAAAAGGACCAACTATTCAATTCTAGTCTCTAGAGAACAAAATCACATTGCTCCTATTTTCTTAAAATGATAAACCAGTACTAAAGAGCTGATATTCCAAATCTGAGTGCTCACCAATTAAATGAGAATCCTAAGCAGAAAAATGGGAGTGCAGGGAGGTCGCCATTTAAGTGAAATAGGTAAAATCAGCCTTAACAATGATGAAAAGAAATTATGTCTGGAAAGGGTATTTTCGGGAGTTAATTGATCATTATATGGGTGCAGACCAAACAAATATAGTATATTCAGCAAAGACAAATTATATAGAGAAACATGGTTAATTGATCACTATATGGGTGCAAATTATATAGTATATAAATCAATCATATTGCCATTGCTAACTCAATAGAGAAATGAAGTAAATATAGTATATTCAGCAAAGACAAACTATATGGGTGCAGTCCAAAAAAAATGTATGTGTTAGTCTACTCATTGATGATTAAACAACTAATATACTCTAAAGGACAATTTTTGTAATCACTTCCAATGAAGAAACACTCCTGATACTCATCTGGCTGGCCGGACTCGGTATCTCAATGGTTCTTACCATCATTCTTCCTTTCTTTCTTCTCTACCTGTAGTGTTCCTTCACAGCTGCACCCGGGCACAAAATGAGCATAGAGACACAGAATGGAAAATAGTTTTCTTAATGTGTGACGACCTATTATTAAAACCCAACCAAGTTAACAATTATACACACACCACACCAATAACATCAAATAAAAAGGTCGGCCTGAGCATATAGTTCAAAATGATTACTGATATTTAGATACAAATGGTTGAAAAAAAATATGCATGGAGAAGGTTACCTTAAATTTACGTCGGCAAAAAATTCAAGCTCTCCTGCTTTGGGCACTCAATGCTTGCTTTATTGCAAAAGAATTCTTTCTTTCTTGCATATCAATCTGTGTTGAAGTGAAACACTCGCTAAAGTAGCAGCCTAGTCTAGTCATAAAGATAAGGAACTACTTTAAAATGAATCAGATTGTGCACATTCAATAACAAGAATGACTATCTTCATTAACAGTCATATTCAACATACCCTTAAGTTGACTAAAATAGACTTGTTGTAATTTACAGAAAAGAAAATACATGAGATAAGTCACCTGCCTCATCTATCATTTAGGAGAGGGTTAGTATATGAAGAAAGAGGCAACTACATGATAGAAAATTACATCTTTGAAATTCTGTAGAGGTAGACAAATGAAAATAGACCAACAGAACACATACGGCCTGATTAACATAATCAGGGAGAACACAAAAGTACACTTAAGAGGCCTCACTTCAGCAACGGCAAGCAACAAGCACGTATGTCCATCACATGTAAAGGGGAGACGGAAACTACCTTATTTGAGGACTAAATTATCAGACTGGTGTAGCTGCGATACGTGCCACAACTAAACAAATCAACATGAATTTTGTCTGTGCAGATCTCATAGGGCAGTAATCAACTGGAGCAAAACCAAGAACAAAAGGAAACAAGGAGAGGGTTCCTACAGATTATGCCATATACAAATATACATCATTGCAGTGCTTGCCTCAAAGCTCCTTCATTGGGAAATCAATGGCCTAACGGAAGCTCGTCCACCCCGGCATAAAGCACTCGTCTATAAACCTGATTTCTGTGTTGTCGGTTGACGCACTGCACATCAACAGAAGTTCTAAGTACATGCCACAGTGGCTTCACAGAAGTTCTTGCAAAATATAATCAAAAGTAGTGACCACAATCGCATTGTGTAATTGCTCCTTGTCAAAGCACCCAAGAATGCAACCAACAAGGTTCGATAGCAAAATAAATGAGGAGAGACATACCTCAACCTTGTAGTACAGACCCATAGGATAAACTGATCCTAAGCTTGACTCCAATCCTTCAATAACAACTTTTTGGCAATCATCTAAAATCTATTTAGGCCGACTCATCAACAAAAAAGCCTCTTGTTCTTCACTGTTGCACTCTGTTTCAGGAACTCATGATCAGTCTTTTTCCCTCCCAACAATAATTTTCTCCTTCTCAAAAGACTCAAGAGTGCAAGGAATAAGGTCCTGCAGGAAAAAAAACAAGCGAAAAAAATGCATCTTGCTATAGGTAATGTTGAAGCCAAATAAACATAATAGAAGCATCCTTTACGATCTATGCGAACCAGTTTCATTGGCACAAGAAAACTCGCCATTTTGAGGCAGCTCCACAGTCTGGTAGATTAGTCCATCACTATAGTTTCCAAAAACTACAATCACCAACTCTTCAAACAGAGATGTTGCATTAACAACACCATCCTGGATTTTTAAGCCCAACAATTCTTGCTGATGCAACCTGCAAAACCTTGTGTAGTCAGGTAGATTCTGCAAAATCCGATGGAATACACCCGCCAAAATGACAAAATAAAGGAAAGTTCAGCAGAGCACAAAAACTGTAGGAAATTCATTAGGAGCATTACTTTCTTACTTGCAAATGGAAGCAACACACCTTCAATAACTGTGGGAGGCATGGATTTCACCTGTTTTTAATGGCAAGAAACAAATTTAGCAAACTTAATCTACCAAGATGATGCCCCATTAATTTGTCCATATGCACCCATATATAAAACAAACTGGGCAGGAATAAACAATAGGCTATATGAGTACATGTAGCAAGTGGAAAGGAACGACAACTACCTAGCATATGGAGACAATGCCCCGGTACAAAGAAACACCCTTGGGCAGAACGAATTGTTTCCTGTAAAGAAGCGTCATCAGGTAGATAAAACCAAAGATGCACGGATGCACAGACAAATGAATCACGGATGCATACCTTTCATATTATGACACCTCTCAAAGCATATTCCTCTGAACTTTCCCTGCCAGCAAAAGCACTACAGGCCGGGCACGAGTCAGTTTCGCCGCATAAACATGTCAACCAACTGATTGTCCAGAGGTAGAAGACAAACCTGCCTAGAAAACTTGGACCACCAAAACGCCTCCCCATATAACCAACGACGAGTAGCAACCTCCAAAACAAAAAGTCGAGCCTGCAGATCAGCCCGCACTGAAAGAACCGCTGTTTGTCAACATCAAGAACAACCGGGGAAAAAGCAGATTGAGGAAAGAAAGGGGAAACAGACGGTCTGTGAAGAGAATGAACAACTACAATCAGAATGGATCAATGGATCCGACACGTACCTCAACCAGCCTAATCTGGCAGCAGCCATGGGCCGGGGATGGACCTTCACATCCTTAGCACATCCTCGGGGATCGCAGTAGAGCTCGAGAGCCAGCCGCGTGATCTGTCGAGTGGATCTTGAGGGTGGGTGTCACGGTCAAGCAGGAGGGCCTAGAGCTGAGACACCATGGCAGGGGCCTCCTCCTCCGCCACCAGAGGCCGCCGCCGCCGCCATCTCCCCCCTCCTCCTCCACCACCAGAGGGCGCTGCCGCCACCGTTGTCGAGGGAGTGGAGGGGATGAGGAGTTGGGAAGGCGGCTGTAGGGGAGGGGGAAAAGATTTAGGGTTGGAGACGAGGGCACGGGGATGGAGGAGAAAGCGGACGGGCGCGGGCCTCACGACGTGGAGCGGTGGTCTTTTCCCTCGCATGGTGCAGTGCGCTCGCCTGACCCTCGCTGTTTTTTCCCATGCGCGGTCGCGGTGCGGTGGTTTTTTTCTTCGCGTGGTGCGGTGCGCTCGAGCCATCGGTTGTGACTACGAGTCTTTCAGGCTTTATATGTTAGATTACTACACAAGAAAGAGGAGCAGGCATGTTCAGTGGTAGGAGAGTAACTCCTTCCGTCCCTGGCTGCCGCCACGCGCCTTCTATGAGGTATGCGCGTCATTGCTTACCGTTAGAGATGACACCCACTCCACGTGTAGTTACGTCAAGGCAACGGCTGTGTTGCACACGCTGATCGGCTGTCGATTTCTTTTCAGTATAGAACATTAGTTTTCATTCCAATCTTGTGGATCTATTCATATAGCTTTCCAGTGTACTTGCAAACTAGGGATCAACTATGTATGCTTGCAAATTGATAGAATTTCGTCATCGCAAGACCATTTGTGTTGTCCTGTAGCTTTCATAGCTTTCTGGATATGAACTACATGCAGCTAGCAGTAAATTATTTCTTAAAATTATTCTATCAATGTTGTGTATACATTTTTGGCATAACTTGATGCCCAGTCTTGTGGCTGACTTCGGGAAGAAAGACTAGTCCTAAATCCAAAATTCATCTGTGGACTTACAGCAATGCGTTGCGACACATTCTTGGATGAAGTTATTTTTTGATCAAGTTATGATATTTTTATTGCAGTATAAATTATAGATAGCTAACGTGAGCTATTCATGGTTGGGTTTTCCATAGGCTTTTATCAGATAAATGTCTGAAAGTTATGCCAGTAATATTCTTCAATCCTATGACAGTGCAGAGATGAAGTAGACGCCGACGAAGGAGTTAGGGTGGCTCCTTCATATCAATACTTAATGGTCCAGAAAGCGATAATTCAACCCATGGCAACACGTGATTAGGGTAAACATATTTTTGACTTTTGTCAGTCGGATATGAGTGGTGTGTAGTGTAGTGGCACATGGTGCAGGTTTTGTAACTTTTTAGCCCGTTGCAACGCACGGGCATATGTACTAGTCATTGGAGAAGGGAGAAAAGGAGGTTTCTGCTACGGACGATCGTCTTTGTTTTCATTGGCAAAAGAGGCTACGGTTATGCTTGTAGATGCTACAATTTATCTGTTGTCTGCTTCTTCGCAAGTGTGAAGTTGTTGTTTCGAATTATTATCAGAGGGCAAAGTTGTTACCCTCTGATGCAAGGATGAAACTGTGAGTTTGGTGGCTCCATGGCAGGGCTTCTCTGTGCGCCTGCGGTGGTTGCGGATGGCCACCGCCGAGCAGTTCGTAGGGCAAATAAGCCTCGGCTGGGCTGCGGGCACGGCGAGCGCGTGTGTGCGCGTGGTGGCCGTGTCGGGCTCGAGCCAGAGCGAGCTTGGGTGCGTGCGTGCGCGGCTGAGTGTAGGTGTGCGTGTGTGTGTGTGCGGGTCAGCGCGTGCGTGCACGTGGCTGCATGGGTCTTAGCGAGGTTTAGGAGGAGTGGACCGTGTCGGGCGCGCAGCATGGCCGCGGCGATCGCGTACGGGCGCGATCGGAGCGCGCGAGCCAGTGCGCTGCGGGACGTGGCGAGTGGCGCGTGGGCACGTTCGAGCGTGGCCCGGCCAATGTTCAAGAAATCGTTAACTGGTAGCTGCTCGGTCAGTTTAGGAGTAGCGATTAATCGGTGAATCGGTCTATTAACTGGATTAATCGGTCGACCATTAATCGGTAGATTGAATAGAAACTTGCCAACATATATCTAGATTTTTTAATGTATTATACCATACTCTCATGCTCCCAGCTATGTAGTATACCAAAATATGCTGCCATACACATATGAAAAGCATAGAGAGGAGGTAAAATTATTAATCCTATCTATTAAGGAGCGGCATGGGGCCGGAAGGGGTTATGGGCCAAAATTTTGGGCTTTGTTTGCCCACCTGTTAATGGGCCAGCAGGGATTAATCGGCATGACAATTGATTAATCGGTCTAACTGGCCAATTAATCGGCCTGACAAGTTAACGCGACGAATAGGTGTTATTCGATTCGGCCATGCTATGAGTAGCGATTAACTGGCCCGTTAACTGATTAATCGGGTGAATTCTTGAACAGTGGGCCCGGCATGTCGGAGCTCGCGGGCATAAAACCCACTCCACCCCTGTGTAATCGCTGAGGAGATCGAGTTCGAGCTCGAGGAGTAAAATAGAAAAGCCCGTCCGTGCAGGGAGGCGTTCGTGCGCCGGCAATCTCTCTATGTTCTTCCTCCACCATTTCGAGCGTGTCTCCGGTGATCGCCGTTGCGTGCCGCAGCCTGTGGCAACAACATTTGGTATCAGAGCGAGGTGACGGAGCGCGGTGAAGGAGCACGCAGGAGTTCATGGCGCTAGTTCCGCACGGCGGCGGCGGCGCGAGCGGATCGGTGTCAATGAACATGCCGATGCTCTCGCCGGAGAACTACACCGTGTGGGCGATCAAGGCGCAGGCGATCCTTGATGCCCACATGCTGTGGGAGGCGGTGGCGTCGGCGAACGACGCGGTGGTCAACGGGAAGAAGTGCAAGACGACGAGGGCGTTGATCCTGGCGGGGCTGCCGGAGGACGTCTGGCTGCAGGTGGCGGCGAAACCCACGGCGAGGGAGGTATGGGACTCCCTCAAAGTACGTTTCGTCGGCGCCGAATGGGTGTGCACGGCGAGCTGGATCGGCTGAAGATGGAGGTCGGCGAGTCCCTGGACGTCTACGCCGGCAAGCTGGCGGGGATGACGGCGAGGTTCGCGAGCCTGGGGGAGACGCTGGGCGACACCGAGCTTGTGAAGAAGCTCATGTACACGGTGCCGGACCGCCACTTCCCTGTCGTCGCCGGGATCGAGCAGTTCTGCGTGCTGGGGGAGCTCACGTACGACGAGGTGCTCGGGCGGCTGCGTGCATTCGACGAGCGTGTGCGGCGCCGCGGGCAGGGTAGCGGCGAGCGCTCGGACGGCCAGCTTGTGTACACTGCGGCGCAGTAGCAGGTGCGGGAGCGGCGGCAAGGCGGAGCTCGTGACGACGACGACGTGCGCAGCGTGGCGGCGCGGGACGGCGGCAACAGGCGTGGCCGCTGCTACAGGTGCGGCAAGCGCGGCCATTTCAAGCGGGACTGCCTGGAGCTGCGGAAGGCGCCGGCGGCGGAGCAGGTGCTGCTGGCGAACGCCGACGTCGAGGACAACAGCCTCCTCTGAGCCTCGGCTTAGGGGGAGAAATGTAGGGCAAATAAGCCTCGGCTGGGCTGCGGGCACGGCGAGCGCGTGTGTGCGCGTGGTGGCCGTGTCGGGCTCGAGCCAGAGCGAGCTTGGGTGCGTGCGTGCGCGTCTGAGTGTAGGTGTGCGTGTGTGTCTGCGGGTCAGCGCGTGCGTGCGCGTGGCTGCACGGGTCTTAGCGAGGTTTAGGAGGAGTGGACCGCGTCGGGTGCGCAGCATGGCCGCGGCGATCGCGTACGGGCGCGATAGAAGCGCGCGAGCCAGTGCGCTGCGGGACGTGGCGAGTGGCGGGTGGGCACGTTCGAGCGTGGCCCGGCATGTCGGAGCTCGCGGGCATAAAACCCACTCCACCACTGTGTAATCGCTGAGGAGATTGAGTTCGAGCTCGAGAAGTAAAACAGAAAAGCCCGTCTGTGCGGGGAGGCGGCGTTTGTGCACCGGCAATCTCTTTGTGTTCTTCCTGCACCATTTCAAGCGTGTCTCCGGTGATCGCCGTTGCGTGCCGCAGCCTGTGGCAACAACACAGTTGTAGGAAGGGGCGGGGCATAGGAGACTGCGGAGGGAAGCGAGCTGCGCCGAGGAGGGGGTTGAGGCTGTGGACAGAGGGGAGCCGTCGGCGAACAGCGGGGGAAGAAATGGATATGGAGCGGATTCACGAGGCCAGCGGCGAGAATTAACCAGCGGTCTTCGTCCTCGTTGCCCTCGCCACCGCGCGCTGTTCCTAGTCAAAACTCCCATCTTTCGTCATTGATTTCCCCCAATCTATTGTCCTTTTTGCGCAGCTAAACCTAGGGTAATCCCCTATTTGTTGTCCCATTAGTACCTCTAGTGCGGGATTCAGATGTTACGTGGTCTGATTTCATCCAGGGGAAATCGAATTGTGCCCTTATGGGTGATCCTGGCTTGCTTTGCATGATAAATCGTTTTTTGTGTTTAAACTATTTCGTCCACAAGTGGGAGCTGAGTCTTGGAGTTAGTTTCATCAGTTCATCACTTGACTGCAAATTAGGCATAGTCGCAGCAATGCTAGGCTAGCTTTTTATTTGGCTGACTTTGCTTTCAGTTTTAACTGTAATGTAAAGAGCCACAATCAGTAGCTTTTGTGTCCCTCAACCTTGAATAGGTTCTCCGCCTTTACGAGATGCAAATATGTGCCTCTTATGGAAGTAAAAGTACGTGTTTTTTTTCATTTTGAAGAGACACAGCTTTGCCTCTCGAATAAGCAGACATGTGCCTCCGCGAGAAGCAAATCGATACCTCTTGTAGAAGAAAAGAAAATATGTTTTTTCCTTTTTCGAGAGGCACAAGAGTCTTGCGGAAGCAAATCTGTGCCTCTATGAGAAGCAAATACGTGCTTCTCACGGAAGCAAAAAACACATTTTCTTTTCTTTTTGAGAGGCACACATATGCCTCTCGCGTAAACAAATATGTGCCTCCACAAGTAGCAAATTTATGCCTCTCATGAAAGCAAAGCCAAAAAACACATGATTTTTGCCTTTACGAGAGGTACAATTGTGCATCTCACAGAAGCAAAATTTTCTTGCGGAAGAAAAAAACGAGTTCTTCACAAAAAAGTTGCATATTTTTCCGTCAAAAACCTATAAAACCAGGAAAAAACCAAAAAGCCAAAAAACCAAAAAAAAGCCATCTAAAAACTGGAAAACTCGTACAGAAAAGTAAAAATTAAACTACCGAAAGAACATCCAAAACGCGACATATAGCGGCGACTGAGAGATCACCAAATGGCGCATTCTCAACCCACTAAAAATGACGGTTGGAGGCTCCTGCAAGGGGTACTTGTTGTTTAGTTGTCCCCGTGATACGTCGCAATTCTGGGCCAACGCGTAATAGTCCTAATTTCTATGTAGCAATAGCCTACGAGCGAGCATATAGGGAAGACCCATTAGACCTTGTACAATGCAAGGTGCTAATGGAGGTGCTTAGAAAAATAAACCGGTTTTCTGAAGCACCGGTGCTTATTTCTACAGGAGCATCTACCCTATACAAATAAGCACCGGTGCTTAAAGAAAGCCTAATTTAATTCTGTAAGCACCTCCCTTAAGCACCTTGCATTGTACAAGGCCTTAGCGTCAATTTTTTCTTGGTTCTGCTTTGATTTTCTTTGTGTTTTGTTTTTTTTTTGTATTTTTGCATCGTTATACTTTGGTATCTTGGGTTCTTTCATACTCCCTCCGTCCCATAATGTAAGAAGTTTTTTAACACTACACTAGTGTTAAAAAACGTCTTACATTATGGGACGGAGGGAGTAGTTTTTCTTTGCTTTTTTTGATGATTTAACATTGTTACGATGCATGTTGGACATTTTTCACATTGTATAAACAATTTCTTTAATGCCACGAACATTTTTTGAAATTGACGGATTTTATTCTTGAAAATGTCACATACATTTTTAATGGTACGAAATAGTTTTATTACTTATGCTAATATTTTCTTTACATTGTATAAACATTTTAGAAGACTTTATAGAACACGTTTTTGAAACTCATGCTCATTTTTCTAAATATAGTGATTATTTTCGAATGTGTGAAACATTTTTGAATTATATGAACATTTTTTTACATTGTATAAACATTATTTTAATGCTTCATACATTTTTTCGATGTGATGCAAAAATTTGTACACATGATTAACATTTTAAACTTTTTGTCCACACTGTACATTATTCGTATACATCAGATTTTTTTCTACATACATTTACCATTTTTAAATGGACGGTGTAAAAACATCTTACATCTTGAGACGGAGGTAGTTGTAAAACTATAAACTAAAAAGCAAAAACGAATGGGAAGAAAAAAACAAAAATAATACCGGTGACATTAGCATGACTCGTCCACGTATCTAATAGGTGGCTCACCTGTGCGAAGCGCCAGCAGTTTGAGACAAAGAGGGTCAAATAAAATATTCCCCCAGTGACCACCTAGGAGTTCCCAACCGCACGATGGGACGCATAGGGAGCGGCCCGGCCCAGTTTTTGTGCGTACAACCGCCACTAGCTAGCCGGTTTTAGGAAACTTCTAGGAGGTTCCCTGAACCGGGTTTTGTTTTTTTATTGGTTTTTTGGTTTTCGTTTTGTTTGTTTCTGTTTCTTTTCGTTTTTCTTTTCTTTTTTGCTTTTCAAGGTCATTTTATCTTTTTTAAACTAAGTTCATGTTCGAAAACTGTTCTTAAATTAAGAAAAATGTTCTTGCCTTTAAAAAATGTTCAAAATTCAAAAAATTGTAGTTTTTAAAAAATCATAATTTTCAAAAATGTTCGTGATTTTCAAAAAATGTTCTTGTTTTCACAAAATGCTGCAAATGCTTTTGTACAAAATTTTCAAAAAAATGTTCGGGTATTAAAAATGTTCGTGATTTTGAAAAACTGTTCAAGATTTCGAAAAATGCTTTTGTTGAAATTTTAGAAAAGTGTTGTTCCTTTAAAAATTTGTTCCCATTTTCTAAAAATGTTCAGGTTTCGAAAAATGTTTTTGCGTTTCATAAAGTTATTTTTTTATATTAAAAGAAATGTTTGGCTTTTAAGAAGACTCCGAAATTTTCAGAATTTGTTCACCCTTTCTATAATACGTTCAACACTTCAAAATATGTTCCCATTTTCAAATTTTGTTCTCAAAATTAAAAACTGTTTGTGTTTTCAAAAAATCTTCTGCAATTTGTACAATGTTCGCATTTTAAAAAAATGTTCAGGAGTTCAAAAAATGTTCCTGTTTTCATTTTTTGTTCAACATTTCAAAAACTGTTCTGAATTTTGAAAATATTTTTGCATTTTCCAATTATTCTTCACAGTTTTTAAAATTTGTTCATGTTTTTAAATTTGTGTTTGAATTTCAAAATCTGTTCACATTTTTTTACAAGTGTTCAAAAATTTGCAATATTTAAAATTTCTATTCACGCTTTCGAACATTGCTCAATTTGTTATAACTTTGTTCATATTTTCCAAGAGAATGATCGAAAACTCTAAAAAAGATTGGATCTCCGTCTTTACTTTGTTTACTAGTTTGCGCTTACGGAATGTCCGTAGGACTCGCCAGCCCGAGTGGCTAGCGGGAATGCCTCCCGAGCTGGAGGTAAGGAGTTCGATTCCCTCCATCCGTCGCAGGGTACCCCCTCCCTCCCGCTCGAGCGTAGCTGACCAGTCGCTCGGTTCCCCCTCAACCATTGACATTTCCAAAACAAGAAAAAGAAAAGAGAAAAAAATCTAAGAAAAGTTAATTAAAAAAATCTCACGGTTTCTTGAAAAATAGTTGAAGAAACTGAAAAAACAGTTCATTGACTTGAAAAAAAAGTTCATCGAAATAGGAAAAAGCTCACCAAATTTAGAAAAAAAATAATTCAAATTACAATAGAGTTCATCAAATTTAGAAGAAAGTTCATCAAATTTTTTAAAAAATCATCAATTTTGAAAAAGTTCATTGAATAAGAAACAAGGTCATTGGATTTGAAAAAAAGTTAATCAATTGAAAAAAATCACGGAAAATGAAAAATAATTCTCCCTGGTTGTTCGTTGTGTGGTTAGTGTTACTTCTCACTTGCCAAAGGCACCTCAGCCAAGTCACACGCGTTGACAAAAAAATGTTTATGAGGTTTTTTCATGGATTTAAAATTGTTCATGAATCTGTAGAAGTTCATATATTTTAAAAATTTCTAATTTTTTTTAAATTTTCACATATATGAACTTTTCTTGATTCAACTTCACGAGGAGGTCGAGACCACCTTGTCGCGCTTCTTCTGCTTCGGCTTCAGTATAGGTGACCCCACAACATGAGTCATGTAGCACATCAGCAGACATTACAACTTCCACTCCATACACCATAAAGAATGGTGTGAACTGAGTGGAATGATCTGGAGTTGTTTGCAAGCCCCATAGGATGGAAGGAAGTTTCTCCACCCAAGCACGAACTGCTCTCTTCAATGGGGACAACAGTCGGGGTTTCAGTCCTTGTAGGATTAAACCATTAATTTGCTTGCTCGACTTGACCATAGGATTATGGGTGTGCTAGTGAGGCAAAGTGCAGCGTAGTGTTTTGAGACCAACATAACTCCTTGAACTCGTGTGAAGTTAGTCTCGTTATGTGTGATGATTTCATAAGGAATGCCGAAACGGAAGATTATTCCCCGCATGAGTTGACTACTGTTGAACCATTAAGCTTGGTAACTGCCTTGGCCTTGATTCACTTGGTTAATTTATCATCTGCCACAAGGAGATGAGTCAGTGGCAAATCTAGAAATAAAACGGAGGGTGCCCTCAAAGTTTATGCAGAGAAAATAAAAAATTCTTTTGAAGAAAAAAATGGTTATCCCCAAATACATTCATCAAAATAAGCTCAAACTATCCTAGATTACTACTGGAAACATTTATTATTTACTAGAACATTTTCAGCTTTTCAAAAAAAAATCAAATTTTGAACAAAAACTTGAATATGTTTAGCAAAACAGGCATTATCTCCAAATTCATTCACCCAAATAAGCTCAACATTTGCCGGAATATGCTTACTAGAATTTTTCATTTTTTTGAAAAATATCAAATTTTGGAAAATTGAATCAGTTCACTAGAATAGCCATTATCTCAAATATGGACATGAAATTTCTCAAGGCTAATACTAGTAACGTGATTAACCATACAATAAAGTTTCATACAATTCGCACGCCAATACATCAAGTATAAGAGAAGCAAAAAAAGGACAAAGGCAATGATATTGGTGTTGCTTCTTACTAATGCTATTGTAGTTCTAGAACACCTCCACAACAAAGTCCAAGTGACAAACTGCAAGACATCTGTCCAAATAGGTACGAATGTTAGTGATATAGTAAGGCATCCTCAAATGACTATTAATACTATTAGAAAAATAGAGATATACCTCTAAGAAATCACATTATACTAGGGAGGCAAGTGTCCTTTACCATTATGCTTGAAAAGATCTCCAAATTTTACCTTCAAATCCCACTTCAAATTTGTGCCCACTAGCTTTGTTACTTACCTTCAACAAATAAGCTCTTCTCACTTCATTTTGAATTTCAGGGACATAATCTTCTATTGGTATTCGATCAACTAGATCACCAAAAATCTGACTCGTATGGAGTTCTAGTATACGATGCCTTGGTGGTTGGTTTGTGCTCTCGTTAGTTGGGGGATTGGTACTCTCATTTATGGGTGGGGTAGTGCTCTCATCAGTTGGGGGATTGGTATTCTCAATTGTAGTAGTGGGGGGTTAGACATTGGTTGACTGACTAGTGCGCCGATTTGTTGGAGTTAGTTGAATTATATTCTCAACTTGGGCTGGTTGAACAACGACATCAATTGGGGCAATATTTTATCGGGAACAACAGGAGGGGAGTTTGGGTCGTACTGCACTTTCCCGACCCCCTTGTCGCCCTCTTCCCCGGGCGACACGGGGGAACCAGCCGCCGCCTAGCCGCCCCCTCCCCGCCGCCATCTC
Source organism: Aegilops longissima (assembly GCA_021605205.1). Classification (NCBI taxonomy): domain Eukaryota; kingdom Viridiplantae; phylum Streptophyta; class Magnoliopsida; order Poales; family Poaceae; genus Aegilops; species Aegilops longissima. Next base: position 824,105,334 of record CM038677.1, read on the forward strand.
CCGCTCGCCGTCGCCGGAGGGTCGATCGGCAAAGCCGCGCCGGACCCCAGGGTTGGCGGCGGTCGGGCGGATCGGCCTTGCTTGCTCGCGGGCGCCTCGTCAGGTTCGGCTTCCGCGGCCGCCCTCCTTGTTGTGCCCGTGCCGGCGTGTTCTGTGGCCTCGTACACCCCAGCCCTTGCCCGCCCTCCCTGCCAACGGCCACTGCGAGCTCCTGCCGCTGGCAAGGAGCCTCCGCCTTCCCCCGTCTCCGCGTCAAATCTGTCCGTCCTGCCGCCGGCATCCTCTCTGCTGACGGCACCGGACCCGGGATTGGGGATGGCGTGCTCCTTTGCTGGTCTCGGGCAGTCCTTGCGGTGCTTGCGACGACGCTCTTCTCCTTCCGACCCGCATCCATGGCTTCAAGGTGCGGCTTTTTGGTGTGTTTCCGGTGGTGCCTCCCCAGCGTCGGTCGGCCCTTGCGGCGAGCCTGCTGGTGTTCTGCGGGCGCTCGTGCCCTTGCATTGGAACCCTCACTGGTGTTGCTCCGGACCCGGCGGCCCACGACCTGCGTTTTCCAGTGTCCTTGGGTTGCCGATGCCTCTTCCAGCGCGACTGAAAGGATCGATATAGTTGACTAGAGGGGTGGGGGGGATAGGCAACTAACAATTTTTAGCTTTTCTTTACCAAATTAAAGTTTGCATCAAAGTAGGTTGCCTAGATATGTGTAGGTGAGCAACCTATATGATGCAACAACAACAAGCAAGCAAGTAAACAAGGAAAGTAACACAACTAAACTTGCAGAAGTAAAGGCACGAGATAACCAAGAGTGGAGCCGGTGAAGACGAGGATGTGTTACCGAAGTTCCTTCCTTTTGAAAGGAAGTACGTCTCCGTTAGAGCGGTGTGGAGGCACAATGCTCCCCAAGAAGCCACTAGGGCCACTGTATTCTCCTCACGCCCTCACACAATGCGAGATGCCGTGATTCCACTATTGGTACCCTTGAAGGCGGCGACCGAATCTTTACAAACAAGGTTGGCGCAATCTCCACAACTTAATTGGAGGCTCCGAACGACACCACGAAGCTTCACCACAATGGAATATGGCTCCGCGGTGACCTCAACCGTCTAGGGTGGTCAAACACACAAGAGTAACAAGATTCGCTAGGGATTAGTGGGGGGAATCAAATTTCTCTTGGTGGAAGTGTAGATCGGGGCCTTCTCACCCAATCCCGAGAAAATCAACAAGTTTGATTAGCTAGGGAGGGAGATCGGGCGAAGATGGACCTTGGAGCAACAATGGAGCTTAGGGTTCAAAGAGGTAGTCAACTAGAGGAAGAAGACACCCCTTATATAGTGGAGGGACAAATCCAACCGTTATCCACTTAACCAGCCCGTGACTTGCGGTACTACCGCTCCTGACCAGCTGTACTACCGCAAGGGCTTACGGTACTACCGCTCCAGACCAGCGGTACTACCGCGGCGGGCCGCGGTACTACCGCCGCTATGGAAGGCGCTAGTCCAAGCAAGAGCCGCAAGGGCTGAGAGCGGTACTTCCGCCGGCGCGGTACTACCGCTCCCCCTTGTGGTACTACCGCAAGGCTGGAGTGGACTAGTCCTGGGAAGGGCGCGGATGAATAAACATACATCCGTGCCTACTTCCGCTGAAAACAGATGGTGCAAAAATCCGACACGGTACTACCGCGCCTAGCAAGCGGTACTACCGCGCCTGGCGAGCGGTACTACCGCGCAGGGAGCGGATGTAAAAAATTACATCCGCCCCTACTTCCGCTCATGTTGCGGAACTAGGTCCGAGGTCACGGTACTACCGCTCCTTAAGAGCGGTACTACCGTGGACACCTAAGGTACTACCGCAACTGTTGGGGATATTACTACTGGGCGTAAACCGGCCTATCTGGGCCGGGTTAACTTCATCAGTAGTTCAACGGTGTAAAAGCCCAAGAGGCATGAAAGTAAGGGCCCAAGGCCTGTAGTTGGTTTAGAACCTGTAGCCGTAAACCGGCCTGATATGAAAACTTGTATTATAAGTTAGGAATAGAGAGAGACCAACCCGGGTACGAATATGAACCGGATATTGGGACTCTCTGAACCGACGGGCGACACCCGTGTATATAAGGGGACGACCCGGGGCGGTTCAAAGGGGGACAATAACTCGAGGCCTAGGCGAAGCTTATTTGCTCCCTAGTCATCGAGACCACATCAATCCCATCACAAACTAGACGTAGGCTTTTACCTTCATTGAAGGGGCCGAACTAGTATAACTCTTGTGTCTTTGCGCCCGCTTTAACCCCTTCAAGTTAACCCATAGCGATGGCTCCACGACTAAGTCCTTTCATGAGGACATCTGCCGTGACAAAACCACGACAGTTGGCGCCCACCGTGGGGCTATCGCACGATGGTTTGATGATCTTGGAGGGCAAGTTCGAAGGACTCGAAGGCTACGCTGTGGGCCGGATTACCAAGAGTCGTCGCGGCAAGCTCTACATCGACGATGCAGGCTGGGGCCCCGAGGCCGGCTCGATTGAGTACGGGTACCGGGTCCCCTTTGGTGGCATACACGTCTTCATCGGCAAGATCGGTGATCCAGGGCCTGAGCCGGACATCTGCACCGACCTCGTCGAGACGGCTCAGCGTGCGAGACCTGCCCAGGCCAAACCGGCCGTAAAGCGTGCCTTCGTGGGAGTCATCCACGGAGGAAGTTATGAGGACGGATCAGAATCTGGTGGCGAAACCGTAAATCGCTCACGATGACGAGTCGTCGACCGGAGAAACTGAGTCTCTATATCAGCTACAAGATGGCCGGATTGGGGGCTGTTCCGACGGTGACAGTATTCCGGACCCCTCTGATCTGCCCAACCGGGTTGGAATATTCATGGCCGGTACACAAGCAATGCTTCACTCTTCGACCGCTGCGACAATGGTTGCCGGTTCAACAGCGGCGACGGCAGCCGGGGCAGGAGGCCCTGTGCGCCCGCCGGCTCAAGTTTTATCAGAACTATTCGATGCGTTGGCTGTGCTCATGGCAGAGGTTAACCCGGCGGACCAGGACGCTCATAACGCGGAGATTGCGAAGGTGAAGGAACAAATTACTCAGGCTAAAGCGGATCTGGCAGCTGCAGACGCCAGGATGGCGGCAGAGCGGGCCACTTTGGATGCAGAGGCTTATAGGCTCATGCTGGATCAGAGCGCGTCGCATGAAGTCACGAAGAGGAAATACAGATCCCATTTGCCTTCAGTTTTCGAGGGAAGAGATCTCTTCAACACCCCAGGAGTGGGGACCAGTAATCCGCCGGTGGTAAACCGGGCGGAAGCACCTGGGACGGGCGCGCCGGTTCAGCCCCGCGTAATAGATCTACCTCGCCATAATGCCAAGACGCCTCGGGCTGTGCAAACACCTCAGTCACTACTCCAACCCGATGGATAACCTTGTCGCAGCTGCGCACGGCTGGAGGCAATTCAATTGAAGGCGATTCACCACAGGCGGAGAGACGCCGGGTCAAGGAGCTCCTTAGGACAACTTTGGTCCAACAGGAAGCGTATTTGTACAGCCGCGACCGGATCCACTCTACCCCCCACCCAAGCCGAAGCTATAGCAGGCACGTGGATGAACCGGCTGTATCAAGTAATGCACGGCGTGGTGCGCAGCGTGGCAACAACCAGGTAGGTGGTTTCGACAACGCTCAGGAGGTGGTGGACGGGCCCGCACGCAGGAGGCCGAGTTAGCGACAAAGATCGGGATTATCGCTTTCGCGGTTCGTCCGACCATCTTTGAGCCGGGGTTACCTCTAGCTCTTTGGGGGTGCCTTGCCTCGTCCCCGCTTTACGCAATGTACGCTTGCCCAAGGATTTCAAGGGTCCGCGCAAGGTGCCAAATTACACCGCCGATTTGGCTCCAGAAGCATGGATAGAGAGTTATGAGATGGCCATGGAGATGCTGGATGTGGATGAAGCCGCGTGTGCAAAGTACTTCACCATGATGCTCGAAGGTACGACCCGTACTTGGTTGAAGAGCTTGCCACCCAATTCTATCAGTTCATGGGCCCAGTTGCGGACCCGGTTTATCCAGAATTTCAAAGATACCTGTAAGCAGCCCATGTCCGTGGTGGACTTGGCGGCTTGTGTCCAGGGTGAAGGGGAGTCAACAACCCATTGGGTACGCCGCGTTTCGGAAATCTTGCACTCGTCAGACCGGATCAACACGGATTCTGCGATCTTGACCCTGGAGGGCAACTGCCGGTTTAAGCCTTTGAAGTTGAAGTTGGGACGTATGAAGCGGTTTTGTAATGACATGGGCACTCTCATGGGCGCTTTAGTGAAGTATGCTGATTCTGATAGTACCAAGGATCCCGAGTCCGATGATGACGAGACAGGGAAGGGAAAGAAGAACAGCAACTCCAAAGGCCAGCAACATCACTCGGCAGGTAATGGTGGAGGCAAGCGTAAAGTGAATGGCAACATGAATTTCGTAGCCAACACCAATGCGCAGGACAAGGGCCAGCGGCGCAAAGGTAAACAACCGAATCGAGGTGGTGCACCTAATCCCAATCCGGACCGCTTGAACTATCTGTTGAATCAACCCTGTCTGAAGCATGGGACGAAGGAGGCGCCAGCAAATCACCTCTGGAAGGATTGTTACATTATGCAGGAGTTCAAAAGTTCTAATGCTTTCGGTATGATCAAGGCTCGTGGCGGTTCGTGGTCCGGGCGGGTTACGGTGGAGGAAATTCCGGTTCAGGATTTAATGGTAATCCGGGCGGACATAACAATCAGAACAATCAGAATAACCAAGGTGGTTACAATCAGCAGCAGCAGCAGTCGGGTTATCAGAGCAACCCAAAGCAGTTGAATAGTGGGCAGTACCACGTCTTCACCACCAGCTTAGACAAGCGAGACCGGAAGCTTCAGAAGCGGGCAGTCAACGCTGTTGAACCGGCCGTGCCTCATTACCTACGCTGGTCAGAGCAGCCCATTGTATGGAGTAGAGAGGATCATCCTCCCCGGGTTGACAATCCGGGTCAGCTAGCCCTGGTAGTGGCACCTCAGGTGGGAGGTTATAAGTTCACCAAGGTGCTTATGGATGGAGGGAGCAGCATCTACATCCTGTACTATGAGACCTTCCGTCGTATGGGGTTAACAGATAAACATCTCAAGCCGTCCAATACAGTGTTCCATGGTGTGGTACCTGGCAAGTCAGCATATCCGGTTGGTAAAATAGCTCTGGAGGTGGCCTTTGGAGATGAATATGACTCCAGATCGGAAACATTGACGTTTGAAGTGGTGAAAATTCAAAGTCCATATCACGCCCTGTTTGGGCGGCCGGCTTATGCCAAGTTCATGGCATGGCCTTGTTATATCTATTTGCAGCTCAAGATGCTGGGTCACAAGGGGACAATAACGATTCATGGGAGCCGCAAGATCGCTTTGGAATGTGAGGAAGGTGATGCGGCTTACGCAGAGTCGGTTTGTGCCACCGAGGAGCTGAAGTATTATAAGGACAATGTTGATCCGGCGGACATGACTCCATTGAAGAAACCAACTACAGAGCATGATCCGGCCCTGAAATTCAAATCGGCAGCTGAGACTAAGCTTGTTGACTTTGTGCCTGGTGATTCGTCCAAGCAGTTCAGCATCAGTGCCAACTTGGATCCGAAATAGGAAAGCGCGCTCATCGAGTTCATCCGTGAGAACCGGACATTTTTGCATGGAAGCCTTCTGACATGCCAGGTGTACCGAGGGAACTCGCTGAGCACACTCTTAATATTGATCCCAAGTACAAACCGGTGAAGCAGTTTCTCCGCCGGTTTAACGAAGAAAGGCGTAAGGCCATTGGAGAGGAGGTGGCCAGGCTCTCAGCGGCTGGCTTTATCGTTGAAGTTTTCCATCCAGAGTGGCTTGCTAATCCGGTGCTGGTTCTTAAGAAAAACGGCACTTGGCGCATGTGTGTGGATTACACAGATCTTAACAAGGCTTGCCCAGCAGAACCTTTTGCCCTCCCCGCATTGACCAGATTATTGATGCCGCTGCGGGTTGTGGCGTTGAGCTTTTGGATGCATATTCGGATATCATCGATCAAGATGGCAGTTAAGGACCAGGAGAAGACAACGTTTATCACTCCCTTTGGAGCCTTCGCTATGTGTCTATGCCTTTTGGGCTCAAAGCGCCCAAGCAACTTATCGGCGTTGTGTATGTAATTGCACGCATAAACAGATCGGCCGTAATGTGCATGCCTATGTGGATGATATTGTGGTTAAGTCAAGGAAGAAGGAAACACGATTGATGATTTGAAAGAAACCTTTGACAACCTGCGGGTTTACAAGATGATGCTCAACCCGCCAAATGTGTTTTGGTGTTCGGCGAGCAAGTTATTAGGTTTTCTCGTGTCCAACAGGGGATTGAAGCTAATCCGGAGAAGATTACGGCTATCACCTCCTGGCTAAACCGAAGTGTATTAATGATGTCCAGCGTTTGGCGGGCGGATTGCCCGCTGAGCGGTTTATCATCCGCCTCGGAGAAGGCCATCCTTTGTACCAGATCTTTGAAGAAGACAGATCAGTTTGTGCGAGTCCGGCCGCCGATAAAAGTTGGAGGACTTAAAGCGGCAATTGGCCAACCCTTTGTACTCGCCGCTCCCATCGACAAGGAGCCGCTTACGCTATATGTTGCTGCTAACGCCGAGCGGTCGGTGTAGCCATTGTGGTAGAGCGGAAGGAGGCAGGAAAGGAGCATCGGTTCAACGTCCGGTTTATTATATCAGCGAGGTGCTTAATGAATCTAAGCAAAGGTATCCGCATTGGCGAAGCTGGTGTATGGAGTTTTTATGGCAAGCCGAAGCTGAAGCAGTATTTCAAGGGCACCCCATCACGGTGGTCGTTCCGCTCCCTTAGGTGATATCATCTGAACCGGAAGCGATCGGACGGATTGCAAAGTGGGCTATAGAGCTTGGGCCGCACGGTTTGAAGTACGTGCCTCGGATGGCGATGAAGTCTCAAGCACTTGTGGATTTCATTAATGATTGGACGGAGTTGCAAGCGCCTGAAGAAAAGCCGGATCATACATATTGGACCATCCATTTTGACGGATCCAGGCAGTTGGAGGGCTCGGGGGCTGGAGTCGTATTAACTTTCCCACGAGGTGACAAGTTTTGTTACGTTCTCCGCTTAATGTTCCCTTGTACTAACAATGCAACTGAGTATGAAGCCTTGCTCCATGGTCTTCGGATGGCTAAGGAGATGAATCTAAGCCGGGTTAAGTGCTTCGGTGACTCGGACCTAGTGGCTCAACAGGTGTCTGGCACTTGGGATTCAAAGGACCCACTCATGGCTGCATATCGTCGTGAGGTGGATGTTGTCGCAGGTCATTTCAAGGGCTATCAGGTGGACCACGTGGACCGTCGGAAGAATGAAGCGGCGGACGCTTTAAGCCGGTTGGGCTCTCAACGCAAACCGGTCCCGCCCAATGTTTTTCTTGACGTACTGCACAACCCGTCAGTCAAGCTCCCTGGTGAAGCGGATTTGGCTATTCCTGATCCGGAGGCTCAATTGGTGGCAGCTCTGCACGTCACTCCGGATTGGACGCTTCCTTATCTGGCGTACATGAACCGGGGCGAGTTACCAGAAGATGAGACGTTGGCCCGACAGATAGTTCGGCGATCTAAGTCTATGACCATTGTTAATGGCGAGTTGCATCATTGCAGTGTGTCAGGGGCGTTTCAACGCTGTGTGTCCCCTGAGGAAGGCTGTGAAATATTGCGTGAGATCCACGAAGGAGATTGTGGTCACCACGCCGGTTCAAAATCCTTGGTGGCTAAAGCGCCCGCCACGGTTTCTATTGGTTGACTGCCCATCTTGATGCGAGAAGATCTGGTCGACGATGTGATGGTTGCCAAAAGTTTTCCAGACGTGCTCATGTACCGCCCAAGAATTGAGGATGATTCCAATTACTTGGCGCTTTGCGATTTGGGGCTGGATATGGTTGGACCTTTCAAAAGGTCCAAGGACAAGAAGACCCACCTGCTGGTGGCGGTCGACAAATTTACAAAGTGGGTAGAGGCGAACCTGTTAGCAAGTGTGATGCAGCCACGACGGTTCAGTTCATCAAAAGGTGATTTTCGGTTTGGTTTTCCACACGGTATCACCACGGATAATGGTACCAATTTGTCCAAAGGTGCCATGAAGGAGTTCTATGACGTGAGCACATCCGCTTGCGTTTCTTCAATAGCTCACCCACAGTCCAATGGTCAAGCGAAAGAGCCAATCAAGAGATCTTGAGAGGCATCAAGCCCCGCTTATGGTCCCTTTGAGAGGACACGGGTTGTTGGGTAGAAGAGCTACCGTCTGTGTTATGGAGTATAAATACTACACCTAACAGATCCATGGGATACACGCCGTTCTTTATGGTTTATGGAGCGGAGGCGGTTCTCCCCAGTGACACCCATCATGACTCACCTCGTGTGGCAGCTTATGTTGAAGCGGATAACGAGACAGCACGACAGGACGCTTTGGATCGGCTGGATGAAGAGCGTGACATAGCAGCTGCCCGCTCGGTGATTTACCAACAGGATCTTCGTCGTTATCATAGTCGTCGGGTCAGAACCAGAACTTTTCAAGAAGGAGATTTGGTGCTTCGGCTCATCCAAGACCAGACTGATATGCACAAGCTATCCCCACCTTGGGAGGGACCTTTCGTGGTCAGCAAGAATCTGCACAACGGGTCGTACTACCTGATCGATGTTCGAGAGCATAAAGACTCACGCACGTCAGAGGAGGAGACCAACAGGCCGTGGAACATATCTCATCTTCGGCCTTATTATACCTAAGCCATCGACTCTACTTATGTGCATACTATGACATTGTATATATTATGAATAAAGTAATAAACCGGAGCCTCAGCTAAAGCGGGGTATCTGTTCTGTTACATCATGCGTGATTACATGGAGTTGTTACGTCTTAAAGCGGCCTCGGTTTACCCCCGAGTTTGCTTTTCAAAAGCTTTGTGATATCACTTGGGGGCTTGGTGGTGTCCGAACCAATGCAACACCTTTTGATAGGCGAAAGCCACCGGATCACACAGGGACATGGTCAAGTCTGAACCAGTCATGCCTCTTGATCGGCCTAAGGCCATAGAGTCACTTGGGGGCTTGGTCGAACCCAAACCATTGCCACGCCACTTGATCGGCATAATGCCACGGTTTCAGTTGGGGACCTGGCTGACTTGAACCATGGCTACACCTTATAGGGAGCTTGGTCGTGTCCGACCATGGTAACACCATCTGATCGGCTCAGTAAAGCCTTATTTTTTGCAAACGGTTTATCATTGCCTTTGCTTCCATGTTGGTCATAACTATTATTTGATTTTTGTTGCGTTTCTTAAACCGACAACATTTTTAAACCGGTTTCAAAACTGTCAGTTGACGAAATTCGGTCAATTTTTTTTCCAGAGATAATTTCACCGGTTTGATGTTTTTTCTGTTAACATCCTATTATGGAGTAACAGGGGGCTTATCATGACCCGGCACGGTTTACGTGGTAAACCGGCATTATAGATATCAGGAGCTGTTTTTTCTCCTTTGATGGTAAGGGTTTATACAACCTCTGCTTCAAGATTGGTTAAGCCAACCTTATGCCCAGCGATGGCAGGTATTTGGTATCATAAATTTCGATTATATACCTTAATATTTCATCTCACATATATATGAACGTCACAAGCCAGCTGGTGTCATAAACCGCCGTGGCGGTTTAAGATTTTGTGACTGCAGGCAATATAAGATTGAAAGTTTCGATCATTCAAACAAGAGTATCAGCACTTATGCACGAAGGCATATTCAAAGTAAAAGTGTTGGTTATCCTATTACAAGGCAACATGGTGCCCAAATAAGATCATTGTTTCTTGGCAGAATGTAATGAAGCGGCTCTTCAAACCGGCTTCCGGTTCATGCTTGCTCGCCGCCCCGGTTTGATGGTTGTGGGTCGTCCTGCGCCGCTTCAGCTTCTTCATCTCTACCCTGCTGCTGGAAGTCAACAGTGGTCCAGTCGATTCCCATTAAAGCTTGAAAGACAGCCTCTTCATGGATCAGGGAAGTTGGGTCAATATCAGGAGCGTAAGTATGCTTACGGATCGGAGGGATCAGGTTCTCCGCTTCAGGAATAGGTGCAGCCACTCGCTTGTTCTGATCGTCATACTGATCTTGATAATGCGACAAGTTGGCTTCTTCAGCTAATTGGCAAGCCAGAGGGCGCACTGCCCGGTTTATCGCTCTCAAATCATCTTCGTTGAACTCTGAGCCGTCTTCCTTCAGACTGGGATAGCCCTGAGCCGCTTCAACGGGATCGAAATCTGGCACCCATGCTTTGGCCCGGATTAAGGCGTTGATGGCGCCGGTTCGAGCAGCAGATTTCTTCAGCTCTTCAATCCTGGCGGGAAGCATGGACAACCTCCTAAGGGTATCTTGAATTAAGGAAGGCGCCGTATTGTTATGAGATGCGGTGGAGATGATCCGCTGCGCTCCAGTGTACAGCTGCTCTATTAAGGTATAGGAAGCCTTCAATTTCTTCCGAACATCTGACCCCAACTGGCCAATACGTGTGCCTACAGCATTGCAAGAGAAATCACAAACCGGACTTATCATAAGAAGGTCAAGATTATCATAGAAGCCAAAGGAAATTTACCGAAGATGGCAGCAGTCATGGAGTGCACTTGCCGCTTCACGCTGGTCAGCTCATCTACCACCGGTTTAAGGGCAGCCTCAGCATTTTCAACCTTTTTTGTTAGAGCGGCCTTTTCAGTGTCCCAGCCAGCCCGCTCAGACTTGAACCACTCCTTGAGTTGCTCCATGGTAGTTAAAGCGGTTTTCAGTTCATCCTTGGCCTTGGAGGTTTCTGCTTGTTGAGATTTCAGATTTTCTTGAAGGTCATGGATTTGTGAGGCTTGTTGACGTATCTCACTCTGCAACAAAGAGGGGCATGTTAAATATCGTCATTTCAAAGTCCCCAGTGCATAACCAGCTATACACTCGGCACTTGGGGGCTAATGCATATTTGATCTTCATCTATCAATAAAATCACAAAGTCCCAAGCTCAATACAAGTATTCAACTTGGCACTTGGGGGCTAATGGCTATTTGCTCGAACATGTTCTGATGTGGTGATATAAATACAGTCCCGGTTTAACTATGGTAAGTTGAACCGGCCCTTGGGGGCTACATCAGTGGATTCTGAAGCATTGAGTTTATATCAAAGTCCCGGTTTAACTATTCTAAGTTGAACCAGCCCTTAAGGGCTAGGAGAGTTAACAAAAATTGAAATATTCAGACGAGGAAAGAACATGGAGGTTACCTCGAATTTCTCTTTCATCATCTTCACCAGGCCAGCTTCATAATCACGGCTAGTATACAGCTGGTTCAAGTAGCCAGAGTGAAGGTCTTGGGGGTTCAGAGCGGCATAAGTTGCCAGATCAACATCCCACTTGCCCTTGCTCATAGTGGCAAACTATTCTTTGGCAGAATGTTTGGATAAAGCGACTGGATTGCACGGTTCGCTGTGGCCAAAACCAGTAATTACGACGTCATCGTCCTTGGATTCACCGGTTTGACCAGGGGCCGTCGGTTTGTCGCCAGACGGATTGGGTGGTGGATTTTCAATCCGGTCGGGCTTCGGGCTGATCAACAGGAAGGGCGGTGTCAGCAGGCCTTTCTTCAAACAACAAAATCGTCATCTTCTTTGTGGCGGATCATTGGGCGTGTCTTCACAGATGGCGCTTCAAGGTTTGGGGTGCTACCGGTTGAGCGATCTCTTCGTCGGCCCTTTGTCGACGCGTGCCTTTTGCTCGGTCTAGGCTTGGCCTGGAAAGGTACAACAACAGATTAATCGACATATACTACACAATGATGCAGTAGAAATAATATGAAAGGTATAACTTACCCAAGCACCGCTTTTAGTGGCGGCGGTGAGTGGTGATGACTCGCCGGATGAAGAGTGGGAAGTGACCGATAATCGGAATCGACGGATTAAGAGGTTGACAAAACCAGCCTGCTTTAGGATAAGCACCGACAAGCAAATTAGAGACCTCGAGCAGCGTTTGAACCGGACTGTTCGGTAAACGGTGGAGGTAACTACCTGGCGCTGTGCCGAAGTTGTCGGCGAGCTTCATGTTGTTGAGTCTTCATAAGAAATTTGGGATCCAAGTAAGCAAGGGATGAGAAAATTTAATTTTCCGGTTTGCTCGACGGTTTTTAGTGAAGGCAAAGGATTTGAGTCAGAGGATAGAATAGTTACCTCTACAACATCAGCATTACTGGCTTCAGCATCATCCTGACAAACATCATCATTAATTAGGCGTGTGAAAAGTAAGCCAAGTGAATCAAGTTCTACCTCAAGGTCCGGATTACCCACATCATCATCCGCAGCCGGATCAGAAGATGCAGTGGTTTTCCTCTTATGAGTGGTCTTCTTGACAGCTTTGGTCTTTTGCCTAAGTGGTTTTTCCGGTTTATCTGGCTTCTCTGGTTTCTCTTGTGGGCGTTTCTTGCTCCAGAATGGATCATCACCCTGGTTAAGCAGCAGTTGATGTTAAAAGTTATACCGGGATGGCAATAATATATTCAGTAAAAAAAATATAATCAGAAGTCTTACAGATGGCGGTTTGTTGGTAGCACAAAAGGGGAGCAGACCGGTCCGGGCACAGAGATTTTCTGGTTCGTTCAACATCTTCTTCACCGCCTCGGTGACCTCATCATCGGTAAGCTGGATATTAATATGACGGAGGGGGTCGTCGACACTACCAGTATACTCGCACATTAAACCGGAGCGCTGGGAGAGGGGCAGTATGCTCCAAGATATCCAACAGCGCGCGAGGTCAATTCTGGTTAAACCGTTAGCCATGAAGGCTCTGAGCTTGGAGAGTTGAGGAGCATATTTACTTCTCTCACTGGCAGTTAATCTTTGCGGAAAGGGATGTGTGTTGCTGAGTCGCTCCGGACGAAAACCGGGCAAGGGATTCTCGTTGGCAGGCGAAATGTCTTTGCAATAAAACCATGTTTGATTCCATTCCTTGGGGTGGCTGTGCAGTTTGACATGAGGATAAGTGACCTCCTTTCTTTTCTGAATCGCCACACCACCCAATTCCGTGTTAGGCCCGTCAGTGAATTATGTGCGGCGGTTTAGATGGAAGCAGTCTCTAAGCAGTTCAACTGTGGGTTCTTCTTGAAAGTATGCCTCACAGAGCACTTGGAAGTGGCAGATATTGGTAACAGAATTGGGGCCTGTATCTTGTGGACGGAGTTGAAAATTGGCTAGCACATCTCGATAAAATTTTGAACCGGGCGGATTGAAACCCCGGGCTAGTTGATCTGCGAAAACTACAACCTCTCCTTCTTGAGGTGTGGGCGGACATTCTTTGCCAGGAACCCTCCAATGGATACTATTTTTACTGGCTAAAGCGCCAGTCAGGACCAGGTTGTTTAATTGAGTTTCGGTGACACGGGAAGGAGCCCAGTTGCACTCATACACTTGTTTGGCCATCTACAAAAATATATAAATCCGGTTAAAAAAAATGTGTTGGACAAAGAGAGAATCGGTGTACAATGCTAAATCGGAGACAAATACGTCTAAACCGGAGTTCTATGAAGTGACAGTGTCCAGTTATGAAGTTCTGGCGGTTCAACAAGGGGACTAATGGTGTATACCGGTTTATCTAGTTTTTTCTATGTTAAGTTAAACCGCCTGGTCTAAGGTTAAAGATTGAAAACAATTGAAGTTGCGAATGGCTAAGTGTGCAGAAACAAGTTTCGCAAGATCTCTCTACAACGAAGGATCTGAAGCCAGATCAGAAAAGAAGAAAAATATCCAAAAAGGAAGACAGCAGAGCAGCATTGATGCAATGAGCAGAGATGATGTGCGAGATCCATGGACGCACGCACGAGACTACAGGCGGATGCTAAAAGCTATTACTAATCAGTGCAAGGTGTCACAGATATATCCAAGAATCTAGTATGAGCAGGAACAATTCATGGAGCACGGCAAAGAACAGGAAACCCTAGAACGGATCTAGGTCAAAAGGGAACCGAGGACCTACCTGAGTTGAGGAGATGCGGAGGAATCTGTGTTTCTCTGGTGCGTTCAGGTCGATGCAGCGGCCCAAGACGGTGCAGAGGTCGACGGCGGCGGCGGAGCTCCGAGGCTGGCGATGCGAGGAAGACGAAGAGAAAGGACAGAGGGGAGAAAAGGAATGACCCTTCGGTCCTATTTATAAGGCAAGATACCTGTGTCAGGCGCGGGAATCAAGGAGCCACAAACCTAGGAAGCGGAGCTGTCGCCTCGATTACTGCGGATCTATTAAACAAGGAAGATATCGTGAATGCTATCTTTATGAGGACGTCATGCCGGTTTACAGCAACCGGAGAAGGTGACATCACGGCGGTTCAACGATTTCAAGAAGGTATTGAAGATGAAGGTTTTTTTTATCAAGGATTGACATGAACCTGTTCAAATTAATCTGGGGCATAATGTTGGGGATATTACTACTGGGCCTAAACCGGCCTATCTGGGCCGGGTTAACTTCATCAGTAGTTCAACGGTGTAAAAGCCCAAGAGGCATGAAAGTAAGGGCCCAAGGCCTGTAGTCGGTTTAGAACCTGTAGCCGTAAACCGGCCTGATATGAAAACTTGTATTATATGTTAGGAATAGAGAGAGACCAACCCGGATACGAATATGAACCGGAGATTGGGACTCTTCAACCGACGGCGCCACCCGTGTATATAAGGGGACGACCCGGGGCGGTTCAAAGGGGGACAACAACTCGAGGCCTAGGCGAAGCTTATTTGCTCCCTAGTCATCGAGACCACATCAATCCCATCACAAACTAGACGTAGGCTTTTACCTTCATTGAAGGGGCCGAACTAGTATAACTCTTGTGTCTTTGCGTCCGCTTTAACCCCTTCAAGTTAACCAGTAGCGATGGCTCCAAGACTAAGTCCTTTCATGAGGACATCTGCCGTGACAAAACCACGAAAGCAACGGCCTGCGGTACTACCGTGGGTGCCTGCGGTACTACCGCTCCTAAGAGCAGTACTACCGCATGCCTCAGAACAGCAACACTAGGAATCCTTCTTTTTGCAAAATATGAAGATAACGGAAGGTGCTCCAAAGTGCAAAAGGAAAGGCGGGAAAAGGAAGAAAACGTGTACGTGATGATTCCTCCCGAACCTTTCCACCACGGACCCCCTCTTAATAGTACGGCTATCCTACGACTCAAACCACTGAAAAGAACCGTAGAAAAACGCCGTCTTCAATAGTCTTAGAGGGGCACCAAACCGTCTTCTGCCTAGTGACGAATAGTCTGAGATACTCAAGGCACACGATTAGTCCGCAAAAGCATTTCCATCAATCACCAAAACACCTTAGGGATAATGTAACACCCCGAAAATTTGACCATGTTTTAATTATTAAAATTTTGACAGGAGTTTAAAAATTTTGCTTTCTGGATTTTCTGTTGATTTCAGAACCCCTTTTCTTTAATATTGAGGAGTTTTACCCCAAGTGGAAACTTTCCAAAAAATGTATTGGACTTCTATGCTCTCTCAATATAACAATTCTTAATCAGTAGATTTATTTACATAATTATTTTCTCTCTGAGCTTTATCCCTTAAAGTGATTTATCTTTAGTTTTGGAGCTCTTTTTGAACTACAACCATTTGAGAAATCTATATAAAATTCCAACCAAAATTTGGAGAATGTCATGTGATGTCTCCAAATCACTTTTATGCAATAATATATTTCATTCATTGAATATTTTGAGTTCTACACCTAATTTTCAAATCTGGTCCAGTGGGCAGTTTTGCACTACAACCTATTTAAATACTTCTTTAAAACTTCCACCAAAATTTTGGGATGTTAACAGGAGTATATTAATTAACTTTATGCAAAAACCCAGCTATGTTCTTGGAAAAATTTGAGTGAATCAACCTCTTTTCCATTCTGGTCCAACTTGATGATTTGTACAGCAACCACATTTTAAGTTGCTCCTTTATTCATGATTCTTTTTCCTACTTGTAGTCCTCCCTGCTAAACCCTTAAGACCAGGAGCATGAACCCATTGGAATATTTTTTGGCCCATGAGATGACAGCCTTTAGTTTCTGCCACAAACTGATTTTCTCAAATATTTGCACTAGCAAGTTTCTTCCCTTGACAAACTAACCTGGCCACCACCACCTTCACCAAAAGAGAACCCAATCTGGAGATTATGACCACTCCAAGAAATTCTTAGGTGCCCTTGGCATTTTCCCAAACACCTTGTGTGCATGGCCAGTTTTGACATGGTTTTTAGTTAGCATTGCAAGCTTGGTCTCCTGGCCTAACCCACATGTCCTTTTGCTTTCTTACAAACCCTAGCCTGGTCCTGTTAGTTGCCAGCCTCACCCGAGCGCTCTAGATCACCTTGGCATTCTGTCGAACATGTCGCAAGGCGTGCTCTAGGCGCGCCAGGCGACGCTTTGCACGCGTGCACCGACCGAGCCAGCGTCGCGCCCTGGTTTTGCCCGCTCTGCAGAGCCGCGCCACACCCTCGACCGCTCACCAGAACACGCCAAGCAGACCCTGGTGCCCTACAGCACCGCCGTCAGAGCCCCTTGGCAACACGCCGGCGTCCGCAGTGAGCCCCTGCCGCGGTCGGTGCCGCCCAAGCCACAGCCGCGCGCCAGCTGCCCCTTGAGCAGTTGAAACTTATCCCCTCGCTCGTCTGCTAGCACTTGTCGGTGCCATGACGCCCTGCCGCAACCGAGAGGCGGTTCGCCGGCGACCTTATCCACCGTCGCGGGAAACCGACCTCGGCCGCCTATTTAAGGAGCCCCGCACCTCTCCGAGCACTCAGGCGACCCCAAGCCAACCCATTAGGGCTCCCGTAGCCAGCAATCGCCCCGGGAAGGCCGCCTTCCCGCCTCCATCCGGTTCGCCACGCGCCTCCTGCCCGCTCATCACAACCAGAGCCTCCCCGAACCTCCCAACACCACCAAACGACTCCACTTCGCCTTGCGGCCACCCAACACCCGCCGCGACGGAGAGCCACCTTAGCCCCAAGTTCACCTTGCTCCCGAACCACCGGCCGCGAAACTTGTCGACGGCGACTCCTCCACCCCCATCGACCCAACCACCACCGATAGGACCGCCGACCCTCGAGCCCGCTGGATGGCCTCGGTTTCCGAACGGTGCCGCCGTCACGCCGCAGCATCGCCGAGTCCCGCCCGCCGGGCAGGAGGAGGAGGAGGAGGAAGACCGATTAAACGACCGGTGAGTCCCCGGACCCACTGTCAGTGGCACATGCCTGTCCACGCAGGATAAGTGGAGACGTAAAGCCAGAGTACGTGTTCGACGTGTACGTATATTCGAATCGTTTTCTTTTCTTTTCTGTTTTATTTTAAAACCAGAGATTTGACTAAACTTTGACTGGCTATATCTTTTAAAATAAAACTCCAAATGACTTGATTCTTTTTCCTACCTCTCTCAAATACTGTCTATTTAATTTTAAGATTTATTTAAAAAAAATCAGGCAACTATTTGGTACTGTTTTTTAAACTAGATATTGATTCAAAAATATTTTTAAATAGGATTTTTGGAGAGAGGAGAAAGCTTTCAAGAATTTTGGAATGCACCTTGCCTCCCCACGACTTGAAGGCAAGCATTCTGAACCCTAGCATAATATTGTGTGTGTTATTTGACACGGTGACAACACCACCTCGACACGGGGTATACGTCAATTTATGTGATGATATGTTCCTACTCATGAGTGCATATTGATGATTTCATGCTATTGGAGTTTGATATGATTGTGATGGTAATCACCGTCATATGCCTTTCATGCATACCGGAAGGGAATCCGGGAAAGCCCCTGTCTTGGGTAGACACGGTCTTGTCCCTAGTCCTCCGTCGAGACGGTCGTGTCCGGTATGGCATGAGGGGGTATGTCGCGTGGTGATTCTATCTGTTGGTTGAAGTATATATTGTTATGCTAATCATGCAGGGAATATTTAAACCACCAGTCGATCGTAGATCGAGTCTTGTTCCGGTAACCCCCATACTTGTTTCGTGCTGCCTCTTGTCCCTGCCATAGGTAGGGTACGGTTCAGTAAGTTGTCAACCCCTTTCCTAGCACACACCGTACAGAGAAGCCATGGTGGAAGATACCGGAGGCATCCGGTAGGCATGCCACCTGGTCCGGGAGCATGAGTGTTTGGTTGTAGCCAAGGGTAGCTCCCCTAGTTTGCGGCGGTATAAATTTTGTGATCCCATGTTACGCCGAGGTTGTAGCCTCCCACTTAGAGTTTCACTTAACGGGTGTCGTGGGTGATTCCACACCGTAAGTTAGGCTGGTGTGCGGATAGGTGTGTTTTCAATTAAAAGGTCAGTGACGGAATTAGTCCCGATGGACTAAAGGAACTACATCGTGGGTAAAGAGTACACTCTCTCCAGAGATTAAATCTATTAGAATAGCCGTGTCCATGGTTAAGGATTACAGTCTAGGATGGGTCAAGTGTCGGTCTTAGTGTCGGTCTTCGGAGGAGAAACTGTTAAACCAGAACTGGGATCACGACTTGTGACTTGTGATGATCATGATTATTATTTTGCTGTAGACTAACCCGTTATATTATTGGAATTATCGAGTATCCCTGGGATGGTTCTACCTCCTGGATATTAACTGTGCTTATTTATAAGCCCTTTATGTGGTGTCGCTGAGACGCCCGACTGTGGCATGCTTGTTGTTCATTTACTTTATAAGCCCTTTATGTGGTGTCATTTGAGACGCCTCGATCGTGGCATGCTTGTTATTTATTTACTTTATAAGCCCTTTATGTGGTGTCGCTGAGATGCCCGACTGTGGCATGCTTGTTATTTATTTGCTTTCTAAGCCCTTTATGTGGTGTCGCTGAGACGCCCGACTGTGGCATGCTTGTTATTTATTTACTTTATAAGCCCTTTATGTGGTGTCGCTCAGACGCCCGACTGTGACATGCTCGTTGTTTACTAACCTTTCGAGGCGTCGCTTCAGACACCCGATTGGTGCATTTTATTGTTACTCTGTTATTGCATATTAATAACTTGCTTGCATGCATCAGAGATTTTAATTTGTGACTGACGTTGTGATCATAATATATTTCAGAACATAATTATCATTGTTATATTATATCCATGTTCATAATGTTTGCGAGTACATTCAAAAGTACTCACTGGCTTGTCCCTGGCTATTGTCTTGGCCAGATTTCTTGCGCGGGTAGGAGCAACCGTGATGACAGCCTCGGAATCTAGCAATGGTGACAGCAACCTCGCGAAGATAGGAGTTATCCTGGTCAGCTGTTCCTGTGGGAAATGGAGTCCCATAGACGCTGATGATCCACAACCCGCTTCCGCCATCAACCACTAGAAACCATGTGTTGTACTCACAGACTAGAGTAGTCTTGTACTGCATATTTTGTTTTTTTGCTTGGAATTTCTGTATCAAGTTGGTGCCTCATCAGCTAACAGTAATCCCGGGGCTGGTGAGCACAAGGGCCATTTTCTGGAAATTAATACTCGGAAAACCGGTCGCGACAAACTTGGTATCAGAGCCAGGCTGACCATTGGCTAATCCTATCTTAGCTAGGTCGAAAAACCTAGGTTAACCAAACCACCAGACCTTAACCAAACCCCGGCCAAGCTTCTCATGCAAGATAGCCACACAGTGAAACGATACCTTTTGGCAGTCGGTGCCCAACCTATCAACTTAGCCTGTCGATCACGCGCAAGTGACCGACGCCTGAGTTGTCCCATTCGCAAGCTTGCGAAGGAAGACTTCGTCCCCTTTTTCTATAAAAAGGGCACGCTAGCCTCAACCCAGCACAGCACAGCCTCTCCCCCGAACCGAGCCAAATGCCTGGCCCCGTAGTGCACAATGAGACCACAGCAACCAACCTTGGAGGTTTTGTGACCATACTCGCAAACCTCACCCGTCGTGCCTGCGCGTTAGAAGAGCCCCTGAATATGTTGTGTACCAAGGGTCCATGAGCGTGAGAGCCACAATTTGGGCCACCGTGCACATCTACGATAGGGGTCTGCCGCCGTAACGCCTTACAGTGTTCACCGGAAGGACAACTTCCTTCGAGCCACAAGCCATCCATCTAGCTGCTCGAGAGGCTATAGTTCAACTCCGCAGTTGTCACCCGAGTTAATCGTCGCCGCTCTACTACTACCCTGCACGTGAAGGGTATGCCGAGACCACCCCAAGTTGCCAACGGAGATCACGAGACGGATCCTGCATTGTTGCACCTAGTGCGCTATGTAGGTGCACTAGAGGAACTGTTCGATCAAATCACCCTTGATCTGATCGCAGCTCGTGGAGAACTGGTTCGCCGAGCCCCGGCGAGAGGAGAAAACGAGCCCGATGCCGGCAACCCAGTCGTGCTGTTCGGACACCCGATCGAGACCCTGAGGTCAGCCCCAGCCCTCAACCAAGGTGCTTTGATGACCCCAGAAGTGCTTCGTCGCCTTTTGGGAGCACACTCCAACGGGATTGTGGCCAACAATCCCCGCGATGGTCATCATCGCCACCCCGACCCTGCAGCCCCTCAACCACCTCCAGCTAATCCCGACGGTGAGACCCGTGGAGAAGCCTCGACATCCACAAGGCACGCCCGTTTGGATATAAACGAGGTAGACTAAGTCACCCGAGTAGTGCCGAGTCTCAGTGTATCCTCGCTTTGTAATAGTGTGACCTTGTAAATAAACGCAGCCTGTTGTTGTGCCTCTGTTTTAATAGTAACCTTGCATAATTGTGTCAGCTTGCAGTTGAATTTTTGTTCCAGGCACAGCTACCAAAACCAACCCCGACGACACCCACAGTACCACGTCACTCTTGTGAGATATGTGTATCTATGGCTTTGACCCCGACCCTTGGAGCTGAACTGGCAAATTTGTTACCTTTCACCTCGGTAAATAACCCAGCCCGGATGCTATATAAGGAGGCCACCTCGTGACCTTGCCAAGCACCCCTCACCTCGTTCACCACCCTCACAACCATTTCTTGCCATGCCAAACCCTAGTATTTATCTGAGAACCCCAGATGCAACCCCGGGTAGTTTTGTCAAAATATTGTGGGACTTTACCTGCAGTACCATGGGTTCTACCCAGCCACCCCAGTACGAGCTGTTCAAATCGAGAATCACCCCTTCCACCTCGAAATATTGGGCAGCAGTACACATCCCTCCCGTAAACTCAAACCAAGACCCAACGGAGGTCTCCTTCATGGGGAAATCTATGCCGACCCCACATATGGCCATAGAATCTGCTGTGTACGAAGCAATTGCTCGCCTTCGATTTGCGGTACCCTATGCCAGCGAACGAGGGTATTATTACTTTCCGAGCCATGCAGCACCCGGAGAAGTAATATCTTTTCCCGGTGGACGATTTGAGAGAGACCCAGTACTGGCCAACCTTGTCCAGTACGTCATCGCTCAAGAACGTTTGAACCAGCGAGTAATGGGTTATCTCCAGAGTCTCGCTGATTTGAATCCTCAGATTGCCATCGGCAGACCACTGCGGCCCGACCAGGAGAGACACATACATCGACTGGTCAATCCACTTCCCCCGATAGAAGAAGAGTGTGTCCCAGTATCAGAGACGTTTTCTCGGGACCCCGTCCAGTTACCGTTTGCATTATAGACGTCACTACTGTAATTTTTATGGCTACATTTATTTATATGTTGTAACTTATGCGTGGTACCCCGAGGTTGTGCGGCGAGTAAATTATTTAGATTCTTTTTATTTGAGTAGTTTTTTATGCGGTTTAACGCTTAATTTTTACTGATTTCTCTCGAGAAAAATCCTGGAGTGAGATTTCTTTTCCCTGTATAGCTACCTCGCATATCTTCTCACGACATGGATTATTTTTATTCACGCAGCACCACGGCAACAGACCCACACCCACTCGGACTCATACACTGCTTGCAAAAACACGTAACCGTGTTGCATCTCACCAACCACCTCCCTAAGCGCACCACAGTCTCCAAAGGAGAGATTAGTGGGTAATCATCCGGATACTAGTCACCTCCGGCACACTGACAACACCCGGCATCACACCTAGTCCTCGTGATCACCGCCACCGCAGAGAGCCAGCACCCGAGCGGCAGCATCGCGGCGATCATCAAGGATCATCGCGCACAGGAGCACGGAGAGCCCCAGCACTGGCGCCAAATCCCCGCACACCAGGATCACGTACCAGTCCGGCACCGCCTCCGCCATTAGAGCCTCGTCTCGAGCTCTTGTAAGCAGTAATGGAGGAGAAGGAGGAGGAGAGGCGAGGCCACATGAGAAGAAGAAGCAGAAGGAGCACCGCGGTCGTTTTATAGCTCGAGATCGGTGTACGGTGGGCGAAGTCCACCAGCGCCGCTCGTCGCCCGATCGCCGGTGTTCGGAGGCGAATCCGCGAGCAGTGCCGACAGCGCACTGGCCCGCGAGGTGAGTGCACGCTGCGCCGGCAGCTAGCACGCCGCGCACTACCGCAGTACGGCCTAGATGCCCTACGCGCTAGACGTCGCCGGTGGAGAAAGCGCGGGAAAGCGCGCGGGAGAGAGGAAGAAGAGAGAGCCAGAGGAAGAAGGAGAGACCGACAGTGGGCCCTGGGTCCACCTGTCAGCCAGAGGGATCACTATGCTCTCAGGTATGACCAGCGTATTTTAGAATTTAGAATTTATTCTAAATTTACTACGTCCAACGTAGAAATCGCTCGTTTTTCCCTAAACGTGGATTTCTCCACACGCAGCAAAGATGTCCCACATCGTAGTTTCACACCACTTGTTGCCCTCTCACTGTAGCCGCATTTTACCGCTTAAGTAAAGTAATTGTTTTTAGATAATATTTTCAAAAACAATCCTTAGCAAATCTCGAGGACGAGATTTTTCTTAAGGGCGGTAGTGTTGTAACACCCCAAAAATTTGACCATGCTTTAATTATTAAAATTTTGACAGGAGTTTAAAAATTTTGCTTTCTGGATTTTCTGTTGATTTCAGAACCCCTTTTCTTTAATATTGAGGAGTTTTACCGCAAGTGGACACTTTCCAAAAAATGTATTGGACTTCTATGCTCTCTCAATATAACAATTCTTAATCAGTAGATTTATTTACATAATTATTTTCTCTCTGAGCTTTATCCCTTAAAGTGATTCTTTAGTTTTGGAGCTCTTTTTGAACTACAACCATTTGAGAAATCTATATAAAATTCCAACCAAAATTTGGAGAATGTCATGTGATGTCTCCAAATCACTTTTATGCAATAATATATTTCATTCATTGAATATTTTGAGTTCTACACCTAATTTTCAAATCTGGTCCAGTGGGCAGTTTTGCACTACAACCTATTTAAATACTTCTTTAAAACTTCCACCAAAATTTTGGGATGTTAACAGGAGTATATTAATTAACTTTATGCAAAAACCCAGCTATGTTCTTGAAAAAATTTGAGTGAATCAACCTCTTTTCCATTCTGGTCCAACTTGATGATTTGTACAGCAACCACATTTTAAGTTGCTCCTTTATTCATGATTCTTTTTCCTACTTGTAGTCCTCCCTACTAAACCCTTAAGACCAGGAGCATGAACCCATTGGAATATTTTTTGGCCCATGAGATGACAGCCTTTAGTTTCTGCCACAAACTGATTTTCTCAAATATTTGCACTAGCAAGTTTCTTCCCTTGACAAACTAACCTGGCCACCACCACCTTCACCTAAAGAGACCCCAATCTGGAGATTATGACCACTCCAAGAAATGCCTAGGTGCCCTTGGCATTTTTCTAAACACCTTGTGTGCATGGCCAGTTTTGACATGGTTTTTAGTTAGCATTGCAAGCTTGGTCTCCTGGCCTAACCCACATGTCCTTTTGATTTCTTACAAACCCTAGCCTGGTCCTGTTAGTTGCCAGCCTCACCCGAGCGCTCTAGATCACCTTGGCATTCTGTCGAACATGTCGCGTGCGTGCTCTGGGCGCGCCCAGAGCGCACGTTTTGCACGCACGTGCACCGAGCCGCCGCGTCGCGCCCCTGGTTTTTGCCCGCTCTGCAGAGCCGCGCCACACCCTCGACCGCTCACCAGAACACGCCAAGCAGCCCCTGGTGCCCTACAGCACAGCCGTCAGAGCCCCTTGGCGGCACGCCGGCGTCCGCAGTGAGCCCCTGCCGCGGTCGGTGCCGCCCAAGCCACAGCTGCGTGCCAGCTGCCCCTTGAGCAGTCCAAACTTATCCCCTCGCTCGTCTACTAGCACTCGTCGGCGCCACGACGCCCTGCCGCAACAGAGAGGCGGTTCACCGGCGACCTTATCCACCGCCGCGGGAAACTGACCTTGACTGCCTATTTAAGGAGCCCCGCACCTCTCCGAGCACTCAGGATGTAACACCCCGGAAGTAACTTTCCATATTTGTAACTCCAACTCTTGCCATTTTCGGCATTGTGATATGATATTCCCTCCGTGGTTGGGTTTTCCTCTTTTTGCATTTTGTCCGTGTCATGCATTTTATATTATGTCATCATGTGCATCGCATTTGCATACGTGTTCGTCTCATGATTCCGAGCATTTTTCCCGTTGTCCGTTTTGCAATCCGGCACTTCTATCTTCCCCGGCGGTCCCTTTTACGTTTTTCCATGTGCGGGTATTAAACCTTCTCGAAATGGACCGAGGTTTGCCTAGTGGCCTTGGTATACCACCCGGAGACCACCGGTCAAGTTTCGGGTCATTTGGAGCTCGTTTGGTACTCCAACGGTTAACCGCACTCTCGCAAAGGCCTCTTTTAAGTTGCAGCCCAACACCCCTTCAAAACAGCCCCATAACCCATCTAAGTCACTCCCATGCTCTCCGTCGTTCGATCACGATCGTGGGCGAAAACTACACCTCATTTGGACTCTCCTAGCTCCTCTATGCCTATTTAAGCAAACCTCCCAAATCCGGATCCTCTCCCGAAACCCTAGCTAATTTTGCCTCGCGCCCGGACACGTCCGGCGAGCCGGACGCTCCTCCCGCCGCCGCCCGGCCAACCGCCGACCGCACGGGGCCCCGCCGCCCACCGCCGCCCTCGCGCCGGCCATGGGCCCAGAGCGGGCCTCCGGCCGGCCGCCCTCACTGCCAGCGCCCGCCGCCTCTCCGCGCGCCGCCTGCGCCATTGGCGCCCGCGCCGCCGGCCCAAGAAGCTTCGCCACCGCCTCGCCCGACCTCCGGCCGCCGCGCCCGAGGTCGCCGGCTCCGCCAGCGCCCGGCCACCTCGCCGCCCGTGGCCGGCCGACTCCTCCCGGCCCGGCCGCTCCGGCCACCCGCCGGGCGACCTTCCCTCGCCCGAGCCGCGCCCCACGGATCCGTCGCCGCCCTGCCCGATCGGGTCGGAGCCCGATCCGTCCTCGGGAATCCTGCCGCTGACTTCTCCCCTCCTATTATTTTCTTCTAAGTCTTTAACCATTGTTATTTTGTGCATTTTCAACATGCTATATATCTTCGCATCCGTAGATCCATTTTTCGCAGATAATATGTCAAAATGTTCGTCTCAAGAGTAGATCATTTCATTCCATTGCATCATTTTCATTTGAGCTCATCTTGATGCCCGAAATGCTGTTGGAAGAGTGCTATGTGCTGTTAGTTTCTGATTTTTATCAGGACTTGCACTTTTGTTATTTTTGCCATGATTAATATGTGCACCCTATGAATTTGAGTCCTACATGTGTTTTGTAAAATGCCATGTCATCTTTCCAGGGGTGTATGCCATGTATTTTTGTGATCTATTTGGTGACTAGCACAAGCATGCAAAGTAGGTGTCCTGTTGTTGCTGATTTCAGCCCTGTTTTAGCTGATTTTGATGCCATGTTTACTTGATGATACCGAGAGATCTATGCATATTTTGAGATACTTCAGTAAGGGTGTTTTGTAAAGCATGACTTGCTCTATCCATCCATGCCTTTGTTTGCAATTATGGGATGCCATAGCTTGAGTCAATCGAGCTCTACTTTTGCTACCAAATGATTCCTGGCAGATTGTATACATGTTATTCAATTTTGCCTAGCTTGTTGTGGTTGATCCATATATGCTATGTTATTGTTCTTGCCATGTATGTCTTCTATGTCATGTCTTCTTGATGTAGGTATGCTTAGTTTATCATTTGAGGCTCTGTAGTGAGTGCATTGAGCTTGTTAACATGCCATCTCGTTATCAGTTTTGACATGTCATGTTGCTGAATCTGTTAACGAGACTTTCAATATTGACATGGGTGTTACTATATTTTCTAGTCCTTTTTGGCTTATGGTCAGTAAGGGACTTTTGTTCTAGGCTTTGAGTAGACTCATGCCATGCCATGTTTTGCTATTTTAAGTTCCTGTAGCATGTAGTTTTGATGCTCTGAACATTGCAACCTGTTGCTGTTTTTGCCATGTCCAGCCTGTTTATTAATGCACTTTTGCCATGCTTGTTTGAACATGTTATGATGTGAACTAGCCGTAGCTCAGTGCTCATCTTTGTCGAGCATCATGTGTAGATCACTGCCATGTGCTTTGTTGATACGTTTGGGTGCAGTAGCTTAATTAATTGTTGCTTGCTAAGTGGCATCATGCTGTTAATGGCAGATTTGCGCCATTCTTGTTTTGCTTGCCATTTGCAAACCGTGCATCCGATTCCGGTGATCTTTATATCGATTTCAACCGAAATCATCTCATCTTTCCAGTGGCATGCTTGGTTTGCCAAGTTGATGCCTGGTTCATCTTTTACCTTCCGGAGCGCACATAAGCATTGCATACCACATCATGCATATCATGTCATGTTTTGCATCATGTTGATTGTGCATTGCACCGTGATTTATTGTGGTTCCTTTGTTTGTGTTGTTGCTTTGGGTAGAGTCGGAGGCGAGTACGTGAACGAGGAGCCTGTTGAGAACGCTTTCGAGGATCAAGCTTTCGACAACTCGAGAACATTGCGAGCAAGATGACCATACCCTCAAATCACTTCTATCTTTGCTATGCTAGTTGCTCGCTCTTTTGCTATGCCTATGCTGCGATGCCTACCACTTGCTATATCATGCCACCCATATTGCCATGTCAGCCCTAACCATCCTTTCCTAGCAAACCGTTGATTGGCTATGTTACCGCTTTGCTCAGCCCTCTTATAGCGTTGCTAGTTGCGGTGAAGATGAAGTTTGTTCCTTGTTGAACATGGAGATGTTGTTCCTTGTTGGAACATGTTTACTTGTTGGGGATATCATAATATATATCTGCTATAATTAATACATCTATATACTTGGTAAAGGGTGGAAGGCTCGGCCTTATGCCCGGTGTTTTGTTCCACTCTTGCCACCCTAGTTTCCGCCATACCGGTGTTATGTTCCTTGATTTTGCGTTCCTTACGGTTGGGTGATTTATGGGACCCCTTGACAGTTCGCTTTGAATAAGACTCGTCCAGCAAGGCCCAACATTGGTTTTACCATTTGCCACCTAAGCCTTTCCCCGGTTTTCGCGAGCCGAGGGTCATCTTTATTTTAACCCCCCGGACCGGTGCTCCTTCGAGTGCTGGCCCAAACGAGTAGATCTGCGGGCCACCACGGGAAACTCGAGGCTTGGTTTTACTCGTAGGATGTCTCATCCGGATGTGCCCTGAGAACGAGATATGTGCAGCTCCTATCGGGATTTGTCGGCACAATCGGGCGGCTTTGCTGGTCTTGTTTTATTGCTGTCGAAATGTCTTGTAGTCCGGGATTCCGAGATTGATCGGGTCTTCCCGGTAGAAGGAATAATCCTTCGTTGACCGTGAGAGCTTATAATGGGCTAAGTTGGGACACCCCTGCAGGGTAATATCTTTCGAAAGCCGTGCCCGCGGTTATGAGGCAGATGGGAATTTGTTAATGTCCGGTTGTAGAAAACCCAAAGATGACCTCATTTAAAATACACATCAACCGCGTGTGTAACCGTGATGGTCTCTTCTCGGCGGAGTCCGGGAAGTGAACACGGTGTTGGAGTTATGCCTGACGTAAGTAGTTTATGATCACTTCTTGATCGCTATTAGTTTCACGACCGTGCTTTGCTTCTCTTCTCGCTCTCTTTTGCGAAGTAGCCACCATATATGCTAGTCGCTTGCTGCAGCTCCACTTTACTACTATGTCCTTCCTATAAGCTTAAATAGTCTTGATCTCATGGTGTGAGATTGCTGAGTCCCGTGACTCATGTGATACTTCCAAACACAGTTGCAGGTTCCGATGAGGCCGGTGCAGGTGATTCCACCGAGCTCAAGTGGGAGTTCGACGAGGAACGTGGTCGTTACTATGTGTCTTTTCCAGATGATCGAGAGTGGTGCCCGGTTGGGACGATTCGGGATCTGTGTTAGCATTTGGGGTATCTTCTTTTATTTTGGTTCCGTAGTCGGACCTTGAGTGTACTCTGAATGATGGATGTTTATTTATGTCTGTGTGTGGGCTAATCGTAAGCCAACTATGTATCTTTCCCTTAATTATTACATGGGTTGTGTGAAGATTACCTCACTTGCGACATTGCTTTCAATGCGGTTATGCCTCTAAGTCGTGCCTCGACACGTGGGAGATATAGCCGCATCGGGGGCGTTACAAGTTGGTATCAGAGCCTTCCCCGACTTAGGAGCCCCCTACTTGATTGTTTGCTGTCGTTGTTGAGTCTAGAATGGAAAATGTGATGACATGTTCCTACTCATGAGTGCATATTGATGATTTCATGCTATTGGAGTTTGATATGATTGTGATGGTAATCACCGTCATATGCCTTTCATGCATACCGGAAGGGAATCCGGGAAAGCCCCTGTCTTGGGTAGACACGGTCTTCTCCCTAGTCCTCCGTCGAGACGGTCGTGTCCGGTATGGCATGAGGGGGTATGTCGCGTGGTGATTCTGTCTGTTGGTTGAAGTATATATTGTTATGCTAATCATGCAGGGAATATTTAAACCTCTGAGTCGACCGTAGATCGAGTCTTGTTCCGTAACCCCATACTTGTTTCAGTGCTGCCTCTTGTCCCTGCCATAGGTAGGGTGCGGTTCGAGAAGTTGTCAACCCTTTCCTAGCACACACCGCATGAGAGGCCATGGTGGAAGATACCGGAGGCATCCGAAGAGGCATGCCACCTGGTCCAGAGCATGGGTGTTTGGTTGTAGCCAAGGGTAGCTCCCCTAGTTTTGCTGCTGTATAAATTTGTGATCCCATGTTACGTCGAGGTTGTAGCCTCCCACTTAGAGTTCGCTTAACGGGTGTCGTGGGTGATTCCGAAACCGTAAGTTAGGCTGTGTGTGCGGATAGGTGTGTTTTCAATTAAAAGGCCGTAGACGGAATTAGTCCCGATGGACTAAAGGAATCCATTACTCGTGGGTAAAGAGTACACTCTCTGCAGAGATTAAATCTATTCGAATAGCCGTGTCCATGGTTAAGGATTACAGTTTGGGATGGGTCAAGTGTCGGTCTTAGTGTCGGTCTTCGGAGGAGAAACTGTTAAACCAGAACTGGGATCACGACTTGTGACTTGTGATGATCATGATTATTATTTTGCTGTAGACTAACCCGTTATATTATTGGAATTATCGAGTATCCCTGGGATGGTTCTACCTCCTGGATATTCACTGTGCTTATTTATAAGCCCTCTATGTGGTGTCGCTGAGACGCTCGACTGTGGCATGCTTGTTATTCATTTACTTTATAAGCCCTTTATGTGGTGTCGCTGAGACGCTCGGCTGTGGCATGCTTGTTATTTATTTACTTTATAAGCCCTTTATGTGGTGTCGCTGAGACACCCGACTGTGGCATGCTTGTTATTTATTTGCTTTATAAGCCCATTATGTGGTGTCGCTAAGATGCCCGACTGTGGCATGCTTTTTATTTATTTACTTTATAAGCCCTTTATGTGGTGTCGCTCAGACGCCCGACTGTGGCATGCTCGTTGTTTACTAACCTTTCGAGGCGTCGCTTCAGACACCCGAATGGTGCATTTTATTGTTACTCTGTTATTGCATATTAATAACTTGCTTGCATGCATCAGAGATTTTAATTTGTGACTGACGTTGTGATCATAATATATTTCAGAACATAATTATCGTTGTTATATTATATCAGTGTTCATAATGTTTGCGAGTACATTCAAAAGTACTCACTGGCTTGCCCCTGGCTATTGTCTTGGCCAGATTTCTTGCGCGGAGAGGAGCGACCGTGATGACAGCCTCGGAACCTAGCAATGGTGACAGCAGCCTCGCGAAGATAGGAGTTATCCTGGTCAGCTGATCCTGTGGGAAATGGAGTCCCATAGACGCTGATGATCCACAACCCGCTTCCGCCATCAACCACTAGAAACCATGTGTTGTACTCACAGACCATAATGGTCTTGTACTGCATATTTTGTTTTTTTGCTTGGAATTTCTGTATCAAGTTGGTGCCTCATTAGCTAACAGTAATCCTGGGGCTGGTGAGCACAAGGGCCATTTTCTGGAAATTAATACCCGGAAAACCGGTCGCTATAGATAAATATGCCCTTACAATCTCCCCCTTTTTGGTGGATTGATGACAATACGGGATTTGCACAAAGGGAAACAATATAGAACATATGCAAACCCCACAACTCCAAAATATAGACGAGCTCCCCCTAGATGTGTGCTCTCTAGATAAGTGCTTTGGACTGCACGACACGTATACTAGGATCAACATTCCCCCTATATTTTATAAGCAAAGCAAATAGGCAACAATAAGGCTAACACTAGACAAGATGATAAATAGGATCATAACATAAATAGCAAAATATAACATAAGCTTGTGCATATGTCTTACACCATATGATAGACCAAGTCTCACGAGCAAACTAAACCAAAGCAAGCAAGTTTCAACGGAAAAACGCGAGCAAAGCAAAACACAAGCACGACACAAGACTCGCAAATCCCTACACTCTCTCCCCCTTTGGCATCGAGACGCCAAAAAGGCAGAGAGGACACCTAAAACACAAGTGGTGGCTCAATTGGAGTAGTCAGATGCATGCTCCTCTTCAGACTCGGCAGTGGGAACGGTCTCCTCGTTGTCCTCCTCAGAATCGGTCCACACGAGGCCTTGCTTGGCCATCCAGTCAGCCTCGGGAGTGATGTGCTTCTCAGAACCGCTTGACACCTCCTCGCCAAGCTTCCTCAAGATCCTCTTGTCACGACGATGACTCTCCTTGGAAGCAACGTGAGCCCGATATTTCCCATGAGCTTGCATAGAGAACATAGCCTTCATCTTGTTCTTCAGCCTCTTAGCCCAAGATGGCTCAGAGGTGGGAGGGATGAAACCCTCAGAGTTGACTCGTCCTCTGCCTCCTCCTCATCCTCATCTGCATCCACATCCATGGCAGCCGCGGCCTCAGCACGAGAAGTGGTGTTAGCCCACTGAGTCTTGACACGGAGCTTGATGGACTCGTGTCGAACCCAACCAGGGGCCTCAAACTCCTCCTGAGGGAACTCCTTCTCCCAAGTTGCCGAGATCAACTGAAACAGATATGGTCCATAGATGGGGACCTTGCGGTTGAATACCGCAAACCAAAGCTCACACCACATGATATGTGAGACATCAAGTGGTGGCGACTGAGAGTTGCGCGCTTCCTCACACAGAAGTAGCATGTCCACCAGATAAGCATGAACCTTGTCCTTGTCACCAATGCGAGGAAAGAGAGAGTTGCGGAAGATCCGGTACATGATGTCAAGGAAGGAGTTGAGCACCCAAGATGACTTACCATTGGAGAGCTTCTTCTCAACATAGAAGGGCTGAAGCTTGTTCGTGTTGGCTGACTCGGGATTGCCATATGGACGAGCGCCTTGGGGTGTGGCGAGCCCCTCATCCTGAACACCAAGCAAAGTCATGAACTCCTTCCAAGTAGCAGACAGCATCTGACCATTGGTCATCCAAGTCATAGTCCGTTCCTCATCAGGATGAAAGTACACCGGAGCAACGAACTGAGCCACAATCTCAGGATCATAGTCTTTGTGGAAAGAGATGATGTGCTCAATGCCAAACTGCTCCACAAGATCTAGAGCCTCACCAAAGTAGTCCTGGTGCTTTGCTTCCCTCAGATGATGCATGTCGATCCAGTGCACGTCCACATAGATGTTCCGCTTGGCCTTGATCACATCCAGATAAATGAGATTCTGCTGCTTGGTCCATAACATATCATTCCCTCGAAAGTTGGCATGAGGTTGCACATAGGGGTTGATCCTCCTTCAAGAGATGTACTCAGCGAGTGGTATCTCATCCATACCCATGGTGGGTTCCTTGTCCTTTGAGGCGGTGGACTTGGTCCTGCGTTGGGGGGCACGGGAGCCCTCTGGAGCTTCATCTTGATTGCGCAGACGCTTGGAGCCCGTGTCATGGCTTGGATTGGAACGGCGAGCAGAGGTACCGGAGCCACCACCTAAGACACAAAGCACAAGAACACACACAAAAAGCGAGAAGGATCAATGCAAAGAACACAACAAAGCTGTGAAACAAGTAGAACGAGCATTTGATAATTGTCACATGAGAGATTTGACAACACAGTAACACTGCTTGTGAGCGCGGTACTAAAAAATTAGCGCCGCTCTAAGTCACGGTAGTACCATGTGGGCAGTAGTACCGCGCCGGAGATGCGGTAGTACCGCTCCGGCGGTAGTACCGCATGGGAGGTGCGGTAGTACCGCACGGGAGGTGCGGTAGTACCACATGGAGTCAGATCCAAAACTGCCACTGGATCTGAGTACTACCACAACAAGAAAGCGGTAGTACGGTCGATCAAATCTACCATGGGGCAACAAATCAAGTACTATCTCTACGCATTACTACTCTCCTACATCCTACTCTTGCATAGATTTAGCATAAAATCTCAAGAACCGCATGCATCTCCCCAAAAACCTAGAAGCACAAGAACAAACGAACAAGAGAGGGATTTGGGGAGAAACCTTGGTCCATGGCAAGAGGGCGTGGTGGGGAACGATCCCACCGGTCGGAATCCGAGGAGAGCGGCCGGGGACGGAGATCCGGCGAGGGCCTCCGACGCCGTTCGTGGGCAGGAGAGAGAGAGAGAGGCAGCATGGGGGAAGAAAGAGTGAATGGGTATGGGGGAGTTGGAACTCCCCCTGCCCACTCTTAACCCCCGCGCGCTCGCTACTCCACGGTAGTACCGCGCGTCCTCGCGGTAGTACCGCCCGGGCGGAAGTACCGCGCCATGGGCGGTAGTACTGCTCCACCAGCGGCAGTAAAAAATTACTGCTGTGCTGGTTGCGGTAGTACCGTGTCCTTGCGGTAGTACCATGGCATGCCACGGTAGTACCGTGAACCCAAGAAAATGCAGTTTCAACCAAAGAAAGACAAAGCTTTGCACGAAACCTTCAAGCGAACGAACACACCAACGAGCTGACGAACGAGGCACCACAAGCACAGGCTAGGCACGAAGAGAGAAAAACAAGAGATAACAAGAACCACAAAACGAGAACTGACCTCTCCAAGGAGATGGCGGTGGCCGGAGCCACCTATGTTTGAGTCGATTGGTATGGCACCGCGAAGAATTATCCTTGGGCCCATGACCAAAACTCATCTTTGAAGCACAAGTACCATCAAAAATGGCGAATGTGAAAGAGTTGATCAATTTATGCACAATGGGGGGAGGGAGAGTTCATTGAGAGAACAACACTCCCCCTATGTCCATGCCTACACCTAAACTAGACAACAAGTTGAGAGTGGTGGTGTGTGCAAGGGTTCAAGTCACATTGCTCGAATCAATGATATTTAGCTCATTCCTTAACTCGCGAAATCTTTCTTCATCCAAGGGCTTCATGAAAATATCTGCAAGGTTATCATGAGTGTTGACATAGTTGAGCTCGATCTCCCCTCGCCTAATATGATCTCGGATGAAGTGATGCCGAATCTCAATATGCTTCATCTTGAAGTGTTGCACCGGGTTGAGAGAAATCTTGATGGCACTTTCATTGTCACACCAAAGAGGCACTTTGTCACAAATGACACCATAATCCTTTAAAGTTTGCCTCATCCATAAGAGTTGTGCCCAACAACTACCGGCCGCCACATACTCCGCTTCGGTGGACGAGAGAGACACACAACTTTGCTTCTTGGAAGACCAACTAACCAAAGAGCAACCAAGAAATTGGCACCCTCCGGAAGTGGACTTCCTATCCACTTTGTCTCCCGCCCAATCGGAATCCAAAAATCCCTCAAGTTTGAAGTTTGCTCCTCTTGGGTACCATAAGCCAAAGTTTGGGGTATGAGCCAAATATCGAAAGATTCGCTTGACTGCCACCAAGTGACTTTCCTTTGGTGCGACTTGAAATCATGCACAAATTCCCACACTCAACATGATATCCGGTCTAGATGCACAAAGGTAAAGCAAGGAGCCAATCATGGAGCGAAATACCTTTTGATCCACCGCTTTACCATTTGGATCAATGTCAAGTTGGCACTTGGTGGGCATTGGGGTGGAGGCCGTCTTGACATCACTTAGCTTGAATCTCTTTAGCATGTCTTGAGTGTATTTGGCTTGGTTGATGAAGGTTCCTTCTCTTCTTTGCTTGATTTCAAACCCAAGGAAGAACTTCAACTCTCCCATCATAGACATCTTGAACTTTGAGGTCATGAGTGCGGAAAATTCTTCATTGAAAGCTTTGTTAGGGGAACCAAAAATAATATCATCAACATATAGTGGGCACACAAACAAATCCCCTTTGACCTTCTTAGTAAAAAGAGTGGGGTCGATTTTCCCGATTCTGAACCCACGATCTTGTAACAACTCCGTAAGATGCTCATACCACACACGTGGGGCTTGTTTAAGGCCATAGAGCGCCTTATGGAGTTGGTACACATGATCAGGGAAGTAGGGATCTTCGAACCCGGGGGGTTGTTTGACATACACCAACTCATTAATGGGACCATTAAGAAAAGCACTCTTCACATCCATTTGTTGCAACGTGAAATTATGACGAGAAGCATAAGCAATCAACAAACGAATAGATTCAAGGCGAGCAATGGGAGCGAAGGTTTCACCGTAGTCGATACCCTCGACTTGGGAGTAGCCTTGTGCCACCAAGCGTGCCTTGTTGCGAACAATAATCCCACGAGCATCTTGCTTGTTCTTGAATATCCACTTGGTGCCTATGACATTATGATTCCCGGATGGCCTTGGCACTAAATTCCACACTTGGTTGTCCTCGAAGTTGTTGAGTTCTTCATGCATGGCATTGAGCCAATCCGGTCCTCGAACGCATCATAAACCTTTTGGGGTTCGACACAAGAAACAAACGCATGATGTTCACAATAGTTTGCGAATTGTCTACGAGTGCTTACCCCCTTTCTTAGGCTTCCCAGCACATTCTCCATAAGATGACCTTTGGTGGTGAGCTTGGAGGCGATCTTCGCGGTATGACACTCTAAATCCTCCTCGGATGGGAAGAGAGGAGGTGTAACTTGATCATCTTGAGCTTGCCCTTGATCTTGAACTTGCTCGAAGGGAAGAGTTTGACCTTGGGTATCATTTGGTTGTTCACCATCATCTTGAGGTTGATCTTGCCCTTGATCTTGCTCATGAGGTTGAGGGCCTTCACTTTGTTCTTCGGAAGCGGGTGGGTCTTGGGTTGGTGATGGCTCCACTTGAGTGGAGCATTGTCCTTCTCCTTCGGCCACAAGGGGTTCCTCAATGGGTAGGATATGACCAACACCCATTCTTCTTATGGCTTGGGGAGGAATTTCATCTCCTACATCACAAGTACCACTTTCCTCCACTTGGGAGCTGTTATTCTCGTCAAACTCCACGTTACACGTCTCCTCAATGAGTTCGGTGGACTTGTTGAGGACACGGTAAGCATGGGAGTTTGTAGCATAACCAACAAATATGCCATCATAAGCTCTAGCTTCAAATTTAGACAAACGAACACCTTTCTTGAAAATGAAACACTTACACCCGAACACCCGCCAGTACTTGAGGTTGGGCTTGTTACCGGTAAGAATTTCATAGGGAGTCTTGTTCAAGCCTTTGCAGAGGTAGAGCCGATTTGATGCATGCCATGCTGTGTTGATGGCTTCGGCCCAAAAGTTATAAGGAGACTTGAAATCCGCTATCATGGTCCTTGTCGCATCCATCAACGTCCGCTTCTTCCTCTCAGCTACACCATTTTGTTGAGGGGTGTAAGGTGTGGCATACTGATGCTTGATCCCCTCATCACTGAGAAACTCATCCAAGGTGTAGTTCTTGAACTCGGTGCCGTTGTCACTCCTTATGATCAAGATCTTTGCATCATGTTGCCGTTGAGCTTCATTTGCAAAGTCGATGACGGTTTGTTGAGTCTCGCTCTTCCTCTTGAAGAAATATACCCAAGTATATCTTGAATAGTCATCCATGATCACCAAGCAATACTTCCTAGCCCCAAGGCTATCCAATGAAGGAGGCCCAAAGAGATCCATGTGAAGGAACTCCAAGGGTCTCTTCGAGTAGATGATAGTCGAGGGAGGGTGAGCTGTCTCATGAAGCTTTCCCTCGATACAAGCACTGCAAGCACGATCTTTTGCAAAGCTAACATTTGTTAGTCCCCGGACATGGTCCCCCTTGAGAAGGCTTTGCAAAGATCTCATATTGACGTGGGCTAAACGGTGATGCCAAAGCCATCCCACATCAACTTTAGCCATTAGGCATGTCGCGATCTTAGTGGGTCGCTTCGAAAAGTTAATCACATAAAGACCGTTCTCGACATGCCCAACAAAGGCTACTTTAAGAGTCTTGCTACACAAGAGGGCCACGGTATCAACATCAAAGAAAGTAGCAAAGCCTATGAGTGCAAGTTGACGAACGGAAAGAAGATTGTACGCAAGGGACTCAACAAGCATGACTTTCTCGATCGTGATATCATGAGAAATGACAACCTTGCCAAGCCCCAATACCTTAGAGGACGATGCATCACCCCACTGGACGTTGGTGGGCATAGATGGAATCCTTTGCACATCCACCGCCAACTCCTTGCTTCCGGTCATATGATTTGTTGCTCCATTATCGAGCAACCATGATCCTCCACCGGAAGCAAACACCTACACGAAATCAATACTTGGTTTTAGGTACCCATTGAGTAATGGGTCCTTTAATGTTAGTAACAAGGGTCTTGGGAACCCAAATAGACCATTCAATGTACTCATAAGGGGAACCAACAAATTTAGCATAAACATGTCCATCACTAGCACGGCATAACACATAAGAAGGGTTAAAGTCACCGGCTTTGTTGGAAGGGGTGGCATTGCCCTTCTTTACATCACCACCCTTCACATTGTTCTTCTTCTCCTTAGGAGCACTCTCTCCCTCCTTCACAAAAGTTTGCTTGAGAGGAGGGGGTCGTTTGGTCTTGTCATTCTTCTTCTTGTTCCTGGACTTGGGTGCGAACCCAACTCCCTCCTTGGCCACAACCTCCTTTTGATTGCTCAAAAGGTCATTGAGGTTTTTCTCACCTTGAATGCATGTCACAAGGCCTTTCTTCAATTGCTCTTTCAACTGGGCATTCTCCTCAAGAAGATGCACATGCTCACAACACGGGTTAGTAGCATTTGCGTTATCAATTAAGACCATATGAGGAAAAGTGGCTTTATCCTTGGTTAGCTTCACTTGGAGTTGAACATGAGACTCCTTGAGGCTAGCATGAGCACCCTTCAAGGCCTTGTGAGCCTTGTCACGTAAATCAAACTCCTCTTTGAGTCTAGCAAGGTCAACCCCAAGTTTAGCCTTCTCAGAGTATACCACACGAGAGACAACAAGAGGATGATCAAGATCTTTCTTTAATTTAGCATGGTCATCGTTGTGTGACTCCTCAAGAGCCAAACAATGCCCACGCTCTTCCTCAAGAGCATTAGAGAGATTCGATATCTCATCGGCATAGTCACGACTATGACCTTCCATCTTAGAGATGGTTTCTTCATGAGCCTTGATCATGTCATTGGCTTCACCAAGTTGTTCCAAGAGAGCAACAAAGTGATTCTTGGATTTGCCCCTGAGTTTACTCATAAAAGACTCAAATTCATTCATCTCTTCATTAGACCCCTCATTTTCATCAATGCAATCCGTCAAGGAAGGATTAGTGATGATGATGGTTTTGATGTTGGGGGTTACCTTGTTAGTGGCTTTAGCCATGAGGCACTTGGCGGTGATGTTTTCGTTGGGTGAATCAAAGAGAGACACTCGGGGAGTTGTGGCAATGGCAACGGAGGCCATGGCCATTGCTTCTCCATCTTCATCATCATCGTCATCCTCATGGTATTCTTCTTGAACCACTAACCCTCGAGTAGGAGTCTTTTTGGTGAAGTTGTTCTTGTTGGGGAAGGACTTGGCTTTGTCTTTTTGAATGAGCTTGCCACCATTGTTTTCCCGCTTCTCGTAAGGACAATCCACAACAAAGTGACTCACATTGCCACAATTGTAACAAGTTCTCACTCGTTGCTTGCCCTTGAACCCAGTTGAATTGTTCTTGTTGAAATTGGGTCTTGTGTTCTTCTTGCTCCAAAATTGCCTTGAAGCAAGAGCCATGTGCTCATGATAGTCATATTTTGTATCCTCAGGATTGCCCTCCTCATCTTCCTCTTCTTCGTCTTTTTCCTCTTCTTCCACAATGACCTTGGCCTTCAAGGCAAGATTGGACTTCTTTGTTCTTTGAGAACGGAGCACCGCGTTGTCGGTGGTCTTGTCCAAAATGCTCATAGCAATGAACTCATCCAACACTTCACTTGAGGTCATGGAGTGGAAGTCCGGTCTTTGACGGATGACGGAGGACATGGCCTTGTTGTAGGGCATCATGGCCTTGAGGAACTTGCGCTTGATCCAATTGTCATCCGTGTCCTTGCTCACATGATCTCGGAGTGACACCGCGAGTTTGGTTACTCTCCGAAATAGCTCACAAGGTTGTTCATCTTCTTTCATTGCAAACTCATCGGCTTCATCTTGCACCACTTCATAGTTGGAGCGTTGAATGCTTGTTCTTCCCCGATAGAGAGACACAATGCAATGCCATGCGTCTTTCGCCATGGCATAGGGTCGAAGATGAGGGAGATCTTCGGGGAGAATTGCATCTTGGATGATGAAGAGAGCATTCTCATTGAATTGATTATCCACGGCTTCTCTAGGGGTGAAGTTGCTTCGGTCATGTGGATAGAAACCTTCTTCAATGATTCTCCAAAGATTAGTATTCACATGATTTAAATGACGCTTGAAGCGATACACCCAAGAATCAAAATCCTCATTTTTCAGAATCTTAGGAGGAGGACCGGCATGATTTAAATGAGTGGAGTGAATCGGTCCTCCATAAGATGGAGGTTCCACATGGGCAAAGATGCCGGTGCCATTTCTACCACTAGTAGAAGGACCCTTTTCACTATTAGCTCCCCCCTTGTCGGAGTTAGCATCCGTCACCTTGTTAGTGGGATCACCCACTTTCAGCGGCGAGGTAGACAGTTTAAGTCCTTCTAAGAATTTAGTAAACATGCTTTCAACCTCGGTCGTCATGGAGGTTTTCAATGTGTCCAAAGCCACATTGAATTACTCACGAGAGACCACGGTTCCCCCATCGGCCGTAGACGAGCTAGGATTCACACCGGAGTGCTCCTCCACACCGTCTGCGGTGTCAACCATACTCTTCGGATGACAAAGTCCTTAATAAAGATACGAGGCTCTGAT
The DNA here is from genome assembly GCA_021605205.1 of Aegilops longissima. Lineage (NCBI taxonomy): Eukaryota > Viridiplantae > Streptophyta > Magnoliopsida > Poales > Poaceae > Aegilops > Aegilops longissima. Next base: position 824,145,009 of record CM038677.1, read on the forward strand.
ACCAATTGAAAGGATCGATATAGTTGACTAGAGGGGGGATAGGCAACTAACAATTTTTAGCTTTTCTCTACCAAATTAAAGTTTGCATCAAAATAGGTTGTCTAGATATGTGACTAGGTGAGCAACCTATATGATGCAACAACAACAAGCAAGCAAGTAAACAAGGAAAGTAACACAACTAAACTTGCACAAGTAAAGGCATGAGATAACCAAGAGTGGAGCCGGTGAAGACGAGGACGTGTTACCGAAGTTCCTTCCTTTTGAAAGGAAGTACGTCTATGTTAGAGCGGTGTGGAGGCACAATGCTCCCCAAGAAGCCACTAGGGCCACCGTATTCTCCTCACACCCTCACACAATGCGAGATGCCGTGATTCCACTATTGGTACCCTTGAAGGCGGCGACCGAATCTTTACAAACAAGGTTGGGGCAATCTCCACAACTTAATTGGAGGCTCCCAACGACACCACAAAGCTTCACCACAATGGACTATGGCTCTGCGGTGACCTCAACCATCTAGGGTGCTCAAACACCCAAGAGTAACAAGATCCGCTAGGGATTAGTGGGGGGAATCAAATTTCTCTTGGTGGAAGTATCGGGGCCTTCTCACCCAATCCCGAGCAAATCAACAAGTTTGATTGGCTAGGGAGGGAGATCGGGCGAAAATGGAGCTTGGAGCAACAATGGAACTTAGGGTTCAAAGAGGTAGTCAACTAGAGGAAAAAGACACCCCTTATATAGTGGAGTGACAAATCCAACCGTTATCCACTTAACCAGCCCGTGACTTGCGGTACTACCGCTCCTGACCAGCGGTACTAACGCAAGGGCTTACGGTACTACCGATCCAGACCAGCGGTACTACCGCAAGGGCTCACGGTACTACCGCGGCGGGACGCGGTACTACCGCGGCTACGGTAGGCGCTAGTCCAGGCCAGAGCCGCAAGGGCTGAGAGTGGTACTTCCGCCGGCGCAGTACTATCGCTCCCCCTTGAGGTACTACCGCAAGGCTGGAGTGGACTAGTCCTGGGAAGGGCGCGGATGAATAAAAATACATCCGTGCCTACTTCCGCTGAAAAACAGATGGTGCAAAAATCCGACACGGTACTACCGCGCAGGGAGCGGATGTAAAAAATTACATCCGCCCCTACTTCCGCTCGTGTTGTGGAACTAGGTCCGAGGCCACGGTACTACCGCTCCTTAAGAGCGGTACTACCGTGGACACCTACTGTACTACCGCAATGACCTGCGGTACTACCGTGGGTGCCTGCGGTACTACCGCTCCTAAGAGCAGTACTACCGCATGCCTCAGAACAACAACACTAGGAAGGTGCTCCAAAGTGCAAAAGGAAAGGCGGGAAAAGGAAGAAAACATGTACGTGATGATTCCTCCCGAACCTTTCCACCGCGGACCCCCTCTTAATAGTATGGCTATCCTATGACTCAAACCACCGAAAAGAACCGTAGAAAAACGTCGTCTTCAATAGTCTTCGAGGGGCACCAAACCGTCTTGTGCCTAGTAACGAATAGTCTGAGATACTCAAGGCACACGATTAGTCCGCAAAAGCATTGTCATCAATCACCAAAACACCTTAGGGATAAATATGCCCTTACAGCGACGCCGGCCCCGACGCTAGTGAGGCTGCGTCTCCTCCATTCTCTATAGCTTGCCGGTGTCTTGACGGCCTCGGCCCCGGCGGACCGGATCTGCGTCTCCTCTAGTTCCTGGCTTGTCGGCGTCGTCGGGTGCCGTCGTGTTCCCTGCATCGGCCCCCTTTGCCCTGCCAACTACCCCAACCCCGGCCACCTCGTTGCCCCACCCCTCATCATGTCCAAGGTTCGCGTGTCCAACGTTGCTCCCCTCTAGTGATGGTGGTTCTTCGACCTACGTGTGGCTTCCAACTCCCAGTTCCAGTCCAGTGGCTTTGGGATTGCTCAAATATAGGCCAGGGAGAAATCCCTACTGGGCATGCTGATGCTGGCAATGGCGACACTCGCGAGTGTCGTCCCCTCCCTGGAGGCGTTGTCATGGCCTCTTCCGTGCCCATCTTCGAGCACTAGGGGAAACCCTAGGTCTGATTCTTCAGATCTGACGACAATGGCACCATGACGTTGTTTTCCTTCCTGAAGGCGTCGTCTTGTGTGCTCGCGGTGTTCCCGGTGCTGATTCGTGGTTGTTTGACTTCACGTTGGTTTGGACTTGCCTCTCTAGTTAGTGGGCTTAGCTGTGTCGTTTGCTTGTTCGGACCAAGTAGCTTGTCTCTCTTTTCTATTTTTGAGCACCGTGTTCACGCCTTGCGTTCGTGGATGTGTTGTACCTCATTTGTACTCATTCTCTCTTCTTCTATCAATGAAAAGATACGTATGCTTTACGTATTCGCGAAAAAAAGGAGGGGAGTTTGAACTGCTTGCAGACCAACTATGCAAAGTCCTCCTTCTCTTTATTTCTACAAAAAAATAAAGATAACATGGATTAATTTCAGGATATGAATAACCAATCGCCAACACCAAATCACTGTTACCACCTAGAGCTAGTTGGAAGCTACTATGAATTAGTAGCAAAAAACAGCAAGCAGTAGCTAAACAGCAGAGAAGCTAAACAATGGTCGGATGGCTAGCTACTATTCGGATGATTTTTGAATCTGATTTAACTGTCAGCAGAGGAGTGGCAGCAGTCGAACGACGCTAGAGCTTGGACCCGTTGCCTAGTGCAAGTTGCCAGCGAGCCATAGGCTCGAGCAAGCCCCTAACCAACTACCGCGTTGGGCGCTGCGATGGGGAAGGCTGGAGCCCGAGAGTATTGCTGTTATGTGGTGGCCCAGCCCAGGCAGATGGCCCATAGCCTCAAGACGAAGCCGCAGGGTGGGCCGAGCCTGGCAACTGGAGAAGGATAAAGAGGAGATAGCAGATTTCCTAAAAAAAAAAAAGGAGATAGCAATGGTCGTCAGGCAGCGAAGAACATCCTACGTGTGGGCAATAACTTGTACCAGACTCATGCATGGTCCTCTCCCTCTTCTCACTATCACGTACACACCAGTACACATGCATGTAAAAAAAATGACAGATTCACTCTCTCTCCTCTCTCACACAATAAATCGACACTTTCATTCCAGCTTTGGTAATTTTTATTCCACCTTTGGTAATTTAAATCATTTAAATCTTCCAAAGTAATATTTTTATTTTGAATTTTTTTATATGTTTGAACTCCTGCACAAAGACCTTTAAAACAAGATCAACTTTGGATACATTTCAAACACATTTAAATCCACATAAAATATTCCAGTGCGGGTAAAACCAACGAGTCAAATCTGTTTTTTAATTTAGTGAAATCATTCTTTTTAAATGAGCAAAACCAGTTTTTAAAAACTAATGGGAGTTTTTTTTTCGTGAAATGAGTTTTTCCATGAGACTGGATTTTTTTCAAATGGGTGAAATCGATTTTTCAAATGAGTGAAATATGTTGTTTTAAACTAGTGGTCTCTGTCTTCTCTGAAAATGAGTGAAACTATTATTCTCAATTGAGTGAAATCAGTACTTAGAATTAAGTGAAATAAGTGGTTTGAAATGAGTGAAATCACAGTTTAAATATATTACACAGTCTCTGATTTTAAGATGAGTGAAATCGGGTGAAATGAGTGAATTCGGATTTGTGAAATGAGCGAAAACAATTTTACTACAATCTGCTCCACATATTTTGTAAGAATTCAGTTCCTATTTTTTGAGATATCGGTTTCACGCTTTTGAAGTGAAGCAATTTGTTTCGTACATTTTGCATGACATCGATTTCAGATATATTGATATATACAATCTGACAATCTCATTAAAATTGTAATCCGTTTCACATTATTTTTGTTAGAAGTTATGTTTCACATCTACACATACTGAAATACACATATTTGAAGAGAAATTAATTTCACATATTTTGAAAAATATCTCTTGTACAGTTCGAGTAAATCTGTTTTTGCCTTAATAGCGAGATAAACATTTTTATTCACAGTGTTTAAATCAACTTCAGTAGAAATGAGTGAAATTGTTAGTCAAACTGTTATTTGTGAAATATAACTGCAATAACTAAGATCACTTTTATGAAATGAGTGATAATATTATTTTTAGAGGGAAATCAGTGTTTTTAATGAGCAAATTAGTTTTTAAGTGTGATATATGTTTTTTCAAATGAATGAAATAATTCTTTTGAAACAAGTAATATTTGTAAAATCTGTGAAATGGTAAAGTTAAAACTAGTCCAAATGTATATGTGATTGATCTTGTTATGAACATCTTCTCAATACGAGAATATATAAAAATATTCAAAATGAATATTTGGTTCACAAATTATGGGCCAGTCAAAATGCCATATGGAAAATAAAGTGCAATCCTTTAGTTGGAGAAAGAGAGTTGCATGTGCACGCAGGTCCTTCTCTTCTTCTCGAAAGTGGTTTTCACCCCGCTTTATATATAAAGCAACAGAACAAAGTACACGGCCGTGAAGGAAATATGCCCTAGAGGCAATAATAAAGTTATTATTTATTTCCTTATATCATGATAAATGTTTATTATTCATGCTAGAATTGTATTAACCGGAAACATAATACATGTGTGAATACATAGACAAACATAGTGTCACTAGTATGCCTCTACTTGACTAGCTCGTTGAATCAAAGATGGTTAAGTTTCCTAGCCATAGACATGAGTTGTCATTTGATTAACGGGATCACATCATTAGGAGAATGATGTGATTGACTTGACCCATTCCGTTAGCCTAGCACTTGATCGTTTAGTATATTGCTATTGCTTTCTTCATGACTTATACATGTTCCGGTAACTATGAGATTATGCAACTCCCGTTTACCGGAGGAACACTTTGGGTACTACCAAACGTCACAACGTAACTGGGTGATTATAAAGGAGTACTACAGGTGTCTCCAAAGGTACATGTTGGGTTGGCGTATTTCGAGATTAGGTTTTGTCACTCCGATTGTCGGAGAGGTATCTCTGGGCCTTCTCGGTAATACACATCATATAAGCCTTGCAAGCATTGCAACTAATAAGTTAGTTGCGAGATGATGTATTACGGAACGAGTAAAGAGACTTGCCGGTAACGAGATTGAACTAGGTATTGGATACCGACGATCGAATCTCGGGCAAGTAACATACCGATGACAAAGGAACAACGTATGTCGTTATGCGGTTTGACCGATAAAGATCTTCGTAGAATATGTAGGAACCAATATGGGCATCCAGGTTCCGCTATTGGTTATTGACCAAGAATAGTTCTCGGTCATGTCTACATAGTTCTCGAACCCGTAGGGTCCGCACGCTTAAGGTTTCGATGACAGTTATATTATGAGTTTACATGTTTTGATGTACCGAAGGAGTTCGGAGTCCCGGATGAGATCGGGGACATGACGAGGAGTCTCGAAATGGTCGAGACGTAAAGATTCATATATTGGATGATATGTTTAGGCCAAGGGGTCAAGCCCATGAGGCTTTAGGTCGGTGCAAAAGGAGTTTTTGCGGAGGCCAGGGGGCCAAACGCCGGAGACCCTGGCGTCTGGCCCTGGGCCAGACGCCGAGGCCCATGGCGTCTGGGCCAGACGCCAAGGATTGTGGCGTTTGGTCCTGGAGTCCGAGTGGGACTCTTGCCTTTCGGGCAAAACCGACTTTGAGGAGGCTTTTGCTCCAAGTTTCGACCCCGGGGCTCAACATATAAATAGAGGGGCAGGGCTAGCACCAAAGAGACAACAATTGATCCCTTGGATCTCTTAGCCGTGTGCGGTGCCCCCCTCCACCACATTCCACCTCGGTCATATCGTCGCGGAGTTTAGGCGAAGCCCTGCGCCGGTATAACATCATCATCGTCACCACGCCGTCGTGCAGACGGAACTCATCCCCGACACTTTGCTGGATCGGAGTCCGGGGATCGTCATCGAGCTGAACGTGTGCTGAACTCGGAGGTGCCGTACGTTCGGTACTTGGATCGGTCGGATCGTGAAGACGTACGACTACATCAACCGCGTTGTCATAACGCTTCCGCTTACGGTCTACGAGGGTACGTGGACAATACTCTCCCCTCTCGTTGCTATGCCATCACCATGATCTTACGTGTGCGTAGGAATTTTTTTGAAATTACTACGTTCCCCAACAGTGGCATCCGAGCCTGGTTTTATGCGTTGATGTTATATGCACGAGTAGAACACAAGTGAGTTGTGGGCGATACAAGTCATACTGCTTACCAGCATGTTGAAGGAAATATGCCCTAGAGGCAATAATAGAGTTATTATTTATTTCCTTATATCATGATAAATGTTTATTATTCATGCTAGAATTGTATTAACCGGAAACATAATACATGTGTGAATATATAGACAAACAGATAGTCACTAGTATGCCTCTACTAGACTAGCTCATTAATCGAAGATGGTTATGTTTCCTAACCATAGACATGTGTTGTCATTTGATTAATGGGATCACATCATTAGGAGAATGATGTGATTGACATGACCCATTTCATTAGCTTAGCACTTGATCGTTTAGTATGTTGCTTATGCTATCTTCATGACTTATACAAAGTTCCTGCAACTATGAGATTATGCAACTCCGTTTACGGAGGAACACTTTGTGTGCTACCAAACGTCACAACGTAACTGGGTGATTATAAAGGTACTCTACAAGTGTCTCTGAAAGTATATGTTGAGTTGGCATGAATCAAGATTAGGATTTGTCACTCCGATTGTCGGAGAGGTATCTCTGGGCCTTCTCGGTAATACACATCACATAAGCCTTGCAAGCATTGCAACTAATGAGTTAGTTGTGAGATGATGTATTACGGAACGAGTAAAGAGACTTTCCGGTAACGAGATTAAACTAGGTATTGGATACCGACGATCGAATCTCGGGTAAGTAACATACCGATGACAAAGGAACAACGTATGTTGTTATGCGGTTTGACCGATAAAGATCTTCAGTAGAATATGTAGGAACCAATATGGGCATCCAGGTTCCGCTATTGGTTATTGACCGAGAATGGTTCTAGGTCATGTCTACATAGTTCTCGAACCGTAGGGTCCGCACGCTTAAGGTTTCAATGACGGTTATATTGTGAGTTTATGTATTTTGATGTACCGAAGGAGTTCGAGTCCCGGATGTGATCACAGACATGACGAGGAGTCTCAAATGGTCGAGACATAAAGATTGATATATTGGATGGTTATATTCGGACACGGAAAGGTTCGGAAGTTTCGGAGAAAACGGAGTGCCGGAGGGTTACGGAACCCCGGGAAGTTATGGGCCTTATTGGGCCAAGAGGGAGAGAGAGGGCTGCACCAGGAGGTGGCGCGCGCCCCCCATGGGGAGTCGAATTGGACTAGAGGGGGGGCGAGCCCCTTTCCTCTCCCTCTCTCTCTTTCCTTCCCCTTCCCTCTTCCTAGTAGGACTAGGAAAGGGAGTCCTACTCCTACTAGGAGGAGGACTCCCCCCTCCTTAGTGCGCCCAAGGGCGGCGCCCTCCCCTTGCTCCTTTATATACGGGGCAGGGGGCACCCTAGGACACACAAGTTGATCTTCGTGATCGTTCCTTAGCCGTGTGCGGTGCCCCCCTCCACCATATTCCACCTCGGTCATATTGTAGCGGTGCTTAGGCGAAGCCCTGCGACGGTAGAACATCAAGATCGTCACCACGCCGTCGTCCGACGGAACTCCTCCCGACGCTTTGCTGGATCGGAGCCCGGGGATCGTCATCGAGTTGAACGTGTGCCAAGAACTCGGAGGTGCCGGAGTAACGGTGCTTGGATCGGTCGGATCGTGAAGACGTACGACTACATCAACCGCGTTGATATAACGCTTCCGCTTTCGGTCTACGAGGGTACGTGGACGGATACTCTCCCTCTCGTTGCTATGCCATCACCATGGTCTTGCGCGTTCAGAGGCAATTTTTGAAATTACTACGTTACCCAATGATGGCATCCGAGCCTGGTTTTATGCGTTGATGTCATATGCACGAGTAGAACACAAGTGAGTTGTGGGCGATATAAGTCATACTGCTTACCAGCATGTCATACTTTGGTTGGCGGTATTGTGAGATGAAGCGGCCCGGACCGACATTACGCAGACGCTTACGCGAGACTGGTTTCACCGCCACGAGCACTAGTTGCTTAAAGGTGGTGGCGGGTGTCTGTCTCTCTCACTTTAGTTGAACCGAGTGTGGCTACGCCCGGTCCTTGCGAAGGTTAAAACAGCACCAACTTGACAAACTATCGCTGTGGTTTTGATGCGAGGTAAGAACGGTTCTTGCTCAGCCCGTAGCAGCCACGTAAAACTTGCAACAACAAAGTAGAGGACGCCTAACTTGTTTTTGCAGGGCATGTTGTGATGTGATATGGTCAAGACGTGATGCTATATTTTATTGTATGAGATGATCATGTTTTGTAACCGAGTTATCGGCAATGGCAGGAGCCATATGGTTGTCGCTTATTGTATGAAATGCAACGCCATGTAATTGCTTTACTTTATCACTAAGCGGTAGCGATAGTCGAGAAGCAATAGTTGGCGAGAAGACAACGATGCTACGATGGAGATCAAGGTGTCGCGCCGGTGACGATGGTGATCATGACGGTGCTTGGAGATGGAGATCACAAGCACAAGATGATGATGGCCATATCATATCACTTATATTGATTGCATGTGATGTTTATCCTTTATGCATCTTATCTTGCTTTGATTGACGGTAGCATTATAAGATGATCTCTCACTAAAATTATCAAGTAGTGTTCTCCGAGTATGCACCGTTGCCAAAGTTCGTCGTGCGAGACACCACGTGATGATCGGGTGTGATAAGCTCTCACGTCCATCTACAACGGTGTAAGCCAGTTTTGCACACGCAGAATACTCAGGTTATACTTGACGAGCCTAGCATATGCAGATATGGCCTCGAACACGGAGACCGAAAGGTCGGCGTGAATCATATAGTAGATATGATCAACATAAGATGTTCACCATTGAAAACTACTCCATCTCACGTGATGATCGGTTATGGTTTAGTTGATTTGGATCACGTGATCACTTAGATGACTAGAGAGATGTCTGTCTAAGTGGGAGTTCTTAAGTAATATGATTAATTGAACTTAAATTTATCATGAACTTAGTACCGATAGTATTTTGCTTGTCTATGTTTATTGTAGATAGATGGCTCGTCTTTGTTGTTCCGTTGAATTTTAATGCGTTCCTTGAGAAAGCAAAGTTGAAAGATGATGGTAGCAATTACACGGACTGGGTCCGTAATCTGAGGATTATCCTCATTGATGCACGTAAGAGTTACGCCTGGATGCACCGCTTGGTGCCAGCCCTGCTGCTGATGCAACCGGCGGCGTTAAGAACGTCTGGCGAGCAAAGCTGATGACTACTCTATAGTTCAGTGTGCCATGCTTTACGGCTTAGAACGGGTCTTCAACGACGTTTTGAACGTCATGGAGCATATGAGATGTTCCAGGAGTTGAAGTTGATATTTCAACAGAATGCCCGGATTGAGAGATATGAAGTCTCCAATAAGTTCTATAGCTGCAAGATGGAGGAGAATAGTTCGTCGGTGAGCACATACTCAAAATGTCCGGGTATTACAATCACTTGAATCAACTGGGAGTTAATCTTCCGGATGATTGTGTCATTGATGAATTCTTCAATCACGCCACCAAGCTACAAAGGCTTCGTGATGAACTATAATATGCAAGGGTTAGTAAAGACTATGCTCGAGCTCTTCGCAATGCTAAAGGCTGCGGAGGTAGAAATCAAGAAGGAGCATCAAGTGTTGATGGTCAATAAGACCACTAGTTTCAAGAAGAAAGGCAAAGGGAAGAAGAAGGAACTTCAAGAAGAACAGCAAACAAGTTGCTGATCGGGAGAAGAAACCCAAGTCTGGACCTAAACCTGAAATCGAGTGCTTCTACCGCAAGCAGACTGGTCTTTGAAGCGGAACTGCCCCAAGTATTTGGCGGATAAGAAGGATGGCAAGGTGAACAAAGGTATATGTGATATACATGTTATTGATGTGTACCTTACTAGAGCTCGCAGATAGTACGGGTATTTGATACTGGTTACATTGCTAATATTTGCAACTCAAACAGGGACTACGGATTAGCTTAACACGGCAAAGGACGAGGTGACGATGCGGCGTGGGAAATGGTTCCAAAGTCGATGTAATCGCAGATCGGCACGCTACCTCTACATCTACCTTGGGATTAGTTTTAGACCTGAATAATTGTTATTTGGTGCCGCGTTGAGCATGAACATTATATCTGGATCTTGTTTGATGCGAGACGGTTATTCATTTAAATCAGAGAATAATGGTTGTTCTATTTATATGAATAATATCTTTTATGGTCATGCACCCTTGAAGAGTGGTCTATTTTAATGAATCTCGATAGTAGTGATACACATATTCATAATGTTGAAACCAAAAGATGCAGAGTTGATAATGATAGTGCAACTTATTTGTGGCACCGCCGTTTAGGTCATATCGGTATAAAGCGCATGAAGAAACTCCATGCTGATGGACTTTTGGAGTCACTTGATTATGAATCACTTGGCACTTTGAACCGTGCCTCATGGGCAAGATGACTAAAACCCGTTCTCCGGTACTATGGAGAGAGCAACAGATTTGTTGGAAATCATACATACGATGTATGTGGTCCGATGAATGTTGAAGCTCGTGGCGGATATCGTTATTTTCTCACCTTCACAGATGATTTAAGCAGATATGGGTATATCTACTTAATGAAACATAAGTCTGAAACATTTGAAAAGTTCAAAGAATTTCAGAGTGAAGTTGAAAATCATCGTAATAAGAAAATAAAGTTTCTACGATCTGATCATGGAGGCGAATATTTGAGTTCTGAGTTTGGTCTACATTTGAAACAATGCGGAATAGTTTAGCAACTCACATACCGGAACACCACAGCGCAATGGTGTGTCCGAACGTCGAATCGCACTTTACTGGATATGGTGCGATCTATGATGTCTCTTACAGATTTACCGCTATCATTTTGGGGTTATGCTCTTGAGGCGGCCGCATTCACGTTAAATAGGACACCGTCCAAATCCGTTGAGACGACGCCTTATGAACTATGGTTTAGCAAGAAACCAAAGTTGTCGTTTCTGAAAGTTTGGGGTTGCGATGCTTATGTGAAGAAACTTCAACCTGATAAGCTTGAACCCAAATCGGAAAATGTGTCTTCATAGGATACCCAAAGGAGACAATTGGGTACACCTTCTATCACAGATCCGAAGGCAAGACATTCGTTGCTAAAATGGATCCTTTCTAGAGAAGGAGTTTCTCTCGAAAGAAGTGAGTGGGAGGAAAGTGGAACTTGATGAGGTAATAGTACCAGCTCCCTTATTGGAAAGTAGTTAAATCACGTAAATCAGTTTCGTAACACCTACACCAGTTAGTGAGGAAGATAATGATGAAGATCATGAAACTTCAGATCAAGTTGTCACTGAAATTCGTAGATCAACCAGAATAAAATCCGCACCAGAGTGGTACGGTAATCCTATTCTGGAAGTCATGCTACTAGATCATGGTGAACCTATGAACTATGAAGAAGCGATGGTGAGCCCAGATTCATAAAATGGCTTGAAGCCATGAAACCTGAGATGGGATCCATGTATGAGAACAAAGTATGGACTTTGGTAGACTTGCCCGATGATCGGCAAGCTATTGAGAATAAATGGATCTTTAAGAAGAAGACTGACGCTGATGGTAATGTAACTGTCTACAAAGCTCGACTTGTTGCAAAAGGTTTTCGACAAGTTCAAGGGGTTGACTACGATGAGACTTTCTCACCCGTAGCGATGCTTAAGTCCGTCCGAATCATGTTAGCAATTGCCGCATTTTATGATTATGAAATTTGGCAAATGGATGTAAAAACTGCATTCTTGAATGGATTTCTAGAAGAAGAGTTGTATATGATGCAACCAGAAGGTTTTGTTGATCCAAAGGGTGCTAACAAAGTGTGCAAGCTCCAACGATCAATTTATGGTCTGGTGCAAGCCTCTCGGAGTTGGAATAAACGCTTTGATAGTGTGATCAAAGCATATGGTTTTATACAGACTTTTGGAGAAGCCTGTATTTACAAGAAAGTGAGTGGGAGCTCAGTAGCATTTCGATATTATATGTAGACGACATATTGTTGATTGGAAATGATATAGAATTTCTGGATAGCATAAAAGGATACTTGAATAAAAGTTTTCAATGAAAGACCTCGGTGAAGCTGCTTACATATTGGGCATCAAGATCTATAGAGATAGATCAAGGCGCTTAATAGGACTTTCACAAAGCACATACCTTGATAAAATTTTGAAGAAGTTCAAAATGGATCGAGCAAAGAAAGGTTTTTTACCTGTAGTACAAGGTGTAAGATTGAGTCAGACTCAATGCCCGACCACAGCAGAAGATAGAGAGAAAATGAAAAATGTTCCCTATGCTTCAGCCATAGGCTCTATCATGTATGCAATGCTGTGTACCAGACTGACGTATGCTTAGCTGTAAGCTTGGCAGGAAGGTACCAAAGTAATCCAGAGTGGATCATGGACAGCGGTCAAGAACATCCTGAAATACGAAAAGGACTAAGGATATGTTTCTCGTATATGGAGGTGACAAAGAGCTAGTCGTAAATGGTTACGTCGATGCAAGCTTTGACACTGATCCGGACGATTCTAAATCGCAAACCGGATCGTATTTTTATTAAGCGGTGGAGCTGTCGGTTGGTGCAGTTCTAAACAAAGCGCCGTGGCGGGATCTACATGTGAAGCGGAGTACATAGCTGCTTGGAAGCAGCAAATGAAGGAGTCTGGATGAAAGAGTTCATTTCCGATCTAGGTGTCATACCTAGTGCATCGGGACCAATGAAGATCTTCTCGTGACAATCTTGGTGCAATTGCCTTGGCAAAGGAATCCAGATTTCACAAGAGGACCAAGCATATCAAAAGACGCTTCAATTCCATTCGGGACCAAGTCCAAGTGGGAGACATAGAGATTTGCAAAATACATACGGATCTGAATGTTGCAGACCCGTTGACTAAGCCTCTTCCACGAGCAAAACATGATCAACACCAAGACTCCATGGGTGTTAGAATCATTACTGTGTAATCTAGATTATTGACTCTAGTGCAAGTGGGAGACTGAAGGAAATATGCCCTAGAGGCAATAATAAAGTTATTATTTATTTCATTATATCATGATAAATGTTTATTATTCATGCTAGAATTGTATTAACGGAAACATAATACATGTGTGAATATATAGACAAACAGATAGTCACTAGTATGCCTCTACTAGACTAGCTCATTAATCGAAGATGGTTATGTTTCCTAACCATAGACATGTGTTGTCATTTGATTAATGGGATCACATCATTAGGAGAATGATGTGATTGACATGACCCATTTCATTAGCTTAGCACTTGATCGTTTAGTATGTTGCTTATGCTATCTTCATGACTTATACAAAGTTCCTGCAACTATGAGATTATGCAACTCCGTTTACGGAGGAACACTTTGTGTGCTACCAAACGTCACAGCGTAATCTGGGTGATTATAAAGGTACTCTACAAGTGTCTCCAAAGTATATGTTGAGTTGGCATGAATCAAGATTAGGATTTGTCACTCCGATTGTCGGAGAGGTATCTCTGGGCCTTCTCGGTAATACACATCACATAAGCCTTGCAAGCATTGCAACTAATGAGTTAGTTGTGAGATGATGTATTACGGAACGAGTAAAGAGACTTTCGATAACGAGATTAAACTAGGTATTGGATACCGACGATCGAATCTCGGGTAAGTAACATACCGATGACAAAGGAACAACGTATGTTGTTATGCGGTTTGACCGATAAAGATCTTCGTAGAATATGTAGGAACCAATATGGGCATCCAGGTTCCGCTATTGGTTATTGACCGAGAATGGTTCTAGGTCATGTCTACATAGTTCTCGAACCGTAGGGTCCGCACGCTTAAGGTTTCAATAGCGGTTATATTATGAGTTTATGTATTTTGATGTACCGAAGGAGTTCGAGTCCGGATGTGATCACGGACATGACGAGGAGTCTCGAAATGGTCGAGACATAAAGATTGATATATTGGATGGTTATATTCGGACACGGAAAGGTTCCGGAAGTTTCGGAGAAAACCGGAGTGCCGGAGGGTTACCGGAACCCCGGGAAGTTATGGGCCTTATTGGGCCAGAGGAGAGAGAGGGCTGCACCAGGAGGTGGCGCCCCCATGGGGAGTCCGAATTGGACTAGGAGGCGCGCCCCCCCTCTCCTCTCCTCTCTTTCCTTCCCTTCCCTCTTCCTAGTAGGACTAGGAAAGGGAGTCCTACTCCTACTAGGAGGAGGACTGCCCCCTCCTTAGTGCGCCCAAGGGCGGCCGCCCTCCCCTTGCTCCTTTATATACGGGGCAGGGGGCACCCTAGGACACACAAGTTGATCTTCGTGATCGTTCCTTAGCCGTGTGCGGTGCCCCCTCCACCATATTCCACCTCGGTCATATTGTAGCGGTGCTTAGGCGAAGCCTGCGCGACGGTAGAACATCAAGATCGTCCACCACGTCGTCTTGTGGAACTCCTCCCGACGCTTTGCTGGATCGGAGCCGGGGATCGTCATCGAGTTGAGCGTGTGCCAAGAACTCGGAGGTGCCGGAGTAACGGTGCTTGGATCGGTCGGATCGTGAAGACGCACGACTACATCAACAGCGTTGATATAACGCTTCGCTTTCGGTCTCACGAGGGTGCGTGGACGGATACTCTCCCCTCTCGTTGCTATGCCATCACCATGGTCTTGCGTGTTCGTAGGAAATTTTTTGAAATTACTACGTTACCCAACACATGTCATACTTTGGTTCGGCGGTATTGTGAGATGAAGCGGCCCGGACCGACATTACGCGTACGCTTACGCGAGACTGGTTTCACCGCTGCGAGCACTCGTTGCTTAAAGGTGACTGGCGGGTGTCTGTCTCTCTCACTTTAGTTGAACCGAGTGTGGCTACGCCCGGTCCTTGCGAAGGTTAAAACAGCACCAACTTGACAAACTATCGTTGTGGTTTTGATGCGTAGGTAAGAACGGTTCTTGCTCAGCCCGTAGCAGCCACGTAAAACTTGCAACAACAAAGTAGAGGACGTCTAACTTGTTTTTGCAGGGCATGTTGTGATGTGATATGGTCAAGACGTGATACTATATTTTATTGTATGAGATGATCATGTTTTGTAACCGAGTTATCGGCAACTGGCGGGAGCCATATGGTTGTCGCTTTATTGTATGAAATGCAAAAGCCATGTAATTGCTTTACTTTATCACCAAGCGGTAGCGATGATCGAGAAGCAATAGTTGGCGAGACGACAACGATGCTACGATGGAGATCAAGGTGTCGCGCGGTGACGATGGTGATCACGACGGTGCTTCGGAGATGGAGATCACAAGCACAAGATGATGATGGCCATATCATATCACTTATATTGATTGCATGTGATGTTTATCCTTTATGCATCTTATCTTGCTTTGATTGACGGTAGCATTTTAAGATGATCTCTCACTAAAATCATCAAGACGTGTTCTCCTGAGTATGCACCGTTGCCAAAGTTCGTCGTGCCCAGACACCACGTGATGATCGGGTGTGATAAGCTCTACGTCCATCTACAACGGGTGCAAGCCAGTTTTGCACACGCAGAATACTCAGGTTAAACTTGACGAGCCTAGCATATGCAGATATGGCCTCGGAACACGGAGACCGAAAGGTCGAGCGTGAATCATATAGTAGATATGATCAACATAGTGATGTTCACCATTGAAAACTACTCCATCTCACGTGATGATCGGTTATGGTTTAGTTGATTTGGATCACGTGATCACTTAGATGACTAGAGAGATGTCAGTCTAAGTGGGAGTTCTTAAGTAATATGATTAATTGAACTTAAATTTATCATGAACTTAGTCCTGGTAGTATTTTACATATTATGTTGTAGATCAATAGCTCGCGTTGTTGCTTCCCTATGTTTTTTGCTTCCCTATGTTTTTATATATGTTCCTAGAGAAAATTGTATCGAAAAATGTTAGTAGCAATGTTGCGGATTGGATCCGTGATCTGAGGTTTATCCTCATTGCTGCACAGAAGAATTATGTCCTTAATGCACCGCTAGGTGACAGACCTATTGCAGGAGCAGATGCATGCGTTATGAACGTTTAGCTAGCTCAATATGATGACTACTTGATAGTTTAGTGCACCATGCTTAACGGCTTAGAATCGGGACTTCAAAGACGTTTTGAACGTCATGGACCATATGAGATGTTCCAGGAATTGAAGTTAATATTTCAAGAAAATACCGAGTTGAGAGATATGAAGTCTCCAACAAGTTCTATAGCTAAAAGATGGAGGAGAATCGCTCAACTAGTGAGCATGTGCTCAGATTGTCAGGTACTTCAATCGCTTGAATCAAGTGGGAGTTAATCTTCCAGATAAGATAGTGATTGACAGAATTCTCTAGTCACCATCACCAAGTTAGTAGAACTTCGTGATGAACTATAATATGCAAGGGATGACAAAAGTAATTCCCAAGCTCTTCGTGATGCTGAAATCGACGAAGGTAGAAATCAAGAAAAGAGCATCAAGTGTTGATGATTGACAAGACCACTAGTTTCAAGAAAAGGGCAAAGGGAAAGAAAGGGAAACTTCAAGTAGAATGGCAAACAAGTTGTCACTCCCAAAGAAGCCCAAAGCTGGACCAAAGCCTGAAACTAAGTGCTTCTACTGCAAAGGAAATGGTCCCGGAAGCGGAAATGCCATGAATATTTGGTGGATAAGAAGGATGGCAGCGTGAACACGGTATATTTGATATACAGGTTATTGATGTGTGCCTTACTAGTGTTTATAGTAGCCCTGAGTATTTGATACTGTTAGGTTGCTAAGATTAGTAACTCGAAACAGGAGTTACAGAATAAACAGAGACTAGTTGAAGGGGAAGTGACGATGAGTGTTGGAAGTAGTTCCAAGATTGATATGATCATCATCGCACACTTCCTATACTCTCGGGATTAGTGTTGAACCTAAATAAATGTTATTTGGCGTTTGCGTTGAGCATGAATATGATTTGATCATGTTTATTGCAATACGGTTATTCATGTAAGTTAGAGAATAATTATTGTTCTGTTTACATGAATAAAACCTTCTATGGTCATACACCCAATGAAAATGGTTTGTTGGATCTCGATCGTGTGATACACATATTCATAATATTGAAACCAAAAGATGTAAAGTTAATAATGATAGTGCAACTTATTTGTGGCACTGCAGTTTAGGTCATATTGGTGTAAAGCGCATGAAGAAACTCCATACTGATGGGCTTTTGGAATCACTTGATTATGAATCATTTGATGCTTGCGAACCGTGCCTTTTGGGCAAGATGATTAAAACTCCGTTCTCCGGAACAATGGAACGAGCTACTGACTTGTTGGGAATAATACATACCGATGTATGCGATCCAATGAGAGTTGATGCTCGTGGCAAGTATCATTATTTTCTGACCTTCACAGATGATTTGAGCAGATATGCGTATATCTTCTTGATGAAACATAAGTCTGAAATAGTTGAAAAGTTCAAAGAATTTCAGAGTGAAGTAGAAAATCATTGTAACAAGAAAATAAAGTTTCTGCGATCTGATCATGGAGATGAATATTTGAGTTACGAGTTTGGTCTTCAATTAAAACAAAGTGGAATAGTTTCACAGCTCACGCCACCTGGAACACCACAACGTTATGGTGTGTCCGGACGTCAGTATCGTACTTTATTTTGATATGGTGCGATCAATGATGTCTCTTACCGATTTACCAATATCGTTTTGGGGTTATGCATTAGAGACAGCTGCATTCACGTTTAATAGGGCACCGTCTAAATCCGTTGAGACGACACCTTATGAACTATGGTTTAACAGTAAACCTAAGCTGTCGTTTCTTAAAAGTTTGGAGTTGTGATGCTTATGTGAAAAAGTTTTCACCTGATAAGCTCGAACCCAAATCGGAGAAGTGCGTCTTCATAGAATACCCAAAGGTAACTATTGGGTACACCTTCTATCACAGATCCGAAGGCAAGTTTTTTGTTGCTAAGATGGATCCTTTTTAGAGAAGAAGTTTCTCTCGAAAGAAGTGAGTGGGAGGAAAGTAGAACTTGATGAGGTAATTGTACCTTCTCCCTTATTGGAAAGTAGTTCATCACAGAAATCAGTTCCAGTGATTCCTACACCAATTAGTGAGGAAGTTAATGATGATGATCATGAAACTTCAGATCAAGTTGCTACCAAACCTCGTGAGGTCTTCAGAGTAAGATCCGCACAGAGTGGTACGGTAATCATGTTCGGAAGTCATGTTACTAGACCATGATGAACCTACGAACTATGAGGAAGCGATGATGAGCCCAGATTCGCGAAATGGCTTGAGGCCATGAAATCTGAGATAGGATCCATGTATGAGAACAAAGTATGGACTTTGATTGACTTGCTCGATGATCAGCAAGCCATGTTAAATAAATGGATCTTCAAGAGGAAGACGGACACTGATAGTAGTGTTACTATCTACAATGCTCGACTTGTCACAAAAAGGTTTTCGACAAGTTCAAGGTATTGACTACAATGAGATTTTCTCAACTGTAGCGATGCTTAAGTCTGTCCGAATCATGTTAGCAATTGCCACATTTTATGAAATCTGGCAAATGGATGTCAAAACTACATTCTTTAATGGATTTATTAAAGAAGAGTTGTATATGATGCAACCAGAAGGTTTTGTCAATCCTAAAGGAGCTAACAAAATGTGCAAGCTTCAGCGATCCATCTATGGACTGGTACAAGCATCTCGGAGTTGGAATAAACACTTTGATAGTGTGATGAAAGCATATGGTTTTATACAGACTTTTGGAGAAGCCTGTATTTACAAGAAAGTGAGTGGGAGCACTACAACATTTCTGATAAGTATATGTGAATGACATATTGTTGATCGGAAATAATGTAGAATTATTCTGCAAAGCATAAAGGAGTATTTGAAAGGAGTTTCTTTAAAAGAAAGACCTCAGTAAAGCTACTTACATATTGAGCATCAAGATCTATTGAGATAGATCAAGACGCTTGATAAGTTTTTCAATAAGTACATACCTTGTCAAGATTTTGAAGTAGTTCAAAATGGAACAGTCAAATAAAAGTTCTTGCCTGTGTTGCAAACGTGTGAAATTGAGTAAGACTCAAATCCCGACCACGGCAGAAAAATAGAAAAGAGAATGAAAGTCATTCCCTATGCCTCAGTCATAGGTTCTATAAAGTATGCTATGCTATGTACTAGACCTATTATATACCTTGCTCTGAATTTGGCAAGGGAGTACAATAGCGATCTAGGAGTAGATCACTGGACATTGGTCAAGAACATCCTTAGTGAGGACTAAGGAAATATTTCTCGATTATGGAGGTGATAAAAGAGCCCGTCGTAAAGAGTTACATCGATGCAAGTTTTAACACTAATCTAGATGACTCTGAGTCTCAATCTGGATACATATTGAAAGTGGGAGCAATTAGCTATAGTAGCTCTGTGCAGAGCATTGTAGACATAGAATATTTGCAAAATACATACGACTCTGAATGTGACAGACCTGTTGACTAAGCTTCTCTCACGAGTAAAACATGATCATACTTTAGTACTCTTTGGGTGTTAATCACATAGCGATGTGAACTAGATTATTGAATCTAGTAAACCCTTTGGGTGTTGGTCACATGACGATGTGAACTATGGGTGTTAATCACATACAGATGTGAATATTGGTGTTGAATCACATGATGATGTGAACTAGATTATTGACTCTAGTGCAAGTGGGAGACTGAAGGAAATATGCCCTAGAGGCAATAATAAAGTTATTATTTATTTCCTTATATCATGATAAATGTTTATTATTCATGCTAGAATTGTATTAACCGGAAACATAATACATGTGTGAATACATATACAAACATAGTGTCACTAGTATGCCTCTACTTGACTAGCTCGTTGAATCAAAGATGGTTAAGTTTCCTAGCCATAGACATGAGTTGTCATTTGATTAACGGGATCACATCATTAGGAGAATGATGTGATTGACTTGACCCATTCCGTTAGCCTAGCACTTGATCGTTTAGTATATTGCTATTGCTTTCTTCATGACTTATACATGTTTGGTAACTATGAGATTATGCAACTCCGTTTACGGAGGAACACTTTGGTACTACCAAACGTCACAACGTAATCGGGTGATTATAAAGGAGTACTACAGGTGTCTCCAAAGGTACATGTTGGGTTGGCGTATTTGAGATTAGGTTTTGTCACTCCGATTGTCGGAGAGGTATCTCTGGGCCTTCTCGGTAATACACATCATATAAGCCTTGCAAGCATTGCAACTAATAAGTTAGTTGCGAGATGATGTATTACGGAACGAGTAAAGAGACTTGCCGGTAACGAGATTGAACTAGGTATTGGATACCGACGATCGAATCTCGGGCAAGTAACATACCGATGACAAAGGGAACAACGTATGTCGTTATGCGGTTTGACCGATAAAGATCTTTGTAGAATATGTAGGAACCAATATGGGCATCCAGGTTCTGCAATTGGTTATTGACCAAGAATAGTTATCGGTCATGTCTACATAGTTCTCGAACCCGTAGGGTCCGCACGCTTAAGGTTTCGATGACAGTTATATTATGAGTTTACATGTTTTGATGTACCGAAGGAGTTCGGAGTCCCGGATGAGATCGGGGACATGACGAGGAGTCTCGAAATGGTCGAGACGTAAAGGTTCATATATTTGATGATATGTTTAGGCCAAGGGGTCAAGCCCATGAGGCTTTAGGTCGGTGCAAAAGGAGTTTTTGCAGAGGCCAGGGGGCCAAACGCCGGAGACCCTGGCATCTGGCCCTGGGCCAGACGCCGAGGCCCATGGCGTCTGGGCCAGACGCCAAGGATTGTGGCGTTTGGTCCTGGAGTCCGAGTGGGACTCTTGCCTTTCGGGCAAAACCGACTTTGAGGAGGCTTTTGCTCCAAGTTTCGACCCCGGGGCTCAACATATAAATAGAGGGGCAGGGCTAGCACCAAAGAGACAACAATTGATCCCTTGGATCTCTTAGCCGTGTGCGGTGCCCCCCTCCACCATATTCCACCTCGGTCATATCGTCGCGGAGTTTAGGCGAAGCCCTGCGCTGGTAGAACATCATCATCGTCACCACGCCGTCGTTGACGGAACTCATCCCGACACTTTGCTGGATCGAGTCCGGGATCGTCATCGAGCTGAACGTGTGCTGAACTCGGAGGTGCCGTACGTTCGGTACTTGGATCGGTCAGATCGTGAAGACGTACGACTACATCAACTACGTTGTCATAACGCTTCCGCTTACGGTCTACGAGGGTACGTGGACCATACTCTCCCCTCTCGTTGCTATGCCATCACCATGATCTTACGTGTGCGTAGGAAATTTTTTGAAATTACTGCGTTCCCCAACAGGCCGAACGATACAGTGTGGTGAGGAGGCCCTCTTACAAAGCAGATCAAAAGATACAACAATAACCTAGAACAAGCTAACACCTCACCGAGATTCGACCCACAACTCCTGAGCTCCACGACAACACCCTCAAGAATGTGATGGCACGCAGCGTCGTCGTTGCCGAATCCAAGCAAAAAGATATAGGTTTTCACCTGGAGCCCTGGAATAACGAGACCCTCAACGACGACTCCAGAAGCAAATGGCACCCACAGGCGACGCCGGTGCCAAATAGCGCGGAGCTTTCGCTCAGGCGCTCGCCAATGCCACCAGGAGGAGTGCTTATCAAGACCTCTACAAGGGCCAGCCCGTCCACACCAGATCTGGGCACTGCCTGAGCAGCCGAGAGCCTCCCACCACTCCACCCCTTGCCGCCCACATGACCAATAAGTAGAGCCGAAAAGCCAACCGCGAAGCCCGCCATACGAGACCACAGTCCCGCAATCCATGGACCTGGACGCCACCGGTTATCCACATCATGACCCCCACCACGGTAGTAGGAATAAATGAAGGAAATATGCCCTAGAGGCAATACTAAAGTTATTATTTATTTCCTTATTTCAAGATAAATGTTTATTATTCATGCTAAAATTGTATTAACCAAAAACTTAGTACACGTGCGAATACATAGACAAAACATATTGTCCCTAGTATGCCTCTACTTGACTAGCTCGTTAATCAAAGATGGTTATGTTTCCTAACCATAGACATGTGTTATAATTTGATGAACGGGATCACATCATTAGGAGAATGATGTGATGGACATGACCCATCCGTTAGCTTAGCATTAGGATCGTTACAGTTTCATTGCTACTGTTTTCTTCATGACTTAGACACGTTCCTCCGACTATGAGATTATCCAACTCCCAAATACCGGAGGAACACCTTGTGTGCTATCAAACGTCACAACGTAATTGGGTGATTATAAAGATGCTCTGCAGGTGTCTCTGAAGGTATTTGTTGGGTTGGCATAGATCGAGATTACGATTTGTCACTCCGTGTTTGGGAGAGGTATCTCTGGGCCCTCTCGGTAATACTCATCACTATAATCCTTGCAAGCATTGTGAATAATGAGTTAGTCATGGGATGAAGTATTACGAAACGAGTAAAGAGACTTGCCGGTAATGAGATTGAACTAGGTATGATGATATCGACGATCGAATCTCGGGCAAGTAACATACCGATGACAAAGGTGAAGGAAATATGCCCTAGAGGCAATAATAAAGTTATTATTTATTTTCTTATTTCATGATAATTTTTTATTATTCATGCTGGTATTGTATTAACCGGAAACTTAGTACATGTGTGAATACATAGACAAAACATATAGTCCCTAGTATGCCTCTACTTAACTAGCTCGTTAATCAAAGATGGTTATGTTTCCTAACCATAGACATGTGTTGTCATTTGATGAATGGGATCACATCGTTAGGAGAATGATGTGATGTACATGACCCATCCATTAGCTTAGCATTATGATCGTGTCAGTTTCATTGCTACTGCTTTGTTCATGACTTATACAAGTTCCTCAGACTATGAGATTATGCAACTCCCGAATACCGGAGGAATACTTTGTGTGCTACCAAACGTATCAATGTAAATGGGTGATTACAAAGGTGCTCTACATGTTTCTCCGAAGGTGTTTGTTGGGTTGGCATAGATCGAGATTAGGATTTGTCACTCCGTATTTTGGAGAGGTATCTCTGGGCCCTCTCGGTAATACTCATCACTATAAGCCTTGCAAGCATTGTAAATAATGAATTAGTTGCGGGATAAAGTATTATGGAACGAGTAAATAGACTTGCCAGTAACGAGATTGAACTAGGTATGATGATACCGACGAGCGAATCTCGGGCAAGTAACATACCGATGACAAAGGGAACAACATATGTTGTTATGCGGTTTGACCGATAAAGATCTTCGTAGAATATGTAGGAACCAATATAAGCATCCAGGTTCCGCTATTGGTTATTGACCGGAGACGTGTCTCGGTCATGTCCACATAGTCCTCGAACCCATAGGGTCCGCACGCTTAACATTCGATGACGATATGTATTATGAGTTATGTGTTTTGATGACCGAAGTTTGTTCGGAGTTCCGGATGAGATCACGGACGTGTCAAGGAGTTTCGAAATGGTCGAGACGTAAATTTCAATATATTGGAAGGCTATATTTGGACATCGGAAAGGTTCCAAGTGATTCAGCTATTTTTGGGAGTACCGGGGAGTTACGGGAATTCGCTGGGAGAAGTAATGAGCCTTATTGGGCCATACGGGAAATAGAGGAGGCAGGCCAAGGGGAGGTGGGCCCCCCATGGGTCTGAATTAGACTAGGGGAAGGGGGTGGTGCCCCCTTGCCCTTTCCTACTCCCTCTCTCCTTCCTTCTCTCCTACTCCTAAAAGGGAAAGGATTCCTACTAGGACTTGGAAGTCCTAGTAGGACTCCATACACTTGGCGCGCCCCTAAGGGGCCGGCCTCTCTCCCTTCCTCCTTTATATACGGGGGCAGGGGGCACCCCAAAGACACACAAGTTTCTCTTAACCGTGTGCGGTGCCCCCTCCACAGTTACACACCTCGATCATACCATCGTAGTGCTTAGGCGAAGCCCTACGTTCGTAGCATCGTCATCACCGTCACCACGCCGTCGTGCTGACGGAGCTCACCCTCGTCCTCAACTGGATGAAGATCATGAGGGACGTCATCGAGCTGAACGTGTGCTGAACGCGAAGGTGGTGTACGTTCGGTACTTGGATCGGTTGGATAGCGAAGACGTTCGACTACATCAACCGCGTTATTGAAATGCTTCCTCTTTCGGTCTACGAGGGTACATGGACACACTCTCCCTTCTCGTTGCTATGCATCACCTAGATAGATCTTGCGTGACCGTATGATTTGTTTATTGAAATTACCGCGTTCCCCTACAGTGGTATCAGAGCCAGGTCTATGCGTAGATGTTATATGCACGAGTAAAATACAAAGAGTTGTGGGCGATATTAGTCATACTGCTTACCAGCATGTCATAGTTTGATTCGACGGTATTGTTGGGTGAAGCGTCCCAGACCGACATTACATGACCGCGTTCATGAGACTGGTTCCATCGACGTGCTTCGCACATAGGTGGCTAGTGGGTGTCTGTTTCTCCAACTTTAGTTGAATCGAGTGTGACTAAGCCCGATCCTCGTTGAAGGTTAAAACAACACACTTGACAAAAAATCATTGTTATTTTGATGCCTAGGTAAGAACGGTTCTTGCTAAACCCATAGCATCCACGTAAAACTTGCAACAACAAAGTAGAGGACGTCCAACTTATTTTTGCAGGGCATGTTGTGATGTGATATGGTCAAGACGTGATGATATATAAATTTTTGAATGAGATGATCATATTTTGTTAAAGTTATCGGCAGCTGGCAGGAGCCTTATGGTTGTCTCTATATTGCATAAGATGCAAGTGCCATATAATTGCTTTACTTTATCGCTAGGCGATAGCAATAGTTCAAAAACAATAGTTGGCGAGACGACCATGTGATGACACGTTGATAAAGATCAAGATGATGGAGATCATGGTGTCATGCCGGTGACGATGGAGATCATGATGGTACTTTGGAGATGGATATCAAAGGCACAAGATGATGATGGCCATATCATGTCACATATTTTGATTACATGTGATGTTTATCTTTTATATATTGTTATTTTGCTTAGTTTGGCGGTAGCATTATAAGATGATCCCTTACTAAAATTTCAAGGTATAAGTGTTTTCCCTGAGTATGCACCGGTGCGACAGTCCTTCGTGCCGAGACACCACGTGATGATCGGGTGTGATAAGCTCTACGTTCACATACAACGGGTGCAAGCCAGTTTTGCACACGCAGAATACTCGGGTTAAACTTGACGAGCCTAGCATATGCAGATATGGCCTCGGAACACTGGAGACCGAAAGATCGAGTGTGAATCATATAGTAGATATGATCAACATAGTGATGTTCACCATTGAAAACTACTCCATCTCACGTGATGATCGGACATGGTTTAGTTGATTTGGATCACGTGATCATTTAGATGACTAGAGGGATGTCTATCTAAGTGAGAGTTTTTAAGTAATATGATAAATTGAACTTTAATTTATCATGAACTTAGTCCTGATAGTATTTTGCAAATTATGTTGTAGATCGATAGCTCGCGTTATAGCTTCCCTATGTTTTTCATATGTCCCTAGAGAAAACTAAGTTGAAAGATGATAGTGGCAATGATGCAGACTGGGTCCGTGATCTATGGTGTATCCTCATTGCTGCAGTAAAGAATTATGTCCTTGATGCACCGCTAGGTGATAGACCTATTGCAGGAGGAGATGCCGACGTTATGAACGTTTGGCTAGCTCAATATGACGACTACTTGATAGTTTACTGCACCATGCTTTACGGCTTAGAACCGGGACTTCAAAAACGTTTTTGAAACGTCACGGGGCATATGAGATGTTCCAAGAGCTGAAATTGGTATTTCAGACTCATGTCCGTGTCAAGAGGTATGAGACCTATGACAAGTACTTTGCCTAAAAGATGGAGGAGAATTGCTCAACTAGTGAGCATGTGCTCAGAATGTCTGGGTACTACAATCACTTGAATCAAGTGGGAGTTAATCTTCCAGATATGACAGTGATTGACAGAGTTCTCTAGTCACCATAACCAAGTTACTGGAACTTCGTGATGAACTATAGTATGCAAGGGATGACGAAAACGATTCCCGAGATCTTCGTGATGCTGAAATTGGCGAAGGTAGAAATCAAGAAAGAGCATCAAGTGTTGATGATTAAACAAGACCACTAGTTTCAAGAAAAGGGCAAAGGGAAAGAAAGGGAACTTCAAGAAGAATGGCAGGCAAGTTGTCACTCCCGTGAAGAAGCCCAAAGCTGGACCTAAGCATGAAACTGAGTGCTTCTACTGCAAAGGAAATGGTCACTGGAAGTGGAACTGCCCCAAATATTTGGCAGATAAGAAGGATGGCAAAGTTAACAAAGGTATATTTGATATACATATTATTGATGTGTACCTTACTAGTGCTCCTAGTAATCCCTGTGTATTTTATACTTGTTCAGTTGCTAAGATTAGTAACTCAAAACAGGAGTTGCAGAATAAATAGAGACTAGTTGAGGATGAAGTGACGATATGTGTTGGAAGTGGTTCCAAGATTGATATGATCATCATCGAGCACTCCCTATACTTTCGGGATTAGTGTTGAACCTAAATAAATGTTATTTGGTGTTTGCGTTGAGCATGAATATGATTAGATCATGTTTATTGCAATACGGTTATTCATTAAAAGACAGAGAATAATTGCTATTCTGATTACATGAATAAAACCTTCTATGGTCATACACCCAATGTTGATGGTTTATTGAATCTCGATCGTGGTAATACATATATTCATAATATTGATGCCAAAAGATGTAAAGTTGATAATGATAGTGCAACTTATTTGTGGCACTGTCATTTGGGTCATATCGGTGTAAAGCGCATGAAGAAACTCCATTAAGATGGACTTTTGGAATCACTTGATTATGATTCATTTGATACTTGCGAACCATGCCTTATAGGCAACATGACTAAAACTTTGTTCTCCGGAACAATGGAACGAGCTAATGACTTATTGGAAATAATACATACCGATGTATGCAATCCGATGAATGTTGAGGCTCGTGGCGGGTATCGTTATTTTCTGACCTTCACAAATGATTTGAGCAGATATGGGTATATCTACTTAATGAAACACAAGTCTGAAACATTTGAAAAGTTCAAAGAATTTTAGAGTGAAGTGGAGAATCATCGTAACAAGAAAATAAAGTTTCTACTATCTGGTCGTGGAGGAGAATATTTGAGTTACGAGTTTGGCCTTCATTCAAAACAATGTGGAATAGTTTCACATCTCATGCCACCTGGAACACCGCAGCGTAATGGTGTGTATGAACGTCGTAACCGCACTTTATTGGATATGGTACGATCTATGATGTATCTTACCGATTTACCACTATCGTTTTGGTGTTATGCATTAGAGACAGCAGCATTCACTTTAAACAAGGCATTGTCAAACTCCATTGAGACGACGCCTTATGAACTGTGGTTTGGAAAGAAACCAAAGTTGTCGTTTCTTAAAGTTTGGGTCTGCGATGCTTATGTGAAAAAGCTTCAACCTAATAAGCTCGAACCCAAATCGGAGAAGTGCGTCTTCATAGGATACCCAATGGAAACTGTTGGGTACACCTTCTATCACAGATCCGAAGGCAAGATATTCATTGCTAAAAATGGATTCTTTCTAGAGAACGAGTTTCTCTCGAAAGAAGTGAGTGGGAGAAATTAGAACTTGATGAGGTAATTGTACCTTCTCCCGAATTGGAAAGTAGTTCATCATAGAAACCAGTTCCAGTGATTCCTACACCAATTAGTGAGGAAGCTAATGATGATGATCATGAAACTTCAGATCAAGTTACTACAGAACCTCATAGGTCTTCCAGAGTATGGTCCGCATCAGAGTGGTACGGTAATCCTATTCAAGAAGTCATGTTACTAGACCATGATGAACCTACGAACTATGAGGAAGCGACGATGAGCCCAGATTCCGCGAAATGGCTTGAGGCCATGAAATCTGAGATGGGATGCGTGTATGAGAACAAAGTGTGGACTTTGGTGGACTTGCCCGATGATCGGAAAACCATAGAAAATAAATGGATCTTCAAGAGGAAGATGGACGTTGATGGTAGTTTTACTATCTACAAAGCTCGACTTGTTGCGAAAGGTTTTCGACAAGTTCAAGGATTTGACTACGATGAGACTTTCTCACCCGTAGCGATGATTAAGTCTGTCCGAATCATGTTAGCAATTGCCGCATTTTATGATTATGAAATTTGGCAGATGGATGTCAAAACTGTATTCCTGAATGGATTTTTGGAAGAAGAGTTGTATATGATGCAACCAGAAGGTTTTGTCGATCCAATGGTTGCTAATAAAGTGTGCAAGCTCCAGCGAATCATTTATGGACCGGTGCTAGCCTCTCGGAGTTGGAATAAACGCTTTGATAGTGTGATCAAAGCATATGGTTTTATACAGACTTTTGGAGAAGCCTGTATTTACAAGAAAATGAGTGGGAGCTTTGTAGCATTTCTAATATTATATGTGGATGACATATTGTTGATTGGAAATGATATAGAATTTCTGGATAGCATAAAGGGATACTTGAATAAGAGTTTTTCAATGAAAGACCTCCGCGAAGCTGCTTACATATTGGGCATCAAGATCTATAGAGATAGATCAAGACACTTAATTGGACTTTCACAAAAGAACATACCTTGATAAACTTTTGAAGAAGTTCAAAAAAGATCAGTCAAAGAAAGGGTTCTTGCATGTGTTACTAGGTGTAAAGTTGAGTAAGGGCCAGTTCGGAAGCTCTCCACGAGCTGGCTTCCGAAATTCGCTCCGAGAAGCCGACCGAACGGCAACGCTTCGAGAAGCTGGCTCCGCGGAAACAAGGATTCGCCAGTGCAATTATCGCCGAGACGAGAAGCTACGCTGGCCCAGCTTCGCCAAAAGCAGAATCGGGAGTTGCTCAAAATTACGGTAGCAATGCCACTGCAAAGTATACCGACTCGAATCGTTTCCTTCGACCTGGTGGCCCGACTCCTCTGCTCGTACAAAAAATGAACGCCCACGCTCCTCCTCTACTCTCGCAACCCTAGCCGCCACCCCGTCGCCGGCCAAGCGCCACGCCGCCGCGTCGCCGTCCGCTGCCGCCCCTCGGATCTACACATCGCCCCGCAAGTCTCCGTCCATCGCCGCTCGCAGCAGCCTCCCGAAGTAGACGTGATGTCGTCTCCCCATCAGCCGCCACTTCCTCCGTTGGTCGCCGCTGGCAGCCGCACGAAGTACAACTCATGGACGGGCCTGGCCGCAAGATCCACGCCAGAGAAGCCGTTCCCCTCAGCTCAAGGTGAGCAGCCACCTCCCCCCTCTTGTAGTACTCTGATTCAGCCAAGTTCATGTGCACACTGTAGCGCCAATTTCTTGTGATATGTTACTGATTCAGCCTAGTTCATGTGTTGTGTGTAGCCCCAATTTCTTGTGATATGAATTGATTTCAGATCAAGTCAATAATTTCCTTATGTTGGCAGTACATGTTCATGCTGGTTACTGTTTATTTTCCATATAGCTGGGCACAAAATTATATACTGATGGATACTGATTTTGGTATCTATTTGTGAGATGGTACTAATTGTTTGTCATATATTTTTGAGGTAATGTGTATCCGTAAAGTAATATAATTTTTGTATAGAAATGTCGTCAAGTGGGTCTGCCGAATGGACCGATGAGAATACTCGGATTATTGTGGAGTTGTTTGTGAAACAAGTGAAGGCTGGAAACATGCCAAGCACTCATTTGACACCCAGTGCATATGATGAGGTGGGAAAGGAATTCTTGATGAGAACTGGACTTTAGTACACACCAAAGCAAGTGAGTTACAAATGGACCAAGCTAAAACGTGAGTACAACACATTCAAGAAGCTCAAGTTGCGCGAGACTGGAGGGGGTTGGGACTTTGAGAAAAACTCTGTGAAACAAGATAATGAGTGGTGGAAGAAGGCAAAAGTTGTAAGTTCTCATGCTTATGTTTCTCACATTATAAAATGTAAACTTGTCATGCTTTATGTACTAATGTATCTCTTTCACACAATAGGACCTCCCAGGTTATGGCAAGTTCAAGAAGCATGGACTTCGTAATGAAGAAGGATTGTGCATCTTGTTTCAGGATATCAGTGTTGATGGCACTGACCATTGGAACCCCGCATCTGGTCTGCCACCCCTCTAGTTCGGCATTGAAAACCACCTTGAATGTTGATGGAATCACCGATCTTGATTTGGAGGATGATACCGAAGAGCAACCTTCTCCGACAGTAGCTAGTTCATCTAAAGTGAGGCTTGGGGTCTTGATTCCAGAGAAGAACAAGAAACCGAAGACTGCACAAGTGATGCAAGAGGAGATTAGAAAGATTAGTTCTATTGCCCATGCTTCACACACATCGTTTCAGTCTTTCCTAAAGAAAGATGAGACAATTTCCGTTGCCTCTACCATGGATTTAGTTCGTGATTGTGGCGCAATAGACGACACTGATGAGCATTTCATTGCAACTGAGCTCTTTCTGAAGAGAGAGCAAAGAGAGATGTTCTTGCACATGACATCCGACTCTCGAAAGGGTTGGTTGCGTAGGAGGTTTGACCTCAAGTATGGGAACTAGTTTGTTCTATCTTATCTTAGCTACGGAAACAATATTTATGCGTATGTTGGTGAACCTATTATTATCTTGTGCTATCCATACAATATTTATGCCTATGTTGGCAAACCTAATATTATCTTGTGCTATCGGTACAATATTTATGCCTATGTTAGCAAACTTACTATTATCTTGTGCTCGGAACAATATTTATGCCTATGTTGGTGAACCTATTATTATCTTGTCGGTGAACATATTTATTCTTATGTCGGTGAACATATTATTTTGCTTGATTCTAACTATTGTTTGATATGGCAGATGTCATCGGGTAGTGATAGTGAGGATGACAATAGTTATGAAACAATGAGGAATTTGGTTATACATCAACACCATAATATGAACATGCTTTGTTCGGGTGCAGCAGTCATATTTGGCAAGTATTGTGAAAGTTGGGTGATGAAGGCCGAGCCCCGGAAATCTATTTTGAGTGGATTTGGATGGCTTCAAGAGACTATTGCCACACCGGGAGAGACCTACACAATGTTGAGAATGACGGCAAGTGTGTTCTTTGATCTTCATGACTTGTTGGTACGTGACTATGGTCTCAAAGAAACAAGCTTTGTTAGCACTTATGAGTCTCTTGCTATGTTCTTGTGGACATTGGGAGGTTGTGAATCAAATATAAGAACTTAAAATCGCTTCAAACATTTAGCAGATACAATCCATCGTAAATTCCATGAGGTTCTACAATGTGTAGTGAACATGGCATCTCACTACCTTAAGCCACAAGACCCAAACTTCCACATTGTGCATGATCTAATTTAAAAGGATAGGAGGGCTTATCCTCATCTCAAAGATTGCATTGGTGCAATCGGTGGGACTCATATAAGAGCTTCTATTCCCGATGGCCCACCAAAAGTTAGGTACATTGGGAGGACGGGCATGACAACTCAAAATGTGATGGCGATATGTGACTTCGATATGCACTTTACTTATGCTTCAATTGGGCAACCTGGTTCTATGCATGATATAAATGTGTTATACCATGCAATTGAGAAGGACAGGCCCTCCTTCCCCCATCCTCCAAAGGGTGAGCATTTCTTTTCATTACAAGTTTACACATGATGTACTTTATCCTCCAACTAACATGTATGTGTGTTGTCTATTTAGGCAAGTATTACCTTGTAGATGTCGGGTATCCTAATAGAGATGGATATCTGGCATCATACAAAGGAGAAAAGTATCATGTCCCTCACTTTCAAAGAGGTGCACCTCCAAATACTCCTAAGGAGAAGCTCAACAGGATTCACTCCTCCAAACGCAATTGCATAGAGAGAACCTTTGGAGTGTGGAAAATGATATGGCAAATTCTCCTCAAGATGCCAAACTACTCATTCCAAACACAGATGAAGATAGTTGCAGCTACTATGACATTGCACAACTATGTTCGCCTCCATGACAAAGATGATATCCACTTCGTTCGATGTGAAAGGGATCCGGATTATGTTCCAACAATTCCGGATAGATATAAGAAGTATGTTATTCCTTCAAGTGCATCAGATGCTTCAACTTCGGAGGCAAGTGCTCCTGACATGGATAGGTTTAGGAATGAACTAGCTACCGCCATTGCTCTTGGTTGGTGAAGTCATGGTCATGTTGTATAAATATCTGTACCCGTTTTGATTTGCAAACAGATGCAAATTTGAGAAAGCTTTTGTCGTTTCTTTTGTCGTTGGACATATCTCAAGCCTTGTGGTTCTTTATCTAAACTTGGTGAAATTCAAAAATCTGCATGTTCATTAAATTATTTGCACTTGTACTACCCAAAACTGCTCTCTGTACAGCCAAAATCGCAGAAAATACACAGAAAAAATACAAGCAGCTTTGTAATCTGGCTTGCAGTACTCATTTTAGCCCAGCCTACCTTCCTCACAAAATCGGGCCATCAAGCAGCTTCCCCCAAATGGGCTTCTGGCTCCCTTCCTGGGCTGCTAGCCCATGCAGCAGAACTGGAGCGCCCATAGCAGCCGAACGAACCTGGCTCCCGTGGGAAGCTGGCTAGTGCTGGCTCCCATGAGAAGCTGGCTTTGCAGGAGCCAGGCGACGTTCCGAACGGAGCTAAGACTCAAAGCCCGACCACGGCAGAAGATAGAAACAGGATGAAAGTCATTCCCTATGCCTCAGTCATAGGTTCTATAAAGTATGCTATGTCGTGTACCAGACCTATTGTGTACCTTGCCATGAGTTTGGCAAGGAGGTACAATAGTGATCTAGGAATAGATCACTGGACAGCGGTCAAAATTATCCTTAGTGAGGACTAAGGAAATATTTCTCGGTTATGGAAGTGATAAAGTGTTCGTCGTAAAGAGTTACATCGATGTAAGCTTTTACAATGATCCAGATGACTCTGGGTCTCAATCTGGATACATATTGGAAGTGGGAGCAATTAGCTAAAGTAGCTCCATGAAGAGCATTGTAGACATAGAATATTTGCAAAATTCATACGGCTCTGAATGTGATAGGCCCATTGACTAAACTTCTCTCACAAGCAAAACATGATCACACCTTAGTACTCTTTGGGTGTTAATCACATAGCAATGTGAAATAGATTATTGACTCTAGTAAACCCATTGGTTGTTTGTCACCTGGCGATGTGGACTATGGGTGTTAGTCACATACAGATGTGAACTATTGATGTTAAATCACATGGCGATGTGAACTAGATTATTGACTCTAGTGCAAGTGGGAGACTGAAGGAAATATGCCCTAGAGGCTATAATAAAGTTATTATTTATTTCCTTATTTCATGATAAATGTTTATTATTCATGCTAGAATTGTATTAACCGGAAACTTAGTACATGTGTGAATACATAGACAAAACATATTGTCCCTAGTATGCCTCTACTTGACTAGATCGTTAATCAAAGATGGTTATGTTTCCTAACCATAGACATGTGTTGTCATTTGATGAACGTGATCACATCATTAGGAGAATAATGTGATGGACATAACCCATCCGTTAGCTTAGCATTATGATCATTACCGTTTCATTGCTACTGCTTTCTTCATGACTTATACACGTTCCTCCGACTATGAGATTATGCAACTCCCGAATACCGGAGGAACACCTTGTGTGCTATCAAACGTCACAATGTAACTGTGTGATTATAAACATGCTCTACAGGTGTCTCCGAAGGTATTTGTTGGGTTGGCATAGATCGAGATTAGGATTTGTCCCTCCGTGTTTCGGAGATGTATCTCTAGGCCCTCTCGGTAATACTCATCACTATAAGCCTTGCAAGCATTGTGACTAATGAGTTAGTTGCGGAATGAAGTATCACGGAACGAGTAAAGATACTTGCCGGTAACGAGATTGAACTAGGTATGATGATACCGGTGATCGAATCTCGGGCAAGTAACATACCAATGACAAAGGGAACAACATATGTTGTTATGCGGTTTGACCGATAAAGATCTTCGTAGAATATGTATGAACCAATATGAGCATCAAGGTTCCGCTATTGGTTATTGACCAGAGACTTGTCTTGGTCATGTCTACATAGTTCTCGAACCTGTAGGGTCCGCACGCTTAACGTTCAATGACCATTGGTATTATGAGTTTATGTCATTTGATGTACCGAAGGTTGTTCGGAGTCCCGGATAAGATCACGGACATGACGAGGAGTCTCGAAATGGTCGAACATAAAGATTGATATATTGGACGACTATATTCGGACACCGGAAGTGTTCCGGATAAAACCGGAGTGCCGGAGGGTTATCGGAACCCCCGGGGGAACTAATGGGCCTCGATGGGCCTTAGTGGAGAGAGAGAGGGGCGGCCAGGGCAGGTCGCGCCCCCCCTCCCCCTTGAGTCCGAATTGGACTAGGAAGGGGGGGGGGGGGTCTTTCCTTCTCCCTCTCCCTCTCCTTTCTCCCCCCTCTCTCCTTTTGGTGGAAACCTACTAGGACTTGGAGTCCTAGTAGGATTCCCCTCTTGGGGGTGTGCCCAGGAGGGCCAGCCGGCCTACCCTCTCCTCCTTTATATACAGGGGAGGGGGGCACCCCATAGACACACAAGTTGATCTTTAGCCGTGTGCGGTGCCCCCCTCCACAGTTTTCCACCTCAGTCATATCATCGTAGTGCTTAGGCGAAGTCCTGTTCCGGTAACTTCATCATCACCGTCACCACACCGTCGTGCTGACGGAACTCTCCCTCGGCCTCAGCTGGATCTAGATTTCAAGGGACGTCACCGAGCTGAACGTGTGCAGATCACGGAGGTGCCATGTGTTCGGTACTTGATCGGTTGGATCGCGAAGACGTTTGACTACATCAACCGCGTTGCTTAACGCTTCTGCTTTCGGTCTACGAGGGTACGTGGACACACTCTCCCCCTCGTTGCTATGCATCACCTAGATAGATCTTGCGTGATTGTAGGATTGTTTTTTGAAATTATTGTGTTCCCCAACAGTAAAAGGGACCTCCTACGGGGGTATTGTCCAGTTTTGTCAAACGTAAAACAAAAACTTAGAATGTAGCATAATTCGGTCTATTGGGCCAAAAGGAAAAATGTCAAGGAACAGTTTCAGATAAACATACATCTTGTAAGTGACCGTCTTAGGGGCTACTTAAATACCTATATTTTCTTCCATGAAATGAGAGGGGACGCTGCTAGTGAGTCGGATGCTCGTTAGAACTGGCACACGATACTATGAATCTTCAATTGGTTGCCTTGTCGACTACGATGATAAACCTTAGCTGACATCTGTTGCTAAACAGTTTTCCTACCCATTTGAGTTGCAACTTGTCGCTGTACCTTCTGAATACTAGACCACATCGACAACTAATAAGCAGTACCTTGGATTTTGAAAACATAAAGTCAACCTTCTAAGAGTTTTTTGAAACTCTTGGTCAAATGATTAAACATCACCAAATAGCTCAGAAGTACGATTCTGAGGTTGGTAGTTACACATGCCATGTGGAACCTACAAAGACGTTGATTTTTGAGGAAGCAAAACTAATCAAGGTCTTGTCCTGTTTTGTCAAACGTAAAACGAAAACTTAGAATCAAGCATAATTTGATCTATTGGACCAAAAGGAAAAACGGTCAAGGACCAATTTCAGATCAACATACATCCTGTAACTGAGTGTCTCAGGGGGTGCTTAAATATCTATGTTTGCTTCTTCGAAATGAGAGTGGAAGCTGCTAGCGGGAGGAATACAAGTTTGAACTGGCACATGATACTATCAATCTTCAATTTGTATTTATTGCGATAAAAAATTATACACAAGTGGTTTCGATGTTATGGGACAAGATGAGCTTTATCTCAAATTTCTGTCCGATTGCCAGCGAGAGGCCACTAACGCAAAACACTCCACTCGTCCAGGACTTGGTGCAGGCTGCCTTGAGCTCAACGTTCTTTACATAGATAATTAATAAGCAGTACCTTGGATTTTGAGAAAATAAAATCAACCTTCTAAGATGATTTCAAACTCTAGGTCAAATTATTAAACATTAAAAAATAGCTCATAAGTACAATTCGGAGGTTGCTAATTAAACATGCCATGTGGAACCTACGAAGAAGTTGATTTTCCAGGAAGCAAAACAAATCAAGGTCTTGTCCTGTTTTGTCAAACGTAAAACAGAAACTTAGAATGGAGCACAATTCGGTCTATTGGGCCAAAAGGAAAAAGATCAAGGAACAATTACAGATCAACATACATCTTGTAACTGAGGGTCTCAGGGGGTGCTTAAATATCTATGTTTGCTTCTATGAAATGAGAATGGAAACTGCTAGCGGGTCAGATGCACGTTAGTACTAGCACACAAAACTATCAACATTCAACTGGTTGCCTCGCCGACTACAATGATAAACCTAAGCTGCCATCTGTTGAAGAACAATTTTCCCACCCCTTTGAGTTGCAACTTTGTCGCCGTACCTTCTGAATACCAGACCACATCTACAACTAATTAGAAGTACCGTTGATTTGAGAAAATAAAATAAACCTGCAAAGACTTTTTTGAAACTTTAGATGAAATGATTAAACATTAAACAATAGCTCACTGTTACAATTATAAGGTTGCTAGTTACACATGCTCGTGTGGTACCCACGTGACATTGATTTTTGAGGAAGCAAAACAAATCATGGTACAGTCCTTTCTTGTCAAACATAAAACAAAAACTTAGACTCTAGCCTAATTCAGTCTATTGGGCCAAAAGGAAAAAGGTTAAGGAACAATTTTAGATCAACATACATCTTGTAATTGAGCGTCTTAGGGGCTACT
This sequence comes from Aegilops longissima, assembly GCA_021605205.1. Lineage (NCBI taxonomy): Eukaryota > Viridiplantae > Streptophyta > Magnoliopsida > Poales > Poaceae > Aegilops > Aegilops longissima. The sequence goes on from CM038677.1 coordinate 824,182,120, forward strand.
TAAATGCCTATATTTTCTTCTAGGAAATGAGAGTGCAAGCTGCTAGCAGGTTCAATGCACGTTCGAATTGGCATGGGATATTATCAGTCTTCAACTGGTTGCCTCGCCGACTACGATGATAAACCTCAGCTGCCATCTGTTGAAGAAAAGTTTTCCCACCCCTTTGAGTTGTAACTTTGTCGATGTACCTTCTAAATGCCAGACCACATCGACAACTAATAGGCAGTACCTTGGATTTTGAGAAAATAAAATCAACCTGTTAAGACATTTTTAAAACTCTAGATCAAATGATTAAACATTAAACAATAGATCACTATTATGATTCTGAGGTTGCTAGTTACACATGCTGTGTTGAGCCTACGAAGACGTCGATTTTTGAGGAACCAAGATAAATCAAGGTCTTGTCCTGTTTTGTCAAATGTAAAAAAAAAAAAAAAGAATCTAGCATAATTCGGTCTACCACATCTACAACTAATGAGCAGTACCTTGGATTTTGAAAAAGAATAAAATCAACCTTCTCAGACGTTTTTGAAACTGTTGGTCAAATGATTAAACATTACCAAATAGCTCATAATTCCGATTCTGAGGTTGGTAGTTACACATGCCATGTGGAACAGGTTGATTTTTGAGGAAGCTAAACTAATCAAGGTCTTGTCCCGTTTTGTCAAACGTAAAACAAAAACTTAGAATTGAGCATAACTCGATCTATTGGACCAAAAGGAAAAAAGGTCAAGGAACTGTTTCAGATCAAAATACATCCCGTAACTGAGTGTCTTAGGGGGTGCTTAAATATCTACGTTTGCTTCTTCGAAATGAGAGTGGAAGCTGCTAGCGGGAGGAATACACGTTTGAACTGGCACATGATACTATCAATCTTCAATCTGTATTTATTGGGATAAAAAATTATACACACATGGTTTTGATGTTATGGGACATGATGAGCTTTCTCTCAAATTTCTGTCCGATTGCAAGCGAGAGGCCACTAACACAAAACACTCCACTCGTCCAGGACTTGGTGCAGGCTGCCTTGAGCTCAACGTTCTTTACATAGATAATTAATAAGCAGTACCTTGGATTTTGAGAAAATAAAATCAACCTTCTAAGATGCTTCTAAAACTCTAGGTCAAATTATTAAACATTAAAAAATAGCTCATAATTACAATTCTGAGGTTGCTAATTAAACATGCCATGTGGAACCTACAAAGAAGTTGATTTTCCAGGAAGCAAAACAAATCAAGGTCTTGTCCTGTTTTCTCAAACGTAAAACGAAAACTTAGAATCGAGCACAATTCGGTGTATTGGGCCAAAAGGAAAAAGGTCAAGGAACAATTACAGATCAACATACATCTTGTAACTGAGGGTCTTAGGGGGTGCTTAAATATCTGTGTTTGCTTCTATGAAATGAGAATGGAAACTGCTAGCGGGTCAGATACACATTAGTACTAGCACACGAAACTATCAGCCTTCAACTGGTTGCCTCGCCGACTACAATGATAAACCTAAGCTGCCATCTGTTGAAGAACAATTTTCCCACCCCTTTGAGTTGCAACTTTGTCGATGTACCTTCTGAATACCAGGCTACATCTACAACTAATTAGAAGTACCTTTGATTTGAGAAAATAAAATAAACCTGCTATGACTTTTTTTAAACTTTAGATGAAATGATTAAACATTAAACGATAGTTCACTATTACAATTATGAGGTTGCTAGTTACACATGCTCGTGTGGTACCTACGAGATGTTGATTTTTGAGGAAGCAAAACAAATCCTAGTACTGTCCTTTCTTGTCAAACATAAAACAAAAACTTAGACTCTAGCCTAATTCAGTCTATTGGGCCAAAAGGAAAAAGGTTAAGGAACAATTTTAGATCAACATCATCTTGTAATTGAGCGTCTTAGGGGCTACTTAAATGCCTATATTTTCTTCTAGGAAATGAGAGTGCAAGCTGCTAGCAGGTCCGATGCATGTTAGAACTTGCACGGATATTATCAATCTTCAACTCGTTGTCTCGCCGACTATACGATGACAAACCTCAGCTGCCATCTATTGAAGAACAGTTTTCCTACCCCTTTGAGGTGCAACTTTGTCGATGTACCTTCTGAATACCAGACCACATCGACAACTAATAGGTAGTACCTTGGATTTTGAGAAAATAAAATCAACTTGTTAAGACATTTTTAAAACTCTAGATCAAATGATTAAATATTAAACAATATATCACTATTACAATTTGAGGTTGCTAGTTACACATGCTGTGTGGAGCCTACGAAGATGTTGATTTTTGAGGAACCAAGACAAATCAAGGTCTTGTCCTGTTTTGTCAAACGTAAACGAAAACATAGAATCTAGCATAATTCGGTCTATTGGGCCAAAAGAAAAAAAGGTAAGGAACAATTTTAGATCAACATACGTCTTGTAAGGTGAGCATCCTTAGGGCTATTTAAATACCTATATTTGCTTCTATGAAATGAGAGTGGAAGCTTCTAGCGGGTCAGATGCATGGTAGAACTGGCACACAATAGTAGCAGTCTTCAACTGGTTGCCTCGCCGACTACGATGATAAACCTTAGCTGCCATATGTTGCAGAACAGTTTTCCTACCCATTTGAGTTGCAAGTTTGTTGTTGTACCTTCTGAATACCAGACCACATCGACAACTAATAAGAAGTACCTTGGATTTTGAGAAAATAAAATCAACCTTGTAAGACGTTTTTGAAACCCTAGATCACATGATTAAACTTTAAGCAATAGCTCATAATTTCTATTCTGAGGTTGCTAGTTACACATGCCGTGTGGTACATACGAAGAGGATGATTTTTGAGGAAACAAAACAAATCAAGGTCATGTCCTGTTTTGTCAAACGTAAAACAGAAACTTAGACTCTAGCCTAATTCCTTCATGCACGTTCAGAAATATCTTAGTAAGTGAACCAAAAGGAAAATGGTCAAGGAGAAATTTTAAATTAACATACATCTTGTAACTGATCATCTCGGGGGGGGGGGGGGCTTAAATATCTATATTTGCTTTTATGAAATGAGAGTGGAAGCCGCTAGAGGGAGGAATGCACGTTTGAACTGGCAGACGATACTATCAATCTTTAATTTTTATTTATTCCGATAAAAAATTACACAGAAATGGTTTCGATGTTAATGCGACATGACGAGCTTTATCTCAAACTTCTGTCCGATTGCCAGTGACAGGCCGCTGACGCTGAAGACTCCGCCAGTCCGGGACTTGGTGCGGGCTGCCTTGAGCTCAACGTTGTTTACATAGATAGTGAAGCTCTTTGGTGCCGACTGCAGCCCCATGAAGACCACCTTGCCGATGACCTGCGCCCGACTTGGCGCGTATGAGTTCTGCACCACATGCGAACTCACGTTGGTCGTGACCATGCCCTTGCTATCCTCCCTGTCGCAGCTGAATCTCACCAGGGTCCAATTGCCTCCCACACGGCCCATCTCCGGCGACTCGCCGTCATCCAAGAACAGCTCCCCACTGGCTGTCCCATTCTCCGCGAGTGCCACAAGGAGGTGGAACTCGCTTTGGCGTTCGGCGGACGTGGTCAGGCCCGCATGCTGCAGTAGTAGGATGTTGCCGCCGGCCAGGTGCGCGTTTGCCAAGTCAGCCGACGCCGGGAGGGTCACGCGCTTGCCGACCTTCATGGTGTAGGCGAGGGAGTAGTCGTAAAGACTGAACCACCGGCCGGCCGGGAAATAGGCGTCCACGGTGGTGGCACCGGGCTCTAGCACCGGAGAGACAAGCACGCCGCGGCCTAGCAGGAACTGCCTGTCCACGCCATAGGTTTCGGCATCCTGTGGGTAGGAGAAGAAGAGTGGCCGCGCGATGGGCGCCCCCGTCGTGTGCGCCTCGTACATTAGCGTGTACATGTAGGGGAGCAGTCGGTACCGCATACCCAACGCTTTCCTTGCTGACCGTGCCGTCGGCTCCACACATAGAGCTCTCGTCGAAGGGTTGTCTTGTCTGCGTGGGCCCTGGCGAATGGGTAGAATGCGCCAAGCTGAATCCAGCGGCTGCAGAGCTCCTGGGTCGTGTTGCCGTTGAAGCCGCAGATGTCGGCGCCCGTCATGGGGATGCCGAAGAGGCCAAAGTTGAGGATGGTGTTGATGGAGTGCGCAAGCTCGTCCCACCGCGCGACATTGTTGCCGGTCCAGTGCGCGGCGTAACGGCCGGAACCCACAAAGGTAGAGCGGCTGAGCACGAAGGGGCGGCGCGCGGTGTCCCTGAGCAGCCCGGCGTGTGTGGCCTGCGCCTGGAGGAGGCCGAAGAGATTGTGCGCGTCATACTCGGCCACGCCGTTGTAGTGCAGCGTCGAGACCGGGACGGTCCTGTAGTTGATGGGAAGGTGAAAGCCGGAGTTGTTGATGCGGTAGGGCGGGTCGTCCAACGGATTGAGAGGCTGCCACTCCTTGAAGTTGGAGGGCTCGTTGATGTCGCACCATAGCCCATCCACAGGGATGGTCCGCCGAAACTCAGAGATCTTTCGTGCCCAGTACTGGGTGCTACGCGGGCTCATGAAGTCCAGGAAGTAGACCTCGCCTGGCCACGCCTCGCCTACCAGGTTGGCGCCGTTTCGCTTGAGGAACAAGTCCTCGTGAGGTGCTGCTTGCCGTTTGATAGCCGGGTGTAGGGTGACCACGTATTTCTGGCTATTGTTGTGGAGCCGGTCCACGAACGGCCGGAGCTGCTTGGACGGATAGTTCACCGGATCCAGCGTGAAGTCCTGGTAACCGTCCATGTAGTCGATGTCCGACCAGATCGCGTCCAGTGGGATCCTGGCCTTGGCGTAGCCGGCGACCACGCCATCCAGATCAGCCACGTTCTTGTAGCCATACCTGGACTGGTGGAACCCTACAAGTGCGAGATCGAGTGAGCGTAGCAGAATAGAGCATGTGCATATATGCCTACCAAGAAGCTACTCGTACCGAATGACCAGTAGGGCATGGGGGCAGGGCGGCCGATGAGCTGCGTGTACTGGTCCACGACGTCGAGCGGGGAGGGACCGGCGAAGAAGTAGAAGTCTAGCACGCCACCGATCACCTTGTAGGTGACGTAGGATCCGCCGTACAATATGTCCATCCCATTGCTGTTCAAGAGGAGCACGCCATGCGCGGCACCGCCGGAGCGCACGTCCATGTAAAATGGGTGCGAGCCGTAGAGGTTGAGGTCCGGTTGGTCGGACCACGTCACGTCCCCGTTCCACAGCGTGAAAGTGTCATTGTGTTGTAGCCGGAACGTTTCTTTTTTCTGCTCGCCCAGCCCGTACAGGGATGCCCGGTCAGCCGGCAGCGTCGATGTCACCTCCAAGTACCTGCATTCCAATTTCACGGCAATCCATCACTTGCTACATACGGACCATGGAATTAAGCTACACCAGATAACATAGCAATGCATGGAACACTTGTAACGTACCGGTCCTTGAAGACAAGGTTGGCGGAAGTGTCAAAGAGGGTGTCGCCGGTGGAGCGACGGGAGACCGTGAAGCGGAACGGGCTAGGGTGGATAGTGAAGGTCAGGTCCGAAGACGCGCTGGACATGGTGCTGTTGCTCGGCATGGAGGGATTTCCCGGTGAGTCGAGCAAGGCGTCCTTTGGTTCCGCCCTAGCGCCGGGCGTGGGATGACGTCTTGGGGACCTCCCATCGGTGATGGTTAGCATCGGTGATGCGCACGCGTAGCCGGTTGTCTGTCTCAAGACTGCCGTTGTGACAGCAAACTAAATGTGTGAGCAAAAACCAACTTATCTAGCTAGTTGATTGAAATGAAATATCAAAGACACTTGCCTTGCGGTTAGGGTGAGACTCTTCACATCAGACCCAAATTCTGTGGACCCGCCGACGAGCTTTAGCCGGGCCGATATCAGCTTCCCCGACTCAGCGGTTGACTCGACGTCATACACTGCACTGCAATGATGGACGAGGAGGCAGATGAGGATGGTGAGGAGCACGAAATGATCAGTGGATGGCAAGCCAATCGCCATGAGTGGATGGTGTGTGCAACACAAGTGATGTCCAGCATTTGCTGCACGCTCGGGGTTATATAGGCCAGTAATCATCTGAAATGTTTGGAAAGTTTTTAATACGTGCCTAGGATTACCTCTAGATAGACAGGCTATACGAGCCAGTACTTCAATGCTTTCAAAGTTAGGACTTATCATTTCATACAAATAAGAAGTAATTAATTTTTACTTGCTATAGAAGGAAAAGTAATCAATGCAAACGAATGTGAACTGCAAATACATGCAGAGTACATCTGGATGAAGAAGAAATTAATTTTGATTTGCTAAAGAAGGAAAATAATTAATGCAAACAAATGTGAACTGCAAATACATGCACTACATCTGTTTTGAATTAACTGCCACTTTAACTGTGTACTAAGTTAAACTTGGTCTATGCCAAATTTCTACAAGTTTGACCCACTTAATCGAAATATACACCAGCATCTGAAAAAACAAATTTCTCACATAATACCCAGCATGAAATATATGTTCACAATATATATGTTTTCCTAGTTTTGTTGATGTTGATTCATTTTTCTATAAAGAGTAGTCTCTCGATCCATCGGGCATGAAGCTCGATCCATCGGACTGTGGTTGGTGGCGACATTGAGTTGATGTTGTAAATCCTATCTCTCAGCAGGAACAACTGATCCGTAGGTCGATCTGGTGCCCAGGATGCGAGGTCCAACCGCCATGGAGCAACAAATTTCTGCCGCCATTGGAAAAAAGAAATATGAGCTGAAGTCAAACCACTATGTGTGGGCAATAACCTGTACCAGACTCATGCATGGTCCTCTCCCTCTTCTTTTCTTTAGAACGAAGACGCAAGAAGTGTACGGCTTTAAATTAATAAAGCCCACCAACAGGCAGCATCCAAAAATTGATACAAACTAAACAAAAGGAAGTCTTTGCCGAAGCCCAAGTGAGATACATGCAACAGGCCTTAGCCTGAATAAGATGGAAATAAACGACAACACGCAGGCAGCCGCCCAAAACGAAGAAGATCCCCGTCAACTTAGTGGCGAGCAACAATCTGGATCAAGCAAAACCGCTCCATGGCCTCCTTTAGCCGCTCAGCGTCCAGCCATTTCCCAATGGCATCCAAGTATGAAGTCTCGAGATTCTTGTCAGCGAGGCTGAGCTGCCCACTCTCCAAGGAGGAAAGGTCCCCCAGTGCCGCCTTGGCTCTAGCACTAGGAGCGCGCAGAGAAACCGGGGAGGCTCTGGAGCGCTTGGCCTTGGCTGCCGCCCCCACAGAGCCCAGCGTCGCCTGCAGATCCACGTGCACCGGAGCAGCTAGCGACGGGAGTGACAGAACTGCAGGGTTGGCCGTCGACTTCCAACCGGTCGTCTTCTTGGGGGCGCGTCCAGAGCCACCTGAACTGCGACGGCTCGACAGGGGAGTGCGGAGAGATGGTTCGTTGAGCACAACTCCCGTGTCACAGCCCTACAGATAGGAGAGACCGGGGCGGCCGCAGCAATCGCAGGGGCAGCGCCCGCCTTCAAATTCAGGCCAAACTGGTTGAACGCACCCTCCAGAGCACGGGCCGTGGGGGGACCGCTCCCGGCCGTGTCCAACACCGCGAGCTCCCCAGGCTACATAGCGTCTTTGTCCACATTGATGTTACGCTCATTGATGCCCAGCTGGTTCCAGGTCTCCGTGTCAATCGACGTGTCCGGCATGCTGTCATCTGGTTCCTCGTCACGGCACGCCATCTCCACATCATTGGCGTGGCCACCAGTGAGACTGCCCCGACCTCCCTGGCCCCCGAGCTCATCCTTCTTCTGCACAGACGACCCCCCGATCCCCGAACCGGGCGGGCCACCGCTCTCATCTGAGGGCCAAGGGGGAGCGTCATTGGGCCCAGACGTCGCTGGCCCGTCCCCTGGGCGCTTCGGCAGCCGCTCCACCTCAACCTTGATGTCGTAACCCTCGTGGTTGAACCACACCTGCACAAATCCATTCATCTTATCGGGGACTTCACAGCCAAACTTCATCCTCACCGGCCCCAACCGGAGGAGGGAAAGCTCATCCACCACAATTGACCTGCCCAGCATCTTGAGGCCCTCCATCAGACGGTCGACCCGGCGGTGCTTCTTTGGAATGCCATGGAGGCGGAGCCAGACCTCGGGCATGGAGAGAGGCACCATCACTTCATGAATGGAGTCGCGAACCAGCACCGTGAAGTCCCACTCCCTCTTCTCACTATCACGTACACACCAGTGCACATGCATGTCAAGAAAAAGGACAGATTCACTCTCTCTCTCCTCTCTCTCACAATAAATCCACACTTTATCCCACCTTTGGTAATTTAAATCATTTAAATCTTCTAAAGCAACATTATTATTTTGAAATTTTTATATGTTTGAACTCCTGCACAAAGACCTTTAAAATTAGATCAATTTTGGATACATTTCAAACACATTTAAATCCACATAATATACTCTAGTGCAGGTAACTGCCTAGAACAAAACCAACGAGTCAAATCTGTTTTTTTAATTTAGTGAAATCATTCTTTTGAAATGAGCAAAACCAGTTTTAAAAACTAATGGGAGTTTTTTTTCGTGAAATTAGTTTTTTCATAAAACTGGATTTTTTTTCAAATGGGTGAAATCGATTTTTCAAATGAATGAAATATGTTGTTTTAAACTAGTGGACTCTTTCTTCCCTGAAAATGAGTGAAATTATTGTTTTGAATTGAGTGAAATCAGTACTTTGAATTAAGTGAAATAAGTGGTTTGAAATGAGTGAAATCATAGTTTGAATATATTACACACTCTCAGTTTTTAAGAAATGACTAGAATCTATTTTTTCATAAATGAGTGAAATCGGATTTGTGAAATGAGCGAAAACAATTTTACTACAATCCGCTCCACATATTTTGTAAGAATTCAGTTCCTATTTTTTGAGATATCGGTTTCACGCTTTTGAAGTGAAGCAATTTGTTTCGTACATTTTGTATGATATCGATTTCAGATATATTGATATAAACAATCTGACCAACCTCATTATAATTGTAATCCGTTTCACATTATTTTTATCAGAAATTATGTTTCACATCTACACATACTGAAATACACATATTTGAAGAGAAATTAATTTCACATATTTTGAAAAATAACTCTTGTACAGTTCGAGCCGATCTGTTTTTGCCTTAATAACGAGATAAACATTTTTATTCACATTTTTTAAATCAACTTCATAGAAATGAGTGAAATTGGTAGCCAAACTGATATTTGTGAAATATAACTGCAATGACTAAAATCACTTTTATGAAATGAGTGATAATGTTATTTTTTAGAGGGAAATCAGTGTTTTTAATGAGCAAAATTAGTTTTTTAAGTGTGATATATGTTTTTTCAAATGAATGAAATAATTCTTTTGAAACAAGTAATATTTGTAAAGTCCGTGAAATGGTAAAGTTAAAACTAGTCCAAATGTATCTGTGATTGATCTTGTTATGAACATCTTCTCAATACGAGAATATATAAAAATATTCAAAATGAATATTTGGGCCAGTCAAAATGCCATATGGAAAATAAAGTGCAATCATTTAGTTGGAGAAAGAGAATTGCGTGTGCACGTAGGTCCTTCTCTTCTTCTCGAAAGAGGTTTTCACCCTGCTTTATATATAAAGCAACAGAACAAAGTACACGACCGAAGGATACAGTGTGGTGAGGAGGCCCTCTTACAAAGCAGATCAAAAGATACAACAATAACCTAGAACAAGCTAAGACCTCACCGAGATCCGACCGACAACTCCTGAGCTCCACGACAACACCCTCAAGAAGGTGACGACACGCAGCGTCGCCGTTGCCGAATCCAAGCAAACAGATATAGATTTTCACCTGGAGCTCTGGCATAACGAGACCCTCGACGACGACTCCAAGGAGCAAACGACACCCACAGGCGACGCCAGTGCCAAATAGCGCGGAGCTTTCGCTCGGGCGCTTGCCAATGCCACCAGGAGGTGTGCTTATCAACACCTCTACGAGGGCCGGCCCATCCACACCAGATCTCGGCACTGCCTGAGCAGCCAAGAGCCTCCCACCACTCCACCCCTTGTCGCGCACACGACCAAGAAGTAGAGTCACCACTGCCACCACGGGGCCTGCAGAAAAGCCAACCATGGAGCTGGACACCACCGGTTATCCACATCATGACCCCCACCATGGTAGTAGGAGTAAAAGGGACCTCCTTTCACTCCTAGCCCGACATTAGCCACCGGGTCTGGGTTAGCGCCTCCAAAACTAGGAGGTGCCCACACCTGCCTCCCCTGCCAGGCCCGGTGGACCGTGGGGATGCAACCCAGTGGCTGCCGACGGCCACCGCCGAGCAAGCACGAACGACGCTATGCCCATGGTCTCTGGAGCTAATCCGTCTGACGATACAACAACACCCGAAGAGCCGAGCTCGGGTCGACGCCATGAACAAGCATCAAACACGAAAAGCACAACGTGGACAAAGTTAGCCCATCATATCCATGCGCTAGCCATCGTCCACTACCACAAACAGATCCACGCCGCGCGCCAAAGACGGCCACGACCCGGATCGCGCCGCGGACAAACCACAACTATCGCGCTGCCCCATCTCCAACCGGAGAGCCCGGGAGACACTGCCACTGAGCGCCACCTGGACCAAGACCATCCTCACCTACTGGGAGTGGAAGCTCCGATCCGCCTCGATCCTAGATCTGGCCCGCCCGAGCACGAACCCTAGGTCCCAACCATCACCGGCTCAGACCTAAGAGAAGGAAAGACGCCGCCACAGCCCGCACCCCACAAACAAGCAGCCGCCACCGCCGCTCAAGCCACCGAAGCCGCGCCGTTGACCGTTGCCACCACAAAGATCCGGACGAGCCAGAGCAGGGCAGCGGCACAACGACGCCCACCATGCCTAGCTCGTCCCCCGGCTGACCAGCACTACCGCAGAGGAACAACCGGGGCCACCAACCCTCGTCGTGCACAGCCCGCGCCTTCCGCTGCCACCGGAGACCAAATCGGGCATGTCCACGATACGTTGCCAGTGTAGCCGATGTGCTCCACCCATGGGGCTGGCGCATCCACACCGCCCGCTCCCAGCCAAGCCGTGCAGCAGACCCAGCACTCGCCCACGCCGTTGGCGCGGCTGTCTGCCTTGCTACCGCTGCATCCCACGTTGCGACATGCCACCGGGAATAGCGAAATCCCCCCCCCCCCCGCGCGGGGGCGGGAGCGGGCAGGGCAAAGTCCTATTGCTGCATTCCTTGCCATTAAATGCCAGTCTGTGATGCCAATCACCTACTAGAAAAAAATAGAAATATACCAACGAAAACAAAGTCGGCCTACCATAGAAGAAATCTCTTTTCTCCCTTATCCATTTTGCAAGCAATTCTCCATTACTAAAATTTCCCATCCACGAGAACGATGATAAACCTCAGCAACCATCTGTTGTAGAACGGTCTTCCTACCCCTTTGACATGGCAACTTTCTCGTTGTACCTTCTGAATACCAGACCACATCGATAACTACTAAGCAGTTCCTTGGATTTTGAGAAAGTAAAATCAACCTCTTAATACATTTTTAAAACTAGATCAAATGACTAAACAATAAACAATAGCTCCTAATTACAATTCTGTTGTAGTTAAACATGCCGTGTGGAATCTACGAAATGTTAACCTTATTTTACACGCAAAAAAAGAGATGTTGATTCTTTAGGAAGCAAAACAAATAAAGGTTTTGTCCTATTTTGTCAAACATAAAATGAAATAGACTCTAGCCTAATTCGGTCTATTGGGCCAAAAGAAAAAAGGTCAAGGAACAATTTCAGATCAACATACGTCTTGTAAGTGAGCGTCTAAGGGGGATACTCAAAAACTTATATTTGCTTCTATGAAATGAGGGTGGAAGCTGCTAGTGGGTCGGATGCACGTTAGAACTGGCATATAATACTATCAATCTTCAACTGGTTGCCTCGCCCACTATGATGATAAACCTCAGCTGCCATCTATTGAAGACAAGCTTTCCTACCACTTTGAGTGGCAACTTTGTGTTGGGGAACGTTGCAGGAAATTAAAATTTTTCCTACGGTTTCACCAAGATCCATCTATGAGTTCATCTAAGCATCGAGTCAAGGGAGTGAGTTTGCATCTACATACCACTTGTAGATCGCGTGCGGAAGCTTTCGAGGGGATGGTGATGATGAAGTCGTACTCGGATCACCGATGACCAAAGCGCTGAACGGACAGCACCTCCGCGTTCAACACACGTACGGTACGGGCAACGTCTCCTCCGTCTTGATCCAGCAAGGAGGAAGGAGAGGTTGAGGAAGATGGCTCCAACAGCAGCACGACGGCGTGATGATGAAGGAGTGACAGTTCTCCGGCAGGGCTTCACCAAGCGCACGCGGAGAAGGAGAGGTGTTGGGGAGGGGAGGGGCTGCGCCTTCAATTGTGTGTTGCAGCCCTCCCCTCACCCCTCTATTTATAGGGGAAGGGAGGAGGGGGGCTGGCCCCCTCTAGATGCATCTAGAGGGGGCGGCGGCCAAGGGGAGGGGGGCTTGCCCCCCAAGCAAGGGGGGCGCCCCCCTTAGGGTTCCCCCCTCAACCCTAGGCGCATGGGCCCAAGGGGAGGGGGTGCGCCCAGCCCACCAGGGGCTGGCTGCCTCCCACGCAGCCCAAGTGGCCCCCGGGAGGGGTGGCCCCTCCCGGTGGTCCTCCGGAACCTTTCCGGTGGCCCCTCCATAATACCGATATGACCCGAAACTTTTCCGGTGTCCGTTTAACAACTTCCCATATATAAATCTTTACCTCCGGACCATTCCGGAACTCCTCGAGACGTCCGGGATCTCATCCGGGACTCCGAACAACATTCGGTAATCACATACAAGTCTTCCTAATAACCCTAGCGTCACCGAACCTTAAGTGTGTAGACCCTACGGGTTCGGGAGACATGCAGACATGACCGAGACGCTCTCAGGTCAATAACCAACAGCGGGATCTGGATACCCATGTTGGCTCCCACATGCTCCTCGATGATGTCATCGGATGAACCACGATGTCGAGGATTCAAGCAACCCCGTATACTATTCCCTTTGTCACACGGTATGTTACTTGCCCGAGACTCGATCGTCGGTATCCCAATACCTCGTTCAGTCTCGTCACCGGCAAGTCACTTTACTCGTACCGTAATGCATGATCCCGTGACCAGACACTTGGTCACTATGAGCTCATTATGATGATGCACTACCGAGTGGGCCCAGTGATACCTCATGTAATACGGAGTGACAAATCCTGTCTCGATCCGTGTCAACCCAATGACACACTTTCGGAGATACCTGTAATGCACCTTTATAGTCACCCGATTACGTTGTGACGTTTGGTACACCCAAAGCATTCCTACGGTATCCGGAGTTACACGATCTCATGGTCTAAGGAATAGATACTTGACATTGAGAAAGCTCTAGCAAAACAAACTACACGATCTTGTGCTATGCTTAGGATTGGGTCTCGCCCATAACGTCATTCTCCTAATGACGTGATCCCGTTGTCAATGACATCGATGTCCATAGTCGAAACCATGACTATCTCGTCGACCAACGAGCTAGTCAACTAGAGGCTCACTAGGGACGATTGTGGTCTATGTATTCACACGTGTATCACGATTTCCGGATGATACAGTTATAGCATGAATAAAAGACAATTATCATGAACAAGGAAATATAATAATAATGCTTTTATTATTGCCTCTAGGGCATATTTCCAACAGTCTCCCACTTGCACTAGAGTCAATAATCTAGTTT